>CM071631.1:25858324-27058324 GCA_036419045.1 Scirpophaga incertulas | reverse complement strand
ATATAAAAATATAACTGATTCTTAAGAAATGTGAAGTGATCTACATTTTCAAAAATGCAGTTTTTGACACTGCCTTTTTTTGTTCCCATGAGGAAAATGCATTAAGTTGCATACCCCGGCTGTGGCGAGCCGGCGATTATGTGGGGCTTCACAATACACTTAAAATATTCCCTACTTAGTTCATGTCATAATTGGCGCCTATTTATCCGATAACATCACATCACATCCATATCAATCATGGATTAGTGAACTGCTGTTGTTTCTAAAGGGTTCGATTTTCAGTTTTGTCACATTCAACTCAAAACTGCGACGTAAATCCCGACTAGAACGTGATAGTGATCAGACTACTCGTTTAAACTGAACTTTTGTTAATTAGAGTAGTCACTAGCATTAATAAATCTATATGCATATTGCTACGCTTAACTTAGACACCGCTGGGACTTGATAATTGCCAAAGTTTAATTCTGTGCCGACCGCCGGGTGAAGAACTCATTATAGTGTTGGAGATAGACATCGTATCGTATCGTTGCTTCGGAAATTATAAAATTTAATAAATGCTTCGGCACGAATCGGGCCTGCTCGACAGGAGTGATACCACGGCCTCACAGAAAGCCGTCGTAAAATAGCGCTTGCACTGTGTTTCGCCGAGTGAGTGAGGGTACTGGAGGCCCAACCCCCCTTTCCCCTTTTAAAAGGCCGGCAAGGCATCTGTGACTTCTCTGGTGTTGCGCATGTTTATGGGCAACAGTTATCGTTTATCATCAGGTGATCCGTTGGCTCGTTTGCTGCCCTATACTATAAAAAAAAACAAATTTCTAACACCCAAAGCATTGAATAATAACGGCAAATATTTGAATACATTTTCCTTGATACATTAACTAAATAATATAGTAGAATGTTACATGTTATAATTACGTGATGGAACTTCAAAATATAACATACATCATATAATATACAAGTTTAGTGTGAAATTTAAAATGAGCTCTACATCTTCTGAAAATACAAAAAAAAAATAAAGGTGAGAAAAATCTTTAATAACAAGCTATTATTTAAATGAGCTAGAAAGAAAAAAAAATAAAGTTTTACACTAAAACTTTTACTGTTAACTTATAACGTCATTTAAAATTTGACACAATTTATATATTTTTTATATTTTAAAATTTTAAAACTAACAAATTTTAATTTTAAAACTAAAGTCCATATACAAATCAATTTATCAATCAAAATCGCTTATATTGAAATATTCTTTTTTATTCTTCAGAACGAATGAGTTATTGATAAGGTTAATTTATTTTGTAATAACATACTCTATTAAAATTAAAATAACATTTTGTAACTGTCAATTACGGATTTATCATTCATCATTTATCATTCATTTTAAGTTAAGAGCGACAAAATTATCAAAAATCCTCAAATGCTGTATTTTTTATTTTCTTGATAAAATTGTATTTTTTGTTCCCTTGAACGTGCTATTTTAACATTTAACCCAGTTGCATTTCACATGGCGTTCACTTGCTTCTACGAGTATGTTATATACATACTTAAAAATTAATAAAAATTGTGTTTTTATTTAAATAAATAAAAATCGTAGATAAAAAACAAGATATTTTCAGAAATTTGAATAAAATTGTTAAATGCAAAAATAGTACTTTTATGTTTATACCTGTAAAGACAGACAATTAATATTTAAGTACACCTTTGGAATACGTATATTTAATATACGTTGTCTGTTTATAGGAGATTGTAAAATTGTATTTAATTTGTTTTTTTTATTATTTACTTTATGCCACCCTTGCTGTGTTAAATAAAAAAGTGCAAATATATATGATACAGCAGCAAAAGACATGAGTAGGCCCACCATGATCGCTTAAAACAGAAATAAAAGAATGCGCAAGTGAGATGGCGCTATAAGCTGTAAGAGCGGTATATTCGTTTCAATTTGTTTTAACAGTCCATAGTAAGGCCCCAAATCAAACAGACTATCAAAACTATGACTAATTTACATGTAATTTATTAAATAACTTTACCCTGGTCAGTAAGCGTAGGTTGTTTGTTTACTGTCCCCAGGCTAAACCCTAACCCTTGTCGGTGACACAAGTAATTAAGCATTTGGGTTCTGATATAGCACTGTGACGGGATAAAATCTATGAAGCTTACATTTTGTTTTTTAATCTAGCTAAACATATATGAACATAGCTTAATATGGATTGTAAATATATTGAAGTGAAGACACAGATTTATCTCATTTATAATCAACACAAAAATATTACATCGAGCAAGAATAAGGAAATTAATGTGCTTATATTATTTATTATTGGTAAATGGTATTCTTGCCTCCTCTATATTCTACATTAAGTTATGGTTCGTTATATTATAAATAAATATCTTTCTGATAATGTTTTAATATGGTGAAATCATAGGATAGAGAAAAATTCGCAGAGATCGTTTCAAAGAGAAAATAAACGAAAGAAAAAGAAAGATCGCTCTAGACAATTGTTCGGTTGCCGTTTAGATCTCGGGCACAGACCAACTGAGCAAGCATTCTTCAGACATTTTAAATATCGAATATAAAATAAATAAACAATGCTTTATCTCTGTTTAACCAGAGACAATATGATAAATTAGAAGTAGCACTTTTGACTTAAGCCCTCCTATAAAGATTATATGACGTTTATCAGGCGTTTTGAATTAGGTTTAGTTTCGAAATTTCCATCTCCTGGTAACAGTGTGAGGAGAAACTCCTTTAATTGGCTCTTACAATATTATCGAGAAGATCTTCGAGCCGATACAAAGAAAATTTTCGTATGTACTTACGTGGCTGTTTCCCTAAGAGCTTACAGAATGTTGGTAGTAATGATTTAGGCCCCGGGGTCGATCCTGCCATGTACTATTGTATTTTTCGTTTATCCAACTTCATACCTACAATTATCTGACGCCACGCTGAAGGAAATAGCCTGCATACACTTGCGAAGAAAATTCCAAGATGTAATTCCAAATGTAGTCAACCAATCCTCACCAGGTCAGCGTGGTTGATTAAGGCCCATAAAGCTCTAACATTGTTAGGGTAGACTCGTGCCCCTCAGTGGGGATGTATATGAGCTGTGTTGATGTTATAGAAGAAAAGCCAAGCCCGAGAAAGAACACGATGGCTAGGAACTAAACAATATCACATTGAAATCCGCAACCATAAAAAAAATAACTTGGAATCCTAAGAAGTGAAATTATGGTTTTACGAGTGATAAACGTTTCACATTCATAGACTCTGGTGCTGTCACAAAGAAGAACCCAAACTCCAATATATACGTCGTCTATAATGACAATAATAATGAGGGTAGATTGCAATAAACGCCACGTCACAGGAATTTCGGAAAGGTGTTTAAGTAAACGTCAAAGTTAGATTGTGCCAGACATTACGATGTGTGAACGTGCACTAATGATTCCAGCGATCCCGATTGTTCCCTTAATGAGATCCTACAGGCTCGTTTGGTATATACGTTCGTATCGATTCCCAGAGTATTTTTAAATGAGTGTCGACTGTTTTGCTTTTTATCGATACTTTTTGCTTATCTTCCTAAAGGGAGTTATTACCACATGTAATTACTTAGTTAAGAAGGATTGTGGAAGTGTAATTGCTTTAAAATTCGTTTCCTGTTCGTGTTCTCTTTCCGTTTAATGTAGTTGTTGTTGCTTTATTTATATTTGTATACTTTTCACACATTTGCACTGCCTTATTACATATCCTTTCTGCACGCTGTATTGGTTGACTGGGAGAGAATTACCTTGGCATTAAGCCATTTGTACAATTTTTTAATGTATCTAGCCAAAACACAGTCCAGTAATTATTAGTATTTAGTAAAAGTTTTAACTTTAGTAATATGACATAGATAAATAAAACTAAATTAATTGTTTATAAGACAACAAAAATATTACTTTATACCGAGAACAATATGAGTAATTGGTATTTTTTACTCTTTAGTTTTTGCATTAATAAAATGAAATATTTATTTTATTACAAGTAGGGTTTGTCGGTTTGGTTGTCAAACTTCACAAAAAACTTTAGCATTTTACTCTTGCACCTAAAGAGACGTAAAAAGGGGATGCAAGACATATCATATTTATTACTTTGATTGCCTTTTACTCGCTTTTATTAATGATATCCGGATAAAGTGATAAATTTATCGTGTTGTCTGAATTTAGTTATCACAGGTCACAATCATTTATGTAGAATACTACGAGTATTATTTAATCATTATGACTGTAGCATATATATTCTAAATCCTTCAAAGGATATACGATAGTGAAATACGTAATAGAATTTTTTACATTGTTCTCAATGGTAAACCCAATCACAAGATCAGAGTTTACATATCAAATTTAAGGTAACTTTTATTGTGTTGGTAATAGCGTCGGTTTTCGTATTCGATATGTAAAATATTTATTGTTAACAATGTCTTATATTTATTTTGCCTATTGAACAAGAAGATTTTACAGTCCCCTGTAGTAAATAACCTTTGGAATATAGGTGATTTTGAAACTGTGGTACTTGTAGGCATACTGTATGCTACCAACTTCAGTCTTCAGTAATTAAAAGAATGAACTTCAGGCTGGATCAGCTGTGCAAGCAACGCCATTATGTAGGATCAGATTCACTCAGTTTTGCACACGTATTTTTATGAGAAAAAACCATCTTAACATAAATATATTTTAATTTATAACCGATAATTGATTTTCAACTGTCAGTCTTTAGTTTCAGGGTTCCATACAATCGATTTGTTAAGACCTTTTTTATGGAACCACATGGAGATGTTAAGTTGAATTTAGTATCACATATTGAGGTTAGGTATTCAAAACGTTGCCGTAATAACTAGATACGGGCTCGTATGTTACGTTAATAATACATATTTTAATACTCACGAACGAATTAAAACCTATAGGGTACTTCCCATTAACTTAGGGACATGAAATTTGAATGCAAATATTTCAAAACTGTCAGTGTGTTGTTTCATCACAGGAACATTGCGAGTAGCGAATAAGGTTTCATTTTAGCAGATAATGTGTGACGATAAGGTCCTCAAATGGTAGTAAGCTACATCATCTCAATTATTGAGCGACAAAATACTTTTCTGATTGACGTAACAAAACAATGCTAATAAGATTTATCAATGAGGAGGTAAAGTTTGATGACACGATTGTTGCTAGTCAGATGGGTATTTTTAAAAAGTCTTTACTCCATACCATACATACTTGGGAACTTTGTCACAAATGATTTTTCTAGATTAAATTACTTATTTATTATTTTAGAATTAAAAATGATAAAAATTTGGATAAATAATAAAGTTTTTGTTTAGGATTTGTTTAATATGTTAGATATTTTCTATTATGTATTCTTTTCAAAATATCGATTTCAAGACGGTGATAATATTAAAGTTTCAGCCATTTTATGTAAAGGATTACATAATCCGCTTATAGTGCGACTAATGATAATGGCGAATAAATTTTCACTACGTACTTTGCATTTGTTAGCAGATCGTGGCACAGTATAACAAATTTATTAACCTAAATATACTTGATTCTTTCCTTTCAGGACAATATATCGTAGTAGCTTAGCAACAAATACCTGTTTCTCATATAGTCCATTGATCTTGTAAATGCATTCTGAACCCTCTTAAAATTGCTGCCTGTGTTCGCTCTCGCTACGCTCTCGTACGCTCTCATAACATATATGTAAATCTTGATTCATTCCATAAAGTACTAATAATAATATTAATTAACAAATTTAAAATAATCTTTATTCAACATTAACCTGTACAGACACTTTTTGACTTCACAATAGACATAAGCTTAAGAGAACAAAACCTTATACGTGCATACGATGAAAGAAAAAACTCTATACCTGTTCGGAAATTGGAAGAGTTTTCTTTTTATATCCATCAACTTTCTTTTATCTCCTCCTTTATAGAGTTATTCTATAATTATAATATAAGTATAGTAAGTTTTGCGACACCAGCGGGTAATTATCCCACGCATTAGTACTAAGCTCTAATACAAGGAAATGAGCTCGGAGTTTCTGACGCAAAGTTTCCTAATTTACAGTTGGTCACTCCAACCCGCAATTAAGGCTGTACACAAGCTTAAAGATCGACCTACTTACTTGCTGAGTAAACTAATTTGAAATAGCAATTGCTAATATGTCAAATGTACTTTAAATTTTAATAGGGTTTAAATTAATTACCGTTCATTACTTATAACATTGTTTGTTTAATTATAATTGTTGAGATATATAGCCACAGAAGAAGACTGCGGAGTTAGAAATGTTAAAGGAACTAGAAAATAATTGCAGACATATTTAACATAGCTAGAAAGACGACATGTTATTTTTCATTAATTATTAAGAATAGAAAAGTTGCGCCAATTAATTACATAATATCCCAAACTCTATCGTCTTCTATTTACAATGAAATTCCTACAAAACTGAATTAAATTAAAAAATATTTATTTATTTGCGTGATTTATAAACCTTATAAGGCTCGATGTATAAATTCAGGTTTCTCTTTTTTTTTTCTCCTACAAGATATCAGGTTTGCTATCATAGGTTTCACTGTGGGACAATTCGGAAATAAGTATTTCCGGAGTATTCCATATAACTTTATTAAAAAGGTGTACTTTGCATTTCCTTGGTGTAATTTTGTATTAATATCTTTAACGAATACACTTTTGGTGATTTCCTCTTTTATATAAATGTATGACGGGAATTAACACGATATTGTTACGTACCGAATTTTATCGCCTGCGATCACGGCCGGTGTAACCTGGGCAAAACGTCAGGCAATAAAATTCGGTACGTAACAATATCGTGTTCATTCCCGTCATACATTTATATTGATTATGCAACACGAAAGTTTGAAAGTTCCTCTTCTATCCTTTTCATTTTCGTTGCAAGATGTATTTATAACTTCCATTGCGCGTAGTGGTTTCCATCAAACTTTCTAACTGAAGTGTTCAGTGAAATTATTTTCTGCTAGAACTCGAACTAGCTTCCGTCTCTTATGCATTCGTAGATTTCACTGGAGCTGGTTACTCGATGCCGCCACCGCAATACAACTGTGTAAACTTCACGAAACTATATTTTACTTTTAAATTTTAAAACGACTATGGAGATATATGGAGTACAGAAGAAGTTAAAGATACCAAGAAATAATTACGAAGCACATTGTGCACAGAAAGAGGATGCTATATTTAATTTTTGTAAATTTTTAAAATACATCATAGCTGTTTAGGTATACATAATTGCAAAGTAATCTTTAAAAATCTCTTAAATTTGTAATAATAGGACTATTGTTTTATTTTTGGGGACTTATGAGGGGAAATGCTCCTTATGCACCATGACGCCGCGCTATGTGGGGCTCTTCGGTCTGAGAGGACCGGCCTACCCACTAAAAGCCCGCGGTGTTCTCTGAGCCCATGCGGGGTACATGGTAGGATCCGCTTCCATGTGGATAATTGATGACTTGAGTATATTGATCGGTAAATGTTGGAAGATCTATAAAATATTCTATCCTGTATTTGATCTAGTAAAAATTGCTCGAGTAAATTACAAAAGCTTAAATAAGCCGTGCATTAGTTAGATGAAATAGTTTTCTTTTAATTAATTTAAGAGCTGTATATAAAGCAAGCTCTCCGTGACCTTTTCTAAATTAGAAACTATTAATAATTATTACGTTATCGTTTTAAATATTTGGATGTCGCTATACTTCCTAGGGATATTTTCCGCGGCATCATCCAGATTATATTGGATTGCCTATAGAAAAGAAATATTTCCTAGAGTTAATAATCAATGAATTTCTGACAATTTAAACTATCACTACACTTATCGCATATCATTATAACTGGTTTAGTAGTGAAAGATCACCCTGAACATAATACAAATTACCTCTTTATTTTTTATTACTGTTGGTGCAGAAAAGCAAATAACCTATTTGAGCATAAGATGTAAACATCGCTAATGGATATTCAATGCAAAAGTTTAAATATAACATCTCGTAGTTCTTAGTAAAGACTGTAGCTGGGAGCACATTCCAGAGATTGCAGTACGTTAAAGAAATGGTCTTTGGTACTGAACTGAGCTAGACCAGATCCGTTCCAGGTGATGCAAGTCAACTTTACCAACTTTTCTGAATAGCTCATTAACTAATTTTAAATACGTCGAATTCAGGCTGCTAATCTAGATATGAGTTGAGACGGGCATGCATCTGACAGATAAGTGACAAAGGTATCAGTGCCTCCATCTTACCTATTTCTACTGCAAAACTGTAATCAACGGCCGAGCTCTGTTTTAAAGTGTAAATTAAGTAATGTAATTACAAAGTAGCGTTACTTTACGTTCAATGTGGTAAATTGGTAACGTATAATATTTTATGTATAATTCTCAAATAGTTCGTCTGAGTAGTAACATACAAACCTACACACATACACAAACATACAGATACACAAACACTTTCACACACACAATCGCGTCCACATCCTTATATTATTCCTAGTACTTTGATCTTTTCTGAATGATTAGTTTTGATTAGCCTAAATTGTCTTAATTCGTTATTAATGTATTTTATTATAACAATTATCTGCGTTACCTACGGATGTTAATATGACAAACTATGTAATTAGCTGTTTTAGTTGAATATTATAAATAAATAAATAGTTATTTATATATTTAGTACTTTAGTCTGGTTTGTAAATTTATAAATTTCTTCGTGCGCCATGTTTATTATAGTACTTATTAGAAATATAATACAAAACTAAGAAATCATTGCTAACCAACTATTTTCTTTGGATCCGCAGTAGCAAAGAAAGAGAAGAAACAAAAACTTTGGTTTGGCTATAAAATTCCTGATTGATCGTAAACAGAAATGATAAATGTACTTCGGTATTAATCATGGGCCAACCAACATGAAGACACGTCGCTAACGATCCCAAAAGGCCGAAACACAATTGAGCAAAGCCAACGATAAGATACGAGAGCGCTGCGCAGAACGGTGTCAAGTTTTTTTTTTGCGTCGGTGTGATACGGCCTTAACATTTGTCTAGTGTGACCATTAATCTCTCGCTCGTCGGACAGCTGTCCGAGGCTGTATGGATATTTACGTTTTTTTCTCAGAAGCTTGACGCGAGAATTTCGCAGATATCGCGCTTTCAGCGATATTGATTTGGAATCGAATTGGATGAGTTAGATAGATACATTCTTTATTGCATTCATAAAACAGAACATTAAAATCATAATATTTTAAAACGTTATAAGCTTACGTGGCATTATCGCAAAAATCTCAAAAAATCCTTTTATTATGAAATCAGTAGCTTTCCTTGAGATATATATATATATATATAATCCTGTAATAATTCATCCTTAGTCACAGTATCCTGCGTGAACGGCTCTACTGATTTGGCTAATTCTTTATTATTTATGTTAGAAAAAATATCTTATTTCAATGCCAAGTTAACCTGTTTATTATTCATAGTTAAGACAAAACAATGGCTGCCGTAATAGTCCAATTCTAATAAAAAATATTTATGGCTAGATTATTGTTGATTTTTTTTACTAAAATGTAAAAAAGTTTACTCTTTGAAATTTTCCGCTAAATTCACCAAAAATCTGTCAATTTTAATAAGAAAACTTTTAACTATATCTTTTAAGAAATATAAATAAAACATATTAAAACCCATTCACTATAATTAGGTTCCATATTTTTTTTATTTATACTGCGTAATTGTACTGGACTATGTTTTGGATTTTTCTACATATATATTATTGTATTATAAAAGCTCTACCAACCTCAGCCGATTCTAAGCAAAAGTTTTCATCGATTTTGCAATCAATAACGTCGTGCTCAGTTTCCTACACAGCCTATTTATTTAGGAACTTACCGAAATAGGGTCGGGAAATTCTCATTTTGATAGAACAAATAAAAATTCCTAACTGCGCCGTAACAAGCTTACCTTAGAAACTCTTACCTCATGGGGCTTGGTTATTTCCCGTGGGAAATAACCTAAGTTGTAGCTACGGAATGGACTTGAGAAATTGTAAACAAGTAATAGTCAATGTATTTTTTTGAGATTTTTCAGGATATTGTCTGATCATTAATCTATCGCTGTTAATCGATTAGTAAAGTTAAGCAATGTTCGCCGCGGTTAGAAATATTGATGGGTGATTCATTGCATACAATTTTATCACCAGCGTCAAAACGAAATTATATTTCTTAAATTATAATTAATATATAGAAACAAATAACCCAATTCTAGAAATAAACTAATCCAAAGAAACAAACAGATAAACTTGAGATATCATATTTATAAAAAATATAAAAAGAACCCCAGTTATAAAAAGAAAACCCCGTGTACGAGTAGCAAGTCCGCTTGCTGCATGGATTCCATTATGCCGGCGGTGTTACCTCTCTGCACTTAATTGGTATCTCTTACTACTACTTTTTTCAATTAATTGGTTAATTAATTATAAGCAATTATAATCCATATTATCAAGAAATATAGCGCATAAAAAGTAACAATTCACTTATGACAAAACAATTTTATTATTTATTGCATTTTGGTGTGCTGATTTATTTTTGTTATTTTTGGACTTAGAATCAATATTTCATTCATTCATTCACTAATTAATACGATTATTTCAAAATATCTATTTAAAACTCTCCGATTTTAAGGCACACACTTAAACTGAATAAAATATTTCGGCAAATCAATTTAGCGAAAGTAAGCAAACTCTTTGAGCGCAGTGAAAACAGCTGTACATACCCTTTTCAGGTAACGCGTAACCTTTTCAGCGTCAAAGAATTTCGTTATTAGCTTAGGAATTCAGGGAGTGACTGAAACATGGGTCTTCGTATAACAAAATGACATTACTAAAATAGTAGACGAGTTAGTTAATACCTTAGTAAAATACAAGATACATATACATAAAAGAGCATAAAAATGCTCAGGAGAAAAATTGATTGAAAATTGTAGAGTAGGAGAAGATAATGCTTGAAGTTTCTCTACGTGATAGAATAAATTATGAAATATGTAGAAGAACCATGGCCGTGGGCAGGGACCAATGCCCTTAACAGTGATGGCTATAGGGTGAAAAGTTTTCATGTGGCAGGTACATATGTGCCAGGAACTTTTTTTGTTTGTAGGGGAGCCCTTCTCGGGGAGGAGTGATCTTGCCGCCTCCTCCACTTCAACCTCCTACGACGTCATCCCCCGGCCATCGGGGGGCATACCAGTGCTACAGAAACAACTCGAAGGATTAATTATGTGTACACTGCTAGTGTCGCAAAAGAAAGCGTTACGGTATTTTATGTAAAGGGATCAATGAACTACCTTTAGATGGCAAAAGCATTTATTTTAAGATCTGCAGATACATTTAATAAAGTTACTACTAACTTCCCCGAACTTGACTTATTTCACACCAAACCAAGTACCGTTAAAGCGACGCTGTCTAGGGGCTGGTTCGACATGGTTCCCCAGGTTGTTCCCTAATAAGATAGGGACGTGTTTTCACTTGTTTTTTTTTGTATTTTCACTTTCTTTTTGTATTTTCACCTTTTTATCTTTCACTTTGTTATTAGTAGTAATCAGATGTACTCAGAAAAATATATGTGAAAACTTGTAAATTGTACATAGATAAGCATTGTCATAATGACACATAGATATGTAGTACTGTAAATTTTCCAAGTACATAAAAAATAAAAATAAATAAAATAAAAGTGCATAGATAACAACGGTGCATACTTGCATTAATTAAAATATTTACAATAAAAAAAATGATTTATATTCCCCCTGTACAAAATATCAATTTCATTTTTAAAGGCCTAATATTTAATAATACTAACAAAATTAGCGCTATACAAAACACAAGTACAATTAAATTGAAACTTAATGGTTGGCTTAAGTTGAAAAGCTGTGTATATCGGCTGGCAGCTTAGGAACTTAGTTTCTAAGTTGCGATTGTCGTTTTAGTTAAAGAGACTGTCCAGCCGTGTTGTCAGAACTAACTCTTGCCACAACTGCACCCGCATCTTAACTGAATGGAAATGTAACTAGCATTTAACGGTTTTATTTAACTTGAGCTGTTGGTTTGTTTTGAAAATTTACCAATTCAGTGCATTTAACTAACACTTAACTGAACACACCATTCAATATGATATATATATATAAATAAAGATTTCGTACACTTACCTACTCCAATTAGCCTAGCCTAAAAGTAAGTAAGTATATATATATATATATATATATATATATATATATATATGAGATAATAATAAAAAAATAAAAAAGCAATGAAAATACTAATAAGTACAAATAACAATACTTAGTTGAAAGGCAAAAGATTTATGTCTGAGAAAGATTTCTACAACCCTAGATGTTATGTCATGCAAAAAAATAAATTTATACACAAGTACATAGATGTACAAAAAAACTGTATAATATTTAATCGATATAACACGGATAAAATCAATATTATTTAAGGTTAACTGTTGTATGTACTTACGTGTCAGATAATTTCTTCCCGCATGTCTGTAACAAATAAAAAATATTGTATGTAAAAATTATGTAATAAAATACTAAAATGTATATAAATTTTCACTATAATTATTCTGATCATTGATTCCAAATAATATAAAAATTAATTTAATTTAATATTTTGTCTTATATATATAATATATATATACATACATATATATAATTGTAAAAAGAAACTTTGCAACTTATACGTATTAAGCATGAAACAAAATATAGGAAAGAACTGTTCTCTGAAACACAGCTCAAGTTATATCATGGTACACGACGACATAATTCTTTATAATATGGTTTCTAATAAACCAATTTTATTATATTTATTTAAAAAAAGAATAAAACGGAATTCATTACACCAAAAAATTTATATTTTCAAATAGCAATAAGGATTTTGTGAAATTACTGCAAAAAATGTCTTTTTTTTACCACGATGGTGGCAAACATGCCTACGATCCGCCTGATGGTAAGCGGTTACCGCAGCCTATGGACACTTGCAACACCAGGGGTGTCACTCGCTCGTTGCCGACCCTTCAAAAACCTATTTACTCCCCTTTTGAAGAACCCCAAACTGTAGCCCTCCGAGAAAACCTCGGCAGGGAGCTCATTCCGACAAACGAACGAAGTGTACGCGGTAGGAAATTCCTTTGGAACCGCACTGTACGGGACCATTTAGGCTTCAGTTTGTGGGCATGAACTCCCTGTCTATGGCGAGCGGTGCGATGATAGAAAGTGTCCGTGGGCATCATGTCGATCAATTCTTCAGAACACAACCCATTATACAGGCGGTAGAACACACATAAGGAGGCAATGTCTCTCCTAAGACTTAGAGGCTCGATACTGCCTGTGAGTATATACAATTTTTAATAAAATATAAAAGTAAAAAAAAACAATACTTATGTTGATTGGACCATTTCAGTCTAACTACATCCTAAAATGTATATAAATTGTTATATTATTAAATTATTTTATTTGTTAATAACATTTCTTTTTAAATTACTCCAATGTGACGGATTATGAATACGAATACTTGTGTCACGTAGGAAGAATTTGTGGATCGGTTATGTGGGCCTTTCCGAGAACTAAGAATGAAAATGTCTTGAATTAAGAATATGTTTTTCTTTTAAATTTCAAAGCAAATTATAATAAACTAAGTAATCTGCGTTCAATCGAAATAATATAAATAATTCGTTTAACGTAACACTTATTTTGCAAGTAATAATTGTCTTCTTCCCTTTTTATCAACTATACTAGCGGACCCGACAGACTTTGTCCTGTCAAAAAGATTTGTGCAGTGGCAGTTTTTTGTTCCTAATTATTTTATAGATAATGTCGCATAGCCAACCAAATCGCAAAAAAAGACTAAATGACCTATTACATTTTGTGGCTATTCAATTTTGGAACGTGACATTAAATCCTCCAACGATGTATTCTGTGCTCCAACGCACGCACGCACACTGTTTTGATAGATATGATTGAATTTCAACTATATGTAGTGTTAATAAAGCGCAAATTGACTCTTTGATGTTAGGAACACACCTTCATTGCTTAGACAACAGTGAGTGCTTGCAATATGAACTTTATACAATAACAATAAAGCTCAATTCGACTGTACGTTTTAGTTAGAAAACGTTTGCATGGGAAAATAAAAGGGCTGTTTTTAGGGTATTTCCGATAATTATTCGAATTTTCCTCATTGTAAAAACCCTCCTTGAACTTCAACGAACATTAACAAAAAAGAATTGGCCAAATTGGTCCAAGCGTTGTTGAGTTATGAGCTTACCAACACATTTTGCAATTCATTTTTATATATAAGAAGATTAACATACTAATTACTTTTATGCGATGTTATTACATAATTTTATTGCAAATTAGAAAATAATTGTTCTAAAGTCATATTTTCTTAAAAAATAATATTAAAGTTTTAAAACAATTATTCATGTTATTTTCGTATTATTTAAGTAAAGAAATTCACTTCAGGTTAAAGTATTATATTCAAATAAAAAATATATATACTTTCAATTCAATTTCTTTGACATGTTGTTCTTTGTCTCAACAAAATATGTGAAAGGCAATAATATAATTTCAACAAAAAAATTCTGGTCCACTTTTTTCCGTGTAGCTACTTATTTTATATGTACAATTATGTAACGTCGTTACGGCGAAGGAAATATTAGGTGGCGTGCATACACTAGCGAACAAATTTAAAGATGTATGTGAATTCAACCGATGCGCACTGAGGCAGCGTAGTTGATTAAGATCTAACTTAGATAGGCTAAGTTTGTGAGGCTCAGTGGGGACTTATTAATAACAAATATAAATGTCTATTTATGGTACATTGTTCAGAAGCGAAAACATTTCGTTTCACTCAAAAATTTAAACGTGTATTATAAAACAGCAGTATATTTCTTTGAAGCGTTTCTGAGAAGTAATTTAAGAACCTCTCATTTCTGTGGCTTCGATTGAAGACTTAGCAATAACAAAATCATTCTTTTGTAAGTACCAACATAAAATGAATTAATACACACAAAGAAAAATTATTTAAATATTGTACGAAGTACTCGCGTAAAAAACGCGTGCGGGAATAAACGCGCACATTTTATTTACATAGAGAATGATAAAAACTAAGGTGTTCTTTTTACAAGCAATACGAACTTTTGAAGCTCAAATTATGCATTGTAAATTCGCTTTGTATTCAAAAACACTTGACTTAAAAATAGTTGATAGCATCCTTAAACAATTTTAAATTAATATATTTTCTCTATTTCAATTTTTTAAGACCCTTCTGTACACAAGTTAGTGTGGCTGGGCTTTTATTCGCACTTAGCCTCACAGTTGGGCCACTATGGTCCTGGCCTGTAGTTCGAGTAAGAGAGAAGTCAACCACTTCTCTCTTCAACTTGAGGTACTGGTCTGGGGACAAAGTAGAGAGAATAAAGTAGAGGTTATAATAATAAATGTCTACGTAGTTGTACATAGCGTTAAAATAAGAAAAAAATAATAATTTCAACAGCTATAAATTTCAGAGTTTTATGAAAACTAATAAAATAATCAGGATATAGCTTCAAATATTACCAAAAGCAAACGAACAAACCTTTTAATCAAACGCTTCCATTAATTCTAAAAGATTTTCACTAAAGGAGGAAGTCTCATTAGGAATAATCTAATTTTAAGAATGTTGATTTTCCAAAAAAAACGTTTCTTTGAATCGTTTAATTAGCAGTGTTATAAATATCCGTAAATATATTTATAACACTGCTAACTTAGCACAATATGTAACCGTTTATTATTATTTGCAGATTTTAGTTAATTATAACTAACAGAGAATCAGAAGTTGTTCACAAACAAAATCTTTTCTAATTTCATTTATCTTTATATGTTTTGACAACCTCCATAGTCGAGCAGTTAGTGGAATGATTTTAAGTTGTCGCCATCTCCGAGGTCCTGGGATCGATTCTCATTGGACAAATGTTTGTGTTATGAATGCATTTGTACCTTAGATATGGTTGTTAATATATATTTTTATTAAAAATCCCTACTAATATTATAAGCGTGAAAGTTGTTAAAGATCGATGTTTGTTACCCTATCACGAAAAACTACTGAATGGATTTTAACGAAACTGTACAATAATATAGCTTATACGAGTATATTAGAACTAGCGACCCGCCCCGGCTTCGCACGGGTGCAGTGAAAAATGGTTATGGTGGGTTATCCCTAAGAGATAGATATATACCATCGCGGACTTTTTTGTGGATTTTTGTAAGTTGTACAATACTGTAGTACATTATTTTGTTCTATCTCGTAGGGTTCAGCCAGCGTTTGCAATATAAGCGCAAAAAACGTGCTTATTTACGACATCACATTAGAAACCTTTGAATTTATCAGTGTTTCTCTACTAAATTATGCATTTATTATACATACAAACCTTCCTTAAGAATCACTCTATCTATTAAAAAAAACCGCGTCAAAATCCGTTGCGTAGTTTTAAAGATCTAAGCATACATACGGACATACAGCGAAAGTGACTTTGTTTTATACTATGTATTGATAACACATAAGCTACAGTTTAAGATATTAGCTGGTGCTTGTGATTTCGATTGCACAGATGTAAGATTATTATTAATGATTTGACACTTATCTTTGTATTGGTAGGGATTGCGTGAATTGTCGAACATATGACGATAAGTGATCAAATAAGAAGGCAAATATCTACCATTTGTGCAAAGAATTCGCGTGCACCAGTTAGTATTTATATATGTATATAGATGTATAATATATGTCTATCCATTACCCAAGATCCCATAACACAAACCTTCCAGAACTCAGTTTGGGCCAGGTTAATTGGTGTAAGTATAAGAAATATTTATTTATTTAATTATCTATGGTTAGAGTATGATCATGCCCTTCGGTGTGGACAGATATAGTCTGACCAACGAATTGTAACGCGTTCTATTTTTGAAAGTTTTTATAAAATTTTACACTGTCAAAGTTTAATGGAGTTCGACGAACGGATTATGACGCAGTCTATTTTCGAACGTTATTGATAATAATTTACGAAATCATGTATATTATATTATTTTATATGTATAAAGTAATATATACATTATAGTATCATTCATCGCTGGAGCGCTGCGAGAGTAACACGTTATCCTAATATCGCGTCGTTGTTGAATAAATATAAACTACCTACAATGTCAAAAATATGTGAAAATTGTACTAAAACTATAACAAAATCAATACCAGGCGTGGAATGCGCAAAATGTGAGCAAATTGTACACTTAAATACCAAATGTACTGGGTTAACCGGTAAACAAATTGCTGCCCTAAAAGCTTCGCCTAGCCTGGAGTGGACATGTCTCCAATGTCAATGTGATACTACAAAACGCTCTTCAATAATTATTCCAGAGGAAGAAGAAGATTACGAAGGTACGATACCACAAATAAATACTAAGCAACTGTTAAATAATATTTCAAAAGAGGTAGGAAAAGCCATCAAGAACGAAATGAAGGAATTGAACGAGTCGCTGCAATACCATAGTGCGAAACTAGATGAGGTAGTGGAGTGCATTGATGTGCTTAAAAAAACTATTAAAACACTGGAACGCAAAAATATAGAACTCACAAATAAAAATACCAACCTTGAAATTCGCATGGGTGCTATGGAACAACGGATGCATGAATTGGAACAAGAGAAACTCAACAACATTATTGAAATATCAAATCTATCTACAATAAGTCAGGAAGAAGCAGTAAAAGTGATAGAAAATATTGCAATTAAGCTGAATCAATCGAAGGATTTGATAAAAAATTTAAAAATATTGCAGGGTAGAAATGACCAACCCTCTAAACTATTAGTGGAACTAAAGGATAATTATGTGCAAGAAAAATGGTTAATGGCCGCGAAAAAAACAAAAATCACTGTTGGCGATATTAACCCAATACAAGGAAAAAACAAAAACACTGTGTATATAAACGAAGCAATGACTAAACTCAACAAGCAAATTCTCTGGAATGCTAAGCAGGAATTAAAAATGAAACAAAACTATATATACGTATGGTTCAAGAACGGCTTTGTCAGAGCACGAAAAAACGAAAATGAAAAAACAATCATACTAAGAAGCATGAACGACTTGCAAGTTATGTGTACAACTGAGTCTTCGCGAGTGAACTAATTGTAAAGTTAGGTACTTTGATAATTATATATAGGTACATCTTAGTAAACCTCTATTTTAAATTATGGATAGTGATATAGTGTTAAATAATATCCAAGAACTAACAGAGTGTCTTAATATAAATAATTTCTTAAATCGAATACCAACGTCTAACATAAATTTACTATGCATGCATACTAATATAAGGTCTATTATAAAAAACTTCTCTGAGCTAGAACAATGTTTACTGACATCAAAAAAATGTGTTGATATTTGTATATTATCGGAAGTAAATATTTCTGATGGAATGGTCAGTCTGTTTAACATTAGCGGTTACCAAATGTTTTCAAAGTTAAGAAACTCTCGCCGGGGAGGTGGTTTAATAGTATATGTTCATAACAAACACAAATACAAAACAAAAAATATCACTACACAACACTCTGAATGCATTTTATTCACAATAACAACGCAACACAGTTACTCTGCTAATATGTGTGTTATTTATCGACCACCAAATTGCAGTAAACACCTATTCATCAAGGAACTACAATCCATACTTAAATCACTGCCTAAAAACAAAGATCTATACTTACTGGGCGATATCAACATCGATTTAAAACATGACAACCCTGTAAGACATAAATATAACAACACATTATACAGTTTAGGCCTTGTGTGTGGGATATCTGAGTATACCAGGATAGAATTATCTAAAAAATCACTTAGTAAAACATGTATCGATCACATTTATGCTCGATCCAGCACGCAAGACCTTTACACCGCGGCAATCGGTACCACACTGGCCGATCACCGTTCTATTGTCCTCGCTTGCGCAGGTATTGCAGGGACGCGCATACAGCGTGCTCCTAAAATCAAGACGTGTATAAATAACTATTCGGTGGATGAATTATTACATCAAATAAAATGGGAAGAAGGCTGCAGGTTGACATGTCCAGTAGCCATAAATAGTTTTATAGAAAAAAACTTCAGAGAAATTTATGAAAAATCTAAAGTCCAGGTAAAATTAAAAAATAGTAACTTACGAAGCCAAAACCACTGGATAAATGATAGAATCATTAAATCATGTATATATAGAGATAAATTATTTTGTAGGTGGATAAAAGATGCCAATAATCTTCAACTAAAACGTGACTATAACAAAGCTAGAAATTATGCTAATGCACTAATACAAAAAAATAAAAATAGAAAACTAAAAGAAGAAATACTGAACCAAAAAAACAATCCTAGAGAATTATGGCAAATTTTAAACAAAATAACCGGAAGAATAAAACAATCTATAGACACTGTTATAGTCAACGCTTTTGGAAGTCAGGGTATTAGTGCAAAAAATATCGCTAATTCCTTTGCTAAGTCATTCGAGAACTGTGTAACTGCCATTGTTCCGAAGTGTTCTATACCACTATTGAATAGTACAACATACACGAAAATAGCTAACGTTAGCATGCGCTTTAGACCTGCTAGTGAAAAATGCGTAAAAAAGATAATTAATAATATGAAAATAAACAAATCACCCGGAATCGATGGAATCAGAATAATAGATATTAAAAAAATCTGTAACAAAATAAATATTCTCATAGCCAGCTTAATTAATAATAGTGTTAAAAGTGGGGTATATCCAAAAGCCCTGAAGACCGGTACAGTCAGACCCATTCACAAAAAGGGAAGTTATGAGGACTATGAAAATTATAGGCCAATTACTATATTGCCTGTAATTGATAAAATATCAGAAAAATACATTTGGAAAGAAATACAAAGTTTTAACGGAAAGAATAATATACTAACTGAAAAACAATTTGGATTTCAATCCCAGAGGAGTACTACGCAACTGTTATCCACATTTACAGACACAATCTATAGTCATCTTAACTCGAAAAGACATGTCATGGTAGCCTTTGTCGACTATAGTAGGGCATTCGATACCTTAAGGCACGATACCCTTATAAAAAACTTATACGATAGCGGAATTAGAGGTAATATTCTTAACTGGTGCAAAAATTACTTAAAAGAAAGAACATATAGAGTCAAAATTAACGATAGCTACAGCGACCCAATCACAGTCACTAAAGGCACTGCCCAAGGTTCTGTATTAGGACCATTGCATTATCTTATTTATGTCAATAACTTGTCAAATCTAATAACTAAATGTGAAATGTTTCAATTCGCAGATGATACATGTTTGATTGCTGTCGAGAGTAGTCCAATAGAAGCTTTAAATAAATTACAATCTGACTTTGACAATTTAGTAAAATGGTCACATGATGTTGGACTGGTGCTGAATGCAAGTAAAACAAAATTAATGTATATTAGCAGTAGTCAAAACAGAGCCAATTACCACCCTAAATTAATAGCACACGGTCATGATTGTCTCCATCGGAATGTAAACAACGTAAGTCCATGTGATTGTGATTGTGAAGCTGTAGAAACAGTAGACAAACAAACATATTTGGGACTAGTAATTGACAGCCGCATGAATTGGAAAGACCACATAAATCACGTATGTAATAAACTAAGGGCTTTACTTGCAAAGTTCTCTGTTATTAGATGGAAAGTGCCATTCAAAACCCTATTACTTTTATATAATTCTTTGGTTGAGTCTATAATAGGCTACGGCTTATCAAGTTACGGGAGGACTTTCAGAACACACCTTGACAAAATATACATGTTGCAATTGCGACTCCTGAAAACAGTAGTTCCATATAACATAAAAAGAAAATATGAAAACAATTATGAAATGTTATTCGACTATTGTAAAATCTTACCTATACATAGTAAAGTAAAATATTGTATTTTAAAAGAAGAGTTCTTTAACGAAAGCCGTAAAAAAATTAACGCCACCAAAAAGATACAAACTCGTAGCTTTAGTAATCCTAAGTTAACCTTACCGAAATACATCAACCTGTATGGTAAACGAAAGATAAACTATCTTGTTCCTTGCTTTATTAACGAATTGCCGGTATCTCTGAAAAATGCCCTCACAACTGAGAACATCAAGATCAAGTTAAAACATCATTTTTTAAATATTACACCCACTCAACTAATATAAATGTATATTCTAATCGAATCTATTGTAATTTGTTAGTAAATTATAAATATAAATTGTATGTTAGTAATATATATCTACCCACATATTCGTCAACCTGTGCCAATAACGACGCTTTTGTAAATTATGTAAGTGACTGATGTGATGAATCTTTAGTGTACAGAAAAACTTATGTAAGTTTATGTTTGCACTAAATTGTATGATTTTCTGGTGTAACTTTGTAAAAAATAAATAAATAAAAAAAAAAAAAAAAAGTAGTAAGTTAGTTATTTTTCTTTAATACAAATGCTCTTTCCTTTTATTTTTTCGAGGTGGAATGCTTTTTCTCACCATACCTCATAATATTCAGTCACCAGCAGGCAAATGCTCTTTTTCTAATTATATTCTTTATCGAAATAAAAGAAAATTAAATATAAATATAGAACTTTATTGAACATTCTTCTTCTTTCTCTTGCTCTGTTCCCAATTTTATTTGGCGAATTTACTTCACATTTTGATACACGATTACAACTCAAAAAACAAAACAGATATAATATTTTTTAAATAATAGGAATATCAATATTTTTTTAAATAATTGATGGACATGACATTTTGCATATAGCCTTATTCATAACACAAAGTTTAATGAGTATTGCCAACTCAAGAATTGTTGAATTTGCCTCCATCCTTTGTAGTCACGTTCCGTCGGCCAGGCTATACGATGACGTTGAATTTTAGACATAACTCTAATAAATTCATAAAAGATACAAAGAAAATAGGAAACATTTATTTATTAACTTTGATTTGGACGTTTCTCTACGCGAAACCAAGAAAAATATTTCGCATTTGACCTTGCGAAGTACGGCTCTAGAATATTTCTGTTTGACTTAATCCCATCCGCGAGTGGCATTCCTTGTAGCACTGTTCTTGTGTAATTCATACGTTGCATTAGAAGCAGAAGACAAATATTCTGGATTTCGTTGGGATGATGTCATTATGTAGATTATGGTATAAAAAGAATTGCGAGAAACATATTTTTTACGCGGATTCCATTTGGGACGTTTTTCGGTACTCTTGTCGTTTTCTTCAAGTAAATATTTTACCTGTTTTTTTACCTGAAAGAAGTTTTACACCTGTGCTGTTTTTTGTTTATATGCACTAAGCTTTTGTTTTATTTTACATAATAAAGAGAGAGATAGACACAATTACTTTCTAATTAGAATTAAATATTATATAAAATATATAATAATTACCGATTGAGCTGAAATTTTATACACAAGCTTAGTTTGGATGACAATGCATGATTAACTATGTGTCGTCATTCTAAATCCAACATGGCGGCGGACCAATTATTTTTAATGCACTCCTACAATATGGGTATCAAATAAAAGGGCTTGCCAAGAATAAATAGAAAAATAATTTACTTTTTTAGTTTTAATATTTTAATAGGCAGCAAGAAAATACGAGTACTTCAATCCCTCGACAAGCTTTTATGGCATATAAATTGTGTCAAATGTGTTAAATTTGAAGTGACGTTATAAATAAAAGTTTTAGTGTGTTTATTTGTTTCTTTTTAGCGCATTTAAATAAAAGCTTAATTTTCAAAGATTATTTTCACTATAATTTTTTTATATCGACTTACAAAAATAAACCATAGATATGGTCCACATTTAAAGTAAAAATAAAAATGAAAATAATTTTTGTTCAACATATAATTGACGACAAACAAATATAAAATTTATCGACACAGAGAGCTACATAAGCTTGTACGCATATACGTATAAGGAAATAAAAAATAATTACTTCATAGGTACATTTATAAATATGTTATATAATACTAGCTTTCTGCCCGCGGCTTCGCCCGCGTGGATTTCGGGATTGGGTGTATAGAGGGTTAAGGGTCATAGCTTTTGCCCACGGCTACATATACGCGGAAGTCGGTTTATGGTGCGAAGATTTTATCGCGCTTCCCGTGGGACTATCCGTTTTTCCGAGATAAAAAATGCCGCAAAACTCCTCAAGAATCACTCTATCTATTGATGAAAACCGCATAAAAATCTGTGCAGTAGTTTTTGAGCGAAGCCTTTATTGCGCATCCCGTGGGATCTGTCGATTTTTCCGGATAAAAAGTATCCTATGTTACTCGGGAGAATGTAGCTTTCCAAAGGTGAAACAATTTTTGAAAATCGGTCCAGTAGTTTAAGCGTGAAGAGGTAACAAACAAACAAACAAACAAACAAACAAACAAACAAACAAACAAACAAACAAACAAACAAACACACTTTCGCATTTATAATATTAGTTGGGATTAGAAGATAGTATAATGTAAGTGACGTAGTAATATAATGTAAATGACGACGTCCATAGTCGAGTGGTTGGTATATCGGTTTTAAGGTGTCGCCTTCTCTGAGGTCCCGGGTTCGAGTCCCAGTGGGGGTAGATATTTGCGTGATGAATGCGAGCACCTACCTTACACTATAGTTGTTGTAATATATTTCTATCAAATTTATTTATATATGTATGTCTATCCGTTACCCTAGATCCCATAACACAAGCCTTACAGAGCTTAGTTTGGGCAAGGCTAATTGGTGTAAGTGTAAGAAGTATTTATTATTATTATAAAACACGGTCCTTTATAAGGCGTGCACGGGCATACAGATCCAACGCGTAGAGGCCATTTAAGTGAAATTTAATAAAATTATGCGTGGAGTGTACCAACTGGATCTAATCTATCTGCAATATGAAAAATGCAGCTAAAGACTATATACCCAGTTAAATACACAGAAACTATTGTCATTAAGCGCAATACACACTGAACCCGCCGGGCCGCCGACAAAGCCCGGCGACACAACCCGGCGGCCTGTATGAAAAGAATCATGTTGGCAACATGCGCCCGCGCCTGTTACCCGCCGACATGTTGGCGGCTTAGTGACATGCTTGTATTTTTTTTAACAACATGGAGTGGGACGACGAAAAATGCCTAACGTTAATTTATCATTATCACGAGGAAGCGGTATTGTGGAATGAAAAACACCGAGATCATAAAAGTCGACCAAAGCGTTTCGACTCATTGACGAAATAGCGAACTATTTTAATACAAATGTAATAGAAATAAAAAAAAAACTCGTATTATAGAGAAAAACAAAATTCTCATCTCAAGCCGCCGACATTGTCGCCGAACAAATTTTCCGACTTGTAATGAGTGAAGCCGCCAACTAGACCGCCGACAAAAAGTTGCCGACATATGTCGGCGGCCCGGCGGGCTCAATGTGTATTGCGCTTTACTGGTCAGAACGTTTGTGGACTATTGCATTTCTCAATTATAATTAAGTACTATCAGTGTATGTTGAGATCTATTATTGTGGTCCCCCATTTTCATTTATTGGAGTCCTTTTTATTGGAGTTTTTTCGCTGACGTAGAACCCTTGCAGTTTGTCATAGATCGACGACTATCTGCGCGACAGGACGAACAGCATGATGGGACGGGACGGGATGGAAACGTCGAGGAGGGTCGAATGCGGCGTTCCGCTGGGGTCGGTGTTGGGACCCCTGCTATGGAACCTCGTATACGACGCGGTCCAACGCACCTTCGCCTTCCTCACGGCGTGAGTGTCGTCTGCTACGCTGACGCTCTCGTCGTGACGACTGGGGCCGACTTCGGGCCGGTGCTCAGGCTTGCCGAGCTTGGGGTGGCATGTGTCGTGCGGGTGATCCGCCGGCTGGGTTTAGAAATAGCGCCTCACAAAACCGAGGCGCTATGGTTCCCCGTCCTTCCGAGGTGCCGGGAACCACCCAGCTACCGGATCCGGGTGGGTGACGCGGTGGTCCCGGTGGGGCCGTACATCAAGTACCTGGGCCTCACCGTGGACCGCTGCTGGAGCTTCGAGGAGCATGTCGTGCGTCCCCCGAGCCAAAAGGGTGGCGGGCGTATTGCATCGCCTGCTGCCCAATCTCGGGGGACCGAGGGATGGAGTTCGCCGCCTGTACGAGGGCGTCGTGCAATCCGTGGCCATGTTGGGGCTCCCGTGTGGTCGCAAGACTGCGCGAGGTCCCACCGCTGCAGAGCTCTGCTACGGAGCCTGCAGCGGATAATGGCCATACGGATCGTACGAGGCTACCGTACCATCTCGTACGAGGCGGCGACGGTTCTGGGACGCTCCTCCCCATTCGACATCCTGGCCGACATGTACGCGGCGACGTATGCGTCGCGGCATGTCGACTGAGGGAGCGAGGGAGCGCCCTGGAACCCGCGCACGAAGTGCCTAAGCGGGAGCGGCTCCGACGGATTATGGCGGCGCACGGGAAGGAGGAGGTCTCCTACCGATTGACTCAGATACTCACCGAAGCAGCCGTGCCCGGTGAGTATCTGTGTCGAATAGGACGGGAGGGATCGAATCGACTTTCCTCAACTGTCCTGATTGCCTTATTGAAAAACTGAATTAAGGCAATAATTGGGCATATAAAATGGTGTAGTAAAATTTTAATTTAGATTATTTTATTACTAACATTAGCTAACTTATTTAAAAAAGAAAACATTGTTACTAACATACTAATAGAAATATGAATGCAGTCTGAATTAATTTATTATTATTAATAATACTTTCATACACACTCGTGGATTACGATTAATCTTGACCTGACCTTCCATTATATGTAAATAAATTATTTGTAAATTTTAAAACATAATATATTATTTTGTATATTAAAAATCTATATTTAAACAAAAAGTAAGAAAGAAATAGAGAAACATTTACTTGCAATGTATACAGCTATTATAGCAGAGTTAGCAGGCAGGACGACAGTATAACCTGGAAAGGGACAAAGGAAACAACTAAACAAACAAATAAAAATAATAACAGTGAGAAATTGTGTGAAAGCTACCAAATGTTTTCTATTATTATATAACACGTTGTTAGTATAAATGGCAATAGTGCAAATTAACTATTATAACGACCATAAATCGCAGTAGATGAGGGGTTGTACTGTTTGGGTTCAATGACCCAAGCTTTGATGGTAATATGGACATTTTCAAGATTCTAATTAACTACGAAGTAACTACTGAATACGTAGTGGTGATATTTAATAACAAGGGTAAATAGTTTTAAGGATTCTCGTCTTTCGGAAAAAATACGGTTAGAGTACGATGATGTAGATATATTAATATCTCGCGTCTTCCTGTATCTCGATTGCAGCAAGACTTAGACTATGTTCTAACGCAGTGATTCTCAAACTGGTCTACCTATTTGTTTTTTTGCTCCCCCTGAGGAAAATGCATTAAGTTGCATACCTCGGCTGTGGCGAGCCGGCGGTTATGTGGGGCTCTCCTCCTCAGAAGGGGGAGGCCTACCCACTAAAAACCTCAGGGATGGCCTTCCTCAGGCATGTAGGGAGCCCCCGGGAACGCCAAGCTACTTCCGGGAACCCCCAGCCTCCGCTTCCCCGCCGATACAGGGGAGCCCTCCTCGGGGGAGGCTACAATACCTCCCCCGATCTCCACCACCGACGACGCCCCCCGGCCACGTAAGGGGCGTGGTCCCTCCCGGGTCGCCGTATCCGCCGGCGACCCGTGGCGGCGCCTCAGCTGTGCTACCGAGCCCGGCGCCGCCGCCTCCTTCGAGCGGGATCGGCCATCTCCCGACCCCGCTCGGCGGCCTCCTTCTGGAGCATCACTGCTTCACAGAAGGAGGCCACAGTCCTCCAACCTCCCTCGTCCGCCAGTATTGCCGCAATCACTGCCGGCGGAGACAGATCTCGCCCGATCTTTGCGACCAAGACTCGGCGCTCGGAGGCCTACGAGGGGCACTCCGCCAGCGTGCGCTGGGCCGAGTCGAGGTCGGATGCGCAGTGGTGGCAATGTTAACCAGAAAACTTTATATATATATATATATATATATATATATATATATATATATATATATATATATATATAATATATATATATATAAAACACGGCTCTACCCCTTTACGTCATCTCGATCGCAGCTCTAATACAGATATAGGTGCGCAACTATAGGTAATAGTTGATAGATGAACTAGATGTGTCATTATGATTCTTGACTAATTTCGTACACTAGAAGAGTAAACCTATTCTCACTTGTTTATTATAGATTAGAAATACGTATTTTTCTTTCTCAACAAATCAAAATAGTGTTCCAACTGTGCGTACGATATATTCTATTTTGGATATATTTTTACTTTCCTAGTATGGTCACGTATTAAGAAGAGGGAATGATCATATTACTAGGAAAGTTACATGAAAATGGATGGGGAGAGGAAGACCGAAAAGAAGATGGGTGGACTGTGTGAATGTTGATATGTTGAAGAAGGTAGTGAGTGTCGAAATAGCAAGTGATAGAGGAGAATTTAAGAGGAAGACATGTTGTGGCGACCCCAAAAAAAATTCGGAACATGGCAAGTTGTGCGCGACAGAAAACCAGCACTCAGCTATGATGCAGCATCAAAGCTTTAATATAAACCATAAACAGAAAAAAACACAACATCATGTTTACAACATTGCGGTGCATCTGTCGTGACGGAACGCCACCCCCTTGTTAGAGGGTAACGCAAAAAGTGCTAAGTTAAATATGTAATCTTGTCGCTGTCGGGAGTAATTCTTCCATGATTCATAATTCAAGACGAGAGGCCACTCTGGGCGGCATGCTTTATTTAATTTAAGCCCCGGTGTCGTCTTGGGTTACGTACGCTACTCGACGTAATAATATTCGCCTTACATATTTTGTCGTATTATACTACTCAAAAGGAAATAAGGGCCAGAATTGTTTTTGGTATTCTCAAGGTGTTCCCACGCTGCCGTTATAAAACATTTACAAACATGTTTTGACGTTGATACTTATGCTTACACGGTGTTAGCATTTACCTCTGCAATTACCATTTGCAATTTACCTCGGTCAAGCACAAAACATTAATTTATCTTTCACTAGCGACCCGCCCCGGCTTCGCACGGGTGCAGTGAAAAAATGGTTATGGTGGGTTATCCCTAAGAGATAGACATATACCATCGCGGACTTTTTTGTGGATTTTTGTAAGTTGTACAATACTGTAGTACATTATTTTGGTCTATCTCGTAGGGTTCAGCCAGCGTTTGCAATATAAGCGCAAAAAAACGTGCTTATTTACGACATCACATTAGAACCTTCAAATTTATCAGTGTTTCTCTACTATATTATGCATTTATTATATATACAAACCTTCCTTAAGAATCCGTTGCGTAGTTTTAAAGATCTAAGCATACATACGGACATACAGCGAAAGCGACTTTGTTTTATACCATGTATTGATTCTTCAATTCACACACCTTATCTATTTATTCACTATCACTTTTTGAGCATTCAAGGTGGCAAAGAAAACTACTTGTGTGTCATTTTTTGTGATACCAAGATGTGATGGATGGTGTACCACATTTAATGAATAATATTTTATTTGTAATTTTCAAGTCTTCTTGACTTGAACTCCTTCATTACGATGATTATCGATGATAACACTGACTATATCTGTATTATATATTCAACGTTTTATATTGCAATACAGTAATGAAAAAAAATTATAAACGTTTTTTTAACTCTTTATTTATGGCCACATACACTTCATGATAAACTACTTAACTGTCTCGGACTGCGTAAGGCGATGAATGGCGTCTAATGGTGGTTTCATTAATAAGAAAAACAATGCTGCAAATGGAATAGGTTGAAAATTTACGTTCTTTATTATGTTTCTTTGGTATTATTTAGTTATATTAATTAAATGCACTGGGTTATATTCATTTCACGTCCCTTTCCACGTACACATTTCAATGTTCAGAAATTAAAAGAATACGGGCGCCTAATCGTCGTACGCGCACGCCTGTGTAATTGTAACATATCGCAAATAATTATAAAGCTTATTAGAAAGTAACCATATTAATTAAAAGTGATGTCATAATTGACATTAATTCAAAATATACAATAAGTAAGTAAACAAGTGAAATTCTAGCATTATTACTGAGGGCCCTCCAAATGGACTGCGAGGTCGCAACAAGCAAATGGATTTTCCCGGTGTGCATGTTCTTCATGCAATCCACTTTATTGCAACTGTTTTATTTTCGATTAGTTGTATTTTATCAGTATAAGCCTAGTGCATTTATAACGTTACTACTCTAAATACAGTTCACATATCGATGCTGTCATAGGTGTTTTATAAAATACATAAATGTTAATTACAAATTGCGTTCATTAACCAATAAAAATAAATATGAAAAAAGAAATACCTCATACCCTCTTTAGTTAGTATTGTTGTCGACACAACGAAGGATCGTGATAAGCCTAGAAAAATAAGCACAGGAAGTAGGATTAAAATGTTTTATCACCCCTCAAAGAATATTGCATTTTTTTAAAATCGTATCTTATATCCACAGGGCATATTGCGATTTGGAATCATAAATCATATTTCTATCTAATAAAAATGATTGTACATATTTGGTGCATCTTATTGATAGCAGATATCTACATTCCATTTCAATACATCTATTAAAACTAAAAAAAAAATAACGTAATAGGTTAAAAATGAAGGTAGCTCTACAGAGCAGTTCGCTTGCAGTAAGCCCCAGGTAAAGTGTACAAGATTTAAGTTGTGTTACTTGGAGTGTATGAAGTTTTTATTGCTTATTGGAAGGTTTGTGATCAGTGAGTGATGCTACTGGCATTGCTAGCACCCATTGTATGTAGTGATCGCTTACCCGAAAACCGACTCGTTCCGATCCGATCATTGTCATCGTGATATCTATATGAATCTTAAATCCATGATTCAAGCATACAATTACAGAACAAAGTTACACATAACAGTGAAGATATAAGTAACAAAACCTTTCACCTTACATTCTAGAGTAAATAAAGACACGAATATTGAGATAAAATTTTTAACACGGGAGAAATGTTTACAGTCCCAGTGATATCGAGCGACGAGCTGAAACCGCACTCCAAGTAAATAGGGTTAGGCATCTTTTAGACCGTGTTGCTATTAAAAGAAGTTTAATTTACTGTACCACTGCAATAAGTTTGCATTTGTTCGCAGATTATGAAAAGATTGGCGATACTTTAATTCAGACGACAAGTACATGTCAGGCTTTATTTTAAGTATAGATATTACACGATAAACTGATAATGTATGTAGCCTCCGATACTACACTCAGGATAGCAATACGTCACTAACAACCTTATGCAATACTCTGCTAGAAACTACCACTTCTAATTGACTACGCTATTGACGTTACAATAACATGACACTTTCATATAACAGTTTCTTTTCAATTGGGAAATGAATGAATGAATCGTGAGTAGTTAACTAAGTTATTTATTTAATTATACGTACAAAACAGGTTACAGCCAATTAAAAAACAAAAACAATCTATATCGTACCTTAAAAACTAGATTGAAACCCAAGATATGTATATTCTACTTATTGTATTGTTAACGTACAGCGAATAACATCCTTCATCCAGCAACCCCTGACGAGCTCATTATACTGGCGACACATTCTAACTATGGGATTATAATAAGAAATGTTGTTCACGAAAACTCGGAGTGTGAATAATTTAAATTTACGAGCACGATGGTAAGTGTTAAAACTTAATTGGGATAGAAGATATGGTGAATCAATTTAGGAGTGTATGATTTTATATAGAAGTCCTAAATCTTGCTGCCTTCTACGATAGCCAAGTGCAACCAAACCGAACCTAGCCAGCAAATCTTCGTAAGAACGTGCAGAACAAATATCGGCAATAAACAATATTAAAATAAACAATATTGGCAATAAGTAATAAACAATATTTGGCAAAAAATATGCAGTGTCTTCTATAGATTACAACTATAGCGGTGTAGGATGTATTAAATCTTAGAAGTTTACCCATTTTAAGAAGATTGACTATCTTAATATCTATTTAAAGGACATATTTTATTTCAAACAATAATGTATTTTGTAAAGTTACACCAAGTAAGAACCATGTTTAATAGGCATGGGATTTGTATTTTATTTCATATGACACATTCACATGTGTCACAGCGGTCTTCTTAATATTTTGCTCTATAAAATTATCAAAAATTATATTTGCGGTAACATAAATCGACAATGCTATTACAGTTCGGTGTTAATGCTGCCATGTTCTTGGCAACTGAGATCTTTACATTTCTTTTAAACAGCAGAAACGTACTAGATTGTTGGTGATATGTACCGACAATAAGTGTATTCAACACTTCCAGGTTGAAGAAGCATCTTGCAACGTTTCTATATAACATTTTCAAGTAAAAATATTACCAGGACTATTGAGTCTTGCTACCAATTTTGCGTAAAATAAGTTACAATTACATTACATGTGACCCTTTTATTTATAAATAATAAATGTATTTTTATTTCATTTCAATAGAGAACGAGAATAACTCGTGACTTTGTATGACGTCCAATTTTCAGATAAAAAGGTAAGAACGGGCACACACGGCGTGATGATGTAAAGCATTAAATATCAACCCCAGTATTACCTTACCCTACATGCTATCTCATAGCAGTTATTGACAGCACACTTTGGATAACCATTACTAGTTTCGTAATAAGATTTGTTATTGTATTATAAATCAAGCCACCAATGGATGTAAGTTGAGCAACATATTTATTTCATATTGGTTAAAAACCTGACTAGTTATTGTGTGTACGTTGCATTAAAAAAAAAAGGAGCTAGTGGTAAGTTGATTAGAAGATGAGACTTAATACTAATATTATCTGCATACATACCTATATTTCTGTCGCAAACTAGGATTTAGCATGCAATAAAATTATACTTACTTGACTTAACAACCCAAGTTGGCAACATAATTCCTACAGGGCTTACAAATGTCACTTTAACGTTGCGTTTAAGGTCCTTATATTACCTTTATACATCATGTAGTATTTGTTTATTTTATATCGCTTTATACAAAGAAGCAAAATAGTCCACGAAACTCATTACATTAAGATACACCAAAAAAACTTTAACTGTTGCTAAATTTTATTTATCTAAAAGCATTTTTAAAAGTATCCTACCCTCATTCTATTATCCAAACGTCCTCGCTGCATAAGGGACCACACCTCAAACGCAAGGCGCCGAGAGTAACTGAAGCACTTGGCAGCACTTACGTTATTGCTTCCCGCTGACGCTCCGCTTTCGCTTTGTGAAAATAATCTCAAATGACATGTACACGTATCATATGACGGCGAAAACAATAGTTGCAGGTTGTCATTACGTTAATAAGGGCGGAATTTCCGTGAGATAAGGTAGGTTTATTAAGATAAGTGTCTTTTGAGGTAATTAATATTTTGATTGCTCTTTCATTGTTAGAGTTTACTGGTTTTATTGTATAATTATAAACAAGTATTCTTTTCAGCGTCTATTCTAGACTGTAGGCTGAATGCCTCTTGTAAACTACTAAGAAATGTGTTGAAAAAGGAATAGTGGATAATATAATTAAAGGGAAGGTGAACATGTAAGGTAGTTTGATTTCTAGGTAATTTTTTCTAATTTGGTTTCGTTTGTTAACACGTAGTTATTAAAAGTGACTAAAGCGTACTTTCGCTTAACAAATAAAAGCAGGACGATGCAGTTGAAACTTACGATTGAACAGTGATGGTAATTTTCTGTATATAGAACATCTTTATATTAACAGAATCTTTGATAAGTTTCCCATCTCTCCCAATTTCCACATAAGTGTATAGTATTTTTTTGTTTACCTGTTTATTGTTATGTAGCTTTTAAGCAGTTCGTGTAGTTTCAATTTTGTACTTGTGGGACTTCAATAAATGACATCTAAAGATTTGTATTTTGTATTGAGATTAGATTAGAATATCTTGCAGTGGAATACTTTGGAGTATAAGTAAATCAATCAATCTTTACAGATAAAAAGTTGATAAATCTTATCTATCATATTAAATGAAACATATCAAAAGTAGCTAGGGTGTTCCAATTACTAATTAAATAAACTTTAACAATTATAATTTGATTTAAATTAAAAAAAATATTATTACTAAGTTTTACATAACGTTAAGTACAGAACATAATAATGTATAACTTATTATCAAAAAAGGTAGTATTTAAAATGTAAAATTGCTTTTTCTTTCTTTCTTACATTCTCTCTCTTTCATTAAACTGTCCCTGGCTGTGTAGGTGTATTTCTATGTCTAACAAACAAACTGACCAGTTATGATTATACGAGTAACTTTAAAAGTATTCTCGATTTTCGGATAATTGTTTGTAAAGTAAAAATGTTATTGCTAATATAATAATAAAAAAGTGTACTTAATTGTTAATGCTAATATTATGATGATTTCCCCGGTCCAGTGGTTAGTACACTGGTTTCAAGGTGTCGCCATCTCTGAGGTTTTAAAACAGCAGCAGCTGAGGTTCAAGTCCCGGTGAGGACAAATATTTGTATGATAAATGCGAGCAATTTTACTAATTTATATATGTATGTTTATCCGTTAACCTAGATCCCATAACACAAGCCTTACAAATCATACTTTGGGCTAGGCTACTTGGTGTAAGTGTAAGAAATACTAAATTATTATATTCAATAATGTAGCATTTATTTTGAAAAATGTTTGTTGTCATCGTTATGGATATTGACGAGTCGAATGAAAGTATTAATGAAAGTAAAAGTACCTTATTCGCGTTACTTGCCTTTTTGTTTACATAAATGCTGCTGTTTTAAAACACGTAAACGATAATTCTTTGCAGTTGCTTACTCCCTTCATGGGAAAAAGGCGTGGCTACATCCGTGCCACATTCATGCTATTATCCGTGTCCCATAGCGCCTCATGTTTGTGGCTTTAACGACTATTTTATTGCTTAAAATTGGTGTGTATTTGTTCTGCGATCTACTTTTAATATGTTTTAGTAATTGGAATTGGAAGTGGAAACTTCACTGGTATATGATAAAAATTTGATGTATAGCCTTTAAGTAAAATGTTAACTGTTTGTTTCCCAAATATATAAATATATAACCATATATAATGTTATGTGGCCCTAATGTATTTGGACCGTGCTGTCAGCATTGCCCCAAATCAACACTGCACACGAGACGCAGACTTAGCAGATGACGCGAAACCTACTTTTCTTTATTTATTGAATTAAGTGAATAAATATAATTACTTCTAACATCGAAGGGTTAGTACTCAAAATTAGTATATAAAATAATTGAAATTTTGTTTAAATTTAATAGTTTTTAAATAAAGTTTGATTTTTTTTGTAGCCTCCGGCTGTAGACTTCGTAATTTTTATGTATGCTTATTATCTATTTAATAATTATTACCAATTTTTTAAGACGTCTTGAAGAGCTATTTGGAGAAATCGTTTTGTTTTTGTAATGTAGAGATAGTTATTATGGAAATCCAGCATTCACTGTATATAAAATAGTATTTAATACTTCATAACAGAATAGTATCTTATACTTACATAATGAAGTCGTCACTTAGATTGGCACCTATCTCACTTCGCCATATTGAATCTGTAACGAAAAAAACTTATATGAGATACACAGTTTAGAGATTAACCTATTTAGCTTTTTGGACACATTGAATGCTTTTGACACCGTTCCAAGAAATTCCAAGATACCTTCTTCTTTCGGTCACCCTTCACCTCCTGGAGTTCTCTACCAACGTTTCCTCCATCGAGGATAGTGGGTGTTAAGTCACTCTATCTGTCATCTCATTTGGGCCTTTTTGACTTATCAAAATCAGGCGGCAAAATTGCAACAATTGCTTATAAGACGACCCCGATATTTAATCTTTTTCTAGTAATAACGGTACAGTTGATAACAAAAACTTATACAGCAAGTATAAGCTTGCAGTATAACTTTCTATGTATATTAATATGTAGAAACCGCGTTTTTCTTGTACAATATAATTATATTATGTTGATTATAAAATCAACAGGTTTAAATAATTATAAAATACAATAGCTTCGCAAATACCAAAGAAGAAAGTATTCCTTATTAATATGCACTGTGTTAGGTAATGTAGATGATGCGCTGTTTTTGTGTTGAATTATTTGCATTTTTACAGACATATGCAAACAATTCCGAGAAATGCGCAATATCAAAGGAAGTTTATTATAAAAAATTGTAGACGGGCTGCAATTTCTTTAAGAAATGTATGGAGTTCGTGCTTATATTTGTTTAGCTTTAGGAATGCAGCTTTTACTGTTAAAATTATATTTTCACAGATTAAACAAAGGAATTAAGTTTTTTTTAAGTGTTTGTAATTTTTATAAAGCTTTCATAATTATTATTTAAGTGTCATGAATTAATTCATTATTATCAAAGGAAACAATTTCTACTAAAGTCGTTCAATTACATTAATTCAACCAGTAAATTTTCGAAGAATACATGAATAGTACTTTATTGTATATAAAACATAATCAATATATAAGGATTCACAATAGGCAACCTAAAGTAGCTATTTCTTTCGGGCAACCTTTGGGTTAAGGAAAATTCCAACATAGTAGTGCTTTTTTTAATATAATCAACAATTCCAAAGGAGAAATTACTGATATTAGCGATCATTCGTTTTTGTCTCTAGATAATAAAAAAATTGCAAATCTCATAGAAATCCCTGCCAGAATTATTGTGCGAATCTCACGAAATATACTTAGTATAATTATTTGACTTAATGTTTAGACTCATTCTCAAAACATAAGAAAATAAAAGGTTGTGTACAACATATTACAAGCAATAACACGTAAGTACCCAATAGCAAAACTCATTAACTCTGTCTAGATTGATTTTAAGAAACGATTTTATAACGGATATAATATACAGATAATATGACGCCATATCATTACCATAATGTTATTATGATACGTTTAACAACAATCTTTCTTATTGAAAAACATTGTGGTCTAAAGTGTAACATACTAAAACAAAAAGTGTTTTTTCAGTTATTCTATAAAATCGATAATTCTTATTTCAAAAATCATGATCAAATAATCACTTTTGCACGTTAAAGGGGTAGCATGCTTTTGTTTCACAAATCTACGATGAAAAAGATTGTACTGAAATGAATCAGCAAGAAACCAGCAAGAGTAATTTTTTTCTCTAAATTTTTGCAGTCATCAATTTAGAAGCTCATTTCATATAAATAGTCTGAACCTAACTTTCTCTACAAGCTTTAACAAGTTCATATCACAAAAGCTATTGTTTCATTATGTTATTTATTATAGTGAAGATATTTGATAACGTAACTATTGAGTTCTTAAAATTAAACTCAAGAATTGTTATTGTTTAAGTAATCCTTAATATTATAATAACCTTATTCACTTAGAAACCGTCCATCTTCATCAATCGAACTACAAGTCTAGAAAATCAAATTAAATAATGAAAGTAACCATAACTGCGGTTCAATTAAAAACGAATCTCGTTCTTACCCAGTGACGATTTATTTTGTTTTCTCTCGACGTTAACTACGACACGTGTCGGCCCTACTCAGTTCGGATTACAGCAGATAGTGGGTCCGCACTCGAGCTAACACTCCGGAGACGGGGAGACAAAACGGCGATATTTTGATGAGGGTCCGATTGGTTGATGTGGATTTGGTTATTTAGATATAGCTGGGGAAAGTTTAGTTGGAATTGATGCTATATGACTTATAGAGTATTGACACAATACCAATAACTAACTTGCCTATTAGGTTATAGGTTAGAAAACCTTGTCTTCTTGTATTGTAAGTTTCAAACGTACAATCTGGTTTTTGTTGTGGTCTAAGATTTGAATCTCTAAAATATCCCCTATTGTAGGGTTGCAAATTGGCGAATCTCACAGAATACCCATTTACTACATGCGACTTAAACATTTAACTATAATTAAAATAGTAATAAATATAGGCCCTTTCCAGGTCGGATTATAGAAAACAGAGGGATTTATATTTGAGGTCGCATTTTGGATACTTGGTGACAAGTGTATGTTGGTGGGACGTGATCGTCGGTTGGCATTTTGTCCTAAATACCGCAGAAACGGAAACGGGAATAAAGCACTTCCCGATAAAGGAAGGGCTTGAGAATGTGCGAATCTCACAAAATTAGCACCATGAAGATTTGCAAATAGTCCAATCTGACAGATGGTATTATCTTTTCTTTGTGTAGATTTATGTTGGAGCTTATTTGATTTTAATTTTAATTATAATTGCTTGTTCTTAATGGTTGCAAATGATAATATAAATATCACGGTGCTGATGGATGTCTGAATGTTAACTGAGATTATTATATGTATAATACTATAGTTATAAAATTCCTTTAATGGTAAACAAGACTATAAGAAAAACTCGTTCTTAAGACTTTGTATTTGATTTCGGGAAAAACACAAATAAAACTGAAAACACTAACCTTAATTTATAGACAGTGACGGCAATTTCTGTTTAACAATATCTGACTGTTCGAATCCATGTGTCTGGTTCCGGGCATATCTGTCAATTAGGTCCCCCGACGCCATTCGCGATAGCCGTTAAGTAGCCCCGTACCAACCCTTACATTGATAAGGGTAGCCCCATATTTTGGACAGGACGATTGTTCTAGAATCATAATTACTCTTACATGTGTATTATATTACAATCTGCTAATGCAATAGTGTTGACAGATTGTAACTATCTGTTTGAGCAGATAACAAATTATAGTCCGCCGTCCGTAGTAACAAATTATAGTAGTATATCAGTCCGCCTGCGACCACGGCCGGTGTAACCTGGTCGAAACGTCAGGCAATAAAATTCGGTACGTAACAATATCGTGTTCATTCCCGTCATACATTTATATTGATTATGCAACACGAAAGTTTGAAAGTTAGTATAACAAATTATAGATAATGTAGATATATTTAAATACTAAAGAAAATTAATGGCAGCAGAAAAAAATATATTTGATGAGATTCTTCGAGTTTTAAACAATAGTTAAATTATTTTAGTGACATATAATTGGGTTTGTTTCCCCTTACAAAAAAGTGTGATTTTTGCCATTTACAGTTTACGGGTTAGACACTCGTTAAGAAAATTGTTGAATGAAAATAATATATTAACTTTAGCAACTTCGATTAAAACAGTTTTTTTTTATATTTGAATACAAGAAATAAAAATAAATTTACTGTTCCAATGTAGAGAGTTCATATACCAGCTGCCTGATTTTGATTAAAATTTTGTATATTCACGTTTATAGAGTTTCCTATATGGTTACTTTTGTATAAACTGTAAAGATCATAAAAAAAGAAACTCTGAATATAATTAAGTAAATTATTATTTAAATAAAGTAAACTATATACTAATACTGTATTCTTTTTTAAAATATAATGTGTATATGTATTTAAATGCAGTTCAAAAAATTTTTGAATTATTTTAATTCGTATAAAAACATTATTAACCAAGAAATCAATTTATTTAAAATTCAAATTGAGAATATTATTTAAAAATTATTGATATTTTGCAATTATATAACAAAATAGATAGTTGCAGCAAATTACAAAAAATAAAAATAATTATCCAACGTATACATGAAAAAATTTTATGCAAGCAAATTTATACACGAGTCTTAATACTATAATATACCTTTATGACATATTAATTATATTGTGTATTATTGTTTTAAAGTATGTATTAATAAATTGAAAAGAGGAGATAAAAAAAATCTTTAGAGTTAGTACATTTAATGTGAGTATTATAGGAATAACGTAAAAAAATACTTACGTTATGTAATTATTATATGATATAAATATTCATATTCTGTTGTAAGCATTTAGCCTATTATAAAACTAATTATAACTACAGACCGTCCGCCGAGAGAAAACAATTTTGACAGGCCGTGTCAGGTTCTTATGTCTGGTATAATCAAAGTTTATTTAGGATAATCCAAAAATGGACTTTATGCAATTTATTTAAGGAACTGACAGCTCCTGTTAAAATACATTCTCCCATTGGCCGGATCGTAAGCGGAAATTAGAATAATTAACAAGACACCGCCCAAATGGGGTAATTTAATCACACAAATTAATATGAAGTATAATTAATTACAATGATCGAAATATTCAGATGTTAAATAGTGAAATATTGTATTTGAACCATTTTGAACAAAACCACGTGCCGGCGGCTACATAAGCTGGTTCACCACCAGCTTATGTAGCCGCCGTGTTCACTTCGCTATTTGTGTATCGTAGATATTTTTGTACTTGTTGTCAGTTCTCAGTAGGTTGATTTGATTTAGATAGTATAACAAATTAAAATTAAATTACGTTATTGTATTGTATTGTATTATTTTAATGAACTTTTTGGTAACTTACTAAAAATATATAAATCTATACTTTACATTTGTTAGCAAATTCAACTAAAATGGAAATATTTAATCCCTTTTTTACTTTTTAAATATTAAATGTAACATTTTTCAATACAGTAAACTTACATATAACGTTATTTGCAACTTTGTTTATAGGTTCTTACAAGTTAAGCGACTTTACTATGCATATTGTGTCATAATATATTTGCGATTCGCGACAAGGACACTGATCCCTATATTTGCCAAAATAACAATCGCTAGCACAATTTTTTTTTAAGAAATAGTTCCTATTCAATTGTATAATATAAATATATATTTTTTTGCATTTGCATTAAATCAAATACCAAATATTTTATTATTTTTATTGACTGCTTTTTGTGTAGTTTTAGTCGAGTAGTACACTATAATTTTTTTTAAGTATTGTATTTTGTTTTGTATAATGTGCTGATCTTGATGTGAATTAATGTATTTTTTTCTTTTAGTATAATGTTTACGTTATTACTTAGATATGGGCTTATTGTTTCTATTTCAATATAGTGTGGTTATTATAGATAATATATTAATATATAATTCATGAGTTTCTTCAATATCAATATAAAGTTACGCAAAGGCACATTTATAATACTATGTGAATGCTTGTTTATAAACAAATATACATTTCTACATGAAAATTATGAAACCTGTAAATAATTCTACTAATATTATAAATGCGAAAGTCTGTATCAAAAACCATTGAATGTATTTTAATAAAACTTTACAATAATATATACGCAACGCTAATATACGCTACTCGAAACACTAATCCTGCGCAGTCGAAGTCGTTGGCACTAGCTAGTCTAATATAAAAAGTATATAATTTCATAGTATTGTTGAATTAAAAAATAAATATTTTATTTTAGCTAAATAATATAACTATTGAAGTGTTTTTTATTTTTTTTTTGTAATATAATAGAGAAAAAGTTTTTCATGGCCTTAAGATTTTACAAAAACAATGATTCTCATTTTTCGTGCGCAGTCTATGAATATCGATAAAATGTTCATTGTTAAGTTCCACAAATGATTAATGATTTTGTAAATGCTCAAGAAAAGGCATAGCGTCAAAGCTATGTGTTGGCGTAAAAAATGAAGACGTACTTAGAACACTATTATAAATTATATCCAATTTGATAAGTCTTTCGATATTATTCCATTTTGATGATTATTATTATTGAATTACACTTAAAATTATAGGTATATAAATGTAGGATTATTTTACATTTAAAAATATGACACTATTTATCACTTGGAAAATAAATATTCCAAACATATTGATAAAAATGCTTCCAAGAACACAAAGTTCGTAGTATGTGCTACGAGCGAGATCGTAGCCATACTTAGCGTCGTAGCGTAATATTCTATTGAAGTAAATTTCTTTTACATAAGATACAGTAGTTCTTGAGCTTTATCTTATCTAAACTTCCCAGTAAGTAACTGAACAAGCACATTTTATAAGAGTGTGTTCCAATTTTAAACATATGGCTAGGAAGCTCTTGACATTTTTCTCATCAAATAGTAACCCTTTTTGTTAAACCTAAAACTGGTTAAAGAATACTTTCGTGGAATCTTCCACCTGATCATATAAATACTTTTTTGCTTAAATCTTAATTTGGGTTCAAATACAAAACCTTTAAGATTATATTTCTATAATAATAAATTCTATATAATAAGATATTACTTATTATGTAGGAGGTTTATTATTGATTAAGTTTGGAAATAACAATAATAATAAGCGTGTAATAAAAATTAAATCAGCTGCCAGTGAAATATTAGGTTAGGTCATGGTGCACAAGGTCGCATTTCCCAACCTCCAAGAAAAAAAAGGTGGTATATTCTAGAAATTCGCTATAGTATATTTTAGAAAGTATGTTCTAATTTTTAACAAATGGGACGTTATACTATAAAATTGCAGATAGAGAGTTGATAAAGAAAATGTGCGATATGAAAGAAGATGTACTGACATAAGAGATGGTTTGGACATTTAAAAAGAATAAGCGAAAGACGACTGACGAAAGTAATTTATAAAGAAAATATGAATGGGCCAATTGGTAGGGGACCAAGACTAAAATACTTAGATCATATAGATTATATTTTGAATGAACGTAAGTTCTAGAGTACTCGGAACTGACGAGCGTGCGTGATAGTATTAATAAAAGTAGAGCAAGCTAGGGAAGTATGTGTGGATTGTAGCAAGTGGAGAACTCTACGAGATCTTTAGTCACCAGCACAAGAAAGAAGCGTAAGTATATATATGTATTAAAATATCTTAATTTTTTTTAACTATATAATATAAAAACATAACAATAATGAAAATCTAATTATTGTAGTACTTAGGCGGTCATAAAAGCTCTACTACCAATGAAAATAATCAAAAAGTGAACAGCTCTTAAGTGAATCAAATCCCGAATACCCCAATCAGGATCTGTACTCTAAACTACTAGACTTCAAGTAAGATTTTGAAAAAGGTTTTGAAAATGTCACTTTCTGTTCTTAATATAAGTAAACCAATAGCGCTAGCTAATGTAAAGTGCAACGTAGTAACTTAATTCCCGTATCTTTACCTTGATCAATCACAATTATACTTTACTTTGTTTTCTTGGAAAATTCTCATGTATTATTCATAGTATGTAAAAGTAAGTAGAGTTGTGGAAAATAATATGTGGTTGCGCTTTAAGTTATAAGCTGAAAGTTTTTTAAAACAATAACATTAAAGCTGTTTGGTAAAAATTGTATATATAAACAACGTGCTGGGCTCTGTTGTCGTTGTTTGTTAAGTGTCAAATGAAATTGTCACCGAGCTTTCACTAAGCCTTCGGAGAAGCCTAGGTCGATTATAGGAATTCTCTTCTCTTTAATATTCTCACTGGCACAGCTTAGGTACAGTCACAATAAATAGATACATCTGTCTGTTATTGTCGCGTCAGACCAGCCACCACGTTGCAACACACTCAGTAATATCTACTAGCGAGTGCATGTTGCCCGCAAGCGCGAAACCAGTTTTTGGGGTAAACAGTAACAAATGTTATGTGAGCAATAATATTTTTGTAAGTGGCGTTGTGATCCCGGCATTGGTTAAAAGTAAACGGACGGCCCGAGGTTTATCTAGACATGTACCAATGTTATTATCCTGTTTTGAATTTCCTATGCACATTTTCACATTACTGTGAAAGAAAACATCGTGATACAATCTGTTAAGACATTCAAAGGAGTATTATGAAGTCGACTAATCCGCTCTGGGCCAGCGTGGTTTACTACACAGATATAATTATTATACAGAGTCAAGGTCATTTACTTTTTTATACCCATTTAGAACCGATTTCATTTTTGTAATTGACTACTCTGCACTTATTATTAGAGTAGTCAAGTGTCGCCAAGGTTTCAAGGTATATATCTGATTTCCCAGGTTCGTCTCCCGGTGGGGGCTAATATTTGCATGATGAATGCGAGCATTTGTACCTCAGTCATGGTTGTTATAATATCTTTCTACTATTTCTTTTTATATATGTATAATAGATGTATATCTCTCCGTTACCCTAGATCCCATATCACAAGCTTTACAGAGCTTTGGGCTAGGCTAATGGTGTAAGTGTAAGAAATATTTATATTATATTATATATATTAGCCATTATACTTCTATAAAAATATAAACTTAACAGTTTCGGACATATATATTTATGTATCAGTTGATCGAGCATGGCCTTACATATCGACAAAACCATCCATCAGTGACACTCTTTAAAAATATTTGTCAAATTTACAGAATATTCCTCAAGTATATTTATCTTAGTTGTTAAATTTTGTTTATTGACAGTTTCATGCTGACAGCAGACCAGTTGATAAATATTATAGAGGACAGATTTAAGTGTTTAGGTGTTGAGTGTAATCTTAGGAACTAGTGATTCATTTATTGAATTTTGTATCTGCTATAACGACAGGATAAATCAATTACAATGCGCAAACATATCGCCTTTCGTGACTTGCACCATACACTGATACATAATTCAAGTTCATATCTGCCTAGTGCCTTCTAATGTATTAGAGTACATTGCTAAATATTTATACGAGTGGTCTTCCAATCTGCTAATGAATTTTAGTGGATCGCTATAATAGGAACGATGTTCGCTTTCGCATTATTCATGAGATCAAATTGTATTAATGTTGTTTGCAGGGTCTTTTCCTAATTTCCGACTTTCCTTTTGTATGCTGTGTTTGTTTTTCTGCGCTTGAGTGATTTTCTGATATTAGACACTTTGTTGCATAACGGATGTTGTATCAAATGCAATAAATTTAAGTATCATTTCTTTAGTTTTGATGTATCAAAAAACCATTTAGCAACTCAATGGTGTTTGATATATATATAAAATAAAAAAAAATAATTGCTTTGTCTATGAATTTGAAGATTTCTTCATTTTTTAATTTAATCCTATTTTAATTTCTCTTTAATCGTATAATTGACGTAATTGTTTCTGCCTGCTTATTAATTTCATAAATTAGTTTGAAGGTTACAAAATATAGCAAACATATTGTTTAGGTTATGAATTTCATAATTAATTAGTCGTAGTGTAGATACGCGATTTTTAAGAGGTGTGTGTGAGGAAGTGTTGACAATATATATGAAAAAATAAAGCACTCGAAGTACAACAAGTGATATAAAAAATCATTTACAGCGTCTTCTAATGGTATTTGAGTTTAGATTTCTTTTATTTATGTTGTTACAATTTGTCTTCACGTGACTGTATAGTCTTAGATTCGGTAATTTTTCCACATCGACGTCAATATAAAAAATATCTGTACACACAGAAAGCACGAAATATGCCGACGGAAACGGCTGCTACGCCTATTATTACGCTATTGCCTGTTTCACAACTTTTAAAATAATCAAGTAACCTAATAAATCTAAACTTATATAAATACTAATAAAAGAATCCCAGTTATAAAAAGAAAGTCGGCTTGCGGCATGGATGCTGGCGGTGTTACCTCTCGTTAACGTATTGTTCTGGCGATATAGAGGTACCGCCAGAGCGATACGTTGGGCGAAGTATGTAAAAGGTCTCTTGTAGTATGGACCAGTCGTGCCAACAAAGCTTTAACAAATCTTTCATGTCGGTTGACCATGGGCGAAGCGTCTCTACTGCAAGTGCAACAAAACCGTAATGGTTCAGTAAGGACGAGTATTTGCGGCTCTTATTAACCTGGGCCTGGTCAGCCGCTGAGCCGGTTTGTAATTAATCCCAACATTCTAACCGTTTATACAGACTGACTAGAGATGATCTCCAATGACAACCCCCAGAGTCTCAAGGTGTCATTCTGAGGTCCCGGGTTCGAGTCCCAGTGGGGGCAAATATTCGTGTCATGGTAGTACTCTTGGCTATTAATATATATTTTTTAATTTTAATTTTAAAATGACAGCAGTATTCACACTATGTTTGTCTATGCCTGTCTTTTACCTTAAGTCCTATGACATAAGCCTAAGCTGATTCACATTTTCTGCCCGCGGCTTCGCCCGCGTGGATTTCGGGATTGGGTCTATAGATGGTTAAGTGTCATAGCTTTTACCCACGGCTACATCTGCGTGGAAGTCGGTTTATGGCGCGAAGGTTTTATCGCGCTTCCCGTGGGACTATCCGTTTTTCCGAGATAAAAAATACCGCAAAACCTTGCTCAAGAATCACTCTATCTGTTGATGAAAACCGCATGAAAATCTGTGCAGTAGTTTTTGAGCGAAGCCTTTATTGCGCATCCCGTGGGATCTGTCGATTTTTTCAGGATAAAAAGTAGCCTATTATTTAATCCGGACTTTAATCTTTACGTCTGCAAAATTTTAAAGCAATCGGTTCAGTAGTTACAGCGTGAAAGTGGAACAAACAAACAAACTCACTTTCCGATTTATAATATTAGTAAGGATAACAATTATTCATTAGATTTCATATAATTAAAACTTGGACGATATTTTCAAACTACCCTGTAATATGTAATATAACCTGCCACCCAGATAAAAATATTTCCCATTGTCCTTCGTTGGAAGGTAAGCTATAACTAGACCAACTTTTATAAAAATTGGTGCGTGTAGTAGTAAGTGTAGGTAAGGCCAGCGTTGTTGACTAAGACCTAATCACCCCAACCTAGTTAGGGCAGGCTTATACTCCTCAGCGTGAATGTATATGAGCTGTATTGGTTCCATCCATGGCCTTAACTACTTCAGTTATGCAGGAATCTAATAAGACTGTAGCTGACTACACGTTTCTTTGAGGTATTGCTTCAATGAGATTGTTTATTTATGAACCACCATTTTTTATTATAGGGGGGCAAACGAGCAAATAGATCACGTGATAGTAACTTATCATCGCTGCCCATAAACACCTGTAACATCGAGTTACAGTGGAATTGCCGGCCTTTTAAATGGGGATACGTTCTTTTTTGAAGGTTTGAATATCGCATTATCGTATCGGTTTCAAATTATCGAATTGATACCTAAATTATTGTAAAATTAAGTGGCATAAAGATTCAGGAAACTTCAATCAATAAAGCTAAAAAGTACTCTTTCTCTCACAGGGCAAGGCAATAAAGTTGAGAAAAAATAAAGTTAATAGATACAATTGAAGCGTAAACGGTGATAATAGATAAAAACCTTTTTTAGAAGATCTATTTGTATATAGCTAGTTACCGCGTAAGCGGAGATCAAAATAGTCTGTTATCCCTCAGGGACTAAAAGTGAATTGAATTTAGATATAGTCAATAAAAGATTCAATCACCGCAGAGATTGATCGTGAACATTGTATAAATAAAAACAGGTTGTATGATATGTGTAGTTACAACTTTCATCGTGTGCTAATGGTATGTGTTCGAAGTCAAATTTTATATACACAGCTTTTTGCAATCACTATTAAATAAATATATTTTATCCATTCATTCCTTTCATAAGAGGTCCTTCGCTATACAGTTCAGTTATCTTCTCCATAGTTAATCACCAGGAAAAACAGGTCAAAGAACATAATAACGTACACAGATAGCTCATGCACAAATACAGTTTATTAAAAAGCAATTATAATTAATAAAAATTTTACACGATCACTTTGATTACATTAGACTATTCTAGGTTGCAGATCACAAGACAGATGACGTTGCAATCTACCCAACAATCGCGGTTCAACAATCTGACTCAAACATTATTCCGCTCACTCGACAGCTCCACAGCGCCATCTCTGTACTTCACCCAGTTACTACTTACTTCCTGTATCTTTATTGTATCGACAATTTGGCGTAATTACTAAATATGAAAATAGAAATCGCTACTCTAACCAATATTAAAATACTACTATTCGTAAACTAGATGGCGCTACTCTAGTCAATGTAGTAGTACTCCAACATATATAATATCGACAAAGAAGTAGTAAACAATAGAAATTAGTTCAGATGCTAGACTTTTAAGGTGATATATTATTGTTAGCCCTTATTAAAAAAAGAATTTTATTAATTAGTCAGTATATTACAATGATCGCTATTAATTTGCTAATAATATTTAATTATCTTTTTATTGAATGTAATAAAAAGTAACATGTAACTTCAGTATTAACACAGTTTAATTTCAAGCGTACGTACTTATTTTGAATTTCTTGCTGCATTTCGAATTCCTTTATTCCTTGCTTACAACAGTTTACTGTTGTACCTTTAGATTTAAAGCAGGATAATTCAATAAACGGAAAGTTGTGGGCGCGAATGAAAACAAACCAACCGCAAAGAATTATTGTTTACAAGTTTTACAATAGCAGCATTTGTGTAAACAAGAAGGCAAGAAACACGAATAGGGTAACCAATTCGTACTATTTATGTATTAGGACACCAGCAGTGTATACATAAGATTTACTAATACAATATTGGTGATGTAACATTGTCAAGTAACAGATCAAAAACTTAAATTTTACTATAACTGTTTATCAATTCATCAAATTATTAATTAATATTACAGTAAATAAATTAATAATAAAATTATCTATTTGGTGAGCGGTGAGTCACCACCTGCCATATTTAAATCAATTAGGAGGCTTTGAGAAGGTAGGTAACCGGAGTCTCTTTAACAGCTTGGTTCTCATAAGCACCAAAATCGAAATGAAATAGTCCACAAACGATTTGACCAGTAATAACACTAGTTTCTGTGCATCTAACTGGGTATAGTCTTCAGCTGCATTTTTCATGGCCTCTACGCGTTAGATCTGTATCCCTCCGCAAGCCTGATAAAGGACCGTGTCTTATAAAGACGCTTATAAAGACGACGTTTGTAAGTATGTTTGTTACATTTTCACGTAAAAACTACTAAAAGGATTTTAATTATACTTTATAGTAATATAGATTATACATCAGAATGAAACATAGATTACTATTTATAGATATATATGCCACGGTAATATAACATCCTCGAAATATTAATCTTATGCAGTCTGTGTCTACGAAATCGCGGTCAGCTAGTATGCAATATTATAATATGCGTCTATCCCTTGAGGGTAGGCAGAGATCACAGTTTGCATGCACATGCACACTCGTCGGTTACGTGTACTCTTCACCTGACCTTCTTTAACATATCATATATTTGGTCCAAGCATGTTTATCTAGGTCGTAAATTTGTCAGAACACTTTATTTTACTACTGAAACCTATTCTTTAATTGTTTTTATTTTAATGTGGTTAAATTTTAATGCTGTCTTATCTCCGTCACTTGACATCGTGAGGCTTACTCACTAAACCTTCAATATCCTTAGTCAGAACTATTCAAGGACTGGTAAATCCAATGTCTCTAGACCAGCTTAGGGCAACCTAGTTGGCTACGAGCCAGATCTTATAGCACGTGGAGAATTGATTAACTACACAATGATGATAGACACAATGGTTATATTCAGACGGGAGGCCAGTACTTTCATAAAGATCCCATTAAAACGCATACTACATCTAAATGTAGTATGCGTATTAAATCACCCTAGGGTGATCATGGAAGATAAGGTGTACCGGCACACCAACATCCTTGTCATCTGCGACGGAAAAGGGTGATATTCATATCGTTTTCCGATTCTTCTGTGATGTCGTTTGGGCGGGCATGAAACCTTGAGTATTAAAATTGTTTTAATATTCAAATTACACACGTAGACCCAGCATCACATCAGAGCTGAACAAGATGTTGTTAAATCGATGAAAAACAATATGAGGCAACTTGTATACACATGCGTTGATTCAAAAGTGTATCTGGATTTGATTAATCTTCATTAGATCAGCGTGGTTAACTATATAAACATAATTCGACTTGAAAAATAAATAGAATTTGAATTTAGAACTCGATCGTGGAACATAGTTCACTGCGGAGTTAGTTAAAAGTATTATATATGTAAGTATTTATTGTACACAAATTATGTAACATAAATGAAGTAATAAAGGCGAGGTTATCTCTTTAAGAGATCTTTTCCAGCTAACCTTAGAAACAATTAGCAATTATAAAGGCTAAAATACAACAACGATTTAATACTTTTATAATAATTCGACAGTAAATGAGGTCTTGCTATAATTTTTGAACGTTGCTAGTGTTAATGAAAATACTCGTACATACAATGCTTTGAAAATTTAATATTACCTGTAAAATCCCGTAACACTATGAATGATGGCCACCCAGTGATGAGATATTGTCTGCCTGAACAATAGCTAACTCCGAGTTTGCAGAGTTTGGCTCAGTTTGATGGCTGCTTATTTTATACGGCAGATGTTCACTGAGATTGCGAGCTTTTTGTCTGACTGTACTTCTTAAGTTAAGCCGAGTTAGTGAGACACCAGCATGTGACAATAAGATACTGATTTTATGGGTTTATTAGATTAATTAAAACGATGAAATAAAAATGAACGTATCGTCTTAATATTTAAAAGTCATATTGTTCTAATGGCTATCGCGTCAGGTGTCGATATTGCCAATTACTAAAGAGATTTTGTTATTTCATATGTGTACATTTATCCAACACTCTTACGGTAATGGAAAACATGAGGAATATTCTGGAGGAAGCCAGAACGGTTCCCCGATATGGTTTCATGCAGCGAAAGACCTTTTCCAAATTATAATTTAAGATGTGACAGCACAGTATTGTTCCTTACCAAGTCTTGCATTCGTCGTAACTCAGCAGCGAGTAGATGATATAAAGTAATCAAGTTAATTTCGAAAACATAAATTTTCCTTTAGCTTAGATACCGTGGCGTATTTGTGTAATGTAAGGATAACACCGCCATAAGTACCTTGTGAACAACACACAGGCGCAAGTAAAAATAGAAAATACGTCGGAAGCCTCCAGGAATATTTAGTCAACTTTTCTTGTCACACGCAAGCCTATTGTCCTCAAACTTTCCCTTTTTAAGGGATGGGTTCTCGAAACATTGTTTTCTTTGCGTTGGGGGTGAATAAAATTTATGTTTTACACCTCTTGGGCTTATAAAAGTTGTTGTCATGATTTTTACGACGCGCCGCTCGTTTTTTACGATTTTGTGAATATGTTAGGGTGCATTTGGTAAAGATATATAATGTCAAAAGAGCACCTTTGTGGTTATCTGACTTATTTTGAGTGCCATGAGCTCCGGGGATTGTTTGTTGTGAATTTCATATAAAATAAAAATAAATAAATATTGCTTACATATACACCTTGTGTTGTGGCACTTTGGCTTGTGTTATTGGATCTTGTACAACGGATAGACATACATATATAAATATTGTTGATATATATTAACAACCATAACTAAGATACAAATGCTCGCATTCATCACACAAATATCGGACCCAGCCGGGAGCTGGTGACATTGAAACCGATGAACCTAACCTGATGATACTAACCAGTATATATAAATGACGGATGTCATGATGCAAATTGCATGCACCTGGGAAAAGAGTCATAGGAGATTATGATGTCAAACCATCCTTTCAGGGCCAACGAGGTAGACTAATCGCCCTATCATAGGTCAAATTAGGTTTAGAAAGGGTGGGCTCGTGCCCGAGGACGGTTGGGAAGGATATGATTTGTGAAGGTGTTGACAATTTACAGAATAAACTACATTAACATTTTAAAGTAAAAGTGAATTTTTTTTCGGGAATAATGTTCGTTGGTCTGCAAAAGTCACTGAAATTTTAGGGTAAGCATTTGTTCACCTTGATATTGATATAAGTGAGAACTCATAGAGATGTCGAAGTATTTAATTTAGATATTCAGAGATATAAATTGATGCTTTAGAATATATATTGTAGAAGATATGAAAAAAAAATATGTATGGGTATAAAATTATTTGTGGGTAAATTGTGTATGGGTATAAAAGCGAGTGTAAACCCGGGCATTGCTGTCAGATTTTTCTTCGTTGCTGACGAAAAACAGATGGCGCTACGTGTGCTATGTGGCGTTCGAGCGTTCGACAGCAGCCGAATTTATCCGAGCGCTTTCGAGCTCAGAGGCTTCGTGGTGACTTCACATCTCATTTACTTAGTCAACAAGTGAACACATGTTTTTCAAATTACCCTATATAGTTTTCTATTAGTTTTGTAAAAAGTTACGTCATTCTCTTAATAATAGCGTGGTTAATATGGTGGTTAATATATACATATACACATAAATATATATATATATATATATATATAAACTTCATATATTTGGTGTGCAGAAAGAGTAGTGTTATACACATTAGGAAAAAATACTTTAAATTAATTGTAATTTAAATATCAGAAATTAAATAAAAAGTTAATGCTTCGTGTGAAAACGAAATTCTTTCTTATTTTAGAACAGCACAATACCCAGCAATGTGACAAACGGGCTTAGGTGATTCTGTGTGGTGAGTCATAAATAAAGATGGGGATGATAATAAAAACAAATTATGCTGTTATTGTACAACCCTAATCCGCAGATTACAGGCCCGACGATGACAGCCCTAACAAACAAACATGAGCAAGCATTACAAGACTGGACATCTCATAAATATTCAAGCTGTGCTCGCTCTTCACTGAAGCGCCGTCACTGACGGAATTGCTAATACGCGGCATCCGAGCGGCCATGTAATATGCAACATAGAAACCGCAACTAATTAATGGTGATTACAAATGAGGGTTGTCAATGTTTATGCTTTTTTTTATATACATAAATTAGCTCTTGACGGTTTGTCGGTCTCTTCTTTGTTGTTCTTATTAATTTCTTCTTGATGTAGCTTTTACATTACACTTTTATTAATTTACGTAATTTATTCTCATCAGGTGTCGAATGAAATCGTCCTTCTTTAACTTCCAGAAATACGAGTACAGGATCGGGTATCTTAATTAATGGACTGCGGATTAATCAAACTGCACTAGGCCAGCGTGGTTGACAAAAACCCCAACCCCCTGTTATAGTTAAGGTAATCATAACGTGAGGAATACTTTACTGGATACAGTTTTAAGATTTAGATGCTCTTTCTGATGGATGAATCTTGACGACAAATGACAATAATTTTCACAAAATATCACTTATTATCACCAAGAGAGAGAGAGTCTATATTTCCTTAATGACACGTTTGGCGGAGCGATCGAGTGATCAGGTTGTTCAGGTTCACTTCCCTCACGGGACAGATATTTTGTACAACCTACTTAAATTTATTCCCGGTGTAATGTGCATGTAAAATTCTGTTGTACCGACGACACAAAATAAAAATCCTGATTTGTGGCGACATTAAAAATAATATATAATACATTAGATGATCACAGAATTATTTATTAACTCCGTTAAATAATTTTCTCTGTTAATTTTAATTCATTCAACTACCTGATTCTAATTATACGAAACCGTTATTACTAATTCTGTTTAAATCGCACCGCCATAGCGTTTGCTTTTGAATTATTTTAATCTCTCCTCTGGCTTAAACTAGGGAACGGGAATTAGGCAAATGCAATCGGATTGGGGCCCAATCTGTTCGATGCAGTCGTCCAATGTATGAACAGGCAGGTGTGTTTAGGCGGCCATTGGCAGTTTGTGTTTGTTGAATAAAGCAGTTACGGTGTAGTCGTGCCTCTGCGGTTGTCTGTTGTATTGCTGTAACTAAAGTTACTTCAATTTACTTTCACACTTAAATTTGCTATACTTTTAACACAAAATAGAAATAAAAATAAACTTGCCTTCCTAATCTCTACGCCTCAAAAACTGTAGGTTCGTCAATGCGTATAGTGTGTAACTTTCTATAACACACTTCCAGAAAATGTTACTGCATTACCTTTTTATTAAAAGGTTATTAAAATTCACAGCACTTGTAAAATGTACTCGAAAATAAAAAAGGTTCTTAAAAGGTTTTAAGAGTCAAGTATTTTATACAAAATTAATCAAAGATTATTCCGTTTTGTTAAGACTATTTTTGGTAATAGTAATGCATGGATTTAATTTTTATGATACATAATTTAACGATTCTGTCATAAAGTAATAATTAATTTTAACTGACATATGTATATCCGATATGTTTATCGTGTTGATAAATAGATAAAAGATAAAAAATTGACCCTCTGACTTTCTTGCGTGTTCTTTTTGAGAAGGCTTACTCGATTTCCGAACAGTTGTAGAGTATCTTTTTTTTAGCTTTTTGTTTTCTTAAATTTAATATTTGTTTAACTCAAATGAAGGCCTTAAAGGTCTATGTTGAATAAAGATTATGTTGATTCTGACTTCTTCACCCTAAATCACCATTATATCTCACGTCTCTTTCCCATTGGGCAAGGCAGAATTCGCAGTTGTCCACTTAGTACGATCCAATCGTTTGCGCATAATTTTGACCTGACTTTCTTTCTAGGATATGTCGTACTTGGTCCAAGTATGTTCATCCAGGTCCTTCCTTAACCAACATACCATTCATATCTACCTTATAAATTTCTTTCGTCAGTAATTCTTTGTCAAATGAGTCCAAACCATCTAAGCATTCGCTTCTCGATTTTTGTCACTGCATCTTACACATCGCATATTTTCTTTATCACAACTATTTAGCAATTTATCTTTCATGCGTTACAGCGTTAGCCATTATTCTCTAAGCTCTCATTTTTACTGCATTTAACCTACTGTTATCGAAAGAAGGATCTTTCGCCACATTCAGAACTCACTTCCTGCCGACTTACTGGCATGCCTACATAGAAGGTCAGACATGTTGTTTTGGACAAGGTCTTACTGCTAATGAAGTCATTTATTGTCAAAACAACTTTGTTTCCTATTATATTATATACTTAACATAAGCAAACGGAAGACTTGTAAATGGAGCTAGTATCACAATTGATCTATTAAATCGGAGTTAGGAATGGTTGCTATAGTCTAAAACACGGATAGAGTGTGTGAATGATGATAGCATTGTGACAAAAACTGTAAACAAACCCCACTGGTTTATGTAAATGGTTTGCGATGAAAATTAAAATACGTTGCCCTAACGTAAGTTATTTTTAGTCCAAAACACCTTGTGGAATAAAACAAAAATAGCTTAGTATTTCATTATGGTTAGAGATAGAACTAAGATGCTTTAACAAAAGTTTTTCAGAATTCTGTACAACTTGTGACAATAGATGTATTAAAAACGCATGAGAATCCATTAAGTTTCACTGCACAAATCTACTTGACAAGTATAAAATAAATTAACTTCAACTTTTACGATATTATCTAAAATAATTCTCCAGCTTTATTTGTTGTAATATGAATGTAATAAAAACGAATTAAAATTTTATACCGGAACTGATTTATTTCAATATTTAAAAAAATGCAGATATGAGTAAATATGTGGAAAAAAATTTCTTCATGTAAACCATAAATCTATTTGTTTTTTAAAATATAACATTCTAAGAGCGGCTTATATCGATTTCTGAAGCGACAATATAAGCTCTCTTTGCCTGGAAATTCCCGAACGGTTAATGCACAAGTTTATTGTGTTCCAATCGTCTGAGGAGCGGAATCAATACGGATAAGCAGCTGTAAGTAATTTTGGATCCTGGCACAAGGAAGTTTGAACGAGCTCTCAAGACATCCCCACTTACAAGACACTTCGCATATAGCCTTGTTTGTTCTTGACAACGCTTTGTTCTCTCTTTTGTTTTTTTCCCTGTAAGTATAAAACTTTTGTGATACTTACGTTGATTTAAAAAGTGGTATGAAGATGTGTCACTTAAAGGACTATTCAAAGTCACTTAATGTTGTGTCATAGCTTTCTTTAGTAGATTCAAACAGAAGGATTTCTTTAACAGATCAATTTTATATTTGCAATCAATCAATTGGACTTAATTATGACGTGTATGACCATAAAATAAATTATTTGAAAAAATAACAATTGGAGGGATATTTATCTTTTTTTTGTGAAATTGTATGGCACATTTGTGTAATTGGCCTTACAATTTCATTAGCAATATGTCCCCCTCAATGTTTTACAATTATTTGGTAAAATCAAAGAAACATCCCATATTCCCACTTATAATTCCCTATTTCAGTCCATTACTGACCTTTTCTCGCATTAAAAGCCTATGTTATTTCTAGGCTCTAGACTCTCTATATTCCATTGGTTCAGTAGTTTAAGCGTGAAAGCGTGACAGATAGACAGACTGAGTTATTTTCCCATTTATAATATTAGTAAGGATGCTACTCCAACAACACCCCTCGGAGACTTACGTGAACAGCGCTGTTAATGTAATATAACGTTAATGTCATGCTATTTTTTGACTTCGAATAATCTTTTATACAAAACTGGGTCGTCACTCAACAGAAGCAGGAAGGAAGTGCGAAACTTTTTATTTTATACAAGACCAAAGTTGTTCGCGTTACTGAAAAACATTGTCACGAACAAAAACTACCTTAGCAGTTAACAGTAATATTGTCAGACAGGAAAACATCGAACAAAACGAATGATTTGCGAAAATAAAATCTGGAAGCGATATGGCTCAATTCTAGTATCTGGGTGCATCTGTAATGGCAATGTATGTAAATGATTCCAAATTGCTGATTCATTCCCATGCATTCTGTTCTTCATGAATGTTACTTTGGCTACGGACCATTCATTTATGATTACTCATCTATTTGTTAATGACCTAATCACCCCTTTTTCCGAGGTGGAATGCTGTTACGTACCGTACCTGTCAATGGCTATAGGCGTGTGTGGGACTCATCCTGCAGGAAGCAGGGCATACCCACAAAACGCCTTGACGTCCATTCTGTCCTCAATTAGGGCGATCAAGGAACTGGGAGTGCAATTTCTCCAGATCACCTTTGGACTGACCTCATAACCCAAAATATATAGAGTTGTTAGGCCTTAGTCAAGCAAGCTGGCTCACTGCGGATTGGTTGACTACCTTTGAATTTCTTCAAAGGTGTATCAAGTTGCTTCACGATATCAATCCCGTATCAACCCGGGGTCCGTAACCTATCCCATTTGTAGACCAGTGCCGACACCACATATATTGACTTATGGAGTGTTAAGGTGATTTGTAAATTAATAGTTACTCTTGTAAAGGTTGTGTCAAATAAAGGTTATTTTGATTTTTATTGATTCGACACGATTTTAGTAAACAATCTGTCTCTTTAGTAAATTAATTACGCAAATCGAAGATTTTCAACTTCACAGTGTATTTAGTCTAAGCGCCATGTCTATGTGGGCTTAATGGCACCATTTCTTTCTAACTGTACTCAAGCAGAGGTTTAAGTTTGATTTTAGAATACAATCCTAAGATAACATTTAACGAAAACGCCTGTATCTAAACTACAGTTATAAGTTATAACTAACGCTACAGTTATAGAGGTCAATTTGTATTTTACATATATTACATGTTCGTTCATATGCTTTACGTAAAACTCATTGTCAACATTATCAACAACATTTTTTCACTTAACAGTTGGACGCGCCGTACTTACCCAATTTTTAAGGTCGCTGGTTCGATCGGGGACACGTCCAACTGAAATTGTTTGTTTCTGGATTGTTCACACTATGTATCCAATAATACGAGTATTATGTATAACAGATACAGCACTGAATTTTGTAATTCTTTTGGTACGTGGTTGTAACTTAATTATAGCACGCTCATCCGATGCGATTACTGAGAGATAGATCAACACACACTGACTTTGCCCCGCATCAATTGACACTAAGTTTTTTCTTGTAGTACGGCGCAAGGTAGGTAGGGAATTGTAATGCGGTTATTGAGTGCGTGTTTGTATGCGTGATGCGATATATAAATTAATATTAGCTACAAATATTATTATAATACATTAATTACATAATTTAATTTTAAATGCGTTTTATAAAAATATTTTTATTATAAATTATCGGCGCAGCCAATAGTAAAAAAAATAACAATAAGTTCGCTATTTAAAATTATTGACAGACGCCTTAATACGCCTCGGTTTATAAAACCAACCAAATGTATAAGAATTCTACAATATAATATTGAACAAAAGTCATATATTTTGTTGTAATTTAGGTTATAATAACTTTAATTTAAGTAGATTCTTAGGTCTTCTCAGTTCAGCTGTAATGTTTGTATTATCAAAATCGTACATTTGTTTTTCAAATATATTCACAATCACTTATGCACGTCAAAGATGCTACGACATTGGTTCAGAAGTCTACGGCGGGTCACCTTGTATTGAAAACAACCAGCAAGACTATTTTTTTTCTCCCTATATTATTACAGAATCATCAATTAGAAGCTGGCCGCAGATAAATAGTTGGAATCCAACTTCCTTTACTAGCTTAAACAACTTCACATTATATCTATAATATTTACCAAGTAGGCCGCGATTTTGTTTATTCATTTGTTTCATAACACAAAAGAAGGATACATGAATACAAATACGTGACATGTACGAATAAGCGATATTTTTATAGGCCACGTTTATACGTTGTAAAGTCATTAGCTGGAATTGGGATTATGTACACTGGCGAGGTCTGAGCTTCGAAGTTATAGCTTGAGTGCTCATATTATTGTCTCAACGCTTAGCGGATTAAATGTGGCAATTTTAAATGACATCGGAAAAGGAATCAGTAAAATTCTTTAATAGTATTGATATGCTTATTATACGTTATGTGTTTGCGTATAATAGTGCTTATTCAACAAAATATCCAAATGAATTGTCATTGCTTTTATTTGATTGAAAGTTGTAGAATTCATGAAATCAAAAAAAGACTTCAATTTGCACACATGATAATAAGACGAAATATGAAAGCAGTTCTGGTGAATGCTGAAACTGCGTGTACTAAGGTACACGCAGTTTCAAACAGATTTATCTGCTTTAATTAACAAACAGATTTCAACCCAAATATGATTGTGTTACTCAGAATACCTAATATAGAACTGAGTCCAAACCGCTCGAAAGCAGACAGAAACCATTACTCGCTGCGCTTGCAATGCAAAGCCTCTAGCCAGAAGCGAGGATTACGTGGAATCTGGGCGCTGTGCAGAGTTGAATTTACGATGGGCTTCCGAAACACTATCTAGTACAGCTGGTGGGAAAATATGACCAGAAATAAGGTCATTGTTCCGCTTTGTAGCAGAACATTGTACGTGGAATCTCAGTTCGATTTTAGGGGGGAGACAATCTTCTAAGCTTCATGTTTATTTTCTTTTGATTACTCTAGTTTGTTTAGACTCTGTTTTACGTTAACTGGCATGAAGTTAGCAGCACACGCACTTTGCATCTTTTTTAACTTCATTTTTAGTTACTAAACGTTTATGCCTTTGTCATACAAGATAGAGTATTTGATTTTTTTTTAGATCGGGGAAAATATCAATCTATAAGAAACAATCATATAATTTCCTACTAGTGTAGCTAGTATTATTCGGGTAATTGACTCAATGCTTTAGGAATTACGTTCCTGTGATGTAATGCAACAAATGTACGAGTATGTATTGGTACGTGTTTCTGTTATATTAACTTTAACTGTAAGAATTATGGTGTTATTATTATATAATTATTTCGTGAGTGAAATTATTACAAAGATTAAAACGGATTATCAAAAAAAGGTTAATTAAAATTATTTTAATGATAACAATGCTTGGGTTTAATTTTAATTATTCAATAGTATGTGATAAATATTTTCACTACAGTAAATAATATAATAAAACTGTCGCTTTTATACATATAATGTTTACTTCTTTAAGTTTGTAATTGAAGGATTCAGACTATTTTTTTATTCGAGGCCAGTTTCCAAATGACATCTTTAAAAATGCAGGGACAAAATAAAAATAGCCCTTGTTGGTTTTCATGCTGATTCATTCCAGTACAAGGTCATCCAAAACATTTATGACGTCCAAAAATAATTATCGTGTAAGCCAAAAATGAAGGAAGAAAAATAATTATAGAATTCTTATTAGAAACAATTAAATTTTAAATTATGATAGAATTGTTTTGTTGTTTCTCAGCAGTATCACTCGGCTCATTGTCTTCGTAAATTACTAATTCCAAGCTTACTCGATTCAATTTACTTATCCGATTGGTTTCTATTACGAATTAATCGAGCATTCGATTTTAGACTAGATAAATCTCATCTTGATTGTATAGACAAATATTACTGTTTTGTTTTTACTAATTGGATGTAGTTACACAAAAAGGGTCAAGTAAAATTTGAAATTCGCAACTAATATAGAAAAATTTAAACACTTAATGCCTTTTAAATTCATTAATCATAACCTTATGATTACGGTATAATGTCATTCTAAAGTGACTCTTGTTTAAAACTACCACTAGCAGTGGAAGCTAAACTAATTTGACTTTAATGATAAAATTTAGGATTTGGGAAAATCATCTAAATTAGAGTTAAATCGGCTATTGAAGTAATCTATGCTTAATTACTTGTAGAATAATGACATGCAAACATTTATAACTCAAAAAACTCAAATGGTATGTAGTACAATCAAAATATAAACGCAATAATTAATGTTGTAATTAACTTGAGTTCTTTTAAATCAGTGATTCCCAAAGTGTACTATATCGACCCCTTGGGGTCTATGATAACTTGAAAGGGTTCATCAATTTGGGTGTCCATGAAGTAAATATTGGGGTCCACGATAGTGAACCTCAGCATACATTGATAGTACCTATTTACTTACATAAAACTATCTTATAATATACAGACTTAAATATTATTGCAATTATACAGAATATATTAGATAGATAGATAGATAACACTCTATTGTACATACACCACAAAACAGAGAGAAGAAAATAACAAATATATTATACATTAATACAGAATAAAAGTACCTATGAAGTAATAAATATATTATATATGTTTATAGAATTTTGTAAGTTGTAGGATGTAAGCATTCAATATCAGGTACGTAGGGGGTCTACCCAAAACCGAAAAACTTTTGAAAGGGTCTACGACACAAAATGATTTGGGAACCTCTGCTTTTAATGATAGTTGAAATTAAAAAAAAAACAAGTCGATAACATTTTATTATATAATAATAACTTCATTTGTGCAACATGCTTTTCTAATAATTCCTGTCCATATTCCAATACATATTAAATTTGTATAAAGTAATGAAATCTGAAGTTTTGAACATATTAGTGTTAAGCATTATACAAGTCAATTTCAAGATTTTATTTTTTTAAATTTACTGTTTACATAACTAACAGCTGCTAACATAACAGTAATAATATACATAATTCACTTACACTTAGTATTCTTTTTACTGTGTATACATACATACATATACCTACTCACGCCTACTTCAGTAGCTTCTTTGACTTACATTAATAGTTACATTTACACATGTCAGTTACGGGAACTCTTGCTCTATGTAACAACACATAAAAGACATTTTTTAACACTAGAAAGACCGGCATTCGTATCCTACCTAGAAAGACCAAGATCGTCATATTGACTTTAGGATATCCATTGACGTTAATGTCTAATTATTGTTAGGTGTACTAAAAAGAAAACACAGGTATAATTTATAGCTTAGATTAGCTAATATATAGCTTTTAATTATTTATTTTAATCAGAGACATATTTTGTACAAATTATGTTTTTATTAATATGTTTTATACATATCCCACAAACTGGTTTCTTGCATGTGTCACAAAAGTAAGACGTTTTATTTCTTTTATATTTTATATTTATTTAAAAAGTTCATCTTTTATTCGACCCCGTGTCTTTTACTTCCATGCTTACATTTTCAGGATCAATCATTAGACGAGCTGGGCCTGGGCGATTATTTAGATGTTCGGCTCGTAACTCAGAAACGAGCTGGAGTATGAAACTGTGCCGAGAAATATTATTTTGAGTAATTTTTCTGTAAATAACCCATGAGTTGATAACAGCTACATCTAAAATATTATGAAATATGTGCATGGGCCATCTACGAGTACCAGCTCTCACGGAATATTTCCGTGCCATTTGGTCCAAAATATCGACACCAAATTTCGGTGCATTGTAAAATTCCACAGTTTCGGGAATTTTCTTTTCCCCTGCACCAATTTGAACAGTCGGATGTAAAGTGCTGAGAATCATAACATTTTTATTAGGTTTTTCCTGATAAATAGTTAGTGTAGTATCGGTATCTGTCTTCAAAATAAAGGAATCATAACGTGGGTTACGAATGGTTTTGCACACCGTAGGCATTTCCCTTCTTGCACGTCTCATTGTACCAACTATGCTTGTTTGTTCGACTTTCAGTTTATCTGCTAGTTCTTTAGAGGTAAAAAATTTGTCTGTAGTGATATTGCGGCCTTTCTTCATGTAGGGTTGTAGAAGCTTCAAGATCACGTGTTCTGGTAATGACTCATTTGTACGATCTTGATCGCGGTCTAAATATGAAAATCCATTGCATAGATATTTAGTTTCGACATCAACCAAAAGCCAAAACTTTATGCCGAACTTGTCAGGTTTGTTTGCTATATATTGCATAAAGGATATCGTGTTTTTGACGGAAATAACTGTTCATCGCCAGTCAAGTTTTCACTCGGTATATAACACAATATACAATTTTCAATAAATTTATTCGAAATTGCCGATGCTAATGCAAATTTATCCGTTGCAAGTCTTTGTAGGTATTACTCATTGTAATTCCAGAACTAATTAAGATAACAACGTTATATATCAATAGGGTGTTTAAAACCATATAATATTAAAAGTCACAGAGTGTCATGTTGCAACAAGCAGTAACTTTAAAAATATTATCACTACTTCACAAAATCGACAATTTGACGACTTTGGTCTTTCTAGTGTTAATAAATACGATATAATCTTATCCGTTCTCTATATGGCACAACGTTACAATTATTAATTTCTCCTTTACTTACTATACATGAGTGAAAGAGATGAAGAGATTGAATTAGTGAATGTTCGGTATCCCGCCGAGCTGTTTACTGGCTTTGGACCGTGACTGGCAACCTTCTGAATCTACCCTAATTTACGTCAGTGAACTGACAGCCGCCTGTAAATTCTGCTGATAAAGCACGCTGTAAACTTTTATATTACACGATCAGTTAAATTCTATATTAATATACTGATGACACAATATATATTATGAATAAACCTAGGCAATTTATTGTTTATACAAAAATCAAAATTTAAAATTTATGATTCTTTGAAACTCCATCGATGTGCGGGTTGGAGTCTTCATCCTTCTTTTTTGCTAAGAAACGGATCAAAAAGAAATCTATTATATAGGTTGTTTCATGTAATATTTATTATGTTTAGTATGCAAATTGACTGGATAATACACGTGTCATCGCTTATTTTCATCCCTTGGATGTTGTAAGAGCCGAATAAGGGAAAACTCCCTTATTCGGCTCTTACAACATCCAAGGTAATTTTATCAAGGCAATATTTTTTTTCTGTGAAGCATCCGAACACAAGCAATCGACTCGTTCTTTATTACGCTAGAATAACAAGTCCACACAAAGAGTTCCTGAAGTTTAGCCTCTACTAGATGTGAGTCACCAATGAGCCTCCTAGCATGTTTCTCGATTGAGACCAAGGCAGCCAGTTGGTGTTTGGCAGAGCCGTCCAAAGATGACAGCAGTATTCCATACACGATCGGAACTTGAGCTTGGTAAAGGTTTAGAAGCTGCCCTGGTGTGAAATACCTCCTAACCTTGGAGAGGATACCAAGTTTCTTAGCTGTAGCAGTCATTGCCAAGGACTCGGACAAGGAAGGAAGGACGTTAGTCAACATTTTTATATTTTTTAAGTTAGCTACGTAATCGACAGTAATTTAGGATTGGTAGCACATTGCATCCTATTGATTTTGTTTGCTACCGGTACTGTACTGTAGCTTCAACTTCCATTTTGTATATGGGTATATGATGTACATATACGTAAAACACTGTAGTATGTGATCGCAGATGTGTATCGATATCGATATGATATATGGTGGAACCAAACTTCAAGCTCAGATATCGCGTAAAATGAAAATTAACATTCCACTTACTAATTTAAAAATTTAAATAAACTTTACGGGAGAAAACTTCTATAGTAGTGTCGGGTAGTATTTGCAGTATTTTTTTGATATCTTACTGTTTGAAAAGCAAAAAAATGTCAATGGTTGGCAATTTACACTATAATTTTTTTATTTCACGTGTGACTGACTACCAAACATTAGTTCCGCAAGCATGCATTAGTCTACTTGTATCAAATTCATTGCTACAAAAAATCGTGACGATCGTGTCGTGAAGTACAAAGATGCCTAACCCTCTGCGGCTCGGATGCGACACATTGTTGTAATTAAATCTGTCATACGTAACATATAATAATAGAATGGTATTATAATACATTACTGAAGCTCTTAATGTATATTAATTTTACAACATGGAGATTATCTCTACCAGATTAATATGCAGAAGAAAGAAGAAGAAACTAACTTATTTCTTCCGTAATATATATATATTACGGAAGAAATAAGTAAGTTTCTTCTTCATATTATTCGTATATACAATACTACTGTATTATATATATCTACTGGATCGACGTACGGGTTTATTTTTTTACGTCCCTTTAGGTCAGAAATATTATTAGTTGATTACTTGTTTGAGTTTATTTAGGTTATGCTGCGCATTACATAATTATCTTAACTCTTATTTATTCTTAATTATTTTACTTCTCCTTATTAATTTATGAATGCTTTAACGACCAGTATAAATACATAGATAGCACGAAATTAAATCCAACACAATGATAAGATTCGCTTAAAGATGCCATATTAATAATTTTATAGGCAATGAAGATAGACTTCAAATTTCAAATCAATCTTCTTAATTCACATTTTATTTCATTTCATATTTTACTGGTTAGATCGAAATTGTGAAACTTTAAACATACTTTCATCGAAGCTTTTGTTACAGAGAGTAATGTCAAAAACTATAATTTCTATAACTTCTAATGCTATGGGTAGAGTGATTGCATTTATTTTAATATAATGTTACAAATTCTTTATCGAATTATTATTATTCATATTCCATTATATATCTAATACTTCCCTCATATTATATGTTGTGTCTGCAAAGGCGTGCTTATTTTGACATCGATGATCCCAATATACACCTAAGACAGCGGAGACACTTATGTTTTCTATGTGTTCTTAATAGGCTATATAAGGTGAGTGTTTTGAGGAACTGTTTGCAATGTTACCTTCGTCATCTTTTTACCATCGTGTTACCCGCCACATTTTAATATGTATTAAAAGCAGTAGGGGGTTCAATATTAATCCCTGGGGCATCCCCATAAGTTTTGATTTATTGATAAGCACTTTATGTCTGTCTATTAGATACTCTTTCAAAAGGCTAGCAGCTCTATCCGAGACACCATAATGTCTAAGTTTCCGTTGAAGCGTTTCATGACTCACATAGTCAAACGCTTTAGATAGGTCACAAAATATTCAAATCATATCCCGCTTGCCCTTTCAAATGTCAAAAATATATTTCAATGTGTAACAATCTCTTGTTGACAGTTAAAATTTTTTTGTACTTTTAAAAATGTTATTTAACGCGATATTAGTCACATATGGCCGGTGATTTATATCGGTTACGTATCGCCTAAAAAGTTCAATCTACTTCGTCACCAGATACTTTATGAAGATGGCAACTCGAAATAAATTCATCATTCATATGTTGACCATAAGCAGTATGATTCAATTAAAATGTAAAAAAAGTAAAATAAATTATTGCTATATGTAAGCGAGTCTATTTTAAGTTGTATAAACGAATGTCCAATTACCCTCCTAATGAATGAGTTCAAAAACTTAGATCTCGATTTTGTAATTATGTAATTTGTAAAAAAAATCTTACAGCAACTTCGAGGAAATTCAAACAAAACAAAGTTTATTCCCAAGCCATTTTTACCTGCATAGTAGTATATAGTAATATATAAAACTAAATTTAAATACTTTGAAAACTATAAAATCAATCGACACTTTTTATAATTTCAAAAGATGTTTATGTTTATCATGAACTCACAACGTTTCACAAAGGACTTTTGCCTCTAGAAAATTACAAATAGTCTAGGTTTACATAATAACAAACACATATATCTGACGTTATAAGAAAACGTAAAAATTAATACATGATTTATTATACTCTACAATGATTATTAATTTCCTACAATTCCCAAAGAATGAATTAATGTCAGTTGTTCATATATCATTATTCAATTAGGCTTTCAATTTTAAGGCGGAAACTCGTAACCAATCGACGAATCAAACATTGAACTTTGTAAAAGTGTTTTCACGGAGACACTCGATCAATTAAAACTTTGTCAAGTTTAACAACATAAAGAAACAAATTTGACCTACTTATTGTAGTTTAGTTATCGTCTATCCATAAATAATCTTTTGGGGTCCTTGGTGTAAAAAAATCACTTAAATACAGTTTTGGAGTCTACACAACGCTTTCGTGTCCAGCATATGCCTGCCACTTCCACCCCAGTGATTATCAGCCCTCTGAGTAATGTGCCTTACTCACTACCACGTAAGGTACAAAATGCCTCGGGATATGTCGGTGACCCTGGTTCATCTGCGGATTGCATCATTTCTTATATGTTCACGCGGTGAAAACCGACCATAGTTCTTTCCATTGCTCTTTGGGTAAGTTTGAGTGTCCTTATAAAATCCATTGTGAGTGATCAGAGTTCCATACGTTATCACTGGAAATACACACGACTTAAAGACTTTAGATTTGTAGCACAGTTGTAAATATGCCGAGAATATGCTACGTAAGTGATAATTAATATTACCAATTACATTAAATACTTATATTTATTTCTTTTTTTCGCGCGCAGCGCACTCTCCCTAAATGTTAATTGTCTCATCACCAGCATCATTATCTCAGCAAATAGGCGCTGCTTGAAATAGGCTTTCCCAAATATCACCACATCGGTCGGCCCTGCGCTGCTATGCTGTTCAGCACCTTCCTGCCATCTTCACCATATCTTGTGGAAGGCCTGCCCGTTGTTTATTTACTTGATTGCTTACTTTTACAGAAATATCAAATAATTTTAATGGTATACATATTATATAATGTACATGTTATATATTGCCGCCTATCAAAGGATACTTTACCATTTGTGTACTGATTTTGAAGTAGATTTAGTTAGATTCATAAAACGTATCAGTTAATTACACATATTCTGGAAATTTTCATGCATTTTTCACGCATATAACAAAGTTTTTTATGTTGCATATAATCTGTTTATGACATAACCTTCAAAATATCTTAGATATATAATGTTTTTGCTATTATATTAAAGTTTAGATAGGTCTCAGCGACTTCCAGATAGAGTTTCATAAAATAATTCTCAAATTTACAGAATACGAGGAGATTGTATTACTAAGTTCAATAAAAGCTTTCGTTTTATCGTGAATTGTGTTACTTGATCTGTTTAATTCATTTTTAAAGATGGCGAAATAAAAAGGTTTCCTCCTCTCGCCTTATATTAGTCGTGTTTTTTCTTTTTAGGGTTCCTTTAGTATCTATGTATGTAGGTTTAAATAAAAGGTAGTCTTAAATGTATAATAACAACCATTACATTGTGGAGAAATACTGTTATTTTTGAGGTTTCTAATGTGATGTAAATAATTACATTTTTTTCGCTTACATTGCATACGATTATATACAACGTTCCCAGTTTTTCTGTGCTGTATTTAGTATTAGTATAGCACCCGTGCGAAGTCGGGGCGGATCGCTAGTATTAGATAAAACTGGTAATTAATGTTAATAAGCACACGTAGCATGATTGGTGTCCGCTCGTGAACTTATAAATAATATCAAATTGAAGTAAACAGCAATTATGCTGATCTCGCAACGTGTGAGGCAAATCCATTGTACTTCATACAGGTACGGAATCCTTCGTGTGGGAGTCCGACTTGCACATGGGCAGTTTTTATTTTCAGTTTTAATATAATTAAGAATAGGTAAAATATTCATTATAATCAAGTTCACACATCTGTACTACTAGTATAAAAAGAATAAATAAATAAATAAATGTTTCTTACACCAATTAGCCCTGTAACACTTTTTTTTCACTGATTTTAAGTACTATTAAAGACACTTTTTTTTATTCATATTGATTAAAATCACTTTTACAATTGTATCTTGCATTGGTTATGTTTACGTCGAATTGTTACTTTGACATTGACAGTTCTATAGTGTGGACCGCTTATCATGATCCTAACACCATAATCTATGGGCAAATTAGGCAACCAAATCTAGCCAAGCGTCGTCTACAAAGATAGGTTCTTTATCAATAATACTGAAAACATCACTTCCGGAATTCATAGATTAAAAACAGAGTCGTAGATTAATAACTGCCCACAGATTATATACCGGATACTAATTAACAACAAATTATTTGCACTGCCGATTACAAAAATATCGTTTAGGATTAAACTTAAATTTAGGAAGATCAATTCTTCCTTTCCTTTATTTGTGGCGGATCGACATAGTTTCCACACCATCCTAGTTCCATTTAATAACAAACATCACATACTATACATTCTAGTCTGGGATGCACGTGGGTGAATGTCTTTGCCTCATCGGTGGTAAGCAATCTGTAATGGTATACTAATCTGTGACTTGGAGAGATCTGAAATCTGGGAATTGGGAATCGATCTATTGTAAAAATCTCACGCATATTTCGGGATATAAAAACGTATAAAAGTTACTGAAAGTGGTGTCAGGATCACAAATTTCAGGAGTATTTCCCTTAACCAAATTATCCACATCTGTTGGAACATAATTTAATTCAGTTGCCACCCGGCACTTGAGAAAAAATAATAAACTAAAATATTTACATATTGAAAGCCCGATAAAAAGGTCAGTAATTGTTGCATTTATCTCTTTAATTTCAATTGTAAAGCTCTAGTACTGGTGCTCCCAATAGTAATGATTTTCACAAATAATTATTGATATTTGTTTTGAGCGGGTAGGCTTAACCACCCATACAAAATCATGCTGAAATTAGTTGCTCAGCTGCTAATCTCATGTATTTGAGGTAATTGGTGTTTGTATTTAATCATAATAATATAAATAATGTAAATTCTTGTTCTTTTAAAATGTAAATGTACCATAATTTGATGAATGTTCAATAGATCATGTTTGATATTTTTTCTTTGTAACCTAGTTGTCAGATTTAATTGTATGAAGAACAATAATGTATATGGGTTTCTTCTGAACCGCATAGACCACCCACATTGAGTCCATGACTGTGATAATGTAGCATTTTTATGATATATAACAGGGCAAAAAGGTACCGGGAGGTTGTTATACCCGGCCCTACAAATTTATGTAAGGAAAATATATAATAAATACAATATCCTTGAAGAAAATTATAAAACTTAAGAAGAATAACTGCAATATATTAAAAGAAGAGTTAAAATAGAGTGTCTGGACCCAGTCTCAAGGAAGGTATTCAGTACTAACCACCGGGGGATGGGAATCTAGCATTAGAAAACATGTTATTTTTTAGATTTTAGAATTACCATTAAATAGTTTATCTCAATACCCTGATCAACCATTGTTGCTAAATATCCTTGCCGAGATTGATCAAACAGCACCAGAACCAACCTGCCCTTGTGTCTACTCATTAAAATTTGTTATTTTAAGTACATAATAAAGTTATTTATTTTAATTGGCTATTTTAATTTTTAATTTAGTTGTTAGTTACTTAAATATACATTTATAGTGTTAAAGTTGATAATTAAATCAGTAATTTTGTTATTTGTGTTTTCTTTATAACTCTAGTTGGTGAGTAGGAGAATTATTACATTACAGCCCAAAGCTTTGTAAGGCTTGTGTTATGGGAACTAGGCTAACGGATATACATACATATATTATTTTATTTTATTTATTATGGCTTACCAACTAAATAAATAAACGTGACTACTACATTAACATTTTAATAACAAAAAATATCTTATATATAATTTAAATAGACGTTCATAATTTACACAAAACATTTTTTTTTTTACTCTAATCTAACAATCTAAGATGACAGCGAGTTACTGTAGACTGAGACATTCAGAATTGTCCTTCGGAAACTATGTAGCTTAGCCAAAAAAATGTCTATATCCAAGAAACACATAAATAATTATAATTTCTTAAAATCGAACTAAAAGGAGAGTAACTACCGATTTTTTTTTTAATTTAAAATATAAAAGGCCATAAATATAGAAATAATAAACCTCGTGGCAGGCCAACTAATGCAGCATTATATGCTGGATAGTAGTACTCGTAGTCCAGGACATGCTGGATATTATACAACAACTCACCATTTAAGTACGTTGACTTTCCTTGATACCTGAAACAACAAATTGAGTAACAGTAAATAGTTGTTGTAACTTTTTACATTTTCTTTATTCACCATATTTATACAACACTTGTGACAAATACAATAATTTACAAGAACAAAGTAGCTATACAAAAATGAAAGCTATCAACTTAAAATGATTGTGAATTCGTGGTAGCTATACTGGACTTCTTAATATATATATATATATATATATTACTGACGCTCAAATTAAACATAATTAGTACACCTTATAGCTAAGGCACTGCCTGAGCCGCCACGATCTGTTTGAACTCCTACATAATCACCATGGCACTTGGATGCGTTGGTAGCCATGAAGATACTCAGCCTATCTTCTCCAAAAGGATAAAAATGAACTCATACTTTCGCGTGACTCGGGGGGATCAAGCTGACATGTTTCGTACGCACGTAAGATAGCGTCGTATCTTACCGCATCGCATTGAGTTTATGTGACATCGCATTACACATCTTTGCAATGGCATTGTCGGTAAGCAGCTCATGTAGTACTCGGCTCAAAGGATGAAGAAAACGACTGAGATTGCGGGAATTGAATAGGTTTTTATTTTTCAGAGAATTGAGTAGGTTAAGGAATGACATATTTTTTTGCATTTGTAATCTTTTTTGCAGCGGGTTATTTAAAAAAGTTCTGTCCGTACGCGAGCTCAAATCGCACTTGGCCGGATTTTTATACGACACGACAAATCAAGAATAGAGCTTAGTGACATTTTCCGAGAATGGAGTAGGATAAGGAATTAGTTGCCTAATGAGTTATGACGTCAACTGGGATCTTTGAAAACTTTTATTCAAATTCCGAGTTATTAATTTTTTTAGAGCTCTCCTTTTTAATATATTCTCATATAAATAAATTTATTTGTTATTTCCAAGGATAGTACAAAGTTACAAATATAAAACACTATTGTGTGTCAACATTTTATAGCTAGCAATTTTATCAAGACAATATATAAAGTCTACATCTTGACACTTTCAATCCGCTAAGCTTACAGTCTCGCTTAGAAATCCTAAGAGGAACTTACCCCTTAAAATTGTTTCAGTTCGACGCAAAGTAGACAGTTGAAATGCTGTTTTACTTTACGTATATCTTAGTTGTATTTATAACTACATTTACAAATAAGCTGACTGTCCACTTTGTAACTGACTACAGTGGTACATTAAATTTGGTTATTGTTATTAGAATTCTAGAGTTTTCTAATTTTATATGTATATTTGTATGAAGGTAAATACGGTGGAGCATCGGTGGTGTTATGGCCTCGGTACTGGTTTACGAATCGCGAATAAAAAAAAAATATTTCGCGGGAACTGAGGTCGATCCTGAAATTATATTAAGCTTTCATTCCTTGCTTTATATCTTATTTTATAAAACAAAAGAATAAAATTAACTGTTACTGAAATATCATTGGCACTATAATTGTGTAAACTATAGTAGGAATTTTGTTTTGTAAATAATAAATTGCATTTCCTTACACTCATTCTATCTAAGGGCACTGATTCTAGATTAACATCAAACGGAATGACCAGTATTTATTTCACCAAAAATAAATAGCTACTTACTTAATACAACCAAGCGCAATAAAAGCACAAACTCCAAATTAAAACATGCCAGTGAAAAGTCAAATGTAAATGGAAATATAATGTTCGCATCAGCTATCTCAGTGCGGACGGTATGCAAAAATCACCTTTAAATTCATACAAAACCTTTCACATACAGACCCATCTTATTTTATTTCAATTCGTATTCGTATCCTCATTATAATATTAAAACAAGCCAGCGCATCTGCAAGCAAATATGGTACTTAGCGTTACGAGGATTGCTCTTGGATTTCTATAACGGCTTCACAATTCCACTTTGTTTCATATTCAAACCAGTTTGCATCCTCCACCTTGGTTTTAGAGTCCAAAACAGATTAACCCTCACTATGTTAAGAAGTTAGCGATATGGAAATGGACTGGCGATGACCTGAAGTAGGGTATATACTGAACTTTAAAAGTGTGGAATAAAATACAAAATCGTACTCACTTCGCCACTGGAGTGCGTTCCCGGTACGTGCCAACAAAAGATGAGTGGCGTGTGTTGTTGACAAGCGAAGCATCTGTAAACAAAGAAAAATATATTGCTTGGGAGAGGGAAAATATTTTGCGGAGTTACATTATGCGGAGTATCTACAGTTTCGTTTGCGGGACGTGTAGACATAGCCAACGATATCGTAAAGGTGAGATGTTACGGATCGTAATGGATATAGTGACGGAAATTTGATTTAGAAATTAAAAGTATAGGTATGTATACATCTGAAAAGGCAGGATAAGCGATTCTGACAAATATGATTCAACAGCTATGACCTATTGTACCTTATACAAAATAAAGAACTTGAATTTGAAAAGTAAAAAATAGTTATTGAAAAGAAACAAACCAAGTAGTAAATTTTAATGCGCAACACACAGTACGTTATGTATTCATTTATCAGCAATATTTTTTTAATAATTAATTTTTATTACTATGCGGCTGGTAATTATCAAATTGAATTCTCATTAGTCATGTTTTTACAGACACTTGCAAGATTACGACGGAAGACGTAAGAAAAATATAGGCTTCTGAAAATGAGTTGCTCCGAGCTTCAGACGGCGCCTAATTATTTGTTATGAAAACAGTAAATTATTGTAAAGGTAAATTTCTTCGCTTTCGGCACTTATGTACGTTTTAAACGTTACATACTCCAAAACAAAAACGGAAACTTAATCTAATCACTTCGTAAATATTTTATTGAGACCCAATTTATCTAGGAAGATATTATGGTATAAATCAAATTAATATCAAATTCTCAAGTCTGTAATCCCTTGCTGCAATGACAAAGTCAGACATCTAAGTTGATGTTATCAAAAGATATCTCTTAGAATATCTTTGATGCTCGTTTAATCGTTTTAATGGAGCGTTTATTTTATCCCGGTAGCTTTTAGGGAATGGTTCTCGAGTGGCACGCGTATGCTGGATAGCGCAGCGTTGGTATGTCTTACACTAGATGGGCAGACGATTTGGTGAGGACCGCTGGAAGACACAAGACTTGCATAAAAAGTCTTTTACATTTGTAATATTTTTTGCAGTTGGTTATTTAAAAAAAGTTCTGTCCGTACGCGAGTTCAACTGGCACTTAGCCGGATTTTTCATACGATTCGACAAATAAACAAAGAGCTTAGTGACATTACGGAAATAAAAATAAATCTAGAACAAAAAAAATCTAGAATAATTTAAAAATTAAAAATGTCGCCCCACACTCGGATTTTTATGCTGTATCATAAAAGTAGTCACTATCATTAAAATCTTGTAGGTCACACAAAGTATTTGGGAATCGAACCAACGATCTGTACCTTTATTTAGCTCTCAAAGTACAAATGACGTAACGATCAAGAATTATAATTTCGCTGCTAGCTAATTAGTCCAGTCAAAATAGACTAAATAATGATTCCAGTTTGCATTAATTCCCAACAAGCTGGATTTTTGTGCAGTGCTTGAATACATCATTACAAATGATATGTCAAAAGCCCCATCGATCCCGCTTGTGCGTTGTTTTTTATTCGAGGGCAAAGGTCACGAATTTGCGTTTTTTGCGTATATCTCTGAATCAACGAGAGCTATCGAAAAATGGTTCAGACAAAGTTTGTAGATCGTAAAATTGTTGTGCTATTTTTTGAAAATCAAAACATTATTTTCACGGCAATTTGACATGTTAAATCAACATTTTGGCAGACGAGCAAAACTCCCACATGTTTCATATAAAGCAACAGATCACACTTTATACCAAAATAATAATAAATCAAAATAATCTTTATTCCACTTCAATTAACAGGGACTTATTGATATCAAGAAAAATAAATTTTAAGGGCACAAACAACTTAAGAGTTGTATAACCTTGTACAAGGATACGTACAAGGTAAACAAAATATAAGGTACTTTACACCTGTTCGGAAATCGAGAGAGCTATAGTTGAGCCAGATCTTATGTCGTTCGTAATAACAGAGGGAGTTTTTGTAAAAGGTAATGTAAAAGTAAAAACCTTGGCGTATTGTCAGTAACAGTATGATTATATAATGACCTTGCGGTGAAGGCCAAACCACCATACACCATTTTTTGTGACTTGGTAAAAAAGCTTTTAAAGATACCACAAGGATGTGAGCCCCTCCGGTTATGAAGAGCTGTCCGTTTCGGGACCTACCGAGTGAAAAACTAGGGGTTTCAAGTTGTTTCTTTTTTGCCACCCATAGGAAATCTGTGGTCCTGGTACTGTAGGGTTACCATGATCGTTTAAAATAGGAATACAAGTGATATGACGCTATACGTGGCCATTGTTTTAACCGTATTCTAAGCGGTTGGAGTGAGGTCTAATCTTTTAATCGCGAGTAAATAAACCATGTAATCAAAGTTTTTCGGTTTTTCAATTTCATCCGGTTCAGAAAAACATGGTGTGGCAATCTGCATACACTTACAAAGACATTCAAAGTTATAAGTGAAATCGTGTAAGGTGTACGACAAAATTTTTAAATATTTACTTTTATTACTAATACATTTCAATTAGTGCTACGAATCAATCAATACTAAAGCTACAACACACGCGAACTAATTTTATTTTTCCACAGGAAACAAAATCTAATAATATATAAGCCTTGATAAAGCCAGTGGACTACATAATTCAGATGATGGCTGTATTGAGGATAACAGAAAACGAAAACGTACAGCTCTCGCAATAATCTTGCCAACCCACCACAAATATTTATTATTTCCTTGCATTATAATTTGCTGTTCGAGAAATGTGCCTGTGTTATTTGAAACGAAAATTTAATATTTATTTCTTTCGAAATATTGTATTTATGAATATTATTGATAAATTCCATTATCTTGATATTGACTAAATTTTTTTCCTTTTTTCATATATATACTATACATTATGCCAGATATGCTAATGACCATGTATAATTTAGCATTTTGAATCTGCATTACTTAACGCTACAACACTAAAAAAATATATTAATAAAACTTTTACTTGACTAGTAACCAAATTTTGTCAACTAATAAATATAATTTATTTATATTCAGATCAATGACTTTGTTGCATTTTACAACGAGTATATCTATTGGGAACAATAGTTATCTTGGCACTGTTTTTATGTAATGAACTATTACGTTTTTTGGTAGTTCATTACAATAAAAACTGATGGGTGGGTTTGTTTTTTTTTTACTTACTCAAAAATTTTGAACTGAACTCCTTAAATATTACAACAGAATCCTGAGCTAGATTGTTCTAATAAAATAAATAATTGTGATGGAAATACAAAGACTTATGCCTATGAATTGAGTAATACATAACATAAAAATGAAATATAAGTGGGTAGTTTATGAATGAAGCAAATGATAGGATTTTACAGTTGATAATCGCATTCTGATTTCGTCAGTGGCCGTCGAAGCATCAACGACAGTCGTAGCGTTAGCGGCAGTTGTAGCATTAGCAGCAGTCGTAGCATAAGTGGCAGTCGTAGTATTAATAAGCGGCAGTTGTAATATTTTTTTATTAATATTAATAATAACGGGCATGTTATTGTTTTGCCATTTAATATTAATTAAATGTGCCTGACAAAAAATAACAATGTCATTCCGTAATTGCCTTAACATGGCAATCTAAATTTAGTATTAAAAAAAATTATTACTTGTGTAATAAGCATTTTTAATTTCCTTGTATTTGATTATATCGACAGCGTAATTTTTTCATGATGACTTTGTAACGGAATCATAGTGAACTAAAATTTGACAACAATTAAACACATTGATATAACTTCGATAGTTTGTCAAATACCTATAAATGTAGAGTCATGATTTCATGAAGTTAAAATAACCACGAAGAACTTACTACTCTGTACTATTCCTGTAACAAAAATATAACTTTATTTGTCTGCTACAAAACATACACGCAAAGAAAATAAAAAAAAAACCCTCTGTTATTTCTATTTTCTTTGTGTTTTTTTTTTGCTTAATGTTACGTCTCCATGACATTAAGCAAAAAAACAGAAACACAAAATATAAAATACAACATAATAAATATAAAACAACATAGTACACAGACAATAACTTAACTATATATGACGATACAATGATAAATAAACACAAAAGAGGTGTGCGTATATACGTATATGTGAGGCGAAATTAGGTGAACGCTCAGCATAATATTTGCTTGTGGTTAACAAGTAAATTGCAGAATTTAATAAAATGTTTTTAGTGTGCTTGATCTGTGAACGAGATATTATATGACTAAAATAAAAACAACATTGTACCCTGGTAGCAGCTTTTATATTTTAATATATAATATAACCGATAAATACTTAAAATAATTTAAAATACTGAATATAATATTTATAATCGATAGTTCTCGTGTTAACTGTTATTAGTCATAAATTAAATTAGTTTATAAAAAGAATAAACAATCTAACAAAATAATTAATGACCGAATGAATACTATGGTTGTAATAATCAATAACTTGTTTTGATACCTACTCTAGGAACGCACTGAATTGCCCAGTTTTTGTACAGATAAAATATGTTATTTAAGTATTTGTGTTAAATTAAAATTGGACGTCAGTTTTCTTATAGAAGGGGGGACTTTATTATAGAACCCCTATTTGTGTGTATGCAACTTAAATGGTACACAAGTAGACCTTTCTTCATTGCCTCTGTATCTAATTATATTAAATATTAATTTTGAGAATAGATAATCAGGCGTTTTGAACATCAATAAGGCTATATGCAACGTACTATGAGATTCAAAGTTAAGTATGCTCTCATTATTAAGAGAAGGAGATATGTGACTTCTCGGAGGTACATTTAAGCAAAAATTTTGCACTCTCCGCAACATGCGATGTGACTTATATAAAAAACGTGGACCATATAAAATATTTTCATAATTTAGGTTGGATAACATCAAAGCTGCGATGACGTTGACACGTGCTTCGGGTTTCAACAAAGCGTAGCTTATATTAGTACCTTAAGTCTCAAAAAACATTGCTTAACCAGGTTTTCTTTGTGGTAACCAAAACGTTAACCACTGTCAGTTAACTTTATCATAAGTATTTACAGTATATTACTCTTACTTGTAGTTTCTAATCAAAATAACTAGTTCGTAAAATTTTTATTGAGCTTGTCACTAATTACATTTCGATGTTTTGTTGAAATTCTTACGCGATTATAAGATACAAACTTTATCCATCGTTGGATGGCTTGGCTTTAAATTGGATTTTCCCATGGAAAAGAGATATTTATCCGTGATTAAAATTAACCTATATTGTGTCCCTGAGCTGTCGAACTTCAAAATTGGTTCAGTTCTTTTGACTTGACATTTTCACGTTTTTTATAATATTACTACGGATTATGTACAAAAACTGGTTATTCACAATGGACCTTATAAGGAGTATCAAAGTCCCGCAAAGGATTGTGCCAAGAATTTCTCTGTGTGATCGAATCAGAAATTATAAAATTTGCGGATTAATCACGGTCACTAACATAGCCCGCAGAATTGCAAACCTTGAATCGCGGAAGGCGCATTGAGAGCTTGAGGACACATGCTTGTAAATAATTTTGCTAATGTAAAAAATAATTGTCCAAATTGAATTAGCTGTAGATCGATATAGGACGTCCGTGACTGTTGGAATATTTAAGGAATCATGACGAAAGAGATGACTTATTTAAGCAATTCATTATGGATCCTATCAATTTTGGTATTTGTCTACTACAACTACTTTGGCATTCCCCTTATCAACTGAAGAGATCAAAATATTATACAAACCAACTAAATTATATTTACGTAGGAGGCACTGATTTTTGTTAAATTAAGCGGGGGTAACATAATCACTCTATGATTAAACTCTAAATTTATTAAATAACTATAAAACAATATAATGACAACGTAGCATTGTCACTTAAAAGAGGAACAAGAAGGAAACTTCTTTCCCAAACTGTCTAATTTGAACCAGCTAATGAGGATTACATTATTCAAGGAACCACTCAACCCGGCGTTCTGGCGTTGCACTGTGCTTTCATAATTATGCCTTTTTAATGTTACAGTTATGATGTTAAAAAGTGCAATAATTCTGTATCTACACTACTTTTTCAGAGGATGTTTCTCTTTTTTTTATCTCATCTTGTTATTAATTTACTGCTTCGAATGTTTTCTTTAACTTGTGCTACACGACAAAGTTGAAGAGAAGATATCAAATTTAAAAAAAGAAAATGAAAACAGTTAAATTTGTGGTTAAGGAAATATCGAACTTATGATAATAACTTAAGATTTTTAATTTGTTTTCAAATAAGGTCCAAAAGAATTTAGTCTTATTTTCGATGTCATAAAGACAATGGTTGTCTACGGAGAAAATTCTATTGTAATTTAAATACAGTAAGATACGCTTCTCTTTGTTACACTAAGGCTTCGCAAATCTCATGATTTGCTTAGAAAATCTCTTTAATGGTTCTTATTATTTTATTTCGTTAAGCTTTCGTTTCCAACTTTCTGAGACATTTTTAACTTTGTTTATATTTTGCAATGGTGTTTCATACAACTGTGGTTAATGTTCGCTATACTATGTTATGCACGTAAAGATAATTTTACAAGGAGCTTTTAAAAAAATGTTCTTGTTTTTCTTTATTCATGTCACTTCAACTACATTCTGTCCTGGATTGTATGTTCATCAAAGATGTTTCTTTCCATATCTTTAACATTCATATTTTTAGTACTTCGGTGGAGTTGAGGTCGTTTTTTTCCTTCTTGGGATAAGTTCCGAAAGTACGCACTGAGCTATACTAAGCTTTTTTTTTACTTCAAATTTCCTAAGTAAGACAATTTATTATAATGTCGTGTCTTCAATAATACCAAACTTATTCTTTTCTGTATTGTTTAAAATATTTTTTTAAATTCTTGACGTATTTAATTAACATATTTTCTAATTCAATTCATTTCTGTTTAATAAAATATTATAAGTGAAGTGTTGGTCTTTATAAACATAAATATAATGTCCTTTTTATTTTATGAAAATTAAGACTTCACGGATTAGAATATTTATGAAAACTTGTACCACAGTTGTACACAATAAAATCCTTTCGACTGTCGTTTCTATAATGAAATTAAGTAAATTAAAGACATTTCTTTTTATATTTTTATGACGTCAGTACAAAGATTGCGGGAAAAAACATTCAATATACACAAGCGACGCATTCAGATGCATGCTTGCATACAAGTATGCACGATGCTGATTCTCATTAAAATGTATGTGCTCAGGCTCGGAACAAAAAGAAAGATATGGTGGCCGCGGCTTTAATTTACGAAGTGTATGCTGCTCAGAACAGGTATCAAATGAGGTCAAATTCTAGCCACATAAAATGAGAAAGAAAATAATTAAGGCACACATTTACAGCTTTATATAACATTTAAATTAACAACTATAAGATTAAACAGTAGATATAAAGTTAGTTAGTTGCAGTTACCTTAAATTATTAGACAATAAATTCTTAAAGCTAAAAAGCTTAAAGCTATTAAAACTTTAATGAAAAATAGTTTGAAAATGACTACATTCACTAAAATGTCTCATTTTATAGAACGTTTCTTTCGAACAATTTCGGAGTTCTGTTCTACCGCATTTAACGTATTGATTACTTGTTACTAATCTGCGTATTTCTCGACATACAGGTTGCTTCTTAGTTCGGGAGTGTGTTAATTAGTAGCAGAATACTAAAATAATACTACTATAGTGCTAGTCACTATTAAGCTAACCTAGATTATGAATAAAAGGTTTTAATAAAGATCATATTATTATATTATTCTTTGTTTAAGTAAGTAATTGAACTTAGTTAAATAAAGTTCAGGTCGTAGGTAAGTCAGTTTCTATTCAACTTCAACAAATAACATAAAAATAATGACTTTTGACTGTTGATTCAGACTAAAACATGGACTACCTTTCATCCTACAAGTCACACTTCAAATCATGACAAAAAAAATACATGATAAAAGTCTCCCAAACGTCAAGGCTGCTAACCTGTCTGACACAAATAATGTACCTTAATCGTTTCAATCCCATCTCCCGATATAAGTCACATGGTTACAAATAGCGTCTATCAAATAAATGAACGCTTTGTCCCTTTACATAAATCGGGTTTGCCACGAATGTTTCAGCACTTCAAAAGATTTACAGAAATGGCAGCCGGACCTATATTTCACGTGGCTTTGGAGATAGCTGGAGATTTTATTGCAGAAACGCTTAGATGGCATTTATGCAGGCTTTGCAGAACAGAGCTTTAAGTGTGTAACATGATAGTTCTAACTTCAATTCTGATTTATATTTGTGATCTTGTATTTAAATTAAAAATATTAAATAACAATTTGGGCGTTATTTGAATATTACTCATATTCGAACGAGACCTGTTGATTAAAACATTATTTTGTAATTTAAAGTGTTAGATTTTATTATTTTTATTAAAACTAGTAGAATTATCAAGAAACAAGTATATTTTCAAATGACGTCTCTCATACGGCTGGAGGGACTATTTCCTTGTGTCTATCTCTATATGTTTATAAAAGAACATTTATCTACGTTTAACAGTTGTCAAGAAATGGTATCGTACGGTCCAAATTTCTTAGTGTGAGATTAATGCTAAGCAAAGATAAATGCAAGATAACCAGAGAAATAATCTAGTTCTAATATAAATTAATGTTTAATTCCTATTAATATTATAAATAATAAGGTGACTCTGTTTGTCTGTCGCGGTTTTACGCCTATACTATGGAATCAAATTAGATAAAATTTAGTACATAGATAGTCTATTACCCGGGTCCGGCGGCGTGGGATGCCATCTCTCACTTCTGCCATGAAGTGATGGAGGCGAAGGAGAGGCTCGAACGAGAACGCGAACTTGATCCCTTCGCAAGCGCGAGGAGGCGTCGGAGGATAGGGCGGCGGCGGAGGGGCCACAATGCCCTGATTCCGCCGTCCTAGTGGCGATCGGCGGGCGGTGCGGATGGGTACCGTATCGCCTGCATTGCACATGACTCCTGCGATGGTGGGGGTAGCTACGGAGAACATTAGCTACCCCCATGCCTCTAGCGGAGACGGAAGCCCGTGCCTCGGCCTAGCCCGCACCGCTCCAACGTGGAACGACGTTGGAGCGGTGCGGGCTAGGCCGAGCGGCTTACGCGAGCGCAGCGCTCTGCCCTGTGAGGTGTTCCTGAGGGAGAGGTGGAGTCCCACACACCCTTGTCCCCTACCTAGGGGGCTTGGACTATGCGTCAATGCATTTCCCTCAATAAAAAAAAATATCCCGGGTGAAAGTTTGTATGGAAAGTATGTCATATTAGGGTTCTGATTTGTTATAAATACACGACTTAAAAAAATACTCTAAATGTGGTAGAAGTAGGAAATGAAAGTCTCACAAACTACAGCACTGATTTTCATGAAAGTTTGAGTCAACAAAATTAATATGATGAGAGACTTTTTGTATTGCTGCATCCTCTAGAAATCTAGATATCTGTACACTCACTAATGATTGTAAAAAATTATAAACTTAATAAAATAAAGGGTAGTTATTTTATTCATTCTGACAAAATCGTATAGCTTCTTTAGAAAATGTGAACTGAGATGCGAAGTGCTGATTTGGGATGCAGTCATATAACCGTGAATCAATAATTAAAACTAAGGCCTCTATTACAGAACGAGATTCAAAGGTCAAACTCTGCTTGAGTACAATTCGAAAAGGATGGCGCGATATTGTCGGTTCTCAACAGTGCCATCTCTTTCTAACAGTACAAGCAGATTTGAGTTTGAGTCTCAGTCTATAATACCGGAACTAATTTTTAATGAGCTCCCGGAACATGACAGTTTTAATTCAAAAAAGAAAGAATGAATTTCAAGATGGTATGTTATATAGCAAGATAAAAGCTTTATTATATCTTGTTTCGTTGCGCAGGTAACATGATAGGGTGCGATTCAATTTTTTACAATAACAATGACATAAAATTTACTCACTGCTAGATTCACGCTGTCACTATCCAGTTCATTCCCGGTGTATGTTTGCCGCTCAAATATCATTTCGCCATCAACTGTCATCAGTTCTACAAGTAATAGGCCCTGGCTACTGCCAATTAAGGTACAAAATTCTTTGGGCTGTTTCGGTGAAATTCTGCGGTTTTCATTATTTCTGATATTTTCTTCTTTGCTCGTTGGATAATATTAGAGCTCATATACATGGACCATTTTACCTGAGGGAGACTATATACTAAGGTCGTCTATTTGAATTTTTCCAGTATTCGCATTAAAAGTAAGTAAAGGTAGTGAAATAAATAGGTATTGTGACTTTACATCTTAAGTCACAGGTAGGTAACGTACACTGTGGTTTTTGCGAGGGTGGAATATAGAATAAATAAATAAGATGTCCAATTGTGGACGTCCCCTATTTTTATAATCGGTTTAAAATACTATTTGAGATTTATTTGCAAAATTATGTCTAGAACATTTCAATTACTTTATTAACTTATGTTATAAATTTACTGTACACCATTAATAGGGTTTAATCGAAACTTGAATATAGAACTTTATCAAAGTATGCACTTCAAATCTCCACTCCAGCCTTGCTTGGAACCACTGAACCGTTATTATGTCAAAATCCTTTAGATCGATCGGATAATTAAAGAGAACGGAGACAGGCGTACTTGCGAATGCATTGGCCCGTAGAAATTTTAACGAGACCAACCAGCAAACAGTTTTTATTTCGTATTTCGACGGAATAATTATTCCCGAATACTGTAGTATATTCTGCTTGTGTGCGCGACTCCTTTGATCTCTTTTTAATGACAGCGTTGCGTTCCAAACGCGTTCCGCATAAAAAACATATGTAGGATTCCCGATTTTCGGGATTCTTTTGTGTATTTGTAAGTTGATGAAAATATCTAGTATTGATGGCAAATTACGTTACTACCAAATATAAATAAATAATAATGATAATTGTACTTACTTAAGTAATCCTTATGACTCACTTATGTTAGTAAACTTATTCCATATTAATACAGAAAATCAAATTGGGAATTATAATTATATAATGCATTTTCATCTTCATCAACATAGCCACCAATCGTGGTGTCACTAATCTCAGTAATTAGGTCAAGTATAGGTATATATAGGCTGAAGAGTATTGGAGATATATTCTCTTGCCTCACACCTTACTCTATACCCTATATATGTATTTCCACCCCACCGGATATTATTGTCTGGTGTCCTTAAAAATACTTTCAAATACTTATTAACTTTGGTGGCAGTTTTCTTTCCTCTAAATTTGTCCAGAGTTTAGTATATGATATCAAATCAAAAGTTGTAGAAAGATCGAGAAAGTAATCATCATAAACTTGAATTCTGCGCCTCGTATTATGGTTACGAGATAAATAGAAGTGCGAACTGATTACCATGAAATATGTTATAATTACGAGTATTTAATTGTTCGTTAAACACAGCAATAATCTTTTTTGTAGTTAATCTTTTTTTATGTTATATTTTGACAAACAAGAAGACTACTAACCTTATGGTAAATGATTATAGTTGCTTATAGTATATGTGGTTCTTGTGAGATTCACAGCAAATCACTCCCGCAAATACTACTACAACCTACGTTGCTAACATGTGACATAAAATTTAAAGTACTCAGTAATTTTATTACCTATCTTAATTAATTTACAATAATTGTGACGATTATATGTATAGATAATAAGACAGTAAAAATATTTTGTCTGTACATTTAGTATTTTTGACTGAAATGGATAGAGGGGCACTTAAATAGATTATTAGAAAGCAAAAAAAAATTTTTGGAATTTTTTGTCTGTCTGTCTGTCTGTATGTTTGTTCACGTTTATCTCCGAAAGTACTGAACCGATTTGCTTGAAACTTTCACTATTTGCTTTGTTTTAACTCAGAATAATATCTAAACTTTGTTTCATCAAAATCGGTTCATTAAAAAAAGTTATCGTCATTTTAATGAACTCAAGGCATGATAATATTGCGAATTATAATGTACACCATTCTTATATAAGTTACATGGGAAATTTAAAATCTAAAGACAATTCATCATCATGATACAATACATACATAAGATAACGTCTTTATCCCCTGCGGGGTAGACAGAGCCACAGGTTATAAGACCCCAAGGCCACGTTTAGCATGTTCGTGGGCAGTGAGATGGAACAGGAACCAAAATACGATGAAACGAAACCAGTTTTTATCAAAATAATATGATAAATGCGAAAGTTTGTTTGTTTATCACCTCTTCACGCTTAATCTATACATATAATAGAACAGAAAAAATATTTAAGTGTAAATCAGTTTCATTACGCATGTTAGTTTTTTCATAAATCACTAGATGGCGCTGTTTCATTTAATCAATTTCTACAACGCGCTATTGTAGTTTTTTCAAATAAAGCCTAATAAAGGAATGTGTTTCGACATAAGGCGAAAATCTTGAGATGTAACTGTTTTTCCCACGGCCAACTTTACGTGGCTTGCTCACGAGTCAGCAGTGCAGAGCATTTGTTTTTTTTTAGCCCCTGAAGGAAAAACGAATAATGTGGTATATAAAGAAATTCTTTGAGTTTACTTTACCTCAAGGAATTGCTTTATACCAAAAATATTTTAATCGGTAAATCGTATATTAATATGATTTGTTACGGAGTTTTGTAATTATACCATAGATTTATTGAAAAGGAATGTCTGTCATGTTTTAAAAAAAGGCTTAGGCTTGTCAACTTTAATACGTCAATAAATTATCTCAATTTTTTCCAACTCTTATGTATTTTATTTTGTGAATATATATATATTATCATACGTAATATCGTCTGGAAATCTGTTTATATATTTTATATTGTGGCGACCGCGATTAAGGATAAAAGTGAAACGATGGAGAGTAAGAAAAAGGAGAGAAAGGTTAAAGTAAAAAGTGTAATGAATACGATTCGTTGGAGAAAGACCTTGATAAATTTCATAGTTTGTCTGCTAGCATAAAAATGATAGAGAATATTAGTAGCGAACTGCAATGTCTTGATAAAGAAATCCGTAGTTTAATGATTGACGGAGATTGTAGTGAAGACGTTTTGATGAAAGAGATGGAAGAAACTGTTAGGTATGGATCAAAGTGGTTAGAAATTGAAGCAGATTATAAGCATCTGATGGAAAATGCTCATTCGAAATCACTAGAAAATAAAACCCAGCGTAATTTTAGATTGCCTAACATAGAATTAAAGAAATTTGACGGCAATATAAAGAATTGGCTTTCCTTTTGGGGTCAGTTTCAAAAAATTGACGATGACCCAAGTATCGATGGTACAGACAAATTTCAATATTTAATACAGGCAATGACACCAGACACGGAAGTCAAAAAATTTGTCGAAAGTTTTCCCCCTTCTGGTAAAAGTTATACCCAATGCATTATAGAATTAAAGGCTAGATATGGTAGAGACGAGCTCCTTATACAACTTTATGTCCGGGAACTGCTTTCGCTTATAGTAAACAAGGAGAAAGACGATCTAGATTTTACAAGTCTTTATGACAAGTTGAATGCCCATTTGCGTTCTCTGGAGACATTAGGGGTAACGAAAGACAAGAATGAAGTATTCCTTATCCCTATGGTAGAGTCATTATTGCCAGTTGATATTTTACAATCATGGGAAAGGGCTAAACCTGTGAAGATGGAAGACGAACTTTCAAGTTTAATGCTATTTTTAAAAAGGGAGGTCGAAAGCCAGCAGAGGATAAATATGGCAAAGAGTACATTTGGAACACGTGGCCAAAGTATATTGTCGACAGATGTTACGACGGAAAGACAGTTTGCAAGAGAACCAACAGCAGGATGTCTTCTGACCAATGTCAAACCTAGGCAGTCATGTGTGTGGTGCGATAAGGAGAGTCACGGCAATTTGGAGTGTTTTAAGGTACAAAAAATGACCGTCGAAGAACGCCGTGAACACTTAAAGAAGAAAAAGGTATGTATGATTTGCCTGAAAAAGGGTCACCACGCCAAAACGTGTCGAGCTTTTATTAAATGTTTAGTTTGTGGACGACGACATACCGTTTTGCTTTGCCCTGGTAAGAATCAAGACGTTACATATAAAAACTCTGAAGCAACAACATCAGCTAATGTAAACGGAGTACCTAAAGCTCACTCTGATGTTACTCTTTTGCAAACGGTGTTGGTCAATATTGTACGTGACGGCAAACAGATGACAGTTCGAGCGATGTTGGACAGTGGGTCTCAACGATCATATTTAAGAGATGATATTGCAGAGAAACTTAATATTCCGGTAGTCGGTAAGGAAACATTATCTCACACTTTGTTTGGTGGTGTAAGTTAGAGTCAAAAATGTTTAATATCTATGAAATATTTGTACAAAATTTAGATAAAACGTTTGCAATTAATATGTCTGTTATAGGACAGCCATGCATCTGTAGAAATATTCCTAAATATAATAATCGAGATCTATATGATTTAATCAGTAAGCACAAAATAATTATTCCTGATGATAAACAGATTAAGGATGACAATATAGGTTTACTTATAGGTGCTGATATCTCTGGTTTGTTGCTGACAGGCAATATGGTTAATATAAAGGAGTCATTAGTTGCAATAAACACAAAATTAGGATGGACCTTACAGGGAAGGATGCCAAAAGAGATTACTTCAAATGTTCAAACAGTTAATGTAACGATGTGTTGTAATAATGACGTTTCAGAGTTTTGGTCATTGGAAACACTTGGGATTCGAGACCCAATCTTAAGCCAAAGTCAACTGCAGATGCAAGAAGATGCTTTGGTGAAAGAATTTAGACTGAGATTCAAATCAGAATATTTGAACTCACTCGTACAAAGAGGGAAAACCAACAACAAGAGTATAAAGGTAAACGATATTGTTTTAGTCGAAACTGAGGAGAAGAGGGTAAATTGGCCGTTAGGTATAGTTTGTAATGTAGGAAAAGACGGAGTTGGTAGAACAGCTAAGGTGAAGACTGCAACAGGTTACAAAGTGCGACCTTTACAGCGTCTTTATATGCTGGAAAACGCAGATATGGTAAAATCCAGTAGGGATATGCATCCAGTGATAACGTGTTCTGGCCGACAAGTCAAGTTACCGAGTCGTTATATTATTTAAGTTTGCTAGGCTATTTTAAGGTATTGTTGTTTCCAATAAGATTTACGGTTTACGCTATTAGTTTTTTTTTGTTCGGTTACGTTACAGTAAATGTGTTGCATTGCTGTCCTACTAAGGTTTCTATTATTGTTAAGTTTTCAATGTGAATGTTTAATTTTTAAATGAGTTTAAATTATTTACACTCTCTATTTTCTGGGGGTGGAAGATGTTACGGAGTTTTGTAATTATACCATAGATTTATTGAAAAGGAATGTCTGTCATGTTTTAAAAAAAGGCTTAGGCTTGTCAACTTTAATACGTCAATAAATTATCTCAATTTTTTCCAACTCTTATGTATTTTATTTTGTGAATATATATATATTATCATACGTAATATCGTCTGGAAGTCTGTTTATATATATTTTTAATGATTTGTCTATCAATAACATTCAACTCGAATTTACGCAGACGAAGTCGCGGGCAACAGCTAGTATAAAAATATGCATGTAAAATATTCGACCTGTCAGGATTCAAATCTGCATCGTCATTATATTGTGCTAACACCGCATCAGTGTCATTTGAATATTTCAATTGCATTAGTCACATATTAAATTTTTCCCTTTTTCTATTTGTAATTAATATACATTTTTTTCATCTACCTGTATGGAGTCTGTGATTACACTATAAGTCTAATAGTCTATTTGATAATAAGTCTATAAGGATAATAAGTCTTGTCTGTAAAGGAGAAGAGGGTAGTTTATTAATATTACAAAGTTGAAACTAATTAGTTTGTTCTTGTAACGCATTATATACTGATCTGTAATATGAGTAAGTGCCAAGATTGAAATTTATTGTTAATTAGAATATAAAGTTAAGCCTTAATATTGAATATAGCGTATCTATTGAAAATTTGTATATAATATTATATGTTCTATTCTTAGGCTAATAATATTTTAAATGTGCCCTTAATTGATAGCTAACTGTATTAAATTCACCCCTTTAGCAAAAGGGTGAATCAATGAAGGCCCAACCTTCATAGGGTTAGATAGCATTTTAATTAATAGAATTATTAATCAGTCATATCAAAGTGCTAGCGAATCTTCGAAGGTCATAGGGCTACCAAACATTAGTACGATGTCAGAACCTCTGTAGCACAACTGCTTACTTGGGTAACTATCGTATCTTATCTATTTCTATGTAAAGATGTATTCTACATAAAGATGCAATAATGTTAAGGGCTGGATAATGTTAAAGGCATCGTTATGTTGTGGTTTAATTAACGCCACTGACTTTACTAGGCCCATGATTTTAAATCTTATATTCCAGGCTTATGTCACAATACACATTGAACTTTTAATCTTACATCACATGCACATTGTGACATAATCACAACACACACTTTAGGACACTCTTGCTCGTCAATGTGTTCCTTTTGGAGGCGTTGCCAGCGTTAGAGCTTTTTTAGATCCTGTGCTCACGTATTTGGAATAGTATTAATAATGTTACTTTTTGATTATATAATCAAAAAGTACAAGTCACATAAAGTTACATAGTCAATGATTACTTAAATGATATCACAATTTTGTAGAAAGCAGGTTTGTTGCAACGAGAATGATAATAGCTACGTACGACTAGACATACAGACTTTTATGCATACATTTCTAAGCTTCTAGTCGTTTTCATATGGTGTACTTTTTTAAGTAATAGATAGGCAAAAGATCGTAAGGATCACCTGATGGTAAGCAATTGCAGTCGCCTATCTATCTAGTTCCTGTGAGGTTCATAACAAATCTGTAAACCCCACGATAACTATAATGTCAGTTACCAGCATGCGACGTAAGAAGTAAAGTCCCAGTACTCAGTGATTTGACTGCCTATCTTACACTTAATGCCGGAACACAGCGAACATGCGAACACTGCTATTTGCAAAAAAAGGTAAGGCAAAGGTACAAAATCAGTAAAAATCTTGTTAATGAGTTTTCCTCTGGTTAAAAAGAAAACGATAATACGAAGGTAAACAAGCAGAAGATCTTACAATGTTTATGTGAAATGTGACCACAAAACAATTTGACGTTTAACGGGTTTGAGTTAAGTTAATGCAAATACATGAGATAATTTGTGACGCAAAAACAACGACGTCACGTTGCTGGTTGGCGACTCGTTGCTTCATGTACGGTAGCCCTTAGGCGATGTATCGCTATGTCTAATGATATACAATATCTTATCGGAGAATTATTCCAAGCCAAGATCAGGAGCGCTACTCGAATATCGTTACCGTCGAAATGCCACATCGGGGGTGGTATCCATTATTTCGCCGACAGTTCTGAGATATTTCCAGAATGAACTTGAGACGATATTTTACGGTCTTGCAACCCGAGTCACGAGAATACGGGAATAGGAGAATAACGTTGGCTCTTTTACGGTACTAAAATTGAAATTAACCCAAATGATGAGAGATATAATAATGGATAGAATCATTTCTCGTTACGTTTTTATATTATGTATATACAATCTGTTTCAGAGATGATTTTTTATTAGTTTGGTATTATCTATCCACCAGCACTAGATCTGTATCTTTGCCCCAGGTGTGGACTGCTAGGCTGCTGCTAACAATCCCTCATAGGTGTTTAGGCTCGGCTATATCTAGTCGTGTTGTCGTAATGCTGGATTGTCTTTACTACGACAAGATGGACATCGGGGTGGTTTAGTCGATATGCCCTGGAGGGAGAATCCTACATAAATATGTCGAATAGCCATCATCAGGTATGTTGCGCAAAGTATTCCATCTCGAAAAATAAAATAAAAAAGGCCTGTATGGTAGACTTTTGCCCCAGGTCGGGTGGGGGGCAAGACTATCCGCACATGACTGTGATGGTGATAACAATATGATCTGTATTTGATTTGGATCTAAATTTTTGGTAACAGACCGAGTGACTAACTTCAAGTCTAAAGCACTGGAGCTGCGAACTTAATAAGCAGAGGACCTACCTTGACCTCTTAAATTGGAGTTAAAACAATATTGAAAGATCACATTACTTTACTAATTTAGTCATTTTATATTTAACCGTTCATAATAGTGATTAAATAATAATTTTGCTATAATATATATATATTCCTCTATATATAGTTCAACAAAACGATATATTTGAGTCACTCTTTCAGACATGTCTTTTAAAATTACAAGTAGTTACTAAATAACTTATATTCATATATTTTCGCCTCTTTCCCACGGGGGTGGGCAGAGATCACAGTTTTCCACTTGTTATGATCCAAACATACTTACCAAGCTTCCTAGACATTCATTAATACTTTATGCACGTGCGTCAGTTACGGGTTATCTTGACCCGGTCATCTTTCAATATGTCACCTAGATATATAACATAATTTGTTATGTCTATCTTTATGTATCTGTGTGTATTTGTAATGTTGTTCAAGTGTGATTTATTGATGTAAAAAAAATACAATTTTTATTTGCTAACTATATTCGAGTTTTGTATATATTTGCCTGAATCAAGTCAAACCTAGTTTTTATATTTCACTTTGTTTTTAATCATTATCATCATATCTATACATCTCCATCGATGGGCTTGAATCTACCCTAACGATAATAGAGTGATTAGACCTTAGTCAATCACTGATCCATTGCGGATTGGTTGACTAAATATACCTGTGAAATTATTCTCAGGTTACCTCACAATATTTTGCTTCATCGTTTAACGCTTGTTAAATTTACATATAAAAACAGATGATACATAGGTATGCAGGATCTCTATCGCCTCTTCCGATTTATAACAGTGCCGAGACTGCCACCGAATTTTCGAGATTTTCCCCAATATGATATTGGTCGATTCATACGAGATTTCGTATGGCTACAAACGTAAAAAGCATTTTTAATATTAACATCAAAATGTGATAATAATAATAATAAGGAGCGTAATATAGGGGACTTATTTAAAACACAATATTTATATCTCAGCTCTTTACAAACACAGGTGGTGCCATAAGCATTCTATGCGGAGCAATGATAAATGCCTCGCGTTTCTTCATAGCGATTTCATATATTTCCTGCTTCTCACTTTGACATTGACATATTGCGCGTTACACAGTACGCTTCGGAACGCTCATATCTTGTTACTAATCGAATTTAAGTCTTTATTGATGCGAGATTTCTGAATATGAATTGGGCTGAAGTTCCTATAAGTTTAAGCGTTGTCTATTCGTACTTATAGAATCTTTCTTTTTTTCGTAGATATTTTGCTTGATAGTAGAGAATTAGTTAGCGGAGAGTTTGGTTTGAGAGTTAATCGTGAATAATAAAGAATTCGAGCCTTACTTGTTCGCTTCGATTTGACGCAGTCGAGTGGTTGGTATACCGGTTTCAAGATGTCGCCATCTCTGAGGTCTTTTTTATTACAAATTTGAGTGCGGTTGACAGCGATCTCACCTGATGTTAAGTGAAGATGTTGCCTAAGGTGGAACACGCAAACTCAAATAGTGCCTATTTACTTTTGCCTTGAAAATGCTAATATTATAAGTATCGGGGAACAAAATTTCAAACAATGGAATTCCCTACCTGCGCAGGGAATGCCATTGCTTGGCGGTTTGCATAATAAAGGACGAAGCTAAACATATATGTATATCTATCTGTTACCCTAGATCCCATAATACAAGCCGTACAGAGCTTACTTTGGGCTAGGCTAATTAGGTAAGTGTAAGAAATATTTATTTATTTGTATACTAGCGACCCGCCCCGGCTTCGCACGGGTGCAATGAAAAAATGGTTATGGTGGGTTATCCCTAAGAGATAGACATATACCATCGCGGACTTTTTTGTGGACTTTTGTAAGTTGTACAATACTGTAGTACATCATTTTGACCAATCTCGTAGGGTTTGGCCAGCGTTTGCAATATAAGCGCAAAAAAGTGAGTTGATTTACGACATCACATTAGAAATCTCAAAAATTGACAGTGTTCCACTACTACATTGTGCATGTTTTATAATAAACCTTCCTCTTGAATATACCTATTTATTAAAGAAAACCGCATTAAAATCCATTGCGTAGTTTTAAAGATTTAAGCATTCATAGCTACATACATACATACAGACACCGGGAAGCGACTTTGTTTTATACTATGTAAAGATATTTTAGTGAATTTCTACTAGCCTAGCGTCTACCGTACCAAGAGAGCGAACTTTATGAAATTCCTACACACACGTTAATAGACATTAAATTAATAAGTTAGTTATGAAGGCGAAAAAATAGTTATTAAAAATTATAGTCATTAAGGTACAAATTTCTTAGGTAAAAATTGTATATATAAACAACGTGCTGGGCCTTGTTATCGTTTTTCGTTAAATGTGTCAAATCAAATTGTTACCACGTTATCACTACGCCTTCGGAGAACCCTAGGTCGACCATAGGGGTTGTGGCGGTAGAATCGCAAAGGCGCACCCTGCAACTCGCGCCCCGATATATGCCTAGAGAACACCGGGGAGTTTAGTGGGTAGGCCGGTCCTCTCAGACCGGAGAGCTCCACATACGGCCGCGCCTTACCAGCGCGGCGTAAGGAGCGTTTCCCCTCGCAAAAAAAAGGTCGACCATAGGGATTACACACTAAGTTCTTCACTTCTCTACAATATTCTTACTAGCACAGCTTAGGTACACTCACAATAAACAGGTCTAAAAATATAAAAGCGCGGGTCGCGTATAGGGTGGTCTGTTATTGTCGCGTCAGTCCAGCCACACACTTCCTACCATCTATTAGCGACTGCGGAACAGGTTTTTGGCGTAAGCAGGTACTTTTTCACGTCTTTTCATAGACTAATATAACATAGTCTAGTCTAATAGATTGAGTTAAAGAAGAAGTTACTAATTCTTAAGTAACTGAACTATTTAAATTCTTTTAAAAATTACTGGCCAAGTGCTGTTCCGTAGCAGCAAGTTACATATACTTATGACAAGGTAATATTTATGACGTATTAAAAAACTACTTACTAGAACTCGTGCAATCCAATTTTCGATGGAAGTTTGCATGGTAATGTGCCTACATCATATATATTTTTTACTTTAATCATAATCCTATTTTAGAAGTTACAGGGGGAGACACACGTTTTACCGGAATTTTTTACCGTTACCGTTTTTTTGGAAATGTCTCTCGCGCATACTATTCTGTTTGAAACAATATAAAAAATCTCAATATCATTTTTGAAAATCTACCCATAGATCACACTGGGTTGGATCACAATTATGGGTATGAAGGAAAAAAAAATTTTATGTTTCAGTTCTAAGTATGTGATACCCCCAAAATTATTGTTTTGGTTTTCTATTTTTGTGTGAAAATTTTAATGCGTTTTTCTGAAAACATCTGACTACAATTTAGATTACTACGTACCATGTTTCAACAGTATAACTTTTATAGTTACATACGGACGGATAGACAGACATAACAAATCCATAAGGGTTCCATTTCTTGCTATTTGGCTATGCAAACCTAAAAAGGAATTGTAATTTCATGATAACTATATTTATTACTACTTTGGATAAAAGTTTCACCAAATTAGATACTCATGATATTAATTATTAAAATTATATGATTAATTACGCTAATCATTAAATTTCCGTGAGAATAAGGGCATTAGCGTAATCTCGGAGGCGTTCGAAACTTAAAAGCGGCCATTTTGAGAGTGCGGCAAAAATAAAATGGCGACGGAAAACTTAATCCGAATTTAATTTCGCCGCGTAATTAAAACTTTGAACAGCCGTACGAAATTGAAATGCTGTCATTGTGTCGGGCGGTTTATGCAAATTTTCTATGAAACAATTTTAGCGGCGCCTAGTTCATTGAAGTTTACAGTTATGAATTCAATAAGAAGTCTTGAGCAGAGGAACAGAAGAGCACAAATTAAACAAAAACATTTTTTATATGTTAGCAGAAATGCATGAAAAACCGTAATTGGCAAACCGTATTAGATTTTCTTGGAGAACAAAAATAAAAAATCTGTTATAAAAATTACCATCTATCCTTCATCGGGTCTCAAACCTCTATATGCTATATTTTATCAAAGTCTGTTCAGCCGTTTATACTGGAAAACGTAATAGACAGAATCACTATACTTTTATCTATATGTATAAACACTGACCTGAAGAATTAATCGCAAAACTTTTTTTTCTCTAAAATAAGTTAGGAGTTAAGAAATAAAAACGTTTCACTGCAAATTTATCCATACATTAATATCATTTCAGATTTCAGATTCACTTTCTTTATTTCAATGTCACTAGTCTCTGAGGAAGATATTGCTGGACTTCGCCTACATTTAGGTAGCAATTGATTAACACAGTAAACATAACATAACAGTCTTCTCGCGTGTTACTACACCTGGGTCTGTAATTATAAAATCACTTCACATGGTATTCAATCTCTTCTCAACTTCGCTTCACTTTCTGGACCATTCGGACGCACTGATTCCTCGTTTCAGATAACGGTTCAACTGGAGAATATTTCAGTTGAAAGAGGCATGATGAATAAATTTCATGTTCTATTTTCAAGAAGACTCGTTGATGAAGGGCAGAATTTGAACACAATTTGTAATTGGAATTATTTATATATTTTTTTTCAACCTTTGATGAAGCTTTTAGATACAAAATTAAACTCTTTTTTGAGTCTTTCTTATGTCGAAAGTATATCTTATGTTGATACTTAAAATATAATTGTGCAGGTCTGTGGCTCTCAGTAGGATTAATTCGCACTGATAATTGTGGCGTGTAGAATAAATTAAGCAACGTTGTCACTATGGCCAATTAGGTATAGCTCAGCCAGGGTTTATATAAAGAAACACCTTGCCTTTCACGTTATATTATATGTACGTCGCGACTCGATGCCCGCGTCCCGGACCCGGTTAGCTCGCCAGCGTTGCAGCGTAAATAAATATAATAGAATTTGCGATTGTGAATATACTCAGCAACATACTCTATATTGAAATAATTGCCAACTCGTGTTTGAACCTGTCGAAGTCGATGAAAACTTTCTATTCGAGAATGACACTGCAGTATACACATATAATTTGGTAGGCATAAAACAATGCAATTTCAAACGTATGGAATCTAAAGTGAATAAATTGTTATAATATAAAATTATTAGTAAATGAAGGTTTCAACTTACCAATATTGAAAACTGATATAGACGTAAGAACGAATAGAGCTGCCAGTGACATGATTGGTGAAGTTCCTGAAACAAGAGACAAAATGTAGCTTGTAAGGACTCAAATTATGCATACTAAGATAAAAAGGCAATTTATATTTCTTTTAGTGTACTGTGTGTAAGGAATCAAAATGACATTTGTAATTATGTATATTGATTTTAAGAGCTTTCTTTGTGTTAACAAAGGTATAGGTGAAGAATGCTCTTGAAATTTTAGATCGTATTTCAGGTTAAGGCGTTTACCAATTATATTTGCATTTTTCTTATAGAGTTTAGTTTATTGTAATTTTTAAGTTTTCAAGGATTAATTTATAAATTACAATAAACGATTCAAAACTACCCTAAAATAAATAATTAGGAATAGATAATGAAGAAACCTAAATAAAACTTAATAAATCTAAGAGTGTTTCTCCGAAATTGCGTTCTTTGTCTGATTCATATGGCCTAATTTTTTTTTCACATTTAAGCTTATAAAACATATTTTTTACGAAAGATGGTAACCTAAGATACAATGTGTGAAAAAGGCACACTTTTTGATAAAATGGTTTCCGAGATAATTAACTTTAAAAATTTTGGGGCCATATGAATCAGAATCTGTGACATATGAATCAGAATTAGGGATAGAAATGAAATTCTAGTTAGAAAAATCTGTCAATTTTTATTAAAATCACATTAAATGCACATGATGCTTATCATAATCTAGTCTATACCTAAATCTAGTCATCACAGCGTAATATGGCACTTGACAATATCAATCATCACAATATTAATTACTTTTCAATACGTTCTGCAATTTTCTTCTTCTCTCTTTTTTCTTCCTTAGATAGTACCGGTGGCATTTATGTACTGTAATTTAAAAACGAAGATTACAAATTTATTAATAATCATACTTAAAAATGCCTTTAAATAAGACTGTCTCAATTTTGACAACATGCAGGTACAGTATTGTATTTGTATTTGCCACTACAGTAGGTATGTATACAAATAATACACTGTTTGACACATGACTGAAATTTCAATATTTTAAGGAATTTCAAGTTACAGATACCTTATTATTGACCTGACGTTTCAACCCATTATGAATAATGTATACCTATTAAAAGGTGAGTAAAAATTGTAAGAAAAATTCTTGAGCGGGAATCGAACCCACGACTTATCACGTTACGTTATAACGGTCTTAAAAGTTAATATATTGTTACAGTATATTACCCTTTTCGTCTAAGCAGTAGTTTGAGCCTATAAACTACCGCTAAAACTAATAGTTGAGTAAGTAGGTAGTTTCATTAACCACTCGTTATTATTTTATTTATGTTATTTAGTTAATTAATTTGATTATTAAACTCTCATTTAAACGAGTTTGTTTTTATTGTTTACCTTTATTTTATTACCTAGACGAACGGAGTTTAATACCAATATATTAGTTTTAATTTCAGGTATAGTCTAATTTTCGAAAATTTATTCGTTGATAGATATGAAACCCCTTTGACGTTATTAGGACTGCTGCGAAATTTACAGCTACTGTTTTTAGACACGTAAATAACATTAGGTTCATACGAAATGACTTGTTACAGGCGTAACGTGCCGCCAATGTAACGTTTCATTAACAATATGTGTGACATTCTGATTAATATGGTATTTTTACCATATGAATCAGACACATATCAATCACAATTTTACCCATAAACATCGATAAATCATCACACGTGTGCAATTAAAGATTGTTATTTATACATAGGTTTCTGTTCCCCAATAGCATTATATTTCCCGCAGATTCAAGTTTGAAAACCATTTACTTTAATTATAAAAACGAACATACTAATCAGAAACACAGGTGTACCAAGGCTATATGAATCAGATATTTACCTTTATCTCTCCGCGACGACACGAACCAGCCACACTTCTCAGCCACGACCACGTCAACCGAGCCACTGGCTACCACCAGCGCGGGAAAGGGTCGCCTCATGTTTCTTAATTAGCTGGGTACGTTCGAGTGAAGCGCGTGAATATGAATCAGACTTTTGTGCCGGACACTCACTATTTTTTTATTTATAATAAACAATGGTAAATATTAGTACCATTTTTTTTGGTGTAAAGAAACAACTAATATTCTTTCGTAATAATTATAATTTACATCAATTTATCAATATGAAATAATGTTATTGTTAGTAATGTTCAAGAAACTGGGTTACGGACACACCATATTAGTCAGAAGAACTACTTTTAAATATTTTTTGAAATATTTATATAAATATTATTTAAAAAAAATAACTTGTGCAAGATAGACAATAGTCTGAAATATGTTATAAAATTAATTGCAGACTGATTTGTCAGTTACTTACAAAATAAACCTCAAGACATCGAAAATTTAGGGTTCGAAGAATCACTCCTAAATTATAAATAAAAAATTAAGCTGGCATTATTACCACGTTTTATGGCAATGCTGATCCGCTGTGCTATATATGATCCAGCCTTCTGATCGCCTATTACAATTCGTTACTATGTTGTTATATTATTTAATGCAAACATCGGTTCAAATAATATTTTCAAAGTATTTCCGATTAATGAACACTGTTCAATGTAGCACTAACACAGTCAACATTTATTAATATGTATGTGTATATAGAACGATGCCCTGAAATATGGATTTTTTGTAAAACTGCACATTATCACTGTATATAATGTAACCAAAGCAATATTTAAATTACAAATATAAATGGAAATAAATCTGGCCCCAGTTAGCCTTATATTCAAAAATATTTTAGTGGCATAAAATATTGTACCTACCTACCTATTTACACATTTAAAAAAGGCTGCTGGCAGATTACTTCCAAAGAGTCCAAAAAGAAAAAGTTTTCAACTAATACTGGACTCTATATAGGATTGAAGTACATTTCAAAGTTACTTGTTTCGATCTTTCACCTGTTTACTTACACCTGACGCGTCATCCCTTTTTTTGGATTCGTGATCACAGGGAAACTATTGGGAAAGTAAATAAAAGGAGACAATGTTGTTTACTGTTTGTGAATCTCTACGAAGGGCCTTTTCGTATTCAATAATATACACTGAGATGCTCTAAAAGATTTGTAGAAAATAATTTAGTGGGAGATCTAAGTTACTGTAGCTCTTTGTCTTTCTCAAATCAGAATATTGTTGTATTATTTAATTAACTGACTAGCTGACCCGGTGAACTTCGTACCGCCTAATTATTGGAGGCATATTTAGTAATTCACAAACACACACACAATACTTTTTCACAAAAAACGGTTTTTCTCGATTCCGGAAAACTAAAAGCCTATTGAAAAAAATCAAATGGCAAAGTTGTAGTAATAAAAACATCTAAAACTTTTGCATTTACACTTTTTTCACATAACATCAAAGTTCGTATATACTGTATTTTTTTCGCTTTTTATTATTTTTAAAGGCTTATAACCTGGTCTATATGGATAAAACAATGAACGTTCGATACATGGGTTCTTTTTACATGAGATAACAAAACAATATAATAAAAATATTTTTGAGATAAGGTAACACTGATGTAAGGTTGGCCATCAAATATTCAACACATAATTATTTTTATATTTTGAAATTTAAATACACGATGTTATAAGCAAAGTTGATATTATGTTGTCGATTCAAAAGTCTTGTTTTAATGCGTTCTTCAATTCGAGTGGAACTGAGAGTACAAATACCGTCAAATGTTTGACAGAAAGTAAGTGATCAACTTTTATATGGGAAAATGAAATTGTCGTCTTACTCTATCTTACTCGCAATTTTTCCTTATTTGCTCACCGTTTAGACCTACCCTGGACTACGACAAACATTTTAAAACCAAAATCAGCCAATCGGCCCAGCCGTTCTCGAGTTTTAAGCAGACTAACGAACAACAATTCATTTTTATTTATATAGATAAACATGCAATTATATTAATTTAAAATATGTATACGCTCGGGCGATCCTGCCATGTGCCAAAGTGTTTCTTCGAATTTCATACGTACATTTATTTGACGCTCTTATTGTGAAATAATACGACGTATTATATATAATACATTGCAATACAAGAAATTCAAAACTGTATGTAGCCAACAAATTGGGCCAGCTTGAACGACGTATGGCCCAATCGCACTAATATAGTTGGGGTAGGCTCGTAGCCCTCAGTGGGTACTTACATGAGCTGTGATGTTCATTTACAATAATTACCCTTTACCTAGTTTTGATATTGTTTCATATTGTAGGAATCTTTTCTATATTCCACTACACATACCCAAATAAATTACCTATTATTTATTTACATATTTTCATTTATTTATTTAAATACATATATTCATAATTATTTACATTATTTATTATTATTATTGTAGCTTACATCACGCGTCTTTATAAGACACGGACCTTGATAAGGCGTACACGGGGATACAGATCCAACGCGTAGAGGACATTTAAGCGAAATTTAATGAAAGTGTGCGTGGAGTGTACCAACTGGGTCCAATCTCTATCTTCATCATGAAAATTGCAGCAACAGCAGCAAGCAAGCAGCCAAAGACTACACCGAGTTAGATGCACAGAAATTATTGTCATTAGTGGTCTAAAAGCCTGTGGACTATTGCATTTCAATTTCGGTGGTAATGAGAACCGGACTATGGAAGAGACTCCGGTCACATGCCTTCTCAAAGCCTCCTAATTGATTTTAAATATGGTGGGGGGCCCATTTAGTGAGTGGTGACTCGCCACTAACTAAATGCCCCCCCCCTCAAAAAAAAGCAGACCAATATTGGTGCGAAGAGAGCAACATTGGTGTGAACGGCTAAGGGTGTAGAGAGGTGTGTCTGCGACAGCGATCGAGATGCCGTCGGCGTTATGGCATTATTACACTTCCACCCTTCGAGCATCTGCTCTTGCGACTCCACTCTGTCCGGCTGGTTAAGGCAAGACAGAGGCGGGTAGCATACGCCCCCCTGAAGCACATCGGTACCCTCGGTGACACAACTCGCCGACAGCTCACCACAAGCTGCCCTGAGGGAGACTGACTGCACTGATGGGGCATTTATGGCAGTCAAGGGGCATTAAATGCCCCACCAGCGGGCGATGGGGTCGTCACTTCCCTATGCACTCGTCACTTCCCTACGCACTATTATTATTATTATTATATATTTACACTTCTTCTAGACATCGATGCATATCGACTTGTCGATACATTTATCGATAAGCTAATATCGACAAACCTTTCCCACTAATTAGATAGGTAGGAGAGGTCAAGACGAGTCATAGACAAAGTGGTTTATTAGTTAGTTGGCTAACGGAAATTGTGAAAGTAGTACGCTTAAGTTATACTCGTATATGCTAATTTAGTCATTAATACTTTGTGTTTTGTTTTTTCTGTGCTTCTATAAACGTATAGTGCTTTTCCTTTCTCCTTTTTCTTAACTGTGTAGATCTATGCTTTTTATATATGTATCTAGTGATTAAGTGTTGAAGGAAACTGACAACTTCGTGTACAGTGAGTTAACTCACTTTTTATTTATCATCTCAATCATACCCGACCTACCAAAATATCATAGCTTACTTTTATGTACTCGTACGTGTTTTTTGTGTAATTTATTAATTAAGAGAAACATTTGTAAATATTAATTAAACGTCACCTAAATACCACCTCTCAAGTTGGTTGTATATATAGTATAGAGTAAATTGTAAGCGCATATGTACGTTGTACGATAACGACTTATTTTATTGTAAATGTTGTTATTACTTTTGATAAAGCTGATAAGTTTCTTGCGCCCGTCCTTCATATCAGCTAAAAATGGGTCATAGGAAAAAGAATTTGGACGATTCAAAAGAGTTTTTTATTATGTCAATATTGGAATAAAGTTAATTTTAATTTTGTTGTCTCTATAATACACTTAATGTTTATTATACATTTATTTTGTATAAGGTCACTTTGTTATAATTTGTACAAGTTCATCCCGCATTTCTATACCATTAAGTAGATTGTCTGGAAAAATCTATCTTAGAGATAAATCTGAACTCGTGAACCTGGTATTTACTATTATCAATGTATATAAATACTATATAAAATAGTATTGGTGTTTCATTCATTCATTTCATTTCACAACACCAACTCCATGCCGTCACCGTTGCTCGTAATACAGCCTAATAAATGTCATTTTTCCACCCTTGTAATTTAATATACTATTTAATCGTGCTTTTACAGTGAACCTACGTTTTTGGAGCTCATAAAACTGCCAGCGACGACACCAATTAGGCGTTGTTATTTTCTCAGCTAATGTATTTATCTCTTGAGACAGTGTTCTGGTAACAAGTCATTTCGGAAATTTACGTTATTAGATACTTATACCAATTAGACGGTATGAGAGATAAGACAAAGTTAAATTTCTCTTTCAAACGAAATGGAGAAAAAAAAAACTTTAATATTCCTAAACCATCACAAAATACTATTCGATCAGAGATGGAACAATAAAACAATATAGAGAAAAAAATTGTTAATATTCCTAAAGTTATTATCACACAATTGCATTCGATCAGAGATCTGAACAATAAAAGAATATAGAGAAAAAAATTTGTTAATATTCCTAAAACTGTCATCACACAATTCCATTCGATCAGAAATAGGAACAATAAAAGAATATAGCGAAAAAATTTCGTTAATATTCCTAAAGCTATTGCCACATAATTCCATTCAATCGGAAATCGGAACAATAATGCTACTGGTATTTTTTTTAAAGATTGATTTGTATGAGGCTTTGTATCTCTTGGTGTGTATAGTAAACTCATCACTCATTCACTCACAATTACTCATAAGCAAAAATAAAAAACCCTCGGAAACCCCCGATCACACCCTCGAAAATCGTGGTATGATCTTGGATTTTTAGCAGCGCAGGGTTAATGGGCGTGGATATCCTTGGCCTCGGTCCAGTAGTGGGCGTATCTTTGTTGCAAACATGTTAATGATGATAAAATAACAATAGACAAGATTTGCTTTCTCTATAAAAAAGGAATAAAAAAGGTCGCTCGTACCACATAAAATGTAATAGTTACTTCATTTTGTGCAGATAGCAATGCTTCAAATTTACTTGTTTGTTCAAGGTCAGTATGTAAAATTTCACATGTTGACCTTGTCAACTCTAATATAGCTTATATCATATATCGTTCATTTTTGTAGTGCAAATGTGAAGGTTAATCTGTTGCTGTCTGTACATTGTTACGGGAGACTCGAACAATCATTTCCACATGTTCCTCACTTCATTTCCCAACCCTCAATCAACTTCCGCCCAACTGTGTTTGGATTGGCGTATTCTTTTTTAAATTATTGTATGCAGTCTGCGCCTATTGTCTTGTATGCGGGCCTAGTCCTCCCGTGATTAAAACAAAATAACTGGTAAGCCATCATATGTGTGTACAGTCGCGCTCGGAAAGAGAAGTTAATAATATGTTAAAAAATAAATTAATACTTTACACTTACTAACTACATTGTGTTATGGGATCTAGGGTAACGGATATACATACATATATAATGCAAATATAAATAATATTGATTAAAATATATATTCACAACCATGACTTAGGTACAAATGCTCACATTCATCACACGAACATCTGCCCCCACCGGGATTAAGCCCGAAACTCTACGGAGGTTGTCAAAAATTGTTGCAAGCACGCATTGACGCTAAATAGGTAATTTCCTCCCGATTCAAGAGCTGCATTCTGTGCACTTGCTTTACTTTTTCTTTATTATTTATCCTTATCTTTAAGTTTACAACTGCAGATTGATCGACGTATTAGACAATCACGAACTAAGACCCACTGACGGAACGGAAAGTTACGGGAAAGAATTTAATGGAACAAATTAGACATTAAACTTATAGGTGAATATATAAATAAAAACATGTTATGTTAAAACCAACATTTCATATATTTAAAGTCGTTGTTGTCTGCATATTTGGTAGTTATATCGATGACCAGTTGAACTGTTGAACATAATACAGATTATCACTATATCAGTCAGCCGCATTACAAAATAAACCCTCTGGCTATCTAAAAAAAAGTGCATGAATGCTTTATGTCATCAAATGTAATATGTCAAAATATTACAAAAAGCTAACTAATTTCTAAAACGGTTACTAATTTTTGAACATAAATGTACCTACCCATACTGAAACGCATAAGAGCGTAGCTTTCGCGTTCATTGTTTCGATTTCTTTTTTAGTTAGCTGGGTCTTAAGTAGGTACATCGCTTCGTAGTTATTAATTACATTTCGTAAAACTCTGTGTAAATGTTTCGCGTCTAAGTAACAAGTGGTGGACTTTGCAAGCAACTTTGTGAGTCGTATCGCATTCTACAAACTGATTTGTTTACTTATTAGCTTAGCTATAACTGAGTTTATAACTTTATAGGTTTACACACAAAACTGAAACACAAAAATTGTAAATGAAATGAATATTTATTTACAATATTTTCAATAATAATTATTTTACTCTTAACTCTCAGATGCTCCATGTCATGAATATCTTACCGTACATGAGTTTATAAAAGCTACTTCTGTTACCGAACCACTGACTTTTGTAATACAGGCTTGACCTAGCATAAAAGTCAGGGGACTAAATAACTGTTATAAATTATGTCATTTCTATCTTAATGTAGCTGATTTAAATATTGTAATCTGTCTTTAGGGCTTAAATAAATAAATAATAATTATTATTACAATGTTTTAAGAACATGTTTAAATAAATATATGAATTAAGTTTTTACAGTATTTTAGAACACTTGGTCATGTCTTTATTTGATCATGTTCATGTGCAAGAATTTGACATCTTAACGGTAAAAGTGTTTTTTTTTAATTAAGTCCGTACCAAAGGCTGTAAGGCGTGCATCCACACTGGACTATTACCTTTTATTTAAACTTTTTTTTTTCTATTTTACTGTTTGCAATGTTATTATTTTAATGTGGTACAAGAAATGTTGTTAGATGTTCTGTAGTATTTTTAAAGTCCGCCATTTGATATGTTCTCATATAATAAAGAGAAATTATGTTATTGTTTCTTTATTAAAAATTGATGAAAGTTGGTATAGTAGACCTGAGGTAGGACTTAGTTCATTTGTACTACACGAAACCTTAAATTCACACTAAAGGTCATTGTGGCCATTATGGAGTTAGTCTAAGTTAGTTTCGACTTGTTCCCTTTAATTGATGCGAATAAAGAAACATAACAACTTGACGTGAAGACATAGGAGTCCGATTAAATGCTATACGTTGCTACTTGAGTTATTCGAGAAACTTCGGTTTTTTTGGCAGCTAAATATTGTTAGAGTACCACAGTTATATTTTCAGGAGTGTCTGGGGAAATAAATCATATTTCGTCTAAATGTTTTTGGCATGTTTACCAAACTGAAGAAAAGATTGAAGTCTGCGGTGGTACTAAACAGATCGAAACCTTTATGGTGTACTTATATAACTTATATATACACATACTATATACATACATTATTTTATATTTACATCCAAAAGTTGTTTTGTCTATTGTACACCTTCTGTAAATAAGGAAATATTAAAGCATTCCCGCGACCAAACCTTCAAAAATTATCATATTCTCATTTAAAAGACCGGTAGCGCAGCTTTGACTCCTCTGGTATGGCGGGTGACTATGAGCGATGATAAATACTTAATTAGGTTATCAATTTGCCGGTAAGCCCCATATAACATAAAAAGGTGATAGCAACCCTGCTTGTGATGGACCAAACAGCCTCTGTATGTTTTTTTTCCAATAAACGGATCTGTAGTTATTTTGAAACTTGATTGTTGGACCAACAATATTTTTTATTTATTTATATTGAGTATTTAATGATTTATAAAATTTTAATGTAACGCATTATCGTTCTTCTAAAGATAAATAAATTTTACAAAATTCGACTTAGATAGATAGAAACTTATTGTACTTAATTTTGAATTTATATTTTTATAGTACAAAAATAATGGTGATACTCGTAGCATTTTAAGCAGTGAATACGAATGCTAGTATGAAATGAATTAATTTTATTTTTTTCAAGAAACGTCGCACCTCACTAAAATTTTTAGTGGTATATATATTTAGTGGTATATATCTGGTATCGCAGATGCAGTAACAAATACAGAAATCTCAAATGCACAAACAATTAGACGAGCACAATTTTTGTAGGCAATATAAAATATCTGTCCCGTATGGAAATTGAATACGCCACCCGTAACGTAAAAGCCGATCTTTCGACGTGTCCTATATTATTATAATAATGTCGTGTCAATATCGAAAAGTCTTATTAATAAACTTCTAATACACATATATTAATAGACTGTATTAATTTGGGATTATGTTGACCTCCACTATGAAATATAGTTGTACGCACCCTCCAGATAAATCCAGGAAATTGATATTTTCCGTCAAACAAAAACTTTCATATCCCAGAGCACTAAGCACTCTACTGGTAGTGGCTCCCAATTCAACAGAGTGCCCTTGTGATGTCGCGAGCCTTTTCAAGGGTCGCAGTTAAGCCTTCTTCTTGGGGTAATTTGTTTTCTGAGTTCAACAAGGATTAAGGGCTCCGTCAAATATGACATCAAAATATCAACAACATTTGTTTTGACGTAGACCAGGCTACTTGCTTTTTAAGAGGTAGCTCTCTATACAGATTTATGTGTAGTCGATTGTAAAGTCTTTACTCGATGATGGCTTTTATGATATCATTTATTATGTAAAAAGAAGAACTAACAACAAAAAATAATGTACTCGTAAAAACAATGTTTAAATATTTTTTACAGTAAAATTAACAAGACGTGAAAATATTACTCAGAATGTATTTATGTACATTTTAAGTAATATTAAATATTATGAAACTATGGTAGGGGATGTAAAAATATACTTACTAATATTAGGATAAAAAAAACAATTATTAAATAGTGATATTAAAATAACAAAATATATTAATTTTCTTATAAAACACAAATTGTTCAAGGCTAATTAGCTCACTATATAGAAATATTAGTGTGACTAAAAATAATGTATGTTTATTTTGATAAATTGTGAGATACCTGATAATGATTACACCTACAATTTGTAAAAAAAATAGTTAAGCAATAAAGATATTATTATATCGCTCGCCTATATAAAACACGGTCATTTATAAGCGTGAGCTGAGATAAAGATCCTATGATTTAAAGGATATTTAAGCGAATTTGATGAATGTGTGCGTGGATTGTACCAGTTGCAATTGCAAAGCGGATTGCAGTGATTTAATAAATTTAGATCGTATTGTAACATTAGTAAGACACGAGATACGATACTGTTTACAACGCGCCCTTTCCCGATGAACGGTTGCTTTTATTTCCAGTCACAAAGTCCTTGAAACCAAGATTTTAAGGCAGAGTAACATAATTTCCGCGGCACTTGGCTGGTATCCAAGCCGGTATACTTGGTGCTCGTAATGATTCTCTATCAACTCTCTTGAGAAAACAAATTTAAAAAAAACGCTACTTTTAAAATAGAACGATTTTACAGAAAAGTATCGTTTGTGTTATAAATCGACCCAAACTTCTCGTCGGACTTATCGTCAAAACTCCATATAATACTTTGTTTTCTATTTTATGTGTCACAAAGTTATCATTGCCTCTATTTCGTTTTTACGACATCTTCAGTAGAAAGCTCTTGGAATACATAGTGATCCTTAAACGCTATAATATTTCAGTGCTTTTTAATACATTTAGTTATGTCAGTATTGGTTCCACATTCAGATCTTAATATTATAATATTTAATTCACATCGTAAATAAATAAATATAAATAAATATTTCTTACACTTACACCAATTAGTTTTGTAAGGTTTAGAAATTAAACATTAGTTTAACTTTTTACTTGAATCATTTTATTAATTAATTAATGTACCAAGAGCCGTTATTAATGTGTCTGTTCAAAGACTATATAAAAGTAAAACCATAGATTAGTATACCATACACCTTTCCTCTTAAGATAGAACATGAACTGAATGATAATGAACTTAACTACTCTTTAAATCTAACAGGACATTGTATTTTTGATCTATCTCTTAGTCTACTTAAAACATTATAATCAGACATATTATTATTGTTAGATAAATTATTTCTTGACACATCTACATTCCTTTCTACATTACAATCATTATAAGTTACATAATTAGGTATATAACCTTCAATATTTTTACAATTAAAACTGCAATGGCACATTTTAGATACATTCTTATTTTTTAAATTTGTCTTACACAATTTTATGAATTTACTATTTCTCCTAATTATTTGTCCATCAAGTGTTTTTATAATATAGCTACGTGGTTCCATACACTCTTTAATTATCTGACCAGGTTTCCATATTTTCTTATCACAATCATATAACATAACTTTATCATTAAGATGTAATTTTCTTGCTATTTTACTATTCTTATTATTATTATTATTATTTTTTTTTTTTTAACTTTTTACTTGAATCATTTTATTAATTAATTAATGTACCAAGAGCCGTTATTAATGTGTCTGTTCAAAGACTATATAAAAGTAAAACCATAGATTAGTATACCATACAAGTTTAGCCCATACTAAGCTCTGTAAGGCTTGTATTATGGGATCTAGGGTAACGGATAGACATACATATTTATATTATACATATATAAATAAATTTGCTAGAAATATATTATAACAACCATGACTAAGGTACAAATGCTCGCTCGCATTCATCACGCAAATATCTGCCCGACCGGGACTCGAACCCGGGACCGCAGAGATGGCGACACCATGAAACTGGTATGTCAACTACTCGACTACGGAGGTCGTCAATGTATCTGATAAGAAATCTACAAAAATAAAAGCTGGTGCCCGCGACTTTGTCTGCGCAGGATTAGTATTTCAAGTAGCTTATAATAGCGTAGCGTATTCCTTTATAATGTTAAGCACTTCTTTCGAAACTCCCTGATAAATTGAGTCAAACAAATTTGTACGTTTATCAGAAAAAAAACTACTGCTTATTATGTCCTCACATTTTAGGAGCTCCCCCGTAATTTCCTCGAAAAGTATTCAAATCGAAAAGAAAGTTTCTGTCGCGCACTATCTAACTGTAGTATGAATTCTCGCCTGAAATATTTCAGACTTTAAGAAAGTTTGGATACCGCTAAACTTAAGTGTCATTTAAAAGCTCGACAACGAATTTGTGAGTGCTCTGTTGTTGCGGGAGTCAATAGGCGGTGGTAATTGTTTACCGTCTATCACTGTCAACCACATCAACCATGCTGGTCCAGTGCAAATTAATTGAAACTATATTCACCTTTTGTGAATCAATAGTGACTCGTGCGTGGTATCAGTGATGACAGATGGAAATGAAACATGGACTCAATATGTGCCTCATATGAGAGCTCAAAGTCACCCAAAGGGTACTAAAGGGCCTTTACTCGCAGTTTCTCATCGCGATCGTATCAGAAACTATGAAATCCGCAGTAGAACCAGAGTCACCGACATAATCTGTAGAATTTTTAGTGGTAGTGGACAAGGCACATTGCTCGCAGGTCTGATGCTGATACGGAAAGGTTCTCGAGGAGCACACATATGCCGGACACCGCTGCGTTGGTAGGCCCTCCACTAGATGGGCAGACGATTTGGTGAGGACCACAGGAAGATGCAGGAGGCAAGCAGCGCAGACCGACCAGTGTGGAGATCCTTGGATGAGGCTAACAGTAGTACTGGCTTTTAGCAAATGTACATACGTTGCCTCACGATATTTCCTTTTGTAGAGTAAGGTGTTGAATAAAAGTACATATGAAATTAATACATTGTACATTGTAGGATGGAATTCCGAACTTTCATGTAAGGCTAGCGAAGAGATCACATCGCCGCGACTTAATGGAAGCCATATTACATTAGTAAAAATAAACAGCAGTTATATTTGTTCGTTTTGTTATTGTTTCTCTTACTGTGTTAAAACAAACAATTAAAAAACCTTCCGCGAATCAAGAGAAACAAATTCAAATCAAACAATTTTGTCCCTTTACTTGGGTGTTCGTGTCCGTTTTTTTCCCATTCTTTATTTCTTTATCATTGTCGAATGAGTTTGTTTTAGATCATTTTCATCTATAGTCAATCAAGTGGAGGGTCTGCTTCTGCGTTTTTGTTCAACTATTAGCAAGCTTAGAGAACTCTTGACCACAATTTCTAATCGCTAATCAATTTTAATTACTGATTAATTCTAATCGTTTTTAGCAGTACCCCTATTATCGAAAGAAATTGGATTTTGTGGATTGTCGGTGCAGTTTATTTAGTTGTTCTTTATTGGTTGGTGAACATTTTGACATATATAGAATAGCTGGCATTACTACAGTTTTCTAAATTTTATATCTTTCGTCTTTATCTTTATATCGTATTTTTATTGTTTTAAAACTTGGTATGAAATAGGCGTATATAATAATAACAGAAAATAAAATAACAATTTAACACTTTAATGACAATTGAAACAAAGCTTAAAACGAACAAGTTTAAAAATTCTATATAAAGCTTTTTATGTATCATAAATCCTTACAGTATCGCTCTTCCGATTTTACATCTTCTGTTGATGTCGCTTGTAAAAAATATTTTGTCGTAAACGTATATAGGATCGGAGGAGGGTTGGAGATGTATTTTACGATTTGTTTCGATATGATACCGCTCATTTTGACGAATCAAGCTTCGATCGTAGCAAAATTTAATAGGGTTGTGGCATATAAAATAAAAATTGGTAGAATTGATACTATGTTTTTCTTAATTTGTTTATTCAATAATTAATAAGTGAAAAGCATGTTACAGCCAATTTAAACAAAAATAAATTGTACAGAACCCTAAAATTTTGGTTGAAATCCAACATTCTACTATTAATGTGTAGGGATATATAACAGCCAAGTTAATATGTTGGAAATGAGATTACAAAACCAGAAAGACAAATAAAAAAAGACAGGTAAAAATTAAAATAAAAAATAACATAGAAAACACACATCCAGTATCAACAATCAAACAGTTAGTTACCTTAAATTTATTAAGCAATAAATTCTTAAAGCTATGAAAACTACAATGAAAAATATCGGCTTCAATACCTGCGTCTGCGCGACTCCTGGCTAGCTATTTATATTGGTGACATATTCTAGCCAAGGGATTATAATAAGACGTATTGTTGTCGAGACAATGTAAGAGATAAAAATACAATAACTTAGAATAAGAGTCAAAATTTGGCAAATACCTTAGTGCGATAAAGAACTTATATATAATAGTCAGATTTATTTTCCAATAATAATATAAGCATAAAATTAAACCATTCTATTAATTTGATGCCATGAAATTGGAAGGAGCAAATTCTTATCTTTTCCACAACAATTCCATTTATTACTCAGTATTAAAACGTTTATTTAATTCTGACGACCTCCATAGTCGAGTGAGATAATACACCGGTTTCAAGGTGTCGCCATCTCTGAGGTCCCGGGTTCGAATCCCGGTGGGGGCAGATGTTTTGTGATGAATGCGAGCATTTGTTACCTTAGTCATGGTTGTTGATATATATGTCAATAAAAATTATTTTATATGTATAATATATGTATGTCTATCCGTTACCCTAGATCCCATTGCACAAGCCTTATAGAGCTTAGTTTGGGCTAGGCTAATTGTGTAATTGTAACAAATATTTATTTATTTATTATTTATTAATTCTATAACCCCCAGCCTCCGCTCCCCCGCCGATACAGGGGAGCCCTCCTCGGAGGCTACACTACCTCCCCCGGTCTCCTCCACCGACAACGCCCCGGCCACGGAAGGGGCGTGGTCCCTCCCGGGTCGCCGTAACGGGCGCGATTTCCTCGCCCCCGCCGGCGACCCACGGATGTTGACAGCCCTACGTATCAATCTATTAAGTATACGGCTAGCTAACGTTTCTTCTGTGTTAACAGCTGACTAGTGGTGTCATTTAAACATTTTCGCATTCATTTTGAAGTTAGTTAACTCGGAAAGCATAAGGTGTTGAGGAGAAGTATTTGGGTCCAGCTAATTCATATACTCATGGAATATTTTTTCCTCCACCGTACATATATTTGAAGTCATTAAAGTCCCTTTAAAGGCCTATTCTAGTTTTAAACTGAGCCTATGTAAACAAAGGTTCAACAAGGACAACGATCGACGCAACACGGGCCTGCAGCTATAGGCTTGAACGCTTACTTTGCCTTGTAGATGAAGGTGTTTGAATATTTGTCTCATATACAAACTAGTCAATAAATCAGCATCAATACCTTTAAGTCGTCGTCACTAACAACGAACACGAATTCAAGACTTGTCTTGAGGTCATCAGTAGCTAGTGTTATTTTTGTTTCCAGGTAAAAAGAATATAGTTCAGAATTTCGTATTTTGTTTCATCCAATATTCCACCTTAAATCTTTGTTCTATTTTTGATACCATACGTCATTTAGTACTAATTCTAATTTAAATCTGATTCTTGATATACCAACCCGAAGTACGGGTTTCCTTTCGTACTCTCATTCAGCTTATGCCGTCCGATAATGGAACTCTCTCTCTCTGAAATTATTAGGAGAGTGTGAACGCTGGGTCGTTTAAGAATCAAGTCCGTTTTCACTTCCTGTCAATGATTCCTTAACTTAAATAGTTATATCCTATTGTCCTGGTCGATCACTGCACCCATCGTCTATTTAAATTCCCCTTTCCTAAAGAGATTGCTGTTTAGCTCCGCCTCTTATACATTTGCTATTTATTGTATTTTTTTGTCTATAATGTTGTTTTTGGTGTACATTAAAGAGTTATATGTTATGTTTGCGGATAAGCTGCAATCCTGTGAAATACTTCGTTTAGTACATAAATAGTAACCATGTTTCATGAAACTATTCTCCTAACCCCGTGCTAGCGTCACCCCGAGTTTGCTAATTAACGAAGTTTCCTTCAAATTAGGTGTCGTTATTTCAACGATAATTCACGGGTTATAAGCGGATCCTCTAAAGTTTCAGGATCATATTTGGGTGTAATTACCTAACAAGCAAACATTCTGCCGTTAATGCGTACAAACTGGTTTTTCCGTGTGGATTTGAGAATAGAGGTGATAAGAATTTTTGGTGGCTCGATTGTGGTTGTAGCAATTAATAAAGTTCGACTTACGTTTTAATCGATTTCCTCGAACCAGACCAAAATAACTATATAAACTATATACTTGTATATAATGACAACACAATAGAAGTGGATGCACAATATTTATTACCACTACACAGCACACTGGAAATAAGCGTGATGAGTACTAATGCGAATAACGAGCGTTTTTATAATTATTACTGCGTAAGCGTTGGAATAAATAAGCATATCAAAAGCAATATCAAGAAGCGTGCGCTCCACGTCGTGAGAAGTTCTCGACTCGTTCTGAACCTGTTAGTCTTATGTACTAGCAGTCACGCTTGCGCTGGGGCATACTGATAGGGTGTTATATAAGTTTAAATATAGTTACTTGTTATTATATAGATCTTAAGTTTGCATTAATGATAATAAGTGTCCTTGATTTATATTTTGTTGTGAAACTATAAATGTAATAAAATTATCGTGTAAAAAATATATGTGTATGCGCAGTTTCTAGGTAGCCTGCAACTTGATATATTTTTTGTGACGAAACGCATTATCGACTCTCTCAATATTTAAGAATTTTTTTCTATGTGATCATGGAGCATTTCAGGTTTGCTTATAATAAATTAAGAGCACTTGTTAAAAATACTCTAATGTGAAAAGGGTAATGGTAAGGGTAATAATACACGGTCAATGATTTTTTAATTATTGAAAAGACTTGAATTTAATATTTGTATCTTACAAATTAATGATTCTGTATCAAATAAATAATTATTTTATCGGACATCTGTATATGCGATAGGTTTATTGTGTGCATATGTAATTGTGTTATTTTATGATTTTAAAAAAAGGAGATAAATTATTAGACCTTCAGAGTTTCATGCATATTATTTTGAGAAAGGTTCAGGCACAGAAAATAAACTGCAACCCATAAATTAATTTTAAATCCAATGGTGGACTATTTAAACCTACGCCACACTGATTAGTAAATTATGATTATAGTGTTGTATTCATGTGATTGTGTTGGCAAGGATGATCTAGCTTTAGCACGCTTTTTTTTTTGTTTCCCTGAGGAAAATGCATTAAATTGCATACCCCGGCTGTGGCGAGCCGGCGGTTATGTGGGGCTCTCCTCCCCAGAAGGGGGAGGCCTACCCACTAAAAACCTCAGGGATGGCCTTCCTCAGGCATGTAGGGAGCCCCCGGGAACATCAAGCCCCTTCCGGGAACCCCCAGCCTCCGCTCCCCTATCTAGAAGGGAACCCTCCTCGGGGGAGGCTACTGCCTCCCCTGGTCTCCTCCACCGACGACGCATCCGGCCACGGAAGGGGCGTGGTCCATCCCGGGTCGCCGTAGCAGTCGCGACCTCCTCGCGCCCGCCGGCGACCCGCGGCGGCGCCGCAGCTGTGCTACCGAGCCCGGCGCCGCCTTCTTCGAGCGGGATCGGCCATCTCCCGACCCCGCAGCTTTAGCACGCTACTATTTGCGTGACTGAACGTGAACGTGAACTGTCACTTTCATAATGTGTGATAAACGTGTATATATAAATAATAGAAAATGTAAAAAACAATTGAATGAATTTGCAATAACTTAAAAGTTTAATATGTACTCTTTAACTAAATATTTGGAGAAGGAATCTTTAGCCATCATATGTTTCCATACATAAGATAGAAATTGAAACTATTTGCCATATCGGAACTATAACGCCTTCTAATTAGCTAAGTTAGCACTTGGGACTTCGAACGGTTCTCTCAAGGAATTTCGAGGATCGCTTAGGAAATTTCTCACGACATTCTGAAACTTGATGACATAACTTGCTGATAGATTCTCGTGAATTACTTGCGATACCTACTTTACAATTTATTGTATTTACATATGTGATTTATATTTGTAATCCTTATATTTAGTAATATTATAAATGTGAAAGTCACTCAGTCTGTTGTACATTCACGTCGAAACCCATTTAAATGAATTATGGCAGTCTCATACAGAAGGCTTAACATACTTAGAATTAATTTATTAAAAAGTTAAAATAGGGGATGATCGTTAGTATACAAAATACGTTATTTTTAGAGCTATTGGTGTGATATAAGTATGTACTTATGTATTAAATATTAAGACTTCTGGACTGATTTTGATGAAAGTTGACAAAGGATAGTTTAAGACTTAGACACAAACATTTTTTAACAGGAAAAATGTATTTTTCACAGATGAGTTATTCATTGTGAACCAGTGCAATACTTTAGACAGTGTACTATTCACGATGTCAGTATTTGCATCTCCCCTAATAAAATAGACGATCCGCAGAAAACATTAAAAATTATGTAGGTAGGAGTTAAAAAAAATCTATTCTAATTAATTGTTCATTTCACTTGGCTAGGCGGTGTACCGTGTACCGTGGCGAGACTAGAAGTAACAAGCGCATACAGTTAGAATAATTTTAAAATTATAAACTAATCTATATTAATCAATCAATGTAAAACAATCAAAATATATCAATGATAAATTTGGTAAAATACATATACATATTGTAGTTTTACTTTATTCACAGATTGTAACCTGAACTTTTCGGCTACCACCAGCGAGCACAATCAGAAGAGCATGAGACTATGTATTAATAGGGTGCTCGTGGAAACAGTGGGGCTATTGGTTATTTTGTGTAAAATAAAACACTGAAACAAAGATATGGTATCAGTACAATATTTGCTTAAGAAATTGTAATCCTTATACATTCTCTATTTACAGATTACCATTTCAGCTAATAGATGTCCACTGCTGGACATAGGCCTATCCCAATGATCTCATCGTTTACCCATCTTATGGGAGACCTACCAACGCTGCAGTACACGGCATATGCTTACTACTCCTTACAGATCATAAAGATTTTTGTATTTATTTGATTAAATTAATTGTAGCCTATATATTATTCTGATGCATAAGCTATATTTATATATTATTGTAAAGTTTTATTAAAATCCATTTAGTAGTTTTTACGTGAAACAGTAACAAACATTCATCAATACAAACTCTTGCGTTTATAATTTTTGAATTTTTCTTTGTACAAACGTAATTGCTTGTAGTATTTATATAAATATAAATAAACCTTCTCTGATCAAGAAAATGATGAAAATTTTTATAGTTGAAATTACGTAAAGCGTCACATGACGGATATTTGACGATTATTTCTTTTTTGTGTTAAATTAACTAATTGAATAAGCAATACTATATAATTCAATGTAATAAATAAACCTCTACTGGAATCAACCTATTAATAAATCAATACAATATCATAAATTTATTTTAAAAGGATACCATTCAGATCCAAGTGATCGGCGCTGTGAAGTCAAACACTCAGATCTGAGTGCTCAGCGATAAATGTATTAAATCGTATATCCATATATTATCGTAAATGAGGTGCCATTATCTCCTCGTTCACGAAGATCATGAAGTCCATCGTCAATAGCTCCATGGACACCTTAAGGATATTTATAGCATTATATATTCTCGCCATTTATTTTCCTGTCATATTGTCTAATATAGGGGGCAATTTTAAATTTAAACAACGATAACGCATATGAGTTGCAAATATTATGATGATTTTGAATGAATATCAGTCAAAATAATAATCATCCAAGTGCTACGATACTTATAAATACATCAAAATTCAATTTCGCTAATTATCAAACTTGCCAGTTTAATTGGTTTATCGCTGTTCCGCATTTGTCCTCAGTTTGCGCAAACTATTTATCAGCGAGTCCAATTAAACTGTCCGTAAAGATCAATTTGGTGATAGACAACTTGGGTGGTACAGATTTAGCTATTGATTGTATGTCGAATCGGAACTCCTTTGGAACCTGAATCTCTAATTTCGCATCTATTGACAACAACCATTAAAATTTACGAGTCTTTATATAGAGGGAATAACGTCTATTTGGACTAAACTAAGGAAAATGTATGTCGTATATTTTAATATATTTTAGTAATGTAATGTCGAATATTTTGTGTGTGTTTTATTATTTATAAATTGAATATTTTCCAACATATTGGTGTTTTCATATAATCTACACCCACTCAACATATTTGGAATAGATGTAAATACTTGTTGCGATGAAAAATGCTTTATTAACGTCTATTTTAAGTCGAGCTTTCAAGAGAGTAACAGGGCGGAAAAGAGACAAATTCATTGTTTTTCCTTTAAATCGCTACAAATGCAATATAAATTTGTATATACATATTTATTGTAATTCTGATCTCCAGAAAATGTTATATTATTACATCTATATACTAAGATATAATATAGATTACTTAACCTATAGAATATAATAATTTGTTTAATTCAGCCACAACATTCATAAAATACACGGACTACACAGTAAATATCGATTATAGTATTACATAAATAAAAAACATAATAGAAAATAACATAAAACAACACAGGGTATTAATAGTAAGCATGATAGCAGGACGAATCTTAACCCACACAGTGAAATAGAAAAACATTGTGTTACCAATATTTTGTTCTTTTTTTGACACCCTCATGACAAAATATAACACCCTCAAGAATTCTGTTCTTCTTCTAAATATAATAATAATACTTCAAAATTGTATGTGGTTAGCTGACACTAAGTTGCAATACCAAGTATTACCAACATTCTTGATGTCTCCAGGGGGTTATGTACCACATGCCTCTGTCTTCCATCAGCCAGATACTCTAAAAGGCCAGAAGAAGAGAGTCATTGACCAGATACTCGCAGAGGTAGAATGTATGATAATAACGCCGGCGGTATCTCACAGCAATGTTACCTCGCGTCCTCATGCGTCAATACTGACTTGCTTTTCCAGTATGCTATTTAGTGAATGGCGAATCAAAAGTCGATAAATATAAATTAAGACACGTTTAGAAGGCAGGCGACATCAAAATCACAATAGAAAAGTTGATAAACGTTTTGACTTGTAGCTACAATAGTTCCTGTGTATCTTACGGGGTATAATCTATTGCTGATAGATATTAGATCCAGTTGGTTGACGCAAATTTTATTAAAATCGCTATAATGGCATGTGTGTGTTAGATTTGTGTCCCGACACATACCTCAGATACAACGTTCTAGATTTCGGACATAAATTTGGTTAATAAAAAGTTATGCAAGAATCTACCACACTTTCTACAACATAACAAAGATTTCAACTTAAAAATACTTTTTGATATAATTTGTTTTGTATGTAAATAAAAAAATCAATTTAAAGTATATATACAATTGATTAAATGACATTACAATTAAGTAGAGTTATAAATCGAAGGCATTCATATAGTGAAGGTACAATAATATATCTATAATGATTAAGTAGGCTAAGTTTACTTAAGCAAGCTTATTATATTAAACCCCTTCTTTTATAGTGTCTTAACACCCATCTATCAATCTTTGTCACTGCCAATGCTTTTCACCTCATTCTTGGCTTAAGCTTCTAAGTTAAAAGACTTTTCCTTCGACAATTCAACCAATTACATTGAAGCCTGACCATTTTAAGTGCTTTTGGTATTCAAAAACTCCACGTATTATGTACCTTCATTTGTCAGTGTCAGTTGATCTGATTTGTGTTTAACGATAGCTTTTCTAAATATAGTAAAGCTAATGTTCTGTTTTGACCCTTGTATACATTTTTTTCGTGTTTATGAGTTTAAAATTCTTCTCGAATTCATTGTAGTTTATATTATTATTAGTTAATGGGTTATCATGATGATTAACAAATTTGAAATTAATTCATAAGTTAAATGGCCAACTGCGAGCTATTTAATAAAATGTTTTTTTGAAATTCGTCACTTTGATAGTTATGGTGATCCCACCAAAAACAATACTTGTCAAAAAAACCAAGTCTCTCAACTCACTTGATCTACAGTAAAAAGTTGTGAGATCCATGTAATACCAAGTCGGTTATTAATTTATTCAGTCCTACTTAAGCGACTTTCTGTCTTAATACGTTCAGTCCCTAAGACCACAATCGTGGTCCATAATAATTGAAAATCAATTGTGTCTGGAATCTCCGTACTCGAAGCATTAAGTTGTTACGTAATATTTAACAGCATCTTATAGTGACGCATATCAATATTAAAAAACTTTATTGTTTTATATAAATATATTGACTCGACCATCGCATGAAAACACATGTAAATTAAATTATTTAGTGCGATGGCCAAGTCAATATATTAATATAAAACAATAAAGATTTTTAATATTGATATGCGTCACTATAAGATGCTGTTAATTATTATGTAATTGCGATGGCCAAGAAGGAATGGTATTGCACTACCGTGCCCCCAAATATTTTAGTTTTTCCTTGATTCATACACCAAACACTACTTATATTCCAAATTTGCAACTTCTAGGTCTGCTAGAAGTGCCTTAGAATTTTTATGATCGGTGAGTCAGTCAGTAGGTCAGTGAGTGACAAAATTAAGAAATTTGACCCGTTATAATTAATAAACTACTGGTTCAAATTGAATGATATTTGAACCAGTAGTTGAAAAAATATACCGTGTCTTTACAATGCCTGCATGGTTACTGACAATTTTTTTCCACAACGAAGTTACAGGGGGTCTAAAATGGCCTGAATTGGGATGGTAAGGATGGTACGGCCGTGCCGTTTTAATTTCTTTTGGCGTCAACAGGTGACGGATTATGTTGAATCTCTACAAATATTATGAACGTAAAAGTTTGTAAGTATGGATGAATGTTTGCTACTATTTCACGTAAAAATTCCTGAATTAATTTTAATAAAACTATACAATAATATAGATTATACATAAATATAACACATAGGCTTTAATATAAAAATATATTTTGTGAATTATCCATAATGAATAAATAAATATTTTTTACACTTACACCAATTTAGGCAAAGTAAGCTCTGTAAGGCTTGTGTAATGGTATCTAGGGTAACGGATAGACATACATATATTATACATATATAAATTTGGTAGAAATATATTATAACAACCATGACTAAGGTACAAATGCTCGCATTCATCACACAAACATCCCCCTCTGAGACTTGAACCCGGGACCTCAGAGATGGCGGCACCTTGAAACCGGTATACCAACCACTCGACTGCGGAGGATATATAATCAGGAAAATATAATCATAAGCGCCCTGCGTCGACGAAGTGGCGGACACTAGTTCGTAAATACTATTTTTATACTATACTGTAATTACCGAGTACCTAATGATGGTCATGCAGATAAAACTAAACGGCCATTTCACCACAAACTATCAGCTTTAAATAACAATTTCCCAAGTAAAACGAAAAACAAACGAAAGTGCGCAAAAACTTATTGAAATGTTCCCAACTTGCGATAAAAACGCGAAATCGATGTAAATGGAAATGTCAGTGAAACAAACATGGTCGTTAAGTGAAAACCGAACCGTCCTGGAACGTTGAGGAAGATTGATTGCTTCGCCATCAATAACCGCCCCGATTAGCAGTGTTGCCATCTAGTTGTAGACGCCACAAGATTTGAATAGTTCTGTGATAGTTGTCCTGCGATTTCGACTTCCGAAGTCGTACATCGGTTTCAAGTTGTCGCCATCTTTGAGGTGCCGGGTTCCAATCTCGGTGAGTGCAGATGTTTGTGTAATGAATGCGAACATATATTTTAGTAAAAACCAGATCCGAACTATTGATAAGAAAGCAAAATTATGTTTTCATAAGCTCTTTGAATTTATTGATTAAGGATTGTATTCTAAAATCAAACTGAAATATGTTTGAGTACAGTAAGAAAGGGATGGTACTATTGAGCCTACATAACGCCATCCTTTTCTAATAGTACACTTGAGTACTTGAGTTGAGTTAACCTGTTCTTTAGTATGAACTTTAGACAGATACAACAATATTCGTATTGTTAAATATTTAAGAACATCTTAAAGAAATTTTAATGTAAGCCTCTAAATATTTATACCCTAATACCTAGGCTTTGTTTAAAAAAAATCGTGAGAATAGCTCATCTTTGAGTCAATCATCAAACGAATTTCAACAAAAGGTAGGAGAATCAATATCAAATCCAATAAGTTTAAAGCTGGGGACATATTTCCAGGCGGCAATATTGAACAAGTCGGCAGAGCCCTTAATTGCTTATCTCTGATCGTATAGTATCTGTTCAATTTCCATTAATATTAGTATTATATATCTTATTCTCGTCTCGTTTTATTGTTAGTCATTTTTTATTCGTTAAAGCTTTGACTATCTAAATCCGTTTGACAGCTGTCTTCGTATAGTTTATTTTTCAAAACGTCATAGTTTTCATCTTTCAAACTGAACTTCACAGATTGTGAAGACTAATGAATAGAAAATGACAAAGAATAAAACGAAAATTATTCCTTGGTGGTAAAATAGAAAAAAGGTGGTAGAAAAGGTAGAAGAAGGAAACGAAGCCCACCTTGTTAGTAATCACGGTAGCATTATTATGTACTTACAATTAGACATCAGATAGACTATCTTCTTTAGTTGACCCCATTTACTACTGAAATTCAGAACACACCCTTGACCATCTCAGAGTATTGGTATGCTCAAAATCTTTAGCGACATACAAGTTCTTTGATCTTTGATCATGAAATATATATTATTAAAAAACCTTTCTATTAATATATATTTCATGAAATTTCTGTCATAAACTCAATTCTTTGTCGTCGAGATTTCAAAAAAGACGGTTTCGTGCTATTATATATAATTACATCACTTAAGATGAAACGAAATTTTGTTTCTTCAGTCTGATACCATCACAGACTTGATTCTATATCTCATAATTAAATATTAAGATAGCTACATTCAAAATAGTAGCTTATTATTTACTAGAATACAAAACAAATTTAGTTATCTTCATATACATACATCCATACACGTCTTCAACGGGGGCACGAGCCAACGCTAAGTTAAAGATGGCGATTTAATCAAGCATGTTGGAACAGGGCTATGTAACCCAGTATTGTAGACAATATAACGCTTCAGGCTTTACATGTTAACTAGCGATATTTTAAGTCATTCGTAACAACGGCGATTTTCGTACTGCAAATGAAAAGCCTGAACTACATTACGATATGTTGATACGTCGTTATTAACAGTGATTAAAGTTTGTTTTGGCTTAAGAAAGTTAAATGCAATATTTGGATAGCACTCAGAGATCAAATGTTTAAAATGGCAATACGGTTAGTTGAAGACGAAAGTTTGAGTCCCGCCTGAGTCGAATATAATATCATTTTTTATCTGTTCATTTATGTATGATTTTTAGTAAAATCTAAAAGGGGAAAGGGTTAGTCTCAATATTTCAAATAAATCAGAAATCATGAAATCCGCTGTTGAACCAACGTCACCGACATAACTCAAAGAATTACGAACTTTAAATGGCACTTCGGGGCTGCCCTCATGAGTCAAATATCCTAACCAGACAGGTATAAGATGGTAAAATATATTATTCATCAAATTTATTCTACAAAAACGAAATTTCAATTAACTTCTGTTTCTTGAAAAATAAAAACCTATAATTAATTTTAAACATGTTATATCCATCACAGCTCATATACATCCCCACCGAGGGGTACAAGCCTACACTGAATATGATAGTCATGGCCTTAGTCAATTACTCCAGCTCAGTGCGGATTAGTTGACTACATTCACCTTAGAATTTCTTCGCTGCTGTCTGGAGGTTGCATAACGATGATTTCCTTCACCGTAAGGGCGTCAGATAAATGAACATATCAAAATCAAAATGAACTTTATTAAAATATGGCACTTTATAGAAAGCTTTTTTGAATCGCCCATATTTTTTTTCCAACCACCTAGTATATGGCAGGATTGATCCGAACAATTCCTCGAAGTACTCCCCATAACAATGCCATAAAGGCTGCATAGCGACGCCATATCTCCATGTAGCACCAAGACTTAACAGCTGATATGAAATATCCGGGCAGTTGAAGTTTCGAGTTGCTCTTCGTTGAATGCGGTCCAGAGGGAGAAGTGCGAGACCGCTCTGGTCCGCTCTGGTTTCTGACGCTTAATGTCTCAATTCTTTAAAGTCATTTTCACATTCTAGTGTAGTTTGTTTACAATGTAAACTAATAACTGACGCCCAAAGTGTAATCTATATAAATAAGTTTGTAAACAAAACCTGACAATACACTGACTTCAAAGGCGAATGCGACTGGAATAGAAGATTCAAGATTGATTAGTGAAGGTCACAGTACTTGAAAATTTTAGAATTAAGGGAAAAGTGTTAATTCACTTACAATTTGTTTATGAGTGTTGTCGGTCTAGAAAGTATTTTAAAAGAGGATTTCGAAGGGACCTATTTTACATAGCGGAGCAAATGCAAACAATAAATAAAGGCTTATTTTAATTTGTTTATAATTAAACACATTTTGACAGATTGTTTACCGCCCACTAATAAGGTTATCTGTATTACAACTGCCCAAATACTTGACACTCAATACTCCTTGATGACGTAAGTAAAATATCTATGTATAATACTTGATAACAAATGAAACTGGGCGAGTCATCTGGAAGCAAAAAGAAAGAAAGAATGTTTGATGTTTAACTAGTGTAAAAGACTTATTGGTGAAAAATGGAGACTTACTTCAAAAATTACGCTTTGGTTATAAACAGCACTCATAAGACCATAATGTATGTATCAGTAATGTTTTAGCCTAGAGTCCAACTTATTACAGCAAAATCAAAGCTCCAGAGTCAACTATCGGGGCAATACCCGTTTTTGGAAAGTGGAACCAATTTTCGGATCCCGGAAACCATAATGTTATTTTAAATAAATTTGCCTACTGGATTTAGCAGTATCATTATACATAACCCCCTTGACGTAGCAGGGGCTTATGCTACAGTGAACCACCCACTGTTTTGAACTCTACAAAAGCGAAGGTAAAATAAATGCTACCGACATAATATATATTTGGAATATTAGGAATGCGAATAAATAAATAATGAAATTTATCATCAGTAATTGTTGACGACAACCCGAAATCAGTTACATCAACAAACATAGAATAAAGTTCAGTTTCAGTTGAAAAAAATCTCGCTTTATTACTCTAATGTGCCGAAACACTCAAAAATATTAATAAGGCAGCCATGCGTACACGCCCATTGGAGCGTGAAGCGCATATCCGATATTAATTCCGCGTTGTTTCGGACTGGGACGCAGTTTTATCCAGATGGAAAAAAATATGAGCGCAAAATGACACGTGCTCCTTCGGGATAGAGTCCAAGTTTCGAGTACAAAAATATTACGAACACGTTTTATATATCCGACGGTATGAAGAATGAAAATGTCGCTTTGTGTGCGATTTCGTAAATCTGGTATTAAAGTGCTGTATTTTAAGCGATTACGTGGGCTAACAAGAAGACTACCCATTAGATTGTAATACCTAGTGTAATTTTCTATTTTTTTTGGCATTAAGATAGTGACCGCAGTCTTTAAATATAGAAATCAAATTCTTGAAAAGTCGGCAAATTCTATTCAAGTTCATATGGTGAGTAGCATATCAAACTTTATGTTTAAACTAGGAAAACCTTTGCTATTACGAGTTACATAAGAACGGTTTTAAGGTGTACAAGTTGCTAACTTAAGACCAAAGTAAAGTCACAAAACATTATATATTGTTGATTTATGTGTATAATAATTTAAAATAAACTTGCCGTTCCAACGTACAGGCTACAAAAAAGTAGAGATTCTTTTAAGTTTATTTTATATAGATTGACTACAACCTGATTTTGAATTATTATCAAATAAATTAGAAAATAAACGTAGAGGTAACCTATAATAATTTGTTTCATCAATTCACAGGCGAATGATCAACAAGCGATCACTCATGTGCATCGTCACAACGTTGCGTTACCTAGTTACGGAACTAGTGAAGGGATGGGTAGACCGCGCCCACCCCTGGTAACCACCCTACGATCCACGTGATTGTATCTCACTACATCGATCATGGAATTGAGATCGTTACGTCTAAATGGGGTAGGTTCATCCTGTAATGTAGCAAACGTGTGTATGAATCCTACCAGCACCGCTGAATTGGATATATATATATATATATATATATATATATATATATATAAAGAATAGAATGTGAACTGCAAAGTAGAAGAAACAATATTTAAGGCGTTATAGCGGATTACTCTAAAGTTCTTCATACCCGTCCGCCAGAGAGTGAATGCGTTTCTTACAGATGCTGTCAATTCCCTCAATGAATGGAATAAAGTTTATTTATGCATTATCTTTAACTCGATTTTGAAAAACGAATTGTAACTGATGAGGCATAAGAAATTGACACGTCCTGTCATCCTTCATGATTAAGGACGGCGCTACTTTAACTTTTCGCGCCTCTTCGAGCGCTTAGAGCCCCATTTATGGGCCTGCGCTGCATCGTCTCCTCTCCTGAGGGAGCGGTCGTCCTCACGATTAGCCTATATAGTTCTTAGAACTTAGGCATAAGGCTGAGTTTAGTCGGTAGGTCACAGCGGTCGGATGGTTCTGACTGGTGTGAAGTCCGACATAATCATCGTAACACTTGCCCCTGCGGTGATCTCGTGGGCACGTTTTGTGTTTCTTGTGAGGATTCTCAGTCTCATACTCTTAAAAGGAAGAAAGTCTTGTCAGAAAAGATTTTTGTCTAAAGGGCTATATACACTTACTGACATAGGTGCGGGAAATGACCGGCGAAAACAACAGACGATGATTTTATAAATAACAATCTGTAATAAGCTCTAATCAAACTTTGTCAGAATTGTAAGCTTTGGAATACATATTTAACTAATGGATTATGATTACTTGTATAAATCAAAATAACTTTTATTGTTATTTGGTTAATAAGTTGTATTTGCGTTTAATAGGTGACATTTTGAAAGAAGGCCAAGTCAAGAGTCCCCTTAACTGACGAGCGTGCATGTAAGTACTAATGAAAATCGAGGAAACTAGAGAAGTATGTGTGGATCGTAGCAAGTAGAAAACTGTGATCACTGCCTACCCCCATGGGAAAGAAGCGCAAGTATATGTATGTACTTTTATTCAAAATACTTATTTTAAATAAAATACTTTATACCCCATTTTTTTACCCCTTTTTTTCCCTTTATTGGCTTGACGTTTCGGCACAGGTTACACTGGCCGTGGTCGCAAGCAGACTTTAATTACATTATAAACAAATTAACCTGTAAACTCTCGAAATATGAATAGTTACAATAGTATGAGGTGCAATAGATTTACACGTGCGCCTTCGTGTAACAATTACTCGTAGGTACGCTATTAAACAGATTATGCTTCTTAAAACTGCCTCTTAATTGTGCAACTCGCGTACTTAAAAAATCTTTTAAATAATTGTCATATTTGAGAGTAAAATTGCATTCGATGTTTTTTTTAAATGATAGACAGCACTCAGTTTTATGTTGACGCTGCAATGAATGTTATTACTATTTTAAGTGATCGCTGTTCTTTTTTCTAGATAGTCTAACCTAACCTTCACGGAGTTCATAAAAATCAAAATCTATATATCCAAGAATACACAAGGAATTTCCATTCCACCAGGAAACATTAGACCATCTAAACGTTTAATCCACGTTCGAGGCGAAATTAAATAGCTTATTTCTATTTAGCGTTCGTTCAAACTGAAGTTGACGTAATGGGGATTACAATAGCAACTTGTATTCCAAGTTGCCATTGTAATCCCCTGTTCATAGAGGCTGGCGCGATTCCAAAGCTGATACGGTATCAATTCTACACGAACGACGCTATTACCAATTTCTATTTCAATTTAAAAAAAAATCAGCTCTTATTTTCCTTTTATTTTTAGGGTTCCGTAGCCAAATGGTAAAAAGGGGAACCCTTATGGTTTCATCATGTCCATCTGTCCGTCAGTCCGTATGTCACAGCAATTTTTTCCGAAATTATAAGAAAGATATTGTTCAAACTTGGTAAGTAGATATATTCTCTGATCCGAATTAAAATTTTTCACACAAAAAGAGAGAAAAAATCTATTTATATTTCCAGTTCCCCATACCTCGAACTGAAACTCAAATTTTTTTTTAATCAAGCCCATACATGTGGGGTATCTATGGATAGGTCTTCACGAGTGATTTTGAAGTTTTTTATATAATTTATGTCTAAACTGAATAGTTTGCGCGAGAGACACTTCCATAGTGGTAAAATGTATGTGTCCCCTGTAACTTCTAAACTAAGAGAATCATAAAACTAAAAAATACAATATGATATGCCATACAAACTTCGTACGAAAATTGGTTTGAACGAGCTCTAGTAATTTTTTTTTCATCCGCCTTAAATCGTAAACGTAACTTGCTGCTACGAAACCCTTCATGGGCTAGTCCTGCTAGCACTTGGCCGGTTTTAACTCTTAAGAAGTTCTAAGTGTTAGTCTTTTCATTAAAATACGTGAATTCATTGCAATATTCACTAGGTTTTTGAATAAAACTAAAATCTTTTATGGTCAGCGTACAAGAAGATCAGTAGACCAAACTGCTTCGAATAGTTCAAACTAATTTATTAATAGGAAATTTATATATATACCCTAGGGATAATTAGATCTTCTTTACCACGCATACGGTAAAATGTACGACTTTTGAATTATCCAACTCGTCATTTGCAGAAGACTAATTAAACTATTATCTTACCAGTCTAAGTCTAATTTTAAATCCGTCAACAGTAAAATTATTTCAGTGGGAATCTACGTAAACTAAATAATTTCAATGGAAAATAATTATCTCTACATTAAATTTCATATTTTTGCTTTGATTGGCATGAAATCGAAATTTAATAAAATGCCAGTTTACTCATGTTATTTGTTATGATTAAAATTTATATCATACTAGCTGTGCCCGCGACTTCGTCCGCGTGGAATAGTTATTTTGAACATCATATTTATTTTTGCAAACAACCAACTCAGCTGTTACCCACGACTTTGTCCGCGGCAATTTGTGTTATTATCTTAGACTTTAGTTTTAAATTTTCAAAAGAACGTCATTATTTTAAAGTACTTCTGCGTAAATTATATTTTTAGTTTTATTTTCTTGTGGCAGAAAAACATATTGGATTTTTTCGCAACCCGATCTTGACAACGCGACATATAGTTGGCCGTATAAAAAGCATTCCTGACGTAAATCGATTCCTACGTGTTTAAATGTTTGCCTCTGTGATTTATTAATTGTAATGGCGAAAGATAGCTTAACGGGGAATTGAATTCTTTTAAAATTAAAAGGTAAATCATTTGGAATCAATAGGACGCGAAGTATAAGCACTGTTTGACCAACTGCTGGACCAGTCAAAACTATTGCAACGATCACGTTATTGTGAAGAAATTTGATTTGAAGTCGGGTCGAGTCGGGTTTACTTAAAATCAGGTCGTTAATTTCGTCCACGTTACCGTTTCTCGCCGCCAATAATTTGACACATCCATTGATGTTCTTTATTTTCTATTTTCTGATTTTAGGGTGAATTTTCGATATTAAGTCCTCAATGTTAGTCACTCTTTCTCCTAAATCGCGATCAATTTCAATTTTATTTTCAAAATGAGGTACTTTCCCGTCTCTTATTAAAAGTAAGTTTGAACGAAAAGTTACACTACCTCCCTACAAAAGTGCTCTCATATTTGTAATTAATTTGAAGATGTTAACAAACTTCCATAATGGTGAACTTTTAAGGCAAGACTTTACAATGTCTGCTCTAGTTCCCCTTACTATTACTGGCAATGTTTGTCGAAAGTACCCAGCAAACATAACATCCCACTCATGATTTTATCACAGCTTCCTATATCTCTAAGAGTCCTATTTAAGATCCTCTACATGAGCTCTATGAATCATGGTACATTCGTCCCAGATTATTATACTGACATCTTGTAAAATTTTCAAAAAAGGGCCGTTTTTACAATCTACAGTAAAACTAAAAAAAAAGTGTTAATTGTGAAACTATTAGAAGCAAAATATTATCCTTAAAACAAAATTAAATAGTATTTAATACACGACGATATAATTAGCAAAAACAAATAATGCTGCATACAACCATTCAGAAGAGAGCCGACCACATTACCCCTCCGCGTCGCCCGAAAGCAACGCCTCGCCTGCCGGTCAGGCGCAGCGTCATCATATCATTATAGCGGAGTTATTTTAAAATTGTAATATCTTCTACGATGTTCATTGAAATTAAGTGATGTCAAAGACAATTTTGTTAATAATTAAATACTCTTAATCAACAACACATTTATTTGGATAAAGATTTATATTATTACGTTGATACTACTCTAACAAATAATTGATAATGATTGCATTACCATAAAAACGATTCTAGTGAGTTAACCTTAAAAGACAGACATATATTGTCGTGGACATTTTTTTAGATCATTTCAAGTGGAATAATTCTTTCATACATATTTTTTTGGTATCTTGAACCGTTTTCGCATCGCTTGCGTACGCACGGAAGCCCTCAAAGATGAATAATTTTCCCCGTTTTTTCCACATTTTCCATTATTTCTTCGCTCCTATTAGTCACAGCGTGATGTAATGCACGCCTTAAAGCCTTCCTCGATAAATGGACTATTAAATAAAAAAAAATATTTTTCAATTCGAACCAGGAGTTCCTGAGATTAGCGCGTTCAAACAAACAAACTCTTCAGCTTTATAATATTAGTATAGATAATATATTATAAAAATATAATACATGACAAATGTCACACAGATATCTACTACTATCTATACCTCGAATCCAATAATAATATATTAATTAAAATTAAACTCGTTTTAATATTTTTTTATGATGGGGCAAAATAAAATATATATATATCGTAGCATAGAACTTCCTTATACAAAAGAACGGTGTACCTACAACACAACACATTTTGCAGTTTGACTGGTAGAGTCCGTCATTTGTAGACTTTTTCTGTGAATGTTGTGCAAAAAGTTTAAATATATAAATAATTTTTTTGGACATAAGTTAAGATATAAGGAAAGTTTTTTAATTACAATGACTAAATAGAAAAGTGTCCGTCTTGCAAAAATATTTTTGTATGCGTATTAAGTGATGGGTGACTTTGTGACTATGTAGATTTTACTATAGGTCAGAAAAAATATACTGTATTGTTAAAATATATAATAAATTTAAACACAAGTGACAAAATATATTTAAAAACGGTTCTTTTTTACTTCTATATAATATCCCTCTGAAAGGGTTCATTTTGAATGATTTCAGGGGCAACAATTTGCATTGTTAGTATTTTTTTATTACTTCGACATTCTTTTGAATAATAAAGAATAATTAAAAAGAAATGCTAAAAGCTATCGTGAATTTCGAGGAAATGCTGAAGGATGACCCATGTTTTTCCGTATTAAAAATTGTGCGTATTCTTAATTAAAAATGAAATAAGTTTCCCGCTCGGCTGCGTCCGGACTTAAGTAAGAAAGCTGTAAATTCTATAGAGAACTATGAAAGTTCCCAGCGTTCCTAGTATATTTATACTTTTACTAATAACTATTTCTACATTGCAACATAGAAGGTTCGTGATAAAGTGGCCCGTTGACCCGACTTACGTCCGTTAGCTTTTATGCTTTATGAGACATAGTTTTATGAGTTACCCAACTGTGCGCGCTGTAAAAGGCCTCCTTTGAGCGGGAAATAAAATAACGCGTAGCTTACGTTGTATAGGCTTATTTCTTGTTATTGCAGAAGTCTTCGCTGTTAATACTGGTGCAGGCTGTCGTGACATAAACATTGAATGACTAATAAAGGACAAATAGAAAAACTCTGAGTTTGCTAGAGTTATTGTGCTAGAGAAGAAGTATTGTACGAACAACCTTAAAGCGTCACTTAAGATTGTTCGTTATAACTTTTGGCAAAAGTTTAGGGATAAGCTCAAAAATCGTAAAAGAATCATTTTTAATACCTAAACAAAACGATTTAAAAACTATGTAAACGTATAGCAAAAAATAATTAAGATTTTTTATATACCAAAAATAAAAATTATTAAATGTGTGGCGTGGTTTTAAATTTTATTGTACGGAGACAATTAATGCCCGACATTAATATTCAATCCTAGTCCATTTTTAACTCTACTATCCAAGATTGCGATTTCAATCCAAATTCGTATTAAGTGTATCCGTATCCACACATAACAATATCTATGAGTTCAAACTATCTACAGGAGCGGTCGATCTCACTACGAGCCGTAGCGCCGGTCCTCCAGACCGGTCTTGAAGTTTTTGGCGTAAACAACAATTATTAAGGAAAATATTATAAACCAGTTACCAACACCAGTTATAAAAAAGCTTTTTTATTTATAATTTTGTTTTTTTTAAGTTTGATATTAAGGTTTCTTTTTACTGTTTTATGTTCGCTCGATGTACGGCAGAGGTTAAAATTACCCTATTTTAAGCATTTTGTCAAACATTTTACTCGGGCGGCCTGTGGCTAAGCTATACGCGTCGAGCTTACAGTGCACTACGCGCGCAAGTACAATAATGCCTTCAGAGTTCTGTTGCGGCTGCCACGGTTCTGCAGCGCCTCTGGAATGTTTGCAAATGCACGGGTTGACGGGTTCCACGCAGTTATGCGCAAAAAGGCGTCGTCCCTGTTGCGACGTATGAGAAATAGCAGCAATAGTGTTCTGCAGGCAATTACTGCTCGTTGGGCACGTTGTATAGTTATAATTTTTATCACTAACATAACTAACTTTCTTTAAAAATATAAATATTGTTACTAACTTACTAATAAAAAATATGGGTGTAAAGTCTGAACTAAATATTAATTATGATTAGTATTATTATTCATATTTAAATCAATATAACCAGCAATTTAAATGGGGTTCAAATAGAACGAATTATAATATTTACGAATGATTATAATTATAATATTTATAATAATTATAATATACACTTGAAAATATATACTTATCTCCAAGTAATAATTTCTTTTTATAAGTCTCGTCTCGAGATAATTCTCGGAGGGATAACCGGATGTTAAATTATTCTATAATAGATTTAATTGACACTAAAGATGAACGTTTTATTTGTTCAGTGCAATTTGACAATCCCTAACACGAGTTTAATGGGAATATCAAATTAGAAAGTCCACGATAAAAATGGTCTGTGAAATCTTTTGTAGCGTAACTTTCAACTGCCCCAAACATTTACTGCCCACGAAAGCGTTGTTTTATTTGAATACTTCCGAAATAAAAGCATGTCAATAGAAAGTTTTGACGGTAATTCCAGTGTTGAGTCAGAAACTCGCTAAAGATTGTTTGTTCTTATTAAGGAAGTGTTGGTTTTCATAGCTCCTTGTTTTACGCCTTCTCATTATATCTTCTGTGAATTTGTTTTATGTAGATGCTTAAAATGGTTGTGCTTTTTTATGAAAAATAAAAACGTTTTGCTATTATGTAAAGTTTAAGTAAACACAGATTTTATATAGCAACTACTTAGTAATAGAATATATACATAGAATATATCTATGACTACTTAATAATATAATTTGGAATTGATCTTTCAAATATCTGACGCCGAGGTATTTTGTGTTTTTTTTAAATAGTCACTCGCCATCGACAGACACTTCATGCTCACTCAATGGTACCTTAATGGTCTCGTACAGTGCGGTTCCAGAGGAATTATTTGATTGTCAGCATATAGGAGGCACTTTACAATGGTTGCGGAAGAATGTTTGACCGGCGAATTTATTGACTGACATCGATTGAATTACCGATTTTATCAGTGATGGATTCGATTATAATTGCTGATCTAAAATAGGTACCCTCCCAACCACATAACGCGGGCTCTTCAAGCCTTGCGAGAAGCGGCATCTGCGCTGCCACCCCCTTAGTCGCCCATTCTCCGCAGCATGCTGCGCTTTCATGAGTAGGCCACATCCATACAGGCCAGAGCCACTTTGGTGTAACGCGCCTTCTTTAAGCGCATATGTCCTCCTTGTAGGGCAGCGCTGACTGTTCCTTGGCTAACATTCTTCTTTTTTATAAAAGAAATGTAAAATTTCTGTAAATAGTATATAGATCCCAATGTTGAAAAATTTAAAGAAAATTAACTTTTCTGGTATTGTCAAGTATTAAGAAGAGAGAACGACTATGTTACTAGAAAAGCTATGGACATGAAAATAGAAGTACGTGTAGGGAGAGGAAGAGAACGACTGAAGAAAGATGGATGGACCGTGCGAATAAAGATATATGGGAAAAGAGTGAGTGTCGAATGAGCGTGAGATAGAGGAGAGCAGAAGAGAAAGACAGTTGCTCCGACTCCAAATAAAATTAGGAACAGGGTAAGAAAAGAAATTAAAGTCATAGGGCTTACGGGTTACGGGTAATAATTGTAAAGTACTTACAAAAGATTAGACACATCTTAAGATATCATTTTACAACGTCAGTATTTTGCGATTTCCACGTCAGTTTTAATTGCTTTTGTAACGAAAAAGCTATTAAGTGGCTCTTTGTAAACTAACCGCTTCACTTTATTGTTAAGCTTTAACACACGCTTATACGAGTAAATTCATTGTAACTATGTTTAATATGTTGAAGAGGTTGACATTTTGTCTTTGGTAGGTTGAGAAAAAGAAAATGTGTTTGCCATTTAGATTTTGATAGTTGTATTGGAAATTGTAGTGCAACGGTTAATAATAAACAACGGAATAATAAAATGAGTATGTTAATTTCATCCCCTACAACATAATATGCATAACTTACATTTAACTTATGTATTTATTACAGAATTGTTTAAAACAAAGAAGAAAATGAAAGAATACAACTAAAAAATAAAAAAAAACAGATCACATGTCAGCCTCCGCCGGTAAAGTGCTTTTAAAAACATTTCATAAACAAAACATTGGTAATCTTTATGTTGACCTACAATGACCTACGTCGACCAATATTGTTAACAAAAATACGTCGTCGCTACTGTACTATTTTATATAAAAAGGATCAAATACTCATGGTTATTTATTTACTGACTATCCACTTATCGTATACATTACACTATGTGGTTATATCACGGATATGCCGCAACAATTTCACGCCAAGACTTCGAGGTATCTTCGTCGACTTATTTATTTTTGTCATTTATTTGACAAATATTCTTCTAATAAAGGTCTTAATGTAGAGCTAGTTATTTCGACTCTGCAAATGACATCTCAGAGTAATAAACATACTTCCTTTGCCGTGCTTATATATGTACCAAACAGCCGTTTTTGTTAAAATTAATAATAACAGTAATAATGTCATAACGCCGACGGCGTCTCGATCGCTGTCGCAGACACACCTCTCTAAATCCTTAGCCGTTCACACCAATGTTGCTCCTTTTGCACCAATATTGGTCTGCTTTTTTGGGGGCCCATTTAGTGAGCGGCGAGTCACCACCTGCCATATTTAAAATCAATTAAGAGGCTTTGAGAAGGCAGGTGACCGGAGTCTCTTCCATAATCCGGTTCTCATTACCACCAAAATCGAAATGCAATAGTCCACAGACTTTTTGACCACAAATAACAATAGTTTCTGTGCATATAACTGGGTGTAGTCTTTAGCTGCATTTTTCATGATGCAGAAAGAGATTAGACCCAGTTGGTATACTCCATGCGCACTTTCATTAAATTTCGCTTAAACGGCTTCTACGCGTTGGATCTGTATCCCCGCGCACGCCTTATAAAGGACCGTGTCTTATAAAGACACGTGATTTATGCTACATAATAATAAACAAAAGCAGCATTTTCACACGGTATGCAGTCAATGAGGTATCTCCCTCTGTAGCCCCATAAAAGGCGTGCATACAGTTCTCATTTATTGTTTGAGTCCATCGCATGCGACGCACTACACTACCGATAGCGGGGGCCTGTTGCGAGTCAGATTGCCTCGAAGGACCCAAGCGTATCGGCAGCGGGGGACATCCTCGTCGTGCAGGTGATCGTGGCGGCGAGGTTCCGGGTCCACTCACGTCATCATAAGAGCTGCTTACAACGGATGTAGAGTTTAACGATGTTACCTTTTTTTTTTTTTGTTTCCCTGAGGAAAATGCATTAAATTGCATACCCCGGCTGTGGCGAGCCGGGGTTATGTGGGGCTCTCCTCCCCAGAAGGGGGAGGCCTACCCACTAAAAACCTCAGGGATGGCCTTCCTCAGGCATGTAGGGAGCCCCCGGGAACATCAAGCTTCTTCCGGGAACCCCCAGCCTCCGCTCCCCCGTCGACACAGGGGAGCCCTCCTCGGGGGAGGCTTACTACCTCCCCCGGTCTCCTCCACCGACGACGCCCCCCGGCCACGGAAGGGGCGTGGTCCATCCCGGGTCGCCGTAGCGGTCGAATAAATCATTTTTAAATTAGCATTTTTCAATAATTTGTCGTTGTTGTTGGATCCAAACTTGTTTATATATTCTGATAATCGATGTCAGTTGAAAAGTATCCATAGTAACTTGGTTTCTATTGTAATCTTGTTTGTTTTTTCTGTGTAGAATTTTGATAATGTATATTCCAAAAACTTAAGCTAAAAACTGCGATTTAATATAACATAGTAGGCATTTTTGAAAAAATCAAATATTTTGTGATTACCAGATACAAAATGACATCTGAACTTGACAGCGGTTTCTTTTTTGATCAAGGGCCGGATACATCAGGCAGTGATTCTCGACACAGCACGTATTGCCCGGAGATTTCTCTGTCTGCAGCCCTAACCACCGGTTTGCTTGGGCCTGGCCTAGCTGCTGGCGGCATACTAGGTTTAAGTTTTTAGTTTAATAATGTGTTTTATAAAACCACGTGACATAAGCGACAGTAATAATGTAAAAAATTATGTAGGTTCAGAACTATTCATTCATTATACATAACATGCGGGTTTACAATATATAATTGTATATAATATTATATATAATTAACTTACCTATTAGAATTACAAAATTGAAATTATCGTAATTTTTACTTAAGTAAAAAAACATGTACCATATAATTTTTTACTTTTCTGCAATGAATTTTTAAATTAGTGTATTAAATTGACATTTATCAATATTATATCTGCATGCTTAGAAAAGTTGTTAAACGTCAAAACGTTTGCAGGTTATGGTAGTTATTTGAAATTTGGCGGCAATGAAAAAGGGGTTGTGCAAAGAAACTTCGCTCACCTGTCTTCTCAATGTTTCTTAACTGATTTAATATAGTAGGTTTATTCTTATCAAAAGAAGTATGTTATCTCACTGTCACAGAAAACGCTTAAGTCTATACCATCTGAAAGGGCTTCTGCTTCGGCATCTGAAAGGGTGTTGAGCCTAGCTATAGTGTTAAACTATATCTAAGCTTATGTCGATAAGCTTTGTGGTAGTTTCAGGTGTTTCTACGAAGCTTCTGGCGTCACTTGAAAAGTTTTGCGTACAAAGTTCAACAACAGCTGCTGAGCTGAACATCATGAATCTGAGCATTGATGGCTTTGTGAGAGAAGGCAACACGAAAACTTACGCAGCATGTTGTTCAAAAGGGCCGAGCCCGAAACCTAAAACTTTCCGTTTCATGTTTGAAGCGAAAAAGGAAAACAAATTAAAGCAGGGTAAGCCAATGGCTCCTTAACAGCAATTCGTATTCAACCAATCGGCGATTGTCTATGAAAAGTCTTTACAGCCGACTGGAGCGATGCAAAAACCGGTATAAATCTTGAAGTGAGACGCGGCGAACGATTCGAGCTGTCCTCATTTCGAATTCCACCCGAAGGCATAATTTAGGTTGGATCGTGTCCCCAACTAAGGGTTTCATTGTCTTTACAATTTTACATTGAATTTGTAATCAATGATGAAATAAAGGTTTATAAAAATAAGAGTATATTAAAAAAGTTACTTATATATCGAATGAAATCCTCGCGAGGTGATACGCTACGCACTACTATACGCTTGCGAAGAAACAATAGGATTTATGAATATAAACTACCTATATTGTGCCAGCGTGATTTATTCAAATATACTTTAGCTTTTCAAGCGTCCAACCCGTACAACTTTTTCTTTCGCGCGAACTTTCTAACGACCATTCTCGCGCGGCTTAAGAACCGCCCGCGATCTTGCAGGTCCGTTGTAAAATCTACATAGCGATTTTTTCATAAAAGCAAGAACAAGACAGTAAGGACGTTATTCTTGTGAAGACGTAATGATAACAACATTGGTGTTTATCTAAGGTCTTCCACTCACAATGTGGGAAAAAATTACTGAGTACTGTAACTTTATATCAAATCAAATTGTTTTAAAAAATATATTAGAGCTAGTACAAATATATATTTACCCTCGTAGTATACAAATTTATATTAAAACTAGCCTAACTTTCGTTTTACCGTTGACTGCATTAACAAAAAGAAACATAAAAAAGTATATAAAATTAAATTATTAAATATGTCATATCCATGTAATCTATATATAAATTACAAACGAACATCATTAAAATATTCATATATATTATAATAGGCATTTACCAATAATATTTTCTTTTACTTGACGAAGCTTTCTATTTGCAAAATATGCAATAGTATTTTGTTATATATCCGTGGTGCCATACAGAATACACTATTATTCATTAGTCATGTCCGGTTTTGTGGTATACAAAGTTTCTTAGAATGTCTACTACTATTTAAAGGCTTAAACATGTTCAAATTAGCCTCTACATACATCTTATATCACATGTTGCAACGTTGCTACGTTCACTGACGAATCTCATAGGAAACATGTGTTCTACCTGATTGTATGTCAATATACGTATCACATAAAACAAAGATCAAATTTTAAGATAACCACTGTCCGATATTATTTATAAAAGTGTTTTCTTTTTTTCATACAGCATATCTTCTTCTACAGACAGAGATTACAGTTTTCTACATGCCACGATCCAAACATACTCGCTAATACTGAATAATCTACACTTATATTATAAAGAGGAAATATTTGTATATTTGTATGTAACGAATAAACTCAAAAAGTACTGGACCGATTTAATTAATTCTTTTTTCATTAGTAACATAGGCTATATTTAGTACTAGACTACTATAGAAATATATAAACAATGCAAATCGTCCGCGGGTGAAACGCGGGATGCAGCTAGTTATTACTTTTATATTAATTATATAATTAATATAATTATTAAATAATAGCATGCTTTTAAACTATATGGAGTTAAAGACAACTCATCGCTATGAATATGAAAATATCATTTATAATACTATCAATATAATAATATTGATATATATATCAATATTGTAATATTTTTGGTTACTCGATATGTATTAACATTATGGTGACTAATATGTAGCAGGTTTAACCTTCTCCATGTGGTCGTAGTCGTATAACTTGTGAATCCGATGGATCCAAAAATTAAGATGTTATAAGAGGTTGACATTTTTTTTGCTCTTATTACTACCGTGCATAGGATTACGAGTAATATGTAACAGTGCTTGATTTTTCACCAAGCCCTAAATCCCTAGAACAACAATATTACCAACAGCTGTCAATAAGTTCTGATCTCGATCATGCAGAAATATAGTCAATATTTACTGTCTATTATATTTATTACTTATTATTGTCTACCTAAATAAGAAATATAGATTCACAATTGAATCAGTTGACTTATGTACCATTTCTCTTTTATCACCTCGCACAAAAATACACTCTGACTTTCTTTTGGACGACTTAACGTTCGTATACATGTACATAATTAAGACTTGTCTACTACTTTTTCATACATTCCACACATCTGGTTAATAAGTAGTTTGGATAACCTAAATCAAAATAATTATACATAAAATGAATAAATCCAGTTACTTTTTTCCAATATGCCTAACATGTATAAACTCTACCAAATATAAAACTCGATTACCACTCATTCATTCATTGACGCGATTTGGAGATAGGATATATTTAGGATTATAATTTTAAAGTAAGGAGAACTATATTTTTATTCTAGTACAAAGACGTTCTAAATTTGAAAAATCTAAGAAACCAGAATATTATGAGATAGAGTAAAGGAAGTAGATGACGGAACTCATTACCTTAGAGAATTGTTTTGAAGATCTTTCAACATTTTTCACTTAACGACATTGGTAGGGGTAACGGTTCATTGGAATTCCAGCATTCTATTTGATTTGGATTTGTGCTTTAATCCAAAACCAACGTTTGAACCAAACGGGTTTCCTGGTCACGTGTTAATGAATGTGTTAGTTGTCAACACGTATGTACACGATGAGCCTGTTTTGATTCTAAATGAAATTGCGCTATGCTCTTGTCTATGTTCGGGTGAACTGGTTACAATTAAATGAATGACATGTTCTTTATTTATACAAAGAACTATTTATAGATTTTCTATTTGTTTGACACTGCCTATACCGTACTGTACTTTGGGTCATTCCTCGTTTGGACTTTAAACTGTTAAATATTTAAATGATTTGGATGTAGGAACTAATGCTCCAATATTCATAAATCTTGGTGTGAGTATTGTTTTGTATCCGGGGAGTGATATTTTTCTCACAAAGGCAAATTGAAAGAAACATACACTAAAATTGTGCTTGAAAAAAGCCTTTGACAATATGCACCATCTCTATCCTGTGCCTCACATTATTACTTTAGTCATACTCAATATGACAATGACTTGAGGAAGCTGTATGTTTCTAGAAGTGTACAAGTATCAAAATAATGCAATACTATTCTAATCGCTGAATTAAAAGTGTATTTGAACAGGGAAACATTCATTCATCTATGCTTTTTCCGGTGGACAACTTCAATATAAAAGATTTCTTAATCATCGTGTCACTAAACTCAAACTTCAATTGTATAGAATACAATTTCCAGATAGATTTAGTTTCAGATATAACCAACCTTCTTATATCTGGGTCTACTGCATTGCTTAGGTAGAATAAATGTTGGTATTTTAGCCTTTAAGATTCTCTTCTATCCTTAAGCAATTAGCTATTGAAATAAAAATCTAAGATACTCAGTATCATCGATTTCTTCTTCTTTCTCTTGCCCTGTTCCCAATTTTAATTGAGGTCGGTGCAACATGTGTCTGGTGTCTTTTCCACTATTACAAGTAATTTGTTAGTTTGGATGTTTGAGTTAATCTATTGTATTACTGCTCTAATTTTTATAAATCTCAGACACATACTATCTTTAATCTCTAATTGAATAAAAATGTTTGAGATCTGTAGTTAATAACTACCAGCCAGTATTAGAAATATCCAAAATCATATCTCCAACTTCTTGGCTCTTGAGTACAGTCAAGTACCGGTATGAAGAAAAATCCAAGCTCCGCAAACGCACCCAATTATCTCCAAGCTGAAACTTCGTCACATTCCAATTACTGAGAATACTTTCCTAATTGTATTTTTCTTATCTTTGTCTGTTCGCAATTTATGCAGACGGCAGATTCGTCTTAAGCGCCTGTATTCCCTTAATTAGCGGGATAACCGCGGCACACGTTCGGTGCCGACGTCGGTTTTAGATTAAAGCCTGTAAAATCTCCAATTCAAATAGCAGCGGAATTCAAATGAACTCACTCCCCTACCATCGCGGCGGTTTTATTGTTCTGCCAAATGAAATATGCCATCAGTTCTTGCATATTGCTGTCATAGATTGAGGTTGTCGGTTGTCATATTCTTAGAGGAGTTGTAATCTATAACACATAAATGGCATTTCACAAACATACAGTGAACTCAATAGTGAACGAAGACCCAAACAGTTAGCATATTTTTGAGGTATACAGTTTGTCACAATTATGTTGCTAAAAGTAAAATTTTTGAGATAATTATGTCAAAATAGTATTACTTATGAGCTAATCAGCTAGATTGTAATTAAAGTGTCAATTTAAAAAACACTAAAAAATATTTGACCTTTTAACACTTAATGTCAAACCAGGTAAGTCATCATAAATTTTAATAGCTGTTATTTACTATTTAGCCATATAGATAATATTTTGAAATTTTCAGATTATAAATAATAAGTGCGTAGGGAAGTGACGACCCCATTCCCGCTGGTGGGGCACTTAATGCTCCTTAACTGCCATAAATGCCTCATCAGTGCAGTCAATCTACCTCAGAGTAGCTTGTGGCTAGCTGTCGGCGAGTCGCGTCACCGAAAATACCGATGTGCTTCAGGAGGGCGTACGCTACCCGCCTCTGTCTTGCCTTAGCCGGCTGGACAGAGTGGAGTCGCAAAAGCCGAAAGGGTGGAAGTGTAATAATATCATAATATCGCCAACGGCGTCTCGATCGCTGTCGCAGACACATCTCTCTAAACTCATAGCCGTTCACACCAATGTTGCTCTCTTCGCACCAATATTAGTATGCTTTTTTGGAGGACCTATTTAGTGAGCGGTAAGTCACCACCTGTCATAATTAAATCAATTAGGAGGGCTTTGAGAAGGCAGGTGACCGGAGTCTCTTCCATAGACCGGTTCTCATTTTGACCAGTAATGATAATAGTTTCTGTGTATTTAACTGGGTATAGTTTAGCTACATTTTTTATAGTGGAGATAGAGATTAGACCCAATTGGTGGAGTGTCCACGCAAAATTTCATCAAATTTCGCTTAAAAAGCCTTTACGCGTTGGATCTGTATCCCCGCACACGCCTTATAAAGGACCGTATCTTATAAAAGCACTACTACGGCTAATGGCAGTAATAATAATATAAATAACATTATGAATAATATTATAAAAATAAATAAAATAAGTTTTGTATAGTACTTATGTTTATTTTATAAATCTATATTGTAAAAAACTTAAATTTAAGATTATTAATTAATAATAATATAAAAAAAATAATGAAATTTCAAAATTTTATGTCATTACATCGACACGAAATCATGCCTTTGTCTAACTCTAATCATAAAGATCCAATTATTAATATCCGCTATAAACTTATATTATTAATCCACCAGGGACACAAAAGAGAAATAGTTTAAAGTAACCAAGGAATCCCATGTAATGAATGAACAGATAATAATGTGTCTAATAATGCTACCGGATTAGATAATTTTAATATTATTTAACAGTTACTATTGGTGACCTTAAAATAAATTTTAAATTAAGTATAAAACTATATTCATTACTATAATTAAGTATGAATAAATTGTCGTACGTTACTCTACTGGGAACGCTCTATCATTAAAATTTGGTAAAAGCCAATCATATTAATTATGTAGAATCATCAATAATATAATGTAATATTGTAATGTAAATTTAGAGAGTTGTTTCAACACTCCATGAGTATTACAGTGCTCAAGGGACAAATTTATTTTTATGATTCCCTGAACCAACGTGTAGTTTATTTTATTCGATAGAACGAAGCCCTTGAGAACAATCGTCGAGCGATGAAGCCTGTCTAATAAAAATAGAGACAGCCTTTTGTATTTTCCACAGCTGCTGAACTCTCGACATACTATGTCAGTAGATAACTAGAACATTTCTAAAAAATGAGTAATCGATTAAAGTGTAGTAATTCAACTATATAACTATAATTCGCCATAACTATAGGTCGCAGGTTCAAATCCCGATGGGGGCAAATGTTTGCGTGGTGAATGCGAGCATTTGTACCTTAGTCATGGTTGTTATTATATATTTCTCTCAAAAATTTTTATATATGTAAAATATATGTATGTCTATTCATTACGCTAGATCCCTAGATAACACAAGCCTTACAGATTTTACTTTGGGCTGGGCTAATTGGTGTAAGTGTAAGAAATATTTATTTACTTATTAATGACATAATATAAATTAACTACTTATAAGAATTTTTATTTTGGATTTTATTGTTAGGAGTATGTGGATAGTTTTATTTTTTATTATATATTTTAATAATCTCTATTAGTAAAAAAATATTTATTCACATTCTAGTTATAACATATTAAACTTGAATCAGGTTACATAATTTTAAGAGGCCGTTCATTACTAGCAGCATCCATCACTGAATTAGATGTATGATCTGTATTCCGGTTTGCGGCACTTCTAGCCTCGAATACTTTGCTTAACATAATATATAAATCACAAATGATTGAATTAAGTCATGGCAAGCAAAAAAAGAGCCACGAATTTTATGATTTATTTATTTTTATTTTATTACAGAACGTTTGGAGTCTTCTCATCTTTAAAGTTTAAATTTTGACATCTTATGTTAAGAGACAATCGATTGAATCTATCTGATCTATTTTGGGATATTAGAATCATTATTTTATTTTATATATTTAGGACAACTAACAAGAAATATAATGTTCATGGACACTATAATACTTAAAGCTATGCTAAATGCTATCTCAATTTAAGTTTGCCACGGCATGCATTAATTATGATGAAATGGAATTAAGAAAAGAAAACACGGTACACAAAACAAAAAATCATAGAAACCTACCCGTACACAGGTGGATCAATGGCGCGTGAAATATTCAGCTGCGTGTTTTTGAAATTGTACAGGCTGTTACAAAAGACGTCCATGTCGTTGCTCTTAAATATTATACTGACATTGCGATCTATTTAAAAGTGAAAAATGCTGAGCGTTAGTCCTAGATAGGCAAGGTTGAAAAAACTTGTATCTAGATGACCGAGGTACAGTAAAGTTAATTATTAAATCGTTATTAGCAATGTTTAATATAAATCTGTTTCCAAATTTTCATACATTAAATCATATTGTTTTAATGGCAATTATGTAGCAAACATATATTACTTGTATAATTTTAGTAGGTAAAAGAATAAGCGTTGGCGGTAGAATCGCGAAAGTGCATCCCGCGATGTGCCCCACATGGGCCTAGAGAACACTGGGGGGTTTTAGTGGGTAGGCCGGTCCTCTCAGACCGAAGAGCTCCACATACGGCCGCGCCTAGCCAGCGCGGTGTCACGGTGCATAATGCATTTCCGCTCTAAAAAAAAAGGTTAAAGTAAAAGCGTAGTAAAGTGTAAAACATTTGATTTAATGCGGGATGAATACTAACAGAATAAATTCCACACTTCGCATAAATATAGATATAGTTAAGATTTCAACATTATGTAACACGTAGTAGTTTATGTATTTTATTGAGATAATGCGATTTGGGTATGCTATATTTTATATCCATGGATATTCAATAATAATCCTTATTTTCTTAAAGATTTTGTCACAATATTGATCTGATAAATCGATGTAATATACTTCATTAGTTGGATCATTGTTATGAGTAATATATAATATAAGTATATATTATAAGTCTCCTCATCTCAAGGACCATTTCCGAATTGTTGCCATCAAGTCAATAAATACATAATGTATCTTCATTAATGAAATTCGATACTTTCATCTGAGATGCTGGAGTATGATAATCCGATGTATAAATGGATCCATAATCATCATCGCTTAAAGAGAAAAGCTTCGCTTCTGAGAAATTTGCTTGATAAAATTAATTCATTCAATATTTGGGAAAAAATGCAGCTAAATCATAAGCTTCCTAAGGTGGAATTATGAGATCACATTCTTTCCTTATTAAAAAAATGAGAGCAAAATTGTTAATTATTTCGAAGGTATGATATATATCTTATTGTACATTGATATATTTTGCGCTAGCCCAAGAGAATTACTATGACACTGTCGGTAGATGATTTGTCGTTAATAAGGGCCGATAATAAGTATTATTGTTAGTAGGTATACTTCCGTTCCTTTACCGTTCATGCTGCGAGATTGAAACAATCTACAACAATCTTAAAAGAAACAATCTATGGTTTTAAGCGCAATATTAAGGAACGCTACCTATCAATTTATTATTATCATATCTATTTTATAAATGTACATAAATTTAATCCTGTGCCCTCGCTATTATTTGAAATCTCACAAAACATCTAGATGTTATTGAGTTGGCTGGAAGAAATCTCTGTGTGATAAGTCCGCCTTTGGACTAATTACCTTACAGGTAACTTATAGGTACCTGTAAGTATTTTTTTTTATTTCGTTCAATAAAGAGTTAATATATACAGGTTTTGGTAGACGTCCCATCAGCTAATTCTACGATTTGATAGAAAAGATCACAGAAAGGTGCTGGATCATAGCAGATCAGAGCGCGGTGTTGGTATGCTTAGGTAAGATCTGTTTTTTTTTATAGGCTAGGACAGCAAACGAGCAAACGGATCACCTTATGGTAAGCGATAACCGTTGCCCATGGACACCTGCAACACCAGAGAAGTCACAGATGAGTTGCCGGCCTTTTTAAAGGGAATAAGGGGGGAAGGGGGTGTTGGGCCTCCGGTACCCTCACTCACTCACGTGAAATTTTGACGGTATATTATTTTTATTAGTAATTATAAAAAAGAACAATTGGATCACTGTCCCATTTGACCTCGCCCAAACACTCAGACCTGCCTTGAATACTGACGGAGGGTGACGTCGTAGGAGGTTGGAGGGGTGGGGCAGGCCACATAGTCACTCCTCCCTGAGAAGGGCTCTACTAGCGCACCCAGGGGAGCGAAGACCGAGGGTCTTCAGATGCGACATTCGATCCTGAGGGCATCTTACAATGCCTGAGGACGGCCATCGCTGAGGTTTTTAGTGGGTAGGCCTCCCCCTTCTGTGAGGAGAGCTCCACACAATCGCCGGCTCTGCGCAGCCGGGGTATGCAATTCAATGTATTTTTCTCAGCGGAAGAAAAAGTCGCTTCTTCTATTTAATGAAGTGTGGACGATTAATACTATACCGATACCTGCTGGACAAACGGGTAATTTTGAATATTTATATATCGATAAACAAGCATACTACGTCATGGTGAAAGATTGCAGTCGCCTATAGTACATACGAGTATAGCTCTAGTTATGAAATCTACAACCCCTACAAAACAAAAAATCCTCGTTGCTAATTTGTGACATAAGGTATAAAGACATAATGTAGTCCCTTTTAACCGGAATGAGAACACGCAAATTGCAAATTGCAACAGAAATAGGTAAGAGATATTTTCAGGCAGACAACCTTTGTATAAAGCTTATCTCCATTAAGATCAATTATAATTAACAAATGATAAATAATCAATTATAATCATTGGTAAATAATATTTAATTATAACTCAGAAGCTATCGGAATAATTGACAATCCTACTATAGGTAAATGCCCTGTATTTTTTATTTTGACGTGAACATTTAACAGACAGAAAGAGTAACTTTCAAATTTATAAAATTACTAGCTTTCTGCCCGCGGCTTCGCCTGCGTGGATTTCGGGATTGGGTCTATAGAGGGTTAAGGGTCATAGCTTTTGCCCACGGCTACATATGCGCGGAAGTCGATTTACGGCGCGAAGTTTTATCGCGCTTCCCGTGGGTCTATCCGTTTTGCCAAGATAAAAAATACCGCAATACCTTGCTCAAGAATCACTCTATCTATTGATGAAAACCGCATGAAAATCTGTGCAGTAGTTTTTGAGCGAAGCCTTTATTGCGCATCCCGTGGGATCTGTCGATTTTTCCGGGATAAAAAGTAGCCTATGTTACTCGGGGATAATGTAGCTTTCCAAAGGTGAAAGAATTTTTGAAATTTCTTGCCCGTGGCTCCGCCCGTCGTTGCTCCGTCCGCGTTAATTTCGATCCCACGGGAACAGTAGCTACTTTCTTCCGGGATAAAATGTGATATCCTTCCCCGTACCACAGACTGTGTATGCAAATTTTCGTGATGATCGGTGCAGTAGTTTAAGCGTGAAGAGGTAACAAACAAACAAACAAATAAACAAACAAACACACTTTCGCATTTATAATATTAGTTGGGATAATCACAATGGGAATAAAATTATAATCAATAATTAATTTTATACCTTTCCCTATCAAAAAGTGTACACACAAAAATACACACTATTATATTACACACTAATATATTCTACCTCCAACAAAAATATATGCAACCTCCTTGCAAAAAAATATGCCCTACATATTCCTCCAAAAGGGGGTTCTAATCACCGACAAAAAAATTATGTCACTTCACATCTCGAACATTTTAATATTAATAATGAGACAACTCCTAATTTTAGTAATAGCTATTTTAATGTTTATTTTAATTATATTAACTTTCTCTTTTTCTTAATTAAATATGTATATTAGCTTAATTTATTTTTTCTCTTACTCATGGTATAGTATAGTATGCACTTTCTATTTGTAACAAACAAAAGCTTAGGAAAAGAAACTCGTAAAAAACATAACGTACCTACAGAATATACATACGTATTATATTTTTGAACACATCATGTGCGTATTTAACTAATGCAACGTCATTTCACTTTTTCCTTTGCCAGCATTCGGCGTAAAATGCAAATCATGGACCGACGCCATATTATTTCGTTGTGATCTATGGCCTCCGAGCTTTAATATATTCGACTCAAACACGAGCGAGTGTTCAATATGTTCCACGTTTTACGCTAGCACCGTACTTTGTACCGATAACACCACATCAAGCCCTCCGAAATGATAATTATCAGTTTGTGAATTTTAAACCTTATACTATGTAAGCTAAAGTTGAGAATCGATTGCTGAAACATAGTTTAGACTATCCTCGCACTGAGTACGTTGCCGTTCATCACTGACTCACTATACTATTCGATGCTTAGATTTTGACATATACGTTTTGGTAAAAATAAGCATTAAGTTATAGGCGATAGCGATTTGATTATCAATGTTTAATTTTTAGGATTTTATTGTAATTGAATAATTATTTGATGGTAATAAGGACAGGCAATGTAATCGACATGAAAAATAACCAGCTACATTCAAAATAATATATCATTCGAGTTAGAATAACCAAACTAACCTTTTAACGGTCGATTATATAAACAGCTTTGTGATATTTGACAATCGAAGCGCTGTCAATTTTACTTTGTCTGAAAAATAATCAGCTGTATTATAAGTTACAATTAGAATCTGCTTTCTAGAACAAAACTAGCATATGAAAATATAAAGGATGCGATGCGAACTTTCTCTACAGTTCGTGCGCCCGGACTGTAATAAAGATGTTGAAATTGCCACCATATTTAAGTTACAGCATTTGATTGTTGATTCTATCCACTATGTTCTAATATGTGCATACTATAATAATATGATTATGCAAGAAAGGTTTGCGAATCAGATACATTTCACCTTTTATTTGGCAGTATGTTTACTGTTATTGCTGACACTATTATAAATTTACAAAATTTAATTCATCCTAAAATCGCTTCCATTTACCTCCAAACTAGATCCCGCGAATACCAATCCCATCTTGATTTAAGTCCTCAATAGCGTCGGAATATAAAAGAAATTGACAATTCAAAAGCGATTTTGATATATATGCCATGCATATTTGCCCTAATGGCGCTTGGCTAAGCTATTTTCCATTCGTCAATTGTTTTATATTTCTTTTGTTCCGGAACGCTTTGTCATTTTTGCGTACTGCCGCTTCCCCAATTTTATCAATGATTCGAATGGATAAAAAATGTCGCCCTAAATTAAAATTTCTCTTTTCTCATTTCTCATATATACATATAATCGAAGCAAATGTTAACATTGAGGAAATGACAGTAACAAATCATTCGTAATTATTGGAAAACATAAAATGTATCTATAAAAGATTAAGTTAACAGAACACATATGTTGATACCACGACAGTTTTAAGGGAAACTATTTTAAAATTTAGGTTAGTTTAATTTTGGCACAACTGGTTTCCTTCATCCATCTATCCTGTATTACCCGTTATATCTGTGCTCACACCTTTCAGGCCGCGTATATCATTCTCTTCACGTAATCAATCCATACCTTCAATGGCGTGAATTTCTTTATCTTAATTCGTTGTTACAACCTCGTGATTATATTGAGTCTTGGTCATCAAGGTCATTGACTTTCATGGCTGGAGGCGACATTGTGCATAGGTATTAGAGAGTAAGAAATTTAAATAGTTAGTTTGTGTGAATGAGTTGTGACCATCCAATGAGGTTTTTCACAGACCGCCAGTACCATAATCGACGGTTAATGTTGTGACACAATATCAGTGTCCTTCAAGGCCGTAGCACAGAGTCCATACTCTGATTGATGTTATGTGGCAAATCAGTGAAGTGACATCATGCTATATATAAATTCAGCTTATGCTACGTAAACGATTCCCGAGAAAACATCGTTGAGAGCTGAACACATTTGTGTCTGCAAAAAAAATATAAGTCCTCAATCGAAACGAAGATATTGGTCAGATTTAGTCCCACAAAAACACAACACAAGGTTTGAATATTTTAACGAAAAGCTGCCGTTTAACGTATTCCATTATTTTTGTTTTAAGAGCACTCCCTTCCTTAGCCATTATTGGAATTCTTTGTGTCGAAATATCAAGAAGACATCCGTAGATATTAAGAGGGCAAGACAAACAGAACGTCAAAGGAGCTTGGTGTGTTCATTAGATGTGGACAGTATTTTACACCGACCCACCACCAGCAACTTTAAAACGCGTAGGTTTTAAGGTAACGCGGTTAGTCCACATGTGGAATTCTGTTATTAGTTTTTGGAAGGGGCTCTCTAGATAGTGTGCATTAAATAGACAGTGATTTAAATCGACTCCTCTATCTATCTATCATATATATAACGAGAAATTCTTCAAGATATTGTTTGGTTTGATCTCAGCCATTATTTTTGTCATCGTACACTGCGACAAAATTTTCAAAATTTTATTAATAAAAAAATATTTTTGAGACAAACGATATAATCCCGTGAAATATAAATTGAATTTTATAAAAGAATTTTAGATTCTTGGCAATAAATTCATAATATATTTTGAACCTTCTCAGATACATCATATAACATTCGTGCCTCTTGGTTCGTTTAAATGAGATAACTGTAAGAATTTGCAAAAATAATAACCTCGTACCTCCGCAGTTATCAAAGATGAGAATTTTATAAGAAGCTTAGGTAAGCTTAAGGGGGTGATGTAATCTACGAAAAGTCAGGCGTTTTTGTTACGAACGTAACGGATTATTGATCTATTTTATTGGGATTATAGCTCACCTTACTAATACGAAAGAATTTATAAGACAATTCTATAATTTATAAATATTGTCACATAAAATATATCATCCTTCAAACAACTAATTTTTACTTTAACATCATGTATGACAGATTTTATTTTTAATATAAATGCAAAATAATTTATCGTTCATGTTGTATTGACCTACAAAACACGACGAATACCATTGCTATTTCAAGCAACATAAGAGTTGTCTATAGGTCAAAATATTAAGTCTGAAGCTTTTTGTATCCGCGTTTTTAAAGTTTTCTTTTAATTTTCATTATTTATTTTCATGTTTGATACTGAGGGGTAAATTATTTATATTTTGACAGTCTATCGTAGCGCCACATATCATAAAAGTAGAGTATACTCTATTTATAAGATGCATACGTTATATTGAAGAAATGTTAAAAATTTGTACACTCTCCACTACCTACATTTTGTTAAATAATAATTCTTGTGGTAATATAACGGTTAAACCACAAAATTAAACATTATAGAGATTGTAAAGTTCGAACTTGTAGATTTAAGGCGTGTAGAGCAAAAAACTTGACTCTACATAATTGTATAAGCGGTATTTACACGTCTTGACATTTTACTAGAAAATGTTTTTGGTGAAATTATAAATTAACTAACATGGGGTATATGAGTTTACTTATTTTTTTGATTGGGCGAATTTACACCTTGCTGTCATACATTGTAAAGGTGTGAAATTATAACTGTTCCAACACTCATTTCTGTATCTGACTCAAGTAGTAATTATGTGTTTTTCATATAATAACTTGAAATATGCACTTTATTTTCACACAATATTTTATTAACATTTTGTTTCAGATGCGCTTTTATATAAACTAACTGGCCATTATTGTCTTATATTTTAATACATTAAGTATTGATAAAGATCTATTAATCTATCATAAAAATTCTAACTTCAGACTTGTTGTCACGTTATCTAAATGTTGGGAATCATATAATTTCAAATAGTATAAATTAAAATACATTAAATAGACGATAAAAGTGTCGAGATAGATGTATAGTTTGACTCGATTGGATAAGATAAGCAATAATAACATAAGCGAAGGAATGAAAGTATGAAATAAAATATATGTATTTTTTCACATATAATTTTTATTTTTATATAATCTATGTATATATTTTGTTGAAAAGTTTTGCTTTATTTTGCAATATTCGAATGTGAAGACTTCAGTGCTTTGTTAACATCATACGTTTAGTTCTAAGTTCTATGCCATACAATTATAATCCTTTCAAACATAAAAAGACAGAAAAGAAGAGAAAACAAAGATGGTGTTTGTATGAATTCACAGCAATTAACATTGTATCTATGAAACTACAATATAATCGAAAATAAGATTAATTTACAAAGAACACATACCTGAATACTTATTCACATACCACCAACAACAACAATACAATCCTTCAATCCCATAGTCAAGTCACAGGTTCGTAAACTAATAGAAAAGTTTTCTCATCAAGGAGTACCGATCACATACATTTCCACCGCAAATACGAAAAGCCGCGAAAAAGTTTTTGCGCGCTTGGAAGCACGCTTGTCAAACACGTCCGAACGGGGCGACGTTCGGGTGCGAACTAAATTTCATAGCATCCCTTGTTAATACTCGTCCGAGAAAACAGTTGGCTATCTGTGATTGCGATTTTTAGAGTTCTATTGCGTTGCGTTAAGGCTAATTTTTGAAGTGTTGATGTAATTTAGTCGAATCATTTATTTTGTATGCTTGCTGATCTCTATACGGACGCACAAGTAATTTGTGTGTGACATCGAAACATGGCGGTAGATTTAGAATTTTAACGCCGCGGGTATGTAGAAGGATTTGTCGCATAATAAACTGGATCTTGCGGCTTATCGCGCATAGAAAGAACTGTATAAATTTCACACTAAACCCAGATAGATATTCATGAAATGTATTTAATATATTGTAAAATATTCTGGGTATTTCATTTCTTAGAGCTCATCTTTACAAATTTTATGAAACTACATGAATCTTCCTTCCTTCTTTTAATCCATTCATTCTAAAAAAATGTATCATGTAGGACCAGTATAATTCCTTTGTAGTTAGAAGGAACCATTATGGAAATATACATAGAAACTTTATTATTTATATCATCATCATTTCGATAGAAAGACGCCCATTGCTGGATATTAACTTATACCCTTATTTTTGTAATTACATAAATAAAAGTGGTTCTTGTTGGAAGCTTAAAATTGATGATTCTTACTACAAACAATACCTCCTTCCCACGGTGTAATTCTATATAAATTGGGTGAAACTGAGAGTGAAAAGTATGTGCTAAAAATAAATGATTTTTTATTTTTATGTAACAAGCTAACTTGTAAAATATGTCTTTCCTACGAGAAGCTCTGATCATGAAGTAGTTTGGTATGAGGATAGTTCGAGACCTTAGTAAGAACAAATTTTACTAAGGGAAGCTATCTCTTCTATGTTAGTTCAATGCACTTTGAATGTAAATCAGGTATGGAATCTTTATTTATCATTCCACCGCAATCTACCAACTGTCAATGACCCAACCTTTGTCTCCACTTTTTGTGAGACATGATTACCTTTTGGTGGGTATCGTGGAAACAGCCCTCCTCGCCCTCGTTAAGTATACAATCAACATGCAACATTTATAATAATTTTCTTTCTTGCATGAACACCTGGCTGTTTTAGATGCTATGCATTGAAATTGTGCTTTTTATTATAATTATTCATAACACGTCATGCCAAGATCACTGGCGTTTAATGGCACATAAGTTTAAATTTTGATGCAACTACAGATTTATGGTTTTTGAAACTAGCAACCTAACAGCTGTTAAAATTTGTTGTCTTTACAAATCAACAAAGATTTTTCCATCCCCATCTGATCAGATTTCCGTCCTCGATATGTATTATCATAATATTTGGAAATCACTATGTGCGGGTTTGAATTGAATACTCATTTATAAAAATTTTAAAGAAAATCTACAAAAATATAACAATTGACCCCTATTTACAAATAGTGAAGAGCTATTTTAACATGTTGCTGGATAAATTGACGTGACATTTTTCGTGTCTTGGACAGGCAGCGGTCAATTGTCGGATTACACGACAGGGTTTGGACAAATATTTGTGCTCGAGGCATTTGGACGACAAATATTTGGTTCCGTGGGTGAGCTTATGCATTCCATTGGCGACCAAAAGCTTTATTTATATTCATATCTTTATTGCATACCATAATGTTGTACAGTGGATGCTTACAAAATAATATTGGATCATAACGGAGCCATTGGAAACGTAATCGTTCAAGTGGAGAGATAAAGGATTTATTATATTATAACATCAAATTATTTCTAATATCTAAGGCTTATGAAGATAATGTTGTTTACATTAATTATTTCACTTTAATATTATCAAGTATTTATTTGTCTTTGTTTAATATTAGCATTAATATACTCAAACTAAAAACCTCATGAGAATATATTAGAAAATAATAAGAATTGGTCTGCTTTTGGCGTTTTGATCGTTATCAGGCCTTAAATGGGTGACTATCTATCACCATCATCAGCGTTATATGTCCCCGCAGACGATTACGTGTCTACTCTGATTTGATTAATGGATGCAGATTCAGTGATTTTTACAGCAAGGCTTATCATTAATTTTCATTTTCACTTTCATTATGATTTCTGTGGTATAATTTCTTCTTCTCCTTTCTCTTACCCTGTTCCCAATTTTATTTAAAGTCGGCACAACATGTCTTCTTCTTCCACTCTCCTATATCACTCGCCATTTCGACACTCAATTCCTTCTTTAACATATCGGCATTGACACAGTCCATCCATCTTTTCTTCGGTCTTCCTCATGTCTATCCACTTTCATGTCCATAACTTTCCTATTAACATAATCATTCTGTCTCATAATCTCTAATAGCGACAGCTTATTCTTCAAGTATGTGGACTATTTAGTAACTACAGTAATCCCTTTCTGATTTATGCTATGACATTTATTTATATTACTGTGTAATCGTCACTATTATTAATTTAATTTAATAACATTCAAAGGTCATGGTCAATAGGACCAATGGCTCAGGCTGAGTTTAGTCGGTAGGTGATTTCGGTAGAGTCCTAAGCGCTCATGCCAAAGACACGGTTTTCCGCCGGAGCGCCGGTTTACGCCCGGTGTCAAACCGGATCTACGTCCGGTCGTCAGTCGTGTATGGAACACTATGAAGCCAACCACATAGAGTTGTTCAAAACGGCTATAAAACAAAAGCACGCTACAGACTATAAACTATTAATTTCTAGCGCGCTATTAAATACGCTATGTTATAGCGCGCTATTAATAAGAATGCACGTGGGCATCCAGCAGGCGCGATAATTCTTGCAACACGCTACATTTCGTAGCACGTTACATTACATTGCATATCGTACATCGTTAGGCGGAGTGCCGTCGCGCGCTGTGCGTGCGCGACCGGCGCGACCGCGCGATAGTCATTCAATCAATTTCGTTCATAGCGTCATAGCATCGTAACGTCCACCTACCTAGCGCGCGCTATGCGCTACGAGGAAACAGCGCGCTATAGAATGGCGCTAGGCGCTATATTATCCACCTTTACAACCACACGACGCCGGCGCTAGCGCCGGCTCACCGCGCAACCGGGTACGGTGCTCGCCGCGTCTACGCCCGGCGCGCAGTGGAGTACGGCAGTGTATGAGAGCATGTACACGAGACCGGACGTACGAGCGGCGCGTGCCGACTATCTGCGCTCAACGCAATAATTATGGAGATCGATGACGAATTATTAATTAATTTGGTAGAAGAGAGGCCAGTGTTGTGGGACATAGGATGTACCCAATACCGTCTTTGCATTTTTTATCGTCTTTTTTTAGTTTTTATACATGTACCATGCAATAACACATTTTCTTTTTTTAACACTTAACATTTAGTACGTTCACAATTCACAGAATGAAACAAGCGAATGAAGGCCGTACCTCCTTGAAACCGGGCCGTGTTAAAACCGTCTCGTGGGCATGAGCGCTAACGATTGGTTTGCAGTCTGACATACTACAAACACTTGGTTGCAATAGTATCCACGAGGAAACTCAACCTTCTTTCTCTTTAATCTTTGAGAAAAAAATTCTCCAGAGATTCGGAGATAACCTACAATCCTTACAAAAATCGCAATATATATCGACTTTAGATAAAATCTAAGTTATCGTTCCCAACAATTTTATTGCCATAATTAATATAAGCACTGTTGCTTTGTGGAAGTAAAACCAAAAAATTCTGGTACAGAATTTAAGACAATATTTGTTTTACTTTCCAATTAATGTTCGATTTTAACTGTAATTAATTCAATTTCAATAAGCGATATAAGTATAAAAATCATAATTGTTTATTAATATTAATAGATATTTTCAATTTTCTTGTCCTGAATCAAAGACGGAAATAAATTATTTTAGCAAAATCGTTCGAAAAGCGTCAGTTAAGTCTCATTTGATAAATCTTCAACAGACCAAAGTTATTTCTGTATTTGTAATTGAATAAGTTCACCGATAAAAGTTTTTTGGTTCTAACAATACTTATTCTGTTAAAGTTTATCGGTTACTTCGTGTTTACTTATATTGCTATCACATTTTTAAAATTTCATTTAAAATAATATTATGTGCCAGAAAATTTGTAACGAGAAAGCTACTGAACTTAGATATCAATTTCAACAATTTATAAATAAATACACTTCGGGAATCTGATCTTATCATGTACCAGTTATTCGAATTTCATAAATAAATTTATCCGATGCCTCGACTGCTATGGTAAACATAGCCTGCAAATACCTGCAATAAAACTCAAAGCTGTATGTGAAGTTGCCAATTAGCACCAATCTAGCGTGGCTTACTTACGGTCTAATCGCTCTATCTTAGTTTATTTCAGAAGTTATGTACAATCGTTAAATGTCTGTTAATTTAAACAAGATTGTATTTGCAGAAATAGTTTTATTATTACGCAAATACAGTCTCGCTATGACCGTAGTGGACTATAAAAGCTCTTTTATTTATACTTTGGAAATAATCCTCATCAAAATAAACTTCAAATTTTAGTCTGCTTCAATATCATTATATAACTTTTTTAAATATTCAATTTGAACATTCCATTCGAAAGATATCACAAGTTTAAAAATGTCGCATGGTCGCCGCTCACGCCGTTCGGCTAGACGGCACCACAATAATAATAAGCGATGTAGGCGTTTTTCTTTAATAACCCCACGCATAAACGAGAAAGTATGTATGGAAGAGCGTGTGTGTGTGTAAAAATTATAACTTTTGAAATGTTTGTTTAATGTCCGTGCGAAACTCGTACGGGCTGTTAGTTTACAATAAAGTATTTATATGAATATACACAACGCTGAATACTAAAACTTCCTAAGTCTAGGCCATCCGCAAAATCCACAAAAAGTCGCATAAGCGTGTCGTATTGCGTTGCGTTATTTTTCCTTTCATTGGGCGGACGATACGGATCATAAAGTTTTATCGCGTTGGGCGGGTTGCACCAAATTGGTGGTTATGGTTGGACTTATATTCAAATTTTTTGATATAAATTCTCATATCAAAAGTTCGTTCGTTCGAGTTGTTTTGACAATTGGCATAATCAGTTAATACTATAAAAAGAAATTGTGAATTTCGTATTAAACATTTATTTCGTATTTATATCAACTTATGCAATAGTGACATATAAGTTAAAGGCTTTTCCAACTAAAATGTTCGAATAGCCTTCAAAGTCAAATTTACTATTTTTGTTGGTCAAGTATTTTAATGTTATCCTTATGATCATAAGTAATTTTAATAACAAGGTATAAAAATACATTGTGTTTTTTATGTTTATAGTTTATAGGGTGAGAGATTCAAATTACACTTATTTTACCTAATAATCGACATATTTATCTTTAAGTGAGATGAATACAATGTCAAAAAAAAAACAATCTTCCAATTTTGACTAAACATGAGAAAGCAATAAAGTCTGAAACAAAACGTAAGCAAGTTTAAAATAGCATCCATAATCATCAATCGCTAACCAGCGATCAAGTTTTGTAACGTCAACCAGTCTTGGTAAAGTCAGCTCATATCAGAGGCTTATAACCGATCGTAGCTACTCCGGGATTAGCGAAAAAAGCACTTAAGATTTTATTTTTCGCCGTTCCGTTCTTTACTTATGCCGTAAACCTTGTACGTGGCCTTTATCTTGTTAGGGCTACTACACACTATCCGACTTTCAACAACGACATATAAGGCATCACGGAATTGTTTGTATAAAGAAAATGATGGCAGGAGTAGTTGGTAAGGCACTGCAGGAAAAATTTAGGAAGACTCATGCTAAGAGGAGATTTGATGAGTGATTAAATTGATTGTGAGCAGATTCGTAGGAGACCAAAAGTCGTAAAGTTATACGTCCGACTTTACGTGGTTTATACCTAGGCTAAGCTTTTAATTTTTTTAATTCGCTCCGCCCTAGGTTTTTTATCCTATGTCGTATTAACACGATGAACTAACACATATATATAAACTAAAATGATTAAGACCTATAATTATACTGGTTTTAAAATGTTATCAAAAGCAGCAGCACATTAAAGTTCTATTACGTAGGAAAAAAAATGTTTCAATGTATAGTGTGATTAGCCTTTACTTATGAAAAAATAAATAAAGGGCTATAGTTGCGACAGATGCCTAGAGTATTTGGTTATCCTAAAGACATTAAGTGTCTGAAAATGATCTGCTTGGCAGCTCATATTTTCCGGCCACTAAAATTGTAGGTCACTTCAGTAACACATAAAAAGTAAGGTGCGGTAATGTCCACTTATATCAACAAGGTCTTCACATTATACTGGTGTAGCATTAAAAACTTTTTGTTCGATTCGGGTATAAACAAGCGTAAGTATTATGAGTTCAGTCTTATTTTTAACGAGATGGAATGCCGTTACCTACCATAGCTACCGATAGCTGGTCGACAGGCGTGTCTAAGACCCACCCTCATTTATGCGGGGTATAGTTACTAAACCACTTCGTCGTCTATCTTGTCTTTGATAGAGGCGATCCAGGGACTGGAGAACCAATATAGCCAAATATAGGCCTTGACGCCAGTGGGGGATCACCCTGGATTTAGAGGCAATATCCAGACGGGGGGACATATGGATGCGCGTATTAGGGAGTTATCTTATTGTACAAATGTTCGTGATTAAAATCACACATGTCATGGTTTTCTTGTCCAGGTTATTGAGTCTAAATAATTTCATTAACTACAGTGGAATATTAAAACAAATATCAAAATTTCGGTCTTCAAATAGATTTTTACAATCACTTTTACACTTCAAATATGCTATGCCATTGGTTCACAAGTCTACGGCGACTTATTGGTTCTAGAAAGAACCAGTAAGAAATCCATCAAGAGCAATTTGTTTTCCCTGTATTTTTATAGAGTCGCCAATTAGAAGCTGGCCTCACATAAATAGTTTAGATTTCTTAATCTGAGTTGATATATAAATAAACAGTTTATTGTAGCTCCAAATGAATCTAATACATAGTAACACATTGATAATGGCAATAAAATATAGTACATATGTGTTGTATGCCATGAAATAAAAGCTCAATGAAATATTTGCCCTTATGTTATGTGTGAAATTTAAATATTCTAGTATAACCCATAGAGTACTATAATCCCCATCATAAAAATTAAAATTAAATTTGACGCTTGAAAATACAACTTCGACTGCAGAAGCAAACTTTTCTTTTTTTCTTTTTATAGGAAAAGGCAGCAAACGAGCAAACGGATCAGCGATAACCGCTGCCCATGGACACTCGTAACACCAGATGAGTCACAGATGCGTTGCCGGCCTTTTAAAAACACTCACTCACTCGGCGAAACACAGCGCAAGCGCTATTTTACGATTGTCGAATTGGAGGTTCGATAAAAATCCTCCATGGGAAAAGATGCCCTCCCCTTCCGGTGCAAATAAGAAAAAAAAAAGAGTCGATCTTGCCTGGTACTTAGCAATGCGTTTTTATTTTTTCAAATTTCATAAATATATTGTTTGATGCTCCTATGGTGAAGGAAAACATGGTGAGGCAACCTGCTTACGAGAAGAAATTCAGACTTGTATGTAGTCAAGCAGTACACACTGGGCCAATGTGACTTAACTAAGGCCCTAATCCCTCTAACATAGATAGAGTAGACTTGTGCTCCCCGGTGGGGACTTCTATGAGCTGCGATGACTACTGTTATAACGCTTAGTTAAGTGCTATGACAGTAGTAGCAGAAAAGGTTCTTCCATCCCTTTGCGTGGAATTACACGGAGTTGCAGATGACGAGAAAGACGTTATATATAGCAGTGCGTGATATAATTGAAACGGAATTCGTTTACCCTTACAATGTCAAATGTGCCCAAATTTCCACCTGCACATTATCATTGAAGTATATTACGAATACCATAATTTATTTATAACGTTATAATAGAATTCATATTTGCATGAGCGCTTTCGTGAAATATGAGAATACCTCTCGATATCGTTGTATTAAAAAAGTAAACGCAGAAAGTCAAGTTGTTAAGTTGAAAAATATTTTGAAATTGTAACAAAACTCTAAGGCCCGTATCATAATATGAGACGCACATCTACATTTCTGCTTTAGTGCAGTTAGAAAAGGATCGCGGTATGTGGGCTCAATAGCACCATCCCTTTCTAAATGCACTGAAGAAGAGGTTTGATTAATTTACATACAGACATAATCACAGCTGTTTTTAAAGGTTGGACGGAGTTGTAAACCTAATACAGATTAGGCATTATATCTATCAATAATAGTATAAGCATTATCAGAATAGAATAAGCATTTTAACAGTTATTCATATCATTGGCCGATTTTTCCTTATAGGATACAATGTATATTATATCCCGAGTTAATATTTGAAAATGCAGTTGTCCTTCATATTATTGGATATTTCTTAGCCAGTTTGATTGGTGGTACCAATAAGATATATAGTATCGGTAATTATAAATATGTAAACAACATTGTAAAATTTAAATTAAAAAAAAATAAATAGCATTTTTATTTGCCGTTCTATTGAATCTCGGGATGGAATAGGTTTCATTTTGAATAATGAAATACCAGCCTTATGCTGAGCAATGGCCCATGCAGCAAATGGCTTCCAGCCTCGTCAGTGGAGGCAGCTAGTTGCTAGCCGAATAATTCTTTCTATATACATATTTTGTAATATATGTCACATCACTGTGGTTTTATGTCGTAATTTCTTTTTCAAATTAGTTTAGTAAATTTTATTAGCCCATTTTGTAGAGCTCTTACAAATAATGTGGCCCGCGGTAATTACTCCGAATTTTGTTTAAGCCGTCAAGATAATCCAAACTGAGGTACTGTTTAAGCTTTACTTATGACACCAAACTCTAAAGGGTGAAAGAAATCGTGCCATATTTCATTGCTTCTTGAGGCGTGTGAACACCTTATTCAGGCTCTCTCGACTGAGAGCTTACGAAGAAAAACTACTTACGCTTAGCCCTTCGTGGTTGTGACGCAAGATTTTTTTTATCAGAGGACTTCTTATCTAGGCTATAGCTTTACTGTCATAAATCATGACATTTAAAAGCTTGAGCTTTTCATAAAATAACATGTTCGCTAGCCTAATGATTGAGGGACAGAGCCTCATGTCGAATGAGGCAGTACACCGGTTTTAAGATGTTGCCATCTATGAAGACACATGTTTGTGTAATGAATGCAAGCATTTGTGGTTGTAAATATATATTTCAATCAAAAATATTGATACGCCTTATTGGCGATGATTGTACGCCTTAAAATGCTTACTATGAACCAGGGTAATTTGTGTGAGTGTAACAAATATTCTTTTATTTTATTTATTTATACATTGATTATTAATTCCTCTGGAGTAAGAGAAAATGGCTTATTAACCAATAATACCAATTGGTTATTATACACGATCCGGGAATACTTCGCTTGTGGAGCAATGAAGTAGACGCTATATTAATTGTTTAAATAACAATGGTTGTACTCTATGTTGGTTAACGTTATAATATTTTTACTTTAACCGCACTTGCCCTTGTAACGGATAACTTCCTTACCTACATTCCTCGCCTAACATACATACGACTATACCTATGTGTCTACGCAGAACCTGACGTTAGGAGTTTTCTATTCGAGTTTTAGTGTTGTTTTAATTGTCACCGTGCGCATGCGACCCGCGTTACTGATCACTGACACTTGGAACGATGAAGTACGTCTTACCTACACTTGGATTGATGACTTGGTACCAGAATTACGTCCACAGTCCACTATTCTTATTTAACTAGGGAGCTAGTAAAAGAAATTAGACATAGTATGTGTTGTTTCAGCCTCTTTTCATAAAACATGTAGTTAACTTTTCTTAACTAAACAGTTATATTTTACAACAAACTTAGTTGACTATTTAATAAGTATACAAACATAAATAAATAGCTTAAATGATGAAGATTGAAATAAAACAAAACTAAAAGAAAGAGAAACAAAACTTAAGAGAAATAAAACTTATACGCCGTCTAACTATCGAACTATTTTACGAACGTAAGAAATAGTTACTTGTAAAATAATTAATCAATTAAATTGAAATTACTGAGATTTTTCCGAGAACAAGTATAAGACGTAATTAATTTTAAAAGATTACAAGAAGGTATTGCAACAAATTCATTAGCAGCTCGTAATCGATTGAGAATCTAACTTAACTACAAGTTAAGCCCTTTATCCATTTAAACAATAATGGGAGTCACTTTGTCAGTCATTTTAAATTGACTTTGTCAAACACAAAACATTTGTGATGCCCCGGATGCAGCGGGAAATTATATCACTAAGGCTTCAGTTTAGCAGAAAGAGTTAAATAAGTAAATGAGTGTTTGGGACTACATGGTACGTGATTTTTGACAATTTGTTTTGTTTGCTAATTTCTTTTATTTTTTTGACAGTTGAAATAAATTGGTTGCTTGAAGTGTACATTTTTATTCCTTTAAGTATTTTTATTTCAATCTCATTTCATATTTCTTAATATCCTATCCTATTAATTGTATTACTTGAACCAAAACAATGAGTGTCAGAAATTTTAACAACAGTTTCTAAGCTTTATTCAAAAGCGTAAGCTGTGACGAGCATTCGCTACGGATGTAGCTATTACTGCTTTTAGTGCTACAGATTGCTACGATGTAGACTTTAGTAGCGAGTGGAGGATAAACTCTGCGGCGCTTCTCACGAGTTGAAATACTAGGAAATATTTAGTTCAAAATATGTACATAGCGAAAGTTTTAGATATTTTATTAGTTTAAATATATTCTATAATATTATTTACTGAAAAAGTTATATTGACACATTTTTTTTTATTATAAACACATATCAAAAATATACATATGTTTATTTGATCAATTATATGTTTCAAAATTGAAGTGTTGAATTTGAAAATTAATGAATTGAATTGAATTGAAAGATTGATGAAACAAATTTAAAATGTTGTAAATAACTATATTTCATTTATAATATAACTTTTTAGAGTTTTTATTCATAGATATGCAATTTCTTCAAGCCGTGATCAAAATTATTAAATTTTATAACTCTTGTTATAATTATCATAAATTAATTAATACCTTATACCTAACCTATACCTTATATTTACCTTACCTTATATTTGATTTTGATCCTTTTGATTCGGTCTAAAGACGCGCTGAGCGTATCGTTGACGATCCCATACTCACATGCGGTATTGAGCCCTTAAGTCTGAGAAGAGACTGTGCCTCTTTGTGTGTTTTCTATCGCTTATACAACGGGTTGTGTTCCAAAGAATTGTTCGACATGATGCCCACGACCACATTCTACCATCGCACCGCTCGCCATCGGCAGGGTGTTCATCCTCACATGCTGGAGCCTAAATGGTCACGCACAGTGCGGTTTCAACGTAATTTCCTTCCGCGCACGCTCCGATTGTGGAACGAGCTCCCTGCTGAGGCTTTCCCGGGGGATTACAGTATGGGGTTCTTCAAAAAGCGAGTAAATAGGTTTTTAAAAAGGTCGGCAAAGCGTTTGTGATGCCCCTAGTGTTGCAAGCGTCCATAGGCGACGGTGACTGCTTACCATCAGGCAGGCCGTAAGCCTTTTTGCTACCGTTGTAGTATAAAAAAAAAAATATTACCTTAATATATCATATTTCATAAACCAACGTAATGCTATTGACTTAAAAATACTAATTTTAATCTCGGTTCTGTATAATTGAGAAATATAATATATATATTTTTTAGGTTTTCAAATTATCTTTTTTTACTTTAATTACAGAATATGACTCTCACTGTAAATAGACTGAGAACTGATCTAAAGCACATTTCAAACCGAAACTACATCGATAATTATAAACTTCATTCAGGCGCAGTTCGATAACATGGCAAATATACAAGCAACGAAAAAAGAAAACAACAGAGTGTGCAAGGCTAAGGTTTCCACACCTATAAATTATGAAGTGAAATTTCAATTGGCTATTATTAGTGATACTGATTAAAATACCAACCAATTCATGTGTATATCATCGTGAATACTTAAGAAACAAATAAAAAAAATATTCCTTGATTTCTCTATAGAGTATTTTATTTAAATTTATTCTACGTAGTTACTTTATTTAAATACAAGTTAGAGTGACACTTGACTGAATACAGTCGTAAATAATCGTTGATTCTGTTTAAGATAGATCAGAAGCTCTGCCCTTTTACTATGCAAATCTAACGGAAGGAAAGTGAAAAATTAATAAAGATTAAATGGAATTAGAAAACTGTCGTCACAAAGCAATTTCTCTCTCAATGACATCACTATTTTTCGAAGAAATAATAACATTAACAGAAATGAGTTTTTTGTTTAATTTCGTGACTCAAGATTAAAATAATTTTTATAAAACATTCCCCTTATTTAAGTCAAAATAATTTTACATTAAGGAGAACATAAGGAGCTGCTTAATCTTACATGTGTATTAACAAGGAAAAATAATATGAATAGCGTAGCCTGATCAACTAAATTATTAATTAGTTAGTTATAGAAATTTATATGTCTAGTCACAGAAGAGTCAGATAAATTCAATCGTGCTTAAATTCTATTTCGATTAATATTTGAGAGTAATATTATTTAGACTCAGGACAAAACAACGTCTATTTGTTATTTAGATTTGGACATATCATGTGTTTCACACGGACCATTATACGGGGCATGTTTTGACGGGAGCAAACAATCCATTTTTTTTTGTGTTGGCTACAGATGGACTGACAAAAAACTCAATCGAGGTTTTTGTCAGTTCGTCTGTATTGTGTTGAAGAGCAATCACTCTTTGACACAATTTAAGGTAAAAAAAATAATAATTTGCAATTACCGTTTAAGAAATCAAACTTTAAATATGACAGTTAATAAACTACATAAATTTGTAATGATTAATGGGTTTTGTTTCTTTTAATTTCATAGGTCATCATCGTCTACAGTGCTCTATAATTTTTTATACCATCTATACATATAATAAATTAGATACTTTATACTTAGTTACCAATTTATTTATTAGAAATACTTTAGTTATAGTAAAACAATGTTTCTCTGGTCAGCTAGTATGTTTATATATATATATTTAATATATTCTCAATTGAATGCTTATCTACGTATGACCAAAAATTTAGTAATCAAATTTCCAACAAAACCTAGTATTAAATTTCCTCGATTTCTGCAAAGCCCAACAGTTAATAATACCTACATGTTAATATATACAGTGTGTGTGGTGAAATAACTTGATAATACAAGATATATCACAATGTTACTTCAAACAATCTACGCGTAACAATTTACCACTTCAGTAAATATTTGCAGAGACGTATCGGCAATATTATCTTGTTGTTTCTAAAAATAAGACAGCGGGACCTTCTTCGTTCGTATTCGAGCGCATTCACCCAAGAACTCATTGAGTAGGATTTCCATACCTAGCTCTACATTTCAATTTCGACTCTACCGCTTTAAGAATAAAATAAATATTTATCTTTACATGTTTTGAATTTTGAATTAATAAAAAAATATATTAGTCATTCGACGCGAATAAAAAGGTCGCTATATCAATAATATTACTTTGTCAATGATAATATTTTATGTGTTGTATCGATCCTAATTAGGATGGAATATTTTTTATTTGATACATTACATATTATCTCCAATTCTTATTTTGTTTTTTATATCTATAAATTCTATATACCTTAATAATGTGTCACTACTTTTAAATAAATGTTTTTCTATTGTAATTTTGTAAGTGACTATAACGCTAAATGAAGTAACTGAAAACTATTATAACATTATTATTTTATTATAGTTTTTAACTACATCATTTAGCGCGTTCATCGCATACGTCACTTCCCTACGCATATTGTTATTTATATGCGTAGAGAAGTGACAAACTAGTCGCTCCATCAGTGCAATTAGTGCCTTAAGAAAGCTTGTGGCGAGCTGTCAGTGAGCTGCGACAGCGAGGGTCTCGATTTGCTACAGGAGGAAACTGCTACTCATTTTTGTCTTGTCTTAGCTGGCCAGCCAAACTGGAGTTGCTCGAAGGGTGGAAGTATAATAATGTTATAACGCTGACGGCGTCTTGATCACTGCTGCAGACATACCTCTCTACATAAATTTTGCTCCCTTCGCATCAATATTGATTTGCTTTTTGCGGGGCTCATTTAGTTAACGGCGAGTCACCACATTTTTTTTTTGTTCCCCTGAGGAAAATGCAATAAGTTGCATACCCCGGCTGTGGCGAGCTGGCGGTTATGTGGCGCTCTCCTCCCCAGAAGGGGGAGGCCTACCCACTAAAAACCTCAGGGTTGGCCTTCCTCAGGCATGTCGGGAGCCCCGGGATCACCAAGCTACTTCCGGGAACCCCCAACCTCCGCTCCCCCGCCGATACAGAAGAGCTCTCCTCGGGGGAGGCTACAATACTTCCCCCGATCTCCACCACCGACGACGCCCCCCGGCCGCGGAAGGGGCGTGGTCGGCATTGCCGCAATCAATGCCGGTGGAGACAGATCTCGCCCGATCTCTGTGACCAAGACTCGGCGCTCGGAAGCCCACGCGGGGCACTCCGCCAGCGTGTGCTGGGCCGAGTCGAGGTCGGATGCACAGTGGTGGCAATGTGTCGATCCCTCCCGTCCTATTTGACGCAGATACTCACCGAAGCAGCCGTGTCCGGTGAGTATCTGAGTCAATCGGTAGGTGAACTCCTCCTTCCCGTGGAGCCAAGCTTCGAGGTGCGGGAGTACGGCACCGACTGCCCGCTGGCGCGCGCAGATCCGTAATTCGAGCTGCGTACGCCAGGCCGCCACAATCCGTCAGTGCCACTCCCTCATAGGCACTTCGTGCGCGGGTTCCAGGGCGCTCCTTCCATCACTCCCCCGGTCGACACGCCGGGACGCATACGTCGCCGCGTACATGTCGGCCAGGATGTCGAATGGGGGGGAGCGACCCAGAACCGTCGCCGCCTCGTACGAGATTGTACGGTAGCCTCGTACGATCCGTATGGCCATTATCCGGCAGGGTGCAGGGTGCGTAGCAGAGCTCTGCAGCGGGGGGACTTCACGCAGTCTTGCGACCACACGGGAACCCCATACATGGCCACGGATCGCACGACGCTCTCGTACAGGCGGCGAACTCCATCCCTCGGTCCCCCGAGATTGGACAGTAGGCGATGAAATGCGCCCGCCACCCTTTTGGCTCGGGGGACCAACCACACGAAATGCTCCTCGAAGCTCCAGCGGCGGTCCAGGGTGAGGCCCAGGTACTTGATGTACGGCCCCACCGGGACCACCGCGTCACCCACCCGGATCCGGCAGCTGGGTGGTTCCCGGCGCCTCGGAAGGCCGTGGAACGATAGCGCCTCGGTTTTGTGAGGCGCTATTTCTAAACCCAGCCGGCGGATTGCCCGCACGACACATGCCACCCCAAGCTCGGCAAGTCTGAGCACCGGCCCGAAGTCGGCCCTAGTCGTCACGACGAGAGTGTCGTCAGCGTAGCAGACCGGTGGTTTGGGTAGCCTCCGGGGATCGGTCTCCACCATTTTAATAGTCGGCGCCTTTTTGGTGGCCGGGACCATCTCAGGGGCGGCCTTCTTTTGGCGCCTCGCCACAGTGGCCCAGGTTGTCACCCCGGGGATCTCGGGCGCCGGCGCTAAAAGTGCCGCCGGCGGGGCCATCGTGACGGGCCTGGGAGGAGGGGGAGCCTTCTTCTCCTTCTTCCCCGCCTTCTTCTTCCCCCCTCCCCTCTTCTTGTACCTTTTTCCGCCCCCTTGGGCGGCCGTATTCATCAACTGTTTAACTTATTTTAAAACTTTCAGTGTGACTTTTTAGAAACTAGCAAATAAATAGTCAATGTATTTTTCAATGTTAATTAATGAACTAAATTTGCAAGAATTGGCACGTTGTATACTGCTGAACAATCTACATTACATTGAAATCTTTTGAAGATGTTCAGATTAAGAGACCTAGATTAATTGAAAAAAAAAATACAAAATGTTTTATTTTAATATCATTTCATTTCAATGATTGTAGCGAATTTTTCTCTGTTCTGTGATGTATATGTGTCGATCGGTATGAGTTGTCGCCGAAGCGAACTATTTTATTACTACACGGTGTATAGCAGGGCATTTTCAATTAAGACCTTAGAGAGGTTGAGGGAACACTGCGTCGCTCCACAGACTGTAGACACAACGACATCCAAATTTCGGTATCCTACGAACTCTTAATACTATTATACAAATATATGAACCGGTGCTCTAAAACCTACTGTCTATTGTAATTTGTTCCACAATATCAAAGGTGCAATCTTGGATGCATTTTGGCCTAAGTTGCTAGCACATAATAATAGGTTGATAGCGAAGAGTCTCGATCAACATCTTAAGAGACTGCGATTCTCGACACGTGTCCGGATATTTCTCCCTTTGCAACCCTAACCACTGGTACCTTAGGCCTTGCTTTGCTACCGATGGCATACTAGATTTAAGCTTTTTAGAGGGGAGCTCCATTTGGAATCATGTTTGATTAGTAATATTCCGCAAGTATTTACATATTTTAAATTGATAATGTATTTGTTACTAGTTTTACTGTTATTATGTTTTGCCCAAATTAAATCGCGGGAGTTGAGCCATACGGCGGATCCACGGCAGCTCCCGTGGCGACTTCATGTTCGTTGTTTAGCGGTATGATCGCGTTGTTAGAAATACATTGCTTACTATGAAACTTATTTTGTATTATATGTGAAAACATTTTGTGAAGGCATTGTTTAAAAACATTGCCGTCACTTACACGTAGGTAAGTAAGATGTACGATTTCATTTCTTATTAAGTTGGAATTCATTGGGAAATGTGTGGTTGGATTGGATTTCATGATAAGAACTCCTTACATGCATGACATAATAAATTAAATTTGCGGTAGCAAACAAATAACAATTAAACTAGAACAAGTGTCGCACTGAGAACGCCAAGCCACATTTTGGCCACAAACCTGGATAAGAGCCAAGACACGCTGCTGCTTAACGAGTTGGTTTAATTGTTTTGTCTGTTCTTATATTGAACGTGATTTACCTTTGTTTTAACAATTGGCATGGATTTTTTAAATAGAACATTAAAAAGAAAATTATAGGTACTCAATTAATTTTAAACACCACCCTACTTTGTTGAAGACGCTAAATGAGTATCGTCTATTTAAAACATTGTGTTAGCCTTTTTTTATTTAATATGATAAATAAAATGTGAAATTGTAAATATTATTTCGTGCATAATAGCTAAGTAGCCATCGAATCAGGCAACATTTTTAATTATCATGATACATATGATACCATATGATAGATACCATACGAACTAATAAAAGTTATAAAGCCTATAGATATTTTTAAGTAGGAATTATCTATTTCGATTCCAAAAAATATTATGATTAAATTAGGTGATTATTTCATTGGCACCGACGGATTGTGGCGGCCTAGCGTGCGCAGCTCGAATTACGGATCTGCGCGCGCCAGCTGGCCGTCGGTGCTGTACTCCCGCACCTCGAAGCTTGGCTCCACGGGAAGGAGGAGGTCACCTACCGATTGACTCAGATACTCACTGGGCACGGCTGCTTCGGTCAGTATCTGTGTCAAATAGGACGGGAGGGATCGACACATTGCCACCACTGCGCATCCGACCTTGACTCGGCCCAGCACACGCTGGCGGAGTGCCCCGCGGCGAGATCTGTCTCCGCCGGCATTGATTACTTATTATTATTATATTATTATATTGACTATCCCTGAGGTTTTTAGTGGGTAGGCCTCCCCCTTTTAGTGGGGAAGAGAGCCCCACATAACCGCCGGCTCGCCATAGCCGGGGTATGCAATTTATTGCATTTTCCTCAGGGGAAGAAAAATAAAAAAAGGTGATATTTCATGTGCCATTTAAGACAAATATTGTACTTGTTAGCTCTAGAATTTGATAATGTTAAAGTATGTTACTCGAAATATTTTATATAGGTATTCGAATTTTGAACAAAAGGACAAAGGTAAATGTTGTAATTAGGTTATTATTTCATGTTCATTTTGATATCTGTATCGAAATGAACATGAAATAATAATGAACAGAATTGACAGATTCAATTATTTTCGAATCTCCATATAAAAAAATAAATATTTTGCCAGGAGTTCATTATTATGAGCTACCGTGAACATCCTTTAAGCTTTGTCGCTTTTGCTACGTTGTACAATTATTTTCGCATAATTGTACAACGTACTCGTAGCAAAAGCGTAATAATCAAAGCTTCAAAACAAAGCTTAGATAATGTTATATCTACTGTCGAAGCTATGATGTTAATTGTCAATTAATAAAATGATTATGATTATGATGATTATGGTAACTCAACATGAGCTGCGAACATTTTCAGCAATTTTTGTATTAGATCGCCTTTTCTTTGTTACCTTTAAAGTTCCTTATTTAGAGTTATACGGTACTAGAATTTATGTAACAAATTGCATAATCAACTTGACCCAATTTATGTTTATATAAGTAACTTGTCATTTCAAATGCTATCTTCATGTATCTTTGTTCAAATTCTATTGATTACATCTGTACATTACAGCATACTATTAATAACATCTGTGTTCCTATGTAGTAACTATACAGCTTTAGTTACGCCGTCTCCGCCATTTTATGTTCAATTAAGGATTTTGTTCCGAGACAGAGTGCTAATTCCGTGATTTGCAGTGTTTATCTTGTCCCATTACACTGAATTTGGCTTAGTCTTCGTACTGCAAAGGTGAAAAAATATAACTAATAAGTATGAAAACATGCTTAGTAATGGTGAGGCGAGCGCGGTTAAGAATTGCAAAATTTAAGCAAATTTGACTGTGGTCGGGCCAACGATGGCATTTTTTTTAGTAAAAATGAGGAAATATTCCGTGCATTACCTGACAAATTAATTGGTTGGTGCTTAGTTGCCGTACTGAGGCTACAGTACTGATTGTAACATGTTTCTATGAATTAATTTCAGAACTTAACGACTCATCTTTATTTTATGAAATGGATATCATTTCATAAATCGCGGTAAGCTTTTAACTGAGATCCGATTGCATATCATTCGTGAAATCATTGAAGAACCTAGTAGATTTTTTTTTGTATACATATTGCAAAAATAAGTATATAGCGGAAGCTACTTTGGTTAACCCGTCGCTGTGAGCATTACTGCCGTAAATAGGCAGCGCTTTATTGCTTATGTTGCTTAATTCAGTAACAAGTTAGCAACATTTGTTTACATGGCAACAATCTCGGAGACGAAGTTACTTTTATGCAAGCCGTGAGGAACATGACGAACATTTATATGTTGAATGCCGAATTGTGTTAAACAGTGTCAAATTCAAAATCAAAATAATCTTTCTTTAACACAGGTCTTTACAGATACTAATAGACGTCAAATAAATACAAAATGTTTACACCATTGACATATATTCTACCGATAGACAAGAACACTAAAAGAAAAAGTGTGCTCAAATACTGGTGAATGTTAGAACTATAATCAGCTAGATCGCTAAATCTATGTGACCTCGTATGACCATAGAAAAAAGACAACTGCTGGATCGCTTGTCGAAGTATAGATTTCGTTCAACCAAAACGTCGTAACCGCCGCTTACTTATGACGTTTTGCCGAGCGCAGTGAAGCATGACGGTAAAGCGCTTTGTATCAAAGAGTTTTCACCACAGAACACAGAAAGAGATTAGAACGGCTATGTAGGCGTGGCACGCGAGCCACAGTTATGATCAAATGATCATGACTGTGGCCAATAATGCGAACGCGTTGCTTAGTCAGTCACGAGTGATCACGGAGAGTGTTTTACGAAGTGCTGCGCGTTTGTTAATGAAAATGCCTACTTGTACTGTAATTACCTGCAAAGCAAGAAGTCAGGTCTCAAGTGTAGCTAAAGATGGAATATCTTTTCATCGGTAAATAGCAAATTTGATCGTAATAACTAACGTTTTACAAAAAAATTATCAAAGCTTGATCGTAACGATAAGACACATAATATTTTTCTAAAAAATATACATTGCCGGCTATGTACGCGCATGCGTCTAATTACATTACTCAGAGCGCGTAATGTAGTACACTGAATTCGGTAGCGACGCATTTGAATAACAGCAATAAACGTAGTAAAAGGCCATAGTGTTGTGCTTACCAAAAAACGTACGCATTATGTTTTATCGATAAATATTTTTTTTTAATATTCTGGTAGGAATAAATGATTGTGTGATAAACTCGAACATTTGTTGGGAGATTGTTCAAGTATTTATTTAAGTTTTAATTAAATTTAAATTATACTTTTATTAAACGAATTAATGTGTGCGACCGTGGAAATATGATTAATATGTCCAAATACATGTATAATTAATATCATCATCACAGCTCACATACGTCCCCACCGAGGGGCTCGAGCCTACCCTACCTACGTTAGGGTGATTAGGCCTTCGCTGGAGTTTCGAGGAGCACTTCGTGCGGTTGGTCCCCCGAGTCAAAAGGGTGGCGGGCGCGTTGCATCGCCTGCTGCCCAATCTCGGGGCACCAAGGGATGGAGTTCGCCGCCTGTACGAGGGCGTCGTGCGATCCGTGGCCATGTATGGGGCCCCCGTGTGGTCGCGAGACTGCGCGAGGTCCCCCCGCCGCAGAGCTCTGCTACGGAGCCTGCAGCGGATAATGGCCATACGGATCGTACGAGGCTACCGTACCATCTCGTACGAGGCGGCGACGGTTCTCGGACGCTCCTCCCCATTCGACATCCTGGCCGACATGTACGCGGCGACGTATGCGTCGCGGCGTGTCGGCCGGGGGGCCGATGGAGGGAGCGCCCCGGAACCCGCGCGCGAAGTGCCTAGGCGGGAGCCTAGGTGCCTTGAAGCTTGGCTCCACGGGAAGGAGGAGGTCTCCTACCGATTGACTCAGATACTCACCGGGCACGGCTGCTTCGGTGAGTATCTGTGTCGAATAGGACGGGAGGGATCGAAACATTGCCACCACTGCGCATCCGACCTCGACTCGGCCCAGCACACGCTGCCGGAGTGCCCCGCGTGGGCCTCCGAGCGCCGAGTCTTGGTCGCAGAGATCGGGCGAGATCTGTCTCCGCCGGCATTGATTGCGGCAATGCTGGCGGACGAGGGAGGTTGGAGGGCTGTGGCCTCCTTCTGTGAAGCAGCGATGCTCCAGAAGGAGGCCGCCGAGCGGGATCGGGAGATGGCCGATCCCGCTCGAAGAAGGCGGCGCCGAGCGCGGTAGGACAGCTGCGGCGCCGCCGCAGGTTGCCGACGAGCGCGAGGAAGTCGCGCCCGTGGATACGGCCACCCGGGAATTCGGGCATACTATATGTAAATGTATTAAATGAATAATATTGCAGATAGCTAGGGCATAATAAATTATAAAATTGTGAAAAGATAGCCACTGCAAAATCGCAAAATGTATCAACATGTCGGAAAAATGTCCTATCGCACACATATAAAAGTGCCTGTATATGTTTGTTATGGAAACAAGATTTACAGAAATATAGTTTACTTTGCTTCCAACCTACATCTATTTCACTTAATAAGTTTGTTTCATCATTATAGTATAGGTATATACAATTAAATTAATTATTAAAATTTAAATACCTACATGAATGTAATATTTCGTTTTCAGTATTGAAATATTTGTAATATTAAATTTGCTATCGACATTTTATATCGATAATTTTTCATTTTTGTCAATCACTAAGGTAATAATATCGTTTTTAGACGGAATTATTTGAATCTGGTGAGTGCAGTGCTGTGATTGGTTCAGTTCGTTATCGCGCGATGCGTACTTCTCCTGATTGGTTATGCGTGACTTTACAGACGCAGCGCTGGCTTCTTAAACTGGCGACAGCGGCTCCCGTACAAACGATGCATGTTCGCCATTCTAACCTCTTTTTCTGTGTTCTGTGGTTTTCACCGCAGGAGCAATACCAAATTTAATAAGCACATTGTATCTCATACACTTATTATGTTTTATAATAGAAGGAATGACAACATAAAACAAAACAAAATATTAGGACTTTATTTAATTATTACTACTATAAATACATACATATATAAATTTGTATTAAACAATAAAAAATTACGAACTAAACATTTTATAATCATCCCGTCTAATACATATATTAACCTAAAGTCGGCCGCGTACGCTTAGGAATGGAGGAACATCTGTATGGCTTTACTCTATGATTTTAGCAAGCACGTGCCAGCGCGGCGTCAATAAATACAAAATATTGTTTAAATTGTATAATTATATTATTATCCTTATTTCCACTTAAACAACTAGATATTTTACTCACTTAAATTCTTAATAATTATTTTTGTTCAGGTTTACTATTTAATCATTGTTTTAATTATGTTTATTGTCGGCCTATGAGCGATGCACACTGCGCGAATGGCAACGACTCACTGAGCGAGGTGCAGAGTCTACCAGTGTTGCCAACAAGGTGAATCTAAAACTTGCTAAACTGATGTTAAAATTTTGCCAAAATTATGCTAATTGCTTTATAATATTGCCAGAAAATAAGCTAACATTTTTATATACTCGCGCCATCTCTCGGTCGGAAGCCTGCATTAAAATATCGTTATCGACTAAGTAATTTCGACGCCAGCGCTTCAGTTGTTGGAATCCCGAACTACAAATCCATAGGCGTCTCTCGGCCTCAGCTTCCAGATAGAAATGAGCCTTCTTGGACCGTCTGTCTTCGTTGGTGATGCCCTATCCAACTATAAAGAAGTACATCAACAATAAAAAACAAATGATAATTACAGTATATTTTATATATATTTTTGAAGTATTTGGACTTAAAAAAGGAAAGTAAACTTGTTATTCATAATTATTTTATATGCCAAAAAATATGCTATTTGCTAAATAACTTATAAAAATGCTAAACAACATAAAAATATGCCAAATCTAGCATAAAATTTGCTAAATTGGCAACACTGGAGTCTACCCTGCACTTCACTCAAACGTAGTGAGTGTTTGGGCGGGCGAATCTAGTACGTAGTACATATATATCGATGGTTTACACCAAAAACCTGTTTCGCGCTTGTAGCGCGCATACGCTCGCTAGTAGATAGTAGTAGAATTGTGTGTTGCAACGTGGTGGCTGGAATGACGCGACAATAACAGACCAAATTATACGCGACCCAGCGCCTTTACATTTTTATTTCTATTTATTGTTAGTATTCCTAAACTGTGCCAGTAAGGATATTGACACGAAGAAAACTCATTGGTAATACATATGGTTAACCTAGGGTTCTCCGAAGGCGTAGTGAAAACGCGGTAACAATTTGATTTGAGATAAGAGGGCCTAGCACGTTGTTTATATATATAATATATATACAATATTTTCTTATTAAGGATACAAAGAACTTCAGAGTTACATAACCTTGTGTGTGCAAGGTTATGTAACTCTGAAGTTCTTTATAAGGGAAGATACTTATAAGGGAAACAAAAAAGTAATCTATACAGTGTATATATTGTGTATCTGTATAAACAGATACAATCAGAACGCAGATAAAATAGGGTCAATTTGTTTTTTCAACTTACTTAATTAAAATTTTGTAATATGTTGGTTTATAAAGCCCTTAGGTACCTTAAGCATGATCGTGTAGATGATTTTCAGCGCAGACACTAAGCTTCCCGCCTGGGATGCTTCGTGACCTTAATTTGGCGCATCAGACGATATTGCTGGTGCTGCGTTTAATATAAGATGTCGTCAAGGTATTATTGTATAAATTAGGATAGTTATTAGATAAGAAAGTACTATTGTTAGATAAGTAAATGCTGCGCAACTCACGTTAATGTTAAGTCACGGAATAGTATTATAAGATAATATGACGCTGTACGTACAGTACGTAGTAGATCCAAACGAGGACAGTTTAAAAAAGGCACGGACTACGAGTCCGTGGAGTAGACATATATATATATATATATATATATATATATATATATATATATATAAAGAAAGGTATTATTGCACGCTTGTAACTTGATATTACGCCTTAAAAATAGACCTAGAAGTTGCTAGGAATTGAGGGATCATTGAGTAAGATTCACTGGAGTACTGTACTGTACTGTAGAATCATCTGACTTCCGAAAAAGGTCAGGATATCCTGAAATCCGGCCACCTGTTCTATGTTCTAGAATCTCACGTCTCTCATTTTTTACTTTCGTATTATACATTGTATTATTTGTCTTAAAAGGACTGTCCCTGTTCTTAGTTTAAAGGTCCAAGGAATGGAGAGAATAATAAAACTATTCTCTCAAGGGAGAGACAATTTAAATATATGCAAACTTTATATATGATATTTACTTAATTAGTTACAAAAACTTAACTGTAATTAACTGTTTTACAATTGACACAATGAAAATTATCCATCACATATGACAGTTAACATCCAAACTTTTATTTTAAATACACACAAAAACATATATTATATAGATACAACTTAAAATTTCACGTTCTATTAAGAAGAAGCAACGATATTTATTTTAGGTATTGTTAATTTATTAATAAAACTAGCTTTCTGCCCGCGGCTTCGCCCGCGTGGATTTCGGGATTGGGTCTATAGAGGGTTAAGGCTCATAGCTTTTGGCCACGGCTAGATATGCGCGAAAGTCGGTTTATGGCGCGAAGGTTGTATCGCGCTTCCCGTAGGACTATCTGTTTTTCCGAGATAAAAAATACCGCAAAACCTTGCTCAAGAATCACTCTATCTATTGATGAAAGCCGCATGAAAATCTGTACAGTAGTTTTTGAGCGAAGCCTTTATTGCGCATCCCGTGGGATCTGTCGATTTTTGCGGGACAAAAAGTACCCTATTATTTAATCCGGACTTTTATCTTTAAGTCTGCAAAAATTTTAAATCAATCAGTTCAGTAGTTACGGCGTGAAAGCGGAACAAACAAACAAACTCACTTTCCGATTTATAATATTAGTAAGGATTTTGAATATTGTATATTTTCTTTCATTCGCGCCCCGTGCACTTTCCATTTCTTGTTGTACTATTACCATACGAAATATATATTTTCCCATAGTAACAATTTTATATGTGTCAAATTTCCCAGTGTCTCTAATTTCGAATCGTTATAGCTGTTTTATCAGATTTTGCCATTGGAACCTTGGTAAAAAGGTTATATACCGCGTAAGGCATATACCGCATATCCTTTCCCTGGTCTTAAAACTAGTCCAAATACAAATTTACTGACAATCAGTTCAATAGTTTGTTTTAAGTGTAATACAAATCTTTTTCATTATAACATTAGGGTATATATGCAAAAAAAATATCAGAGTAGTGTTTTCCTTGGTTTATTGTTCCCGGTCTCTTTGACGTGTTACGACCGTTACGAGTAACGGACCACTGTAGACACGTGCTTTACTGAGTAAAGTAAGAACTTCTGTGTTTTACACCTTCCTGAAAGGACATTTAAGACCCGCACTACAAGTTTTTCTTTTCTATATCATTCCTTTTTATTTATTATAAAACCTTTCCTTAGAGGTTGGACGTAGTCTGCGATGAATAGTGAATTTGGGAAGCATTTTTAATTATTTGACAAGTTCCGTACTCATGTTAACTTCAGTTTGTAATCCATACTAATATTATAAATGCGAAAGTAACTCTGTCTGTCTGTCTGTCTGTTCCGCTTTCACACCAAAACTACTGAACTGATTTAAATGAAATTTAGTACATAGATAGTCTAGAGCCTGAGGCTACTTTTTCATGCAAAAAAGGTTGTAAAGGGTTGTAAAAGGTTGAAAGGAGGGATAATAGGTTGTATGGAAATATTGTTAAAACTACTGAACCGATTTAAATGAAATTTGGTACACAGATAGTCTAAAGCCCGAGAAAGGACATAAGATAATTTTACCGACGGAAAACATATTATCCTTCCTGTGGGAAATTCGAATATAACGCGGGCGAAGCCGCGGGCGGAAAGTGACTCAATAAATGCAATATCAGATTAAGTCTAATATATATCTCATATATATGCCATACAAATTTTTATTCAATATTCCCTATCGTTATATACAGGAATGAATATATTAGGGGAAGTCTCAAAGTATAGATGAAGATAATAAATATTATTGTTGAAAATTTAAGAGAAAAGAGACTTTTCAGGTATGGATATGTATTAACAAGGCTGAATGATCATGTTACTAGGAAAGTTATGGACCTGAAAGTGGATGAGCGTGTGAGATATTTTTTGACTTATCTTTAACCTCTAAACAAATCTCGTTTTGTTCCAACATACAGGATTCAAAAAACTAAAGGGCGTTCATGGGGAAATTTGTAACTTTGATAATAATATATATAGTAACATAATTTAATGAATCTGTAATAAATAAATAACTGTTTTTATCGAACTCATGTGTATCTGATATTTTTATTGTGTGGATATGTAAATAGATGTAATTGTATTATTTTTAGATTTTGAAAAAAGAAGTTGAAAAAATAGACTCTCATAGTTTCTTGCTTGTTTTTACCTCAGGGCTTTCTCAATTTCCGAACAGGTGTTGATAACCTTTTTTTGTTTCCCTTGTACGTAACTCTTGTATCCTCTATATTTATTTGTGGCCTATTTTGAATAAAGGATTGATGATTTTATCGATTTATGTACAAGGCTAGAAATTTTTTTAATAATTCCAAAATAATTCTCAATGTAAACTTGTAGATGATGTCTACAGTTGGCTGTGTAGTTTAATATTAAAACCATTATTCCAGTGACCTACATCTCCTGAACAAGGCACGAGCCTAAACTGAAATTCATATGCGGCTCACGAGCCCGTATTGTTTGCCGCGGCCTGTCGCGCGTCGGAATTAATGTGTTTTGCCTGTGGATGTCTTTTTTCGTGCATTTTTTCTATGCATTTTAAATGCGCCGTATAATGCAGTTTTCATGTGTTCGGATAAGTTTGCTGGGTTTCATAATTAAAGTTTACGGGACGCTACGCATTCACGTGACATGGTTCACATTTTAAGATTCCACTTGTACCTGTAACCATGCATGGAAGTGTTAATGAAAGTCGAGGGCGCTAGGAAAGTATGTTTGGATAGTATCAAATCAAATCAAATCAAATCAAATCAAATCAAATCAAATCAAATCAAATCAAATCAAATCAAATCAAATCAAATCAAATCAAATCAAATCAAATCAAATCAAATCAAATCAAATCAAATCAAATCAAATCAAATCAAATCAAATCAAATCAAATCAAATCAATCAAATCAAATCAAATCAAATCAAATCAAATCAAATCAAATCAAATCAAATCAAATCAAATCAAATCATATCAAATCAATCTAAATCAAATAAAATCAAATCATTTTTACAATAAGATCACAAATTACAATAAAGAACAGGCCACATCTACCATTTCTGGCTTGCAAAAGTTAGGTACACAATATAATTTACTATAATTAAAAAACAATGTCAAAATAATAGTATATCAATCATAAGAATGTGCTTGCATATTTAAAAAACAATTATAAATGTCAGAGGTACGTACTTAAGGTAAAAGAATTGTTAATTGTTAAATAATTAAAACCACCAAAATAAAATTATGTCAAATGCAATAAGGTGCATACACATACAACATTTGTTAATGTCTCGTACATAGGGTAAATGGATATAAACTAAATTTGACCATCATTCTCTAAATATGCATAAACAGAATAATAACATTTTTCGACCAACCATTTATACAAATGATTTTTAAATAAATTATTAGACATATCCGAGATTTCCGATGGTAGGTTATTATATAATCTAGCCACCATAGAATAACAATTTCTTCGACATATGTCAGTCTTTATATGCGGTAAGAGTAATTTATTCGGATATCTGGTTGTAAACTTTAAATATCTTTTTTCTTTGCAAATAAATGAAGATTTTGTTTCGCAAAAGTACACGCTTCGAAAATGTACATTGAAGGATGTGTCAAAAGATTCAAAGATTACGTTGGCTTGAGTATGTGGATTTGGAAATTATAGTTTTCAGTTATCCTCTTATATTCTTCTGACGCTGGAGATCTCTTAAGGAGATCGATATTAAAATCTCCTGTTATTATAATTTTCTTTTTAATTTTAGTTTGTAGCTTATTTAGTAATTTTTCGAATTTATTAAGAAAAATCAGAGGATTAGTATTAGTAATATAAAGACAAATAATAATACATTTATGTTTCAAAATTTCTATACCGCAGCATTCGAATAAAAACTCTTCACACAAATCTTTAAAAATGATTAGCTTTTTAAATTTTATGTTTACTCTACACCAGTGTTTTTCAACCTGTGGGTCGCGACCCCCTGCGGGGTCGAGAAGCTTCTGTGAGAACTAAGTACTTCAGTAAAAAAACAATAAAGATAAAAAAGATTGATTACTTAATAAAGTAAGAGAAATTTAACAAAAGGATATACTCGTAATTATTTATGTTACTCATACTCATAAATTAATATTTGTAACACTGTAACATATATATACATACATGATAAAACAGCGAAGGGTGGGGGGTCGCGAAATTTATTTTCTTGCCAGTGGGGTCGCATCAAGAAAAAGGTTGAAAAACACTGCTCTACACAATATACAGGCTCCTCCGCGTTTTTGTTTAGATCTGGAATACGAATCAGCTAAAGTAAAACCATTTATTTTTAAGTTTGATTCATTTCCAGATTTGATGAATGTCTCTGAAAAGCACAAAACGTCGATATTTTGCTGTTTATCTTTTAAGGATTTTAATGCTATTTGTACGGTATCTTGTTTACTCAATATGTCAGCAATGTTTTGGTATAAAATCTTTAAATGTTTTTGTTGCTTCTTATCGAAAAATCTTTTTTGGAATATTGGATTTATTTACTAAAGGAAAATAATCTAAAAGTGTAGTTTCTTTTAATTACCGTTTTGAGTGATTGGTGCGATCCCTACTGTGGCAGGTAAATAATGAGGACACGAACCCCTTTTTTGCCTATGGCCTCGGGTTAAGTTGTTATCACTTAAAAACTGGTAGTACAAGTGGGACCTAATATTATATCAGTAATAAGTCCTTTTAATCGCAACAATATGTTGTTCAAGCCATAATCATTTTATTTTCCTGTTAGGTGTGAGAACATTTCATGATTTAAATTCAGATTGGCATCAAACAGAACACTGTAGCCCTGAGTTTTTATGTCTGTAAATAGTAGTAAGTAGTATACTAATAAAATAATATTTTTCACAAGATTGGCGCAGCTGAGTGATCGACTACTACATCGGGTCGCGGCTTAGATTTACGCATGGAATAGATATTTTGTACAAAAATTTGTTATAGTTAGTTGTATGTGCATGTGAGGTTTTTTTTAACTGTAGGCAACACACTGATCCCGATAAAAAAATCTAGCGTGTTTCATTAAACAATATATATACTTTAGATATAATAATAGTAGTATACTACACAAATTTTCTAATCATAATGAAATTTGGTGTGAGGATAGTTTTGAGACTCGCAAAAGTACATATCATTGTCGATTTACAATTTTACCCTGGGACAATAATTTATTATTATGGGAAAATTCTGTATGAGAGACGTATTCTTACATTTCGATGGTTGACTAATAAATTATAAAATTCCTTGTTGTATGAAAAAAATTAAATATATACAAATTATAATATAGTTGAATAGTAATAGATAAATAAATAGATTAACCATTTATTAATAACATTATATTCCTAATTTAAAGACCATCAACGAATCCGTACACATCTCTGATGTTGCAGGGTGTTTAATAGGCGATGGTAAAGGAGTACTATCATAATTAATTTGTTCTTTTGCCCTTTTATAACATAAATAAATGAATGCTTCTACATTTCTTTAACACATATTTTCTGAATTGCTGAAGGTTTATATTTCACCGCACTCTAAATAGCTGGCGAGCGCTTGTAGCAAAATTGCAGATAGCGCAACGAGTCTCACACGTAACACGTACGTATTACGTTGTATACGTAATTCGATCGGACAGTAATAGAGGCGTCGCCGCAGATGCGGTTCAACGCCTAGCCTTGCATAGTTTGACCACATATTACGAAATCTCAGGACAATTGTTGAAAAATGACGTAGCTGAGTTTTCGTGTACAGAAGACGTAAATGAAATCAAAATCATCTTTATTCAACATATACCTTTACAGGCATTTATTGATGTCAAAGAAATATAAAATTGAAAGGGTACAAAGAAGTTACGAGTCACATAACCTTATACAAGGAGAAAAAAAGAAAATGACTATACGAGTAGTTGCTCGGATATTAATAGATTTCGAAAAGTACAGGCAAGAAACTCTGAAGGTTTATTGTTTTACCTTACACCTAAAATTACATATCATATACATATTAAAAACATAAAGTATTTTAAAACATTCTTATCTTTGTCAATTGGAGTGGTGCAGGTTGGATGAAACTAATGATGGTGATATGAGCAGATATCAGAAAATATTTGTGAATGACAAATATCATGTAAAACAGTATATTAAGTTAATGGTCATACTTATCTATGTGTAAAGATGTGTGTAATACACATCCTTACACATACTAGAATTTAAATTAGTGTTAATAAAAATTAATGATAAATTAGTTTTTGAATGCAATGATTTGATAAATTCGCCGTTCATACTTTGGTAACTTGTTATGATTAAATAAACAAGCATGTAAGTGTTTGAACAAAGACCCACTGACAAAACTTTTTGGTTGCGCACCATACCTGGCACTGGCTATTCGTCAGGCGTTCTAACAAACGCCTGGCGATCTCTCAATAGAGCACACTTACTAAAATATCCCACTGTCTATCCCTTCTTTAGTCAGGTCTATCCAAGGACTTCAAAACTTAATTTATCTAGAGTGCAATTCTAGCGCGTAAATCGCACCTAGAGTGGTTGTGGAAGAGCAGCTACATAGGTGCGCTTTCTATCACCCACCTGTGTTGCAGGAGACAGGCATGAGAATCATTTTCACGCTTTTCGCTGCTTAATTCTGTGGAACTACCGATGTACATACACCTAATCAATATCTGAACCATTTGGTAGAAAAGGCTGACCAGCCGGAACCCTATGAGAAAATTAAGTAACAGACTAGTGTATACCACACTGATTGTGTAATGTGAAGAGATGAGAGTTTTTACTAGAAGAATTATGAACATAAACATGAATTGATTAAAAGGTAGTAAATGACCTAAAAAGCATTACAAATAAAGTATTTTTTACAAGAAAAAAGAACAATAATATGTAACGATTTGATTGATAATAACTTTATGGTCTGATTATTCAGCATTATTCTTAAAACAGCGTATCTTGAGTTTATCATGACAATTTATTTCAAAATTTTCTATAAGTTCTTTAAATCAGCCATCGCGTTTATCAAAGTTATAGCTTTCAAACCCATCTCAGAAAAATTAAATTAACTCACGATGCCATAAGGAGTCGTATACAAACTTGAACAAATAAATACACAAGTCTTATATTTACGAGTATATGCAAATACGCACTCTCTAAAAATCCAAGCGAAACTCGCGTCTATCTTCGGAACTATTATGATTTAATTTTTTTTTATTTCCGCTAATACCTTACAAAAATAATAAAGACCTTCTCCAAAAATACATACGTCCAAAGTTAATCAAGTTAAATCCACCATTCTTAAAGGAAGGTTGAACAAATAAGAGGACAAGTCCCACATTCACATGCAAATGTGCGGTCCTTACTAAAAACGCAATTTGCATTGATATAGATTCAGCATACATGATGGAACCGCTCAGTAGCCTCACCCATGTTGATTGCCACATCTGTGGTCTCGAGAGCTCGTGACAAGGAAATAATGTATATCAGATGTATGATACATAATACTACATCAATCATACATGAACAATATTTAAATACACAATTTTATGTAACGTTATTCTGTAACCTAATTCTTCATTAGATTGGATTATTGGACAATTAATTTATTATTTTAAAGTTAAAACAAAGGATACATAAATACATAAAATAATCGCCATATACACCATATTCCTGCAAGATAACAATGTGGAACTAAATTCGGAATCGCAAGACCAAAATTACCCATTCAATTCAGGTTTTGTTCTTAATGTCAATCTAGTCTGGTCTGTAATACTAATTACTAAACATTAATGACGAATTTTCTGTGTCATACACTTTAATAATATAATACTGTTTTAATAATAATAATCTATCAGTGCAGTTTGTGTTGAGCTGATGTATTACGACATTGAGAGGTCACCATCATCTGTCTTGCCTTAGCCAGCCAACCAGAGTGGAGATGCAAGAACAGATATTCGAAGGGTGGAAGTCATTGGAACATCTTTCGCGTTTCGCTCGCTGCTGCATACATATTTCTCAACACCTTTAGCTTGCTTTTTGAAGGCCATATTTAATGAGAGGCAAGTTATCATATTGAAATCAATTAAGAGACATTGAGAAGGCAGGTGGCCGAAGGCTTCCCATAGTGGGCTATGGAAATTGGGATTCTCATTACTATCAAAATTACAAAACAATAGCCCATAATCGTTTTGGCCAATAATTACAGTAGTTCCTGTGAATCTAGCTGAGTATAGATTTTGGCTGCATCTATATTACAGGTAGGACCTATTTGGTTAAATAGAACCTACTTAAGCATGTAAAATCTATCTGTTATCAATAATTTGACTTGTTTTCGATTCCTGTAAAATATAATCGTAGTATTTTAAAACACTTATCAAATGTAAAATTATAATAGATGACTATAAGTTATGCCTATTAAACCGGTTACCTAAACATGTTGCAACATGTCCTGTTGTCTACCACAAACATGTATGTCACATTCTACGTAGCATTAATTCGTCAGCAAAGTATCAGCAGGAAACGCTGGGTCGCAAATGCTCGAACGGTTCACGAATAAAGCATGTAACATGTCCAAGCAGCGTTTGACGTGTTATGAGCAATATCAGATAATATTACTATCTTATTAATTTGTGTAATGGAATCTAGAGTAAAATAATTACTTTTTTTTCCTCAGGAAAGGAGGCTGAGAATCCATCATGGATACCACTGCAACGACAAGTAGAGAGATGCAGTGATTATGTCGGACTCCTGGTGAATCGAGGCGGCTCGACCCAACAGACCTACCGAATAAACTCAGCCTAAGCCTTTGGTCCTAATGATCCTACTGGCTTAAAGTGACGGAGAGCCGCACCTCAGGAGAGGTACGGTTAGCGCTGCCTATGTTGACCGAGAACCTACTCGTGCCTAAGCAGAAGGCTGCCGATTAGGGGGTGACAAAAGATTCGACGGCTCAGACGCCGCCGCTTGCAGGTCTTGATGGTCCTGCGTGAGTTGGTTGGGGGGGTCGCTAAGGACATGTCGCGGTCTACGTATCCTCTGCTGATATTGATTGTTGCCTAATGATAGGCTCGCGGAAGGCGGTGTTGATGGGGGTCTAGAGTAACAGACAGATATGCATATATATATTACACATATCGCACTAATAATACAATAGTGTATCAACTCAAAATCGAACATTTTTCAGAATCAACAAAAAAACTTATTACTCACTTCATGTAATAGTTGCAAATTGAATAACTGTAACATAAGTTTTTTAATTTATCCTTATTCTGTTTTTGCACTAATCGAACGACGGTCTTGATCACGCGTGAGGAATCAAATTTTGCGTGTGTTTATAGTATTATGTCAAGTACGACGTTTTGAGTTGATACACTATTGTATTATTAGTGCGATATATAAATGTTTATAATGCTCGTGTTCATCACACAAACATCAACTCGAACCCGCGACCTCAGAGATGGCGACACCTTGAAACCGTAAGACGTGACTGTTATATGTTTGTTATTTAATATTAATATTCAAGTTGTATATCTATAATTTATTACCGCCAACACTTAACTGTAACTTATGCTATTTGTAACTTATTACCTTATATGAAAATATATATATTGTTCTACTTATGTGCCGTGTACGCTGAACACACGTACCTAGGAATTTTATATAGACATCTACTGAATGAGAAATATATATTTATAATTCGATTATATTGTTTTTATATTTCAAATAATAAAATAAAATATTTGTAAATAGTCTATGATGACAGTTTGTGAGTAACTTAAGTTACGTTTGATTTGGAGTCGATCCTGAAACAGTTCAGTTTCATTCAAGTGGTACTGTCCAACTAAACGGTTCACAACCACGTTCATATCAATGCCACATCGGTAGGCGTGCAACGCGCGGGATGCTACTAAATTGATTTGTGGGACGTAGGAATGCAGAGGATCGAATTTATGAGCGATTAAATTATATTGTCAATATATTGCTTCAGAAAAACATGACCTATTTGACTACTGCAACAAACGTGTCATTTTTCACGGTATTCTCCGAGAGCAGATTTTGATTTGAACAAAGAATCTTTTTGAACATGCAACACCAACGTAAGTTGGTGGTGCTGGTTCAGTTTAGTAATTAACTGAAACAACAGAGTCAATGGAACCGAGTGTAAACTCCAAATTGTGGACAATTAGGTGTAAAATATAACAAAATGTGTAAATTTTATTGATACGTAATTTGAAATTAAATTAATATTCATTACAAAGGTGCTATACTAAAATTTATTTAGTCAATCTATGAATATCTCAAAAAATGAAAAATTATATTTACTGTTTTTATTTTAGTAGTTCTGCATTAATTATAATCATATTTTTTAAACCATCAGATGAATGATTTTTAAACCATCACGTAGAACTCATCAGAAACACTTCACTGGACATTCTCGTTACGTTGCACGAGTCGCCCCAATAAACAGAAGTTAAGCCAGTTACGTCAGAGGGGTGACAGTGCCGGACACAAAGCTACCCACTAATTGGGAACTGCACGGCTGGTCAACAGAACAGTACACTTGATTCCACGAAAAGTAATCACAAATATATTTTCTAAAGAAATGACTCACTCATGCAGTGGATTATACGTTAAACTAAAACTATCGCTCAAAAGGAATATTTGTTATACAAGTGTATTGATAAAAAGCAAGTAAACCCCACTTGATAGTAAATCGCTATATTCGCCTATTGCAACATACAGTTCTGAGTTTCGTTGCAAATCTATAACTGCTACACGACCCACAGTGCAAGTTGCCAACTTATATACAGAGCTCGGAATTAAGTAGTTGTTCATGTACACTGATTTCATACAGCGAAAAAATCATATGGATATGCATCAAATCCCGAGGTTAATGTTAAATAGCAGAAAAAAATCCCGTGATTGTTTAAATTAAAAAATCTTTTTTAATTTACAAATGGATTTTAGACGTTCGGAGAAATTGGAGGGTGTCACAATACATATTGCTGAACGTGGGCCGTCTCGTGACCTTTGACACCTTGGAGTACCGTTACCAGGTTACGTGGATCAGTTTCTGAGAACTGTTCACTTTGTGATTAGCCAATTAAATGGAGACAACTCTCCTTTCGTCGATGGTCAATCCTGCAATCTTGCCCCACTACCACGTAAGGTTCGTAATTCTTTATACAGTGCAGGTATGCTAAATGCCCTTTTTTGATGGGGGGAAATGCGACCTTATGCACCATGACATCGCGCTGGCAAGGTGCGGCCGTGTATGGTGCTCTCCGGTCAAGGGGACCGGCCTACCCACTAAATCCCCCCAAGTTCTCTGGGCCCGTACAGGGCACATGGCGGGGTGTGCTCTCGCGATTCGACAGCCAATGCTAAATGCCTTAGCTTTCTAGTCGCTTCAAAATCACTTATTGAATCATAGAGATCTCCAACATCTATGAAGACACACTCAGCTTTTTGAAATATTTTAAGGCTTCTCAGAATGGAGTCATATAATGCTACTTTCCTGTAAATTCTTTGTTCACTTTTATGACCTTCATATGCGATTAGCATAATATTTAATTCGATTAGTCGGAACCAAATAGCGATCTTCATTACTGATTCATTGACTTTGAGTATTTTTTCAAGGCTCATTGCAAGTTAATTTCTAGTTATTATTCTCTGATAAAAACTTATCGAGGTTATTAAGGCCCCGAGGCCTCCATTTAAAAGTGCTAACTGCACATTATCGAGTCACCTGTTACCAAAGATATTCTTAAGGTGCTAAGTAAGATCAAAACATGGATCAATTGTTCCGCACTTATTACTTTGACGTAAGCTGATATATGATTAAGTTTGTTTTAATAATTTAATAATGATAAGAAAAACAAACTGTTACAGTTTCCTATAGTATATGTATTACCTGCGAGGTTGATAGTAAATCTGCTCCCTTCATAATCTACAGTGCATATATAGTGCACGTTGCCAACTTATGACATAAGACGTTAGGTACGACATCCAGTAAACTGTCAAAACTTACCCTTCCAACCAGTACATATTAATGCGTGGAATAAAGTATATTATAATACAAGTGTAATAAAAATAAATATCAAACCTCTAATAAACAATACCACTAATATTGTACTTTTTTAATTGAAAGGCAAGAACACGCATTTTCTTTTTCATTCATGTTTTTTTTTATCATATTCGGTCAAATACTTTTGCTATAAAGTTGAATAACAATAATAATATTTTATTTAAAATTTTGTATAGATTGTCAAAATCTATATTGCTATATTGTAGATAGATTTTTTGTGAAACACTTAGAGCCTTAAAGCCAAAGAGCTTTTACGCCTTCCTCCTGTTTAGCCACTCAGCAATTTTCAATGACCCATAATTTTCGTAGACGACCTCCTTTTATCCAGATTAATGAGAAAATGGTATAATGAAGATAAAGCTAACGTAATCTTCTAAATGTTTCTTCGTGATGTATTGAAAGACTATTCTCAACAACCGGAAAGAACATTTTACTGCGGGAAAATATAGCTTTTATATCGGATTTTCTACAAGCAAATATATAATAAAAATGATCTTATGTTCTTTCCGGGTCACCACTTATCCCCATATTATATTGCATCAAAACCTGGCCGTTTGTTTTAATCAGACTTTCCGGGTCTCAGTTTCGGTCAGCCTAGCATATTCAAGCAAAAACTTTTATACCTTATTTTTACCTTATTATGGTAATAATGATTTTAACACACTTTTTATGTTGTATTTATTTATATATTATTATTATCCGCTTTTAAAAATAAATAATCCATAGTAATGTATCCATATATACTTACTGCCGTTAATGGTTGAAATAATATTTATTATCTACATTTAACAACCTAAGAATTAAAGGGGCTGGTATTCTATGAATCAGTCAATTAATAGACTTGCTTTTATCTAAGATACTAAGAAAAGTTACTTAAAAACAAAGATATACAATTTTCAATATAAAAAATTAACAAAATAAACAAAAATCTCAAATAAAGATAATCACTTGGTAAGAAGCTATTGTTATTTTTTTTGAAGTACTAAAATGAATTTTCCTATAAAGTGTATAGTAATTGTTAGGTTGGCTTTAATTGTCTAAGAAAATTATTGAAACAACAGTAAAATACATTGAATCACCAATCTTAAAGTACCGAATGAATTTTTTTAACTTTAACTTAATATATAATTAGCTTAATATTTTTCGGTTGTAATATTTTTTTTTTCGGTTGTAATATTTTAATTTACTCACGTAGTTTTCTCACGATTTCTTCTTGTGAATTATCACGATGAAAAATTATTTTTATAAAGTCTAGTCAAATCTATAAATATCGCCAGACATTTTGTAGATTTGAAGGATTGGAATAGATTCCCGAGTCACATAGTAAATATCTACATAGAAATTTTGTTTATTTATATCATATAATAACACATTTTATTATTTTTTCATAAATATATCTTTGCACTATTAGCGTAAAAATTTGTTGAAAAGTTAAATGTTAAAAGCTTTTAAATGTTAGCATATGCTCGCCATATCACTGAAACATTTTATACTCAGTGATTTCTCTTTATAACAGGATAGTTTTACTATTGATAGAGATTGTTAATTAATTAAAATTAAATATAGTAAATTCGCTACAAATTTTAATAGGATTGTTCGGATAGGTGATTACTTGCCATCTTGGTAACATAAAATAAAACACCTGTAAACTTACTCTTGAAATCTTAGTCAAAATTAATCCATGACGGGTTCAAGTCGGTTCCAGTAATAACTGTCAAAGTATGAAAACTGACAAAACTCAAACTATTTTTAGTTGGTGACCAGTTACTATTTTATATAGGTTTATGATTTTGTTTTTATTTAGAAATTTATTGGTTTTTAATGTATACCAATATACAATAAAATTGTCACGTGTTGTCAATACAATGATATCTCAAAAACTCATCACGAGACAAGATGAAATAATTACCGTTTAATTAAGATGTGACTATTATTTTATATGTTTAAGATATTTTATTTATATAGTCCGTGGATTATTATTGCTTAGTGGGAAATATGTGCTCTAGTTATGTGTAGTTCATGTTGTACATACATACCTTGTAAAAGAAAATAATAATTGATTATATTCTGTTTTGTGTGTCAAATAAATTAATAAAGATATGTCAATATTATACCGAAGAGAAATGTGACATTTTCATTCATTCTAATTTCATTGTATCACTGCCAGAGTACGAAATATGTCAAAATTGGTTAGAAATGATTTTTTTATTGTAAATATAATTCAAGAGTAACCTGTTGAAATTGATCGCATGTGTCAAACATACACGGAATGACCCAGATTTGTGATGCACAAAAGAGCCTTTCGTATGGCACTGAATACTAGATTTCATTCCTGTCCTATGCAGGAGATTTTTTGTTCATTTCCTTTTACAGTTTTTGGGTTACACACACTGGAATTTCACATCACAATATTTTTTACAAAGAAACTGTAAAATTGCAGTTGCGCATGTAAAGGGTTCCGAATTACATGTTTGAGTTAAAGTCATCTGCTCACCTTGCACCTTGCCAATCCTAGACGAGGTTCTCTAAGACACAACAGTTTGTAACATAACATGACTCTTCATTACATGTCAAAAATATAAGCAGAATAAGAAAATGTAAAATAAAACAGTAGTATAAGATGAATATGACAGAACACATTCATCTTATACAAGTACTACATCAGTTTACTTTAAACCAGGCAAAACGTTTTGACTGATATCAAGTGATCACAAACTAAAGATCCTTTAAGTATTTATAATATGAAATCGTAAAAATATAGAACACGGTCCGCGTAGAAATGGAATATGTAATGCCTCATCAATTCCAGAGTTTTACACATAGGCTTAAAATTTAAAATCAATGCCATTTGGCCCGACTCCAAACCGGCGGTCGAATGTAAGATTTTAATGTTGGCAAAAAGTGCAAGACCGCAGACGGTATTCTCTTTAAAAAATGAATCAAATCGCGTGTGCTTGTTAAATGGAATCAACTGGGATTTTTGGAGCGATGGTTTTTACGATAGATTAGCATTTACTTTGTAATTTTACCGTAGTATTTTATTCGTTTTTAATATTCGAGTTTCTATAGTAAAGGACATTGTTCCGGCTCCATACATGTTCTGCCTAAGAACCGAAAGTGATTTATATAAACTTTTAAAATTATATGGAATCCTATGAAATAAGTTTTCACGAACGGACAATTCAGGAAACTAAAATAATTACGAAAAAAGTTAATATTTTACGAAAAAAATAAAAAATAACCAGCCTTGGGTGAAATATCAGAGTAGTAATATCAAAGTAATATTAACAATACTATGTACAGCTATATATGTTCTCTTCTAGAACTAGAAAAGGACTACTTTACTAGATACTAGGAAAAGAGATAGTTCCTAGTCAAGTTTAAGATAATTCTTTAACAATTATCATTTTACAAAATCCAGTCCTTTACACACCAAAAGCCGAGTCTACCAAGTACGCAATGTAATCGGAGTCCGTAATCAAGCCAAAGTTGTTAGAATAAAACCATGAAACGCATAGAAAATCACAAAAGAAACGATAGTCGCAAAGTAATCAAAAATTGAATGAAACGGACACAGATAAGGTATGAAGTACACCAGTGTTGCCAATTACGAAAACTATAATATTCGAATGCCAAACTAGAAATTCGCGATTTCTCTTAAAAAATATATAATACTAGTTTTTTTCTAGCTAGTCAATTAAGGTATTTAAATTAATAAAGTGTTATCAACTAATTTTAAGAACGGACTTTTTAAAGGAGGAGGTTCTCAATTCGATCCGTATTTACCGAAATTCCGAAACTGGCAGCACTGGCTGACGGAAAACATTTTATACGGCATCAATAATTGTGATCCAACTTTTAATTTGGAATTTATTTATTTGAAGTGTCCGTGGAATACTAAAATATGTTTCAAATAATATAAAAATAAATGAAAATTATAGTATAATTTATATTCACATCGGTTCTTAAGCCAAAATTGAACAATGTCCTTTATAACTAATGTTTAAAAGGTACGGTCAGCAATGAATCAAGTGATGAATTGGTCTACAAAAATCACAGTTATTACAAGCATTGGCGCAGAATACATATATAAAATTTAGGTATTATTTACGTATGTTACTTTGGAAGGGTATATGATCACTGAATAAAAATAATTAAAGTAAGTACATTCGCAACCACATAAATATGTTCTTGTTAAAAGACAACCATTAAAATTAGACGAGTTGTAGAAGTGACACATAAACTGACGGCTAGCACACTTTCTAAGATTTGCCGCACACATGAAATATAACTCTGAAAACTTCAGTTACGGAAGAACATAGCTACTGTGAGGTAAGAAATTGGCATACTATGTTAACTGGAAGAGTCGCTGTTTCTTAAAAGGCAACGTAGAACATAGACTAAATCTTCGTACTTTGTATGACTCTGGTGATTTTGCTTCTTGCCTGTTTTCTCAAGAACTCTTCCAATTCTAGACAGATTTTAAGTCAATATTTAATACTTAATGGTAAGTGATTATTGTAACTTGTAGTACATGTGATTCTTATGAGATTCGCAGCATACGTATCTGCAAACCCCACAAAAACCACAGTGTATTTTGCAAGCATGTGACGTAAGATGAAATGTATCTAGTGACCAGTAATTCTATTCCCTATCTTTCTTACTTTTCATACCAGAATACAACAATGCGAACAACACTATTTTACCTGGTATAGAGTCTCCCTCCGGTAAATTTTCTCATTGCTTTGTTCGTGTGTACGTACGAGATTTTTGTTTTCCTATGTGAAAATTTGATTTGGTGTCAATAAGTAAATTTTAATGTTGAATAAAGGTTTTTGATTTGTTTTGGATCTATATGGCCGGTGGAATAGATAATATCGTAATCTTACAAACTAAAAATAGAATTTATTATTTTGCATTCAGCACCAAAAAAGCAGCGAGGTGGATTTAAATAAAATGCTTTTATCGTGATAATTCTTAAAATATTTTAGAATAAAACTAACACCACAGGTCACATACCATACGTTCTAACCAAGGAACTCGAGCCTACTCTATGTTAAAATGATTAGACCTCAGTCAACCAGGGTGGTCTAGTGCGGATTGGTTGACCTTTGAATTTCATCGCCTGACAATGTTTTCCTTCAAAGACTGACACTCCATGTCAGATAAATTTTCTTTCCATTTCCGCACACGTACACATTGGTACATGACACGATAGAGCCCCCCGAATCATCATCAAATTAATAATAATAATAATAACGCTCTATCATCACGGATAGGACTATTGCGTGCAATAAACCTGATATCGTGGTGGTCGACCGCTCCCAGCGCCGTGCAATGCTCGTTGATATTACCATCCCTCATGACGAGAACCTCGTAAAAGCCGAGAAGGACAAAGCCAGTAAGTACCTTGACTTGGCATACGAGGTAACCGCCATGTGGGATGTTGATTCGACAATCATTGTTCCGATAGTTGTGTCTGCGAATGGCTTGATAGCAAAGAGTCTCGATCAACATCTTAAGAGGCTCTCGCTTGACGGATGGATCAAGGGTCGGATACAAAAAGCAGTGATTCTCGACACGGCACGTATTGTCCGGAGATTTCTCTGTCTGCAGCCCTAACCACCGGTTTGTTTGGGCCTTGCCTCGCTACCGGCGGCATACTAGGTTTAAGTTTTTTATAGTATTTATATTTATTTTATATATCTATATTGTAAACAACCTAAATTTAAGATTATTAATTAAATATATGAATAATAATAAAATAGGACAAAGCCAGTAAGTACCTTGACTTGGCATACGAGGTAACCGCCATGTGGGATGTTGATTCGACAATCATTGTTCCGATAGTTGTGTCTGCGAATGGCTTGATAGCAAAGAGTCTCGATCAACATCTTAAGAGGCTCTCGCTTGACGGATGGATCAAGGGTCGGATACAAAAAGCAGTGATTCTCGACACGGCACGTATTGTCCGGAGATTTCTCTGTCCTAGCCTAACCACCGGTTTGTTTGGGCCTTGCCTCGCTACCGGCGGCATACTAGGTTTAAGTTTTTTATAGTATTTATATTTATTTTATATATCTATATTGTAAAAAACTTAAATTTAAGATTATTAATTAAATATATGAATAATAATAATAAACACTTTATTGCACATAAACATAAAATACAAAAAAAAATAACAAATATAAGAACAAATTAAATCAAAATTAACTTTATTCCAATAAGATTTTATAGAAAGCTCTTATGAATCGTCCAAATTTTTTTCCTATCATCAACTTCAGTTTGTGACTTCAGTTTAAAACATTAAACTGAAGTCACCATTCCTTCGCTTGCTACTACACTAACTTACTGGACTAATAGTTGCTCTTCGTCAATCGTCTTTGTTAAAAGCCTTTGAGTAAGATCATCAAACGATGATAACCCCTTTACTTTATTTTATTAGTTTTTATAATTATTTTATATATTATTTTCAATCGATCTCATATCCTTATTTTAGGCTTCTCTTCGTTTCATAACAGAATATGTACCTGGCTATGATAAAAAATGGAAATACGATGCAAACAAACGAAAACCCGGTAGCATCCAAAAGGCTTGCCTGTTCTCTCATAAAATTAAATAGGATCAAAATCCGGATTGTCATAGGTGCTTTGACCGGAACTTGTCTCCGAAGCAGGTACTTAATCACAATCAGTGTGCATAGAGATCCAGAGGATGCATGAAGGCAGAGGGCACTCCAAAACATGTTCTCATGGATTGCAAAAGCGCGGTCGAATAAAGGGCGAAATTTCTTAACCACCCAGTATTCCTACTGGTAACATGGCATTCTGGGAAGACCTGGGATGGTGGGAGTAAGAGAGAAATCGACCAGCACAGGACGCACAATGGGCCAATTGTGAGGCTAAGTGCAGATAAAAATCCAGTTAAACCGATTAACAGAACATGTCATGATCCTTCCAGTAACGCAGTTCCTTGTTAAGCTTAAACGCTGCGGCTTTGTCAAAGAGTTGGTATTTACTTACTTTAGGCGTGAAGTGAAAAGTCTCGGTTTCCAAGTTTTCCATTCTCAAAGTAGGGACGTGCAAACGATTCACAAACACAATCAAACATGTTTTGAGTAATAAGGAAATATATTAGATTGTTATTTTACTTTTTATCTGATATTATTCGGTATAAATGTAGACGCGTCAAAAATATGCTGGTTACATGTAAGACGCCACTTATGAATAAAAGTGTGATTGAAATGGCTCCTAAAGTCTATAACAAACTGGTAGACAATATAAAATAATGCAACAAATGTATGCTTACAAAATTATTAATCAGAAAAAAAAGAATATTATTAATGATTTCTTAATGGACAAAGATGTAGTGTGTATATATGATTAATGGTTTAATGACACAAAATTATTGTATTGTATTTAATTTCATTGTTCGACATTATTCTATTGATTTTTTGACCTTCTATTTGTTCTTATTAAGACATGTATATGCTTAATTGAATTTGACTTTATTAATGTATAAAATGATTTTGTGTGATAATCGATCGAATCGATGCGGGCTAAACGGGTCATACGATATATATTTTTATTTAGTTAGAAAACATTTGTATGGAAAAAAAGAGCTGTTTTTAGGATTTTTCCGATAATTATTCGAAATTTTCTCTGAAATATAAACCGTCCTTGAACTTCAACGAACATTAAAAAAAAAGAGTTGGCCAAATTGGTTCAGTCATTGTTGAGTTATGCGCTTACCAACATATTTTGCGATTTATATTTAAAAAATTATTTCATTTCCATATTACCAAACTCCGTATAAATCTTGTGCATAACCAAATTAGAAAGTTAGAAGACTTTCTTATTTGGTTATACTTTATGTTTCGGTTATAGCATTATAGTTATGTTCGAAGTCATTTATGATACTCAGCTGGGCATGGAAAATAGTAAGCTAATTGTTCTAAAATTATTAAATTTCAGTAATGTGTTTAACGCGGTTGCTTTTGATACGCTGTAACTAATACTGCTAATATATATATATATATATATATATTATATATATATATATATATATATATATATATATATATATATATATAAAAATGAAACCCGTTTCGCGTTGTCACGGCATCACGTGTGAACGGCTGAACCGATTTCGATAATTCTTTTTTTTTAAATGTTTGTGGAAGTTCAAGGATGGTTCTTACGGAAAAAAATATTAAGAAAATCTCTCAGAAATATTGAAAAGTATATATTTAATTTTGCATATTTTAAAAGACGCGCGTTACGAATGTCATTTTTTTTTTATACGCTTAGTTTAGATATAGCTCACTGAATATTAAAACGAAGGTTGGCCCTGTTATGCTTTTGCCAGTTTTTTGGATGGTAGGTTTTCTTTTGCTTAAAGTGCATCTTAAGTCATATTTTACACTGAAACAACTTGATATTACTCCCACATAACAGACACTGACAGAAACTATGAATGAAATATCACTAAAACAACTTATTCAATTAATCAAGCAACATTCTGTACAATCCAATAAGAATGTCCAAAATAAAATTGGAAAAGTTTTACAAGAATTGATCTATTAACTCCGAAATTAATTGTTAATGGAAAACGGATTTAGTCATTGCTTTCGCGATTCAGTTTGCATCAATCAAGAGTTTTAATTGGGTTTCTTTTTAAGGGCGAATTTCAAACGTTTTCTCTTTTTTGAGCTTGTAATTGTATTATTACACTATTTCGTACAAAATGATTATGTTGAAAATTGTGAAATAATCACTAAGCTTTACTAACTAAGCAAAAAACTAAGCTTTTTCTTCAATATTTGGTCCTCTTTTCTCTAAGCTGATTTCAAACCAAAATGCCATTTGGACCACTACATTATACTCTGTGGTTACTGCTGTATGTAAATGCAACATAATTTACTTAACTATTAATGACAAAACTACAAGCTTGTAAAATGAGTAGTAAATAAAGAGTTTTGTGATTTTGAAATGTGCGTATTTCTATGATTTGATATACGTTATTTAGAATGATATTGCAATTCCCTTTCCCTATTATTAATTCTAAATACTTAAAATAAATCAAAAGATTCTCCAACTGCATATAGATTGTTACGTATGCTATCTAAAATAAATATGAAATCTTATTAGGCGGATAGACTTGCATTTATTCGGTTATGAAATAGTTTTAATCGCTTGTAAATTCAATTTAGATTTCATAGACAAACAACCAAGTGCATTTACACAAAGCAACACAAAGAAATTAAAAATATTCAAAAAGATAGAAAGACACGACTCAAAGCAAATAAAAGAACTGTCAAGAGACTTATTTTTCCGTTACTGAGACAGCTGTGTATTATTTTCAATAACATTTTTCACGTCAAAAGCTTGAGTAATGGCAGGGCAAATGCGTTATGTATCGTGTTTAGGTTAAAGGTGATAAAGTTCAAAATATGTAAAACGATTCTCATTGAAAGAATTCAAAAGCTACAATACTCAATCAGACAAATTTATCAGAGTCTACAGTGTACTTCTTATTTCGATGGTATTAGAACTATTTTCGCAAGTTTTATGTTAATTCGAGAACTACCGGAACGGGGTATAACCGAGTCCCGGTAAGCGTAAGCCACAATCTGCAGACGCCCAGGTGTTGGTATATACACATAGTATGGAAATGGCTTTTTTATGTAAAGGAAACGTCTCAGACATGTAAAGTCCTAGATTTTCTTATTAACTACGAAGTAGCTTTCGTTTGTTTGCTTAGGTGATGTCATTGTAACTTTTTAAAGAATTACAAGTTGTTGTATGTCGATTATAAACATTATAAGCAAATGTATATTTATATATGTATAGTAAGGAACATTGCCTTTGCAGTGGACCTTATGGAGTAATGAGTCTGGTGATGACACGCCCGTCGGAACTAACGCAGATCGTAACTGCACCATCTAGAACCGAACCGGTTTCACCTCGGGCGCGTGGCGACCCGATTACGACAGAACACATCGGACGTTCATTTGCAATATCACGTTCCTAAGCTTCTTATTCGAAGATTATTGTCTGGCGTAACTTGTATATATATAATTATAACTAGTGCCTAATTTACAGTCCACTTTTGACTATCCTAATTCTGGGTAAATTTTCTTAAATTGTATGAACCAGCGACCTATTATTACCCAAGAGGTAAATAAATATGAATTCTGGAATCTTCGTGATTGAATTAGAAATTCTAAAGTACCAAGCAATGTACATCGACAATTCAGTAAAGATCGAAGGAAGGAGAACCGATTGATGTGGAGATCCTTGGAGGAAGCCTATATCCAGCAGTGAGCGTCTCTGTGATGAAATGAATGAACTGAACGGGTATATTACTGATGACTGAGAGATAATACATAATGATGATATATACAAACAAAACGTCGCTATCGCACTAGCGTGTCAAAAATACGCCTTCAAATTCGTGCGATTGGTGTAATTTCATTTAGGTATATAGTAATAGCGAGAGTCAATACGTCAGTTCTCGCTCCGGGTTTACGTTTAGCTAGCACAATACCATCTCTCTCCGTTCCGTATTTTCCATACGTTTCATTCACAATAATCTCGTGAAACAATTAAACATAAGTATATAAGTCGAAAACTATTATTCAATAATCAAATAAATCTAGATGCGTCTCGTTGCTTGTTATTTTGGATGTTTTGATTTTGGAGAGATTTTTAATCTGTCTTACAAATATGTTATCAGAAAGTAATGTTACAGTTTGCTAAATTATCATCATTTTAATAGAAATACATTCATACATATACTCTTGCATCTTTCCCATGGGGACAAGTAGATACTTTCCTAGCTACCTCGAATCTTATTAATACTTTACTTTCTTTCAGTATATTACCTATTTGGTCAAATTATGTTAGTCTAGGTCGTCCCCTACCAACTGGCCAGTTCATATTTGCCTTAGAAATTTCTTTCGTCAGTTATCTTTTGTCCATCTTCTACCATCAAATCATCTAGGCATTCCTTGATTTTTATCACTACATCTTCTTTTACACCGCACATCAAGGTATTATAAAAAAATCCTAAAGATTTAACGTGAAAATCACCTATCTTATCATTTGTAATAGTTATTAGCTATTACTTCTACAAAGCGCACTCCGCACAACGATAGCGCTTTATCTGAATTTGAGCAGATCTCACCGTGAAATATCGTTGACGTGCACCGAATGTAAAAGAGGTGGTCCTTGCATTACCATACCGTTTGACGTTTCAAAGCCAATTTTATTGCCTTTGTTATCGGCTCGCGATGGAATTTAAACAGCCTATTAAAGCTTCAGGCTCAAACTTCAAGCACCGTCGCTTTGTTATCGAAATTAAGGTTTTCAACGCCGGTTTTATAGGTACAATTCGTTTTACCTTTGATGTATCAGTTTGATATACCAGTGATTATTTGAAATCGATATTTAAATGTATTAGGATGGAGTTTTATTATCTTAATGTCAAATAACTTTGTCCTAAATTGGAGCATATTAATGTGCTGAAGAGGAACATGTCAGTGTGCTGACTTGAAACGTGTAGTAATGAAGGACATGTTGGACAAGGAAATGAAGGACGAGGAATGTATTAGTGCTGACAAAGAACATGTTCACGTACTGACGTGAAACATGTTAATGAGGTAGCGCGAAATGTGTTCTAGTGTGATGAGATAAAAAAGACCATGTTGTTGTATTTAGATAGCTTGTATTTTTTATTGTTATATTGATAATAGAATAAATTAATTCTGATTTGATTTTTTTATTATAGATATAATATTATTAAATTATAGATAAAATGTTTATTTATTTTTCGTAGAGCTAAACACTTGGCAAGTGTTTTTTGGACAATTTTGAATTTAAATACATATATTTAATGATAGTAGAATCACAATTTAAATGTTGTTAGCATATGTAATTCATATGACCTATTTCTTAGAAACAATAATTTTCATCATTTACATATCAAAAATGTAAAGCTAATAAATTTTTTTCTTTATCAATTGACTCATGATGTAAAGGAAACATTCAACTTTCTTTTTTTGTTGTGCAGAGTTATCCTTCAATGCTAGAATTGCTTTTTACATTTGTTAGAAATCTATTTTTTCCTCAAGATGCATCAGCACTGGACCAATACTTTATAAATTGTACAATTCAGCGTCAAAAATGATGATAATTACTTGTATTTCTACTTTCCCTTTGCATTTATAAATTTAACGCAAATATAGAGATTTTAAAGCGGATTTTAAAAAAATTATTCATATCAATAGACATTATACCAAATGAAATAAATGATTGTCAAGCCACGTGCAAATAGAATATTGTGACAAAAGAATAAGAACTTTTTGAAGTAAGTGCTTTTTCAATTTAGTAAACTAATTCCACGGCATATTATTAATTTAAGACGCAACCCTATGTAAGAGCGACTATAGCCTTTTTTAACCACGCTAATCTAGTGCAGATTGTTCAACTATATAATTTTTAAGATTCTTCGCAGGTGTATGCAGGTTGCCTTAGGATGCTTTCCTTCACTATAGTAGTGACAGATAAATACTTGTAAACATAAGATTCTAAAAACTAATTGGGACATGATAGGATCAATTTGGGGCCTGCGACGAAGACCAGTGCCGAGACGGGAGCAGAGTTAATATGAAATGTAAAATCAGAAGACTTCTATATATAATACAAAAGGTTATAAAGTTAAATGATCGAAAGAAAAATCTATAATATTATTTTTAATACAGTAATCAATTTGATAAAGAGGTGGTGTTTTTAACAATTTGTGGTTTGGTCAACTTGATAAAGAGGTGTTTTTAACAGTTTTTTTTTGTAAAAGAGAAAAGTTACTCTAGAGTTGTTTGAAGTTAGGGCGTGTGCTATGGTGAAAGAAGTTTTAGATGAAGTTTGCTTGGTTAAATGTTTTGGTGATGACCGTTTCCACATAAACGCAAACAGACCTTAATATGAAGGAAAAAGACACTTAAACACCAAATAAGTATTATAATTACAGAGAGAAATCGCCTTGATTTTAAAATAAATATCACTTGTGATTGAATAACTTAATGCACCTACCACATGTGTTAGAACACAACCAACGGATAATCTTAAAATTGGTTTATATAAAAACTAAATTTTATGTCTATACTATAAATGAAGAATCATACTTTATCATCAATCACAGCGTTGGATTTCAGTAATAATAACAAATACTATTAAATTATTGTTTATGAAGCAATATCTGCGAAATGTCTAATAAAGGAATTTGTAACTATTGAAGATGTGTCTTTTTTATAGTTTTAAGATTATTCTATTTTTTAAATCGTAATTATTATTGATTACTATATTTCTTAAAACATGCACACATATGTTAGCAGTTAGGTGGCACTTGCGTTACATATATTATTTTTATATATATTACTAGCTTTCCGCCCGCGGCTTCGCCCGCGTTATATTCGAATTTCCCACAGGAAGGATATGTTTTAACAATACTTTTCTGCTTTAAAAGGTAGCCTATGTCCTTTCTCAGGCTCTAGACTATCTGTGTACCAAATTTCATTTAAATCGGTTCAGTAGTTTTGGCGTGAAAGCGGAACAGACAGACAGACAGACAGACACAGTTACTTTCGCATTTATAATATTAGTATGGAAGTATGGATTTTAAAACATAATAATAAAAATAATCCCACCATTTATTATCAGTAAGATAAATTGTCTTCGCTTACTATGTTAAAGGAAAATTACATAAAAGAATCATATAAAATGAAGCAGCTTGCTTTGTACAGTTACTAGCGCTATTTGAAACTAAAAAGGTAATAAAGTTGAGAGTTCTTTACAGAAGGTGTTGATAGAGTGCCGTTCTTTACAAACGACGTCTATTTATATTTTCATTGTATATTGTGCTTTAGATTTTTTAAACCTTTTGTTTTAATGACAAAGCTTACTTGTTTCCACTGTAGAAACGAAAATTAATCATTCTCTTTAATCCTGTCTTACTTGTTAAAGTTATAAATGTTAGCTTTATGGTACTGACATAAAACTACATACGTTTGTATATTTTCGAATTTAATTTATTTTGTTTATTTCTTTATCATCACCATTATTACATCACCTAGCGATGTTCTGTGCTAGACAAAAGGCCTCTCCAAAAGATGTACGCATTGATCGACCCTGTCCTGTTAGTATTCAGCTTCTTTTTGTATTTTTTATCACCTAATAATCCGTCCAGTTTATTAGAGGCCTGCCAATACTGGAATTCATATGTTTAGGCCAAACAGCCATGAATCTTACCAGTAATGTACCCTTTTCAATACCACCTAAGGTTCATAATTCGTTGAAGTATGTCGGTGAATTTGGTTCCTTGGCGGATTTTATCACTTCTTCTAAATTTAGAAATTAAGCATTTTCTAAAAAAATTGAATATAAATACATGAAGTATTTCCGACTAACAAAAAAACTAAACTTGGGCCTCCATTCTAAATATTCTCAGTAGTGATGTGACAATTTACAGATATTCGGTAGATGGGAATGCAAATACAAATATCTGTTATCGATATTTATAGCGAATTATATTTGAATTTAGCTTATTCAATTGATGTTGATGTATTAACATACATCAACATCAATATCTGTTTCTTGTTTGGTTTGACGTTAACAAATTTACAATTATTTACATTAACACGCTAAATACCTAATAATAAAGTGAAGTTCGATTACAATTTACGACTAAAATTCCAGGTAATTAAGAAGGTTTGGTCATATATATTATAAAAAAAAAATCATCATCACAGCTCATATACGTCCCTACGCTCGAGCCTACCCTAACTATGTTAGGGCGATTAGGCCTTAGTCAGCCACGCTGGCCCAGTGCGGGTTAGTTGACTACGTACACCTTTGAATCGCATCGCAGATGTACGCAGGTTTCCTCACGATGTTTTCCTTCACCGTAGGAGCGTCGGATAAATGTACATATGAAATTCGGAACGAAAAACACATTGGTACACGGTGGGGATTAGATCGCATTCCTCCCGATTCTATGCGGCGCACAAACCAGTGCCAAGACCACAGCGCCACCGACGCTCTTAAAAAAATTAAAAAAAAATTAAAAGAAAATATTTTTTTTAATACAAGCTTTTATTAAATGCGCTAAAAAGAACAAAATAAACTTTTACATATCAAAGCTTGTCGCGAGATTTACTTACTTATAGAATACTTTTAACGACAAGCTTTTATATGTAAAAGTTTATTTTTTTAGCGCATTTTATAGAAGCTTGTATTAAAAAAATCTCTTTTAATTTATTTTCCGACTAAAAAACCAAGCTTAGCAAACCCTTTCATTTGATACCCATATTGTAGGGGTGCGTGCCTTATAAATAATTGGTCCACCATCTTGGGAAAGTCCGCCATATTGGATTAAGAGTGACATCATATTATTTATCGAGGTGTTCTTTGTAAGCCCTTTCATTTGATACCCATATTGTAGGGGTGCATTAAAAATAATTGATCCGCCATCTTGGTAATGCCGCCATGTTGGATTTACAACCATGCATTGTTATCCGACTGTGCATGCAAAATTTCAGCTCAATCGAAGATCGGGAAGTGGGTCAAATTAAGATTCCAAGATTTTCTTACATAGTTACAAGTCAAGCTAATAATATAAAAGCTTGTAAAAAAATATTTCTTTTTTTATTTACCAATAGAAAACAAACAAATATATTAAACCAAAATTTTTACTCATTACAACTTATATTTATTAATTTTAGATATATTTTATTAAAGTATTGTAAAACCGATTCAAAGTATCGAGATAAGTCGAGCGACTCTTTTTTTTAATGTCGGTACATACTTATCTTGTCCATTTTGTTTTTGTTCTATTTAGCTGATCTAAAACTCGTACCAGCTTACAAAGAAAAATCAATTCAATTTTCATTCGAATAAGGTAATCAGCAGTTACGCACAAAAATGAACAGATACATAAGAAGCAGACACGATATAATATTAACATATTTTCCACAGTATATATGAATACGACGAACTACATTATGATATGAATTCACGGTATATTAGACATCCGCTTAATAATGTATGCAAGGAAACCGCAATACAAACGCCTTTGATTTGTCTCCTTGTGATGAAAGGAATAATGAAAGGAATGGAGCAGGCTGATATATTATCTTTTCAGATTTTATTTCATGTTTTTATTAAATTTAAAATATATATTAAGAAATGTATAGAAAAAGACAAACTAAAACTAACACTAACTAAGAATAGCGAACCTTGAGACAGGTTTCGAACTAAATTGTCATTGTGTGGCTACTACGTGCAATTACCAATAAATTCCAATTTATTTTTAATAACCATGATTTTCAATAACAAAGGTATCTAGCGCTCACCCATTAAACACTTATGATTAATAATATAGCACGTGTTCTCAAAATATATAGGATTCTTTGTGGGTGATGAAGCTGCATTGCGATTGAGAGAAATATCCTTTCCTATGTAAGAACGAGCAGAGTTACACATAATTGCAAATGAATCCTGTTCTTTGAGTAAAATAGAAAGCTTTTTGAATAGACTGTAGACACTTACGCTATAAGGTAGACAATGTAGTTATTGACCTAGTATGAGATCTATGTAAAAATTAAGGTATCCAATAATCTTCCACCTCCAAGCACCAACTGTTCTCATAATTTGAATTATGGATGAGCTCGGGGACTCCGTTCATAACAACATGCAGATTACGGTCGCGATTCTGACGCGACTATACAACATTTGGATAGGGTAATTTCGCAGTAGTTTCCCCACTACTTTTACTTTGCCTTGTGTTTTATCCTTTGAGTCTGATAGCTATGCCAGAGAGAATTATGTGGCGCTGGATTATCTTTGTGTAGAATTTGTCTTTTTAATGACCACTGCTGACATTTTAAATTTATTTTGCAGTTCATAACTTCTGGGTTTTTGTTTATTATTTTTCACTTTTAAAACTGAAGCTGTAAGGTTTTCTTTTAGTTGATTTGTTAGTACCTATAAAAGATGAATTAAAATTAGCAAATGTTAAATCTTCTGTTTAAGCATAGAAGGTCCTTTGTGGACAAGCACTGTAATAAAATTATCAAGTTATTTAGGTATTGAAATATACATATATATATATATATACACATATATATATATATATATATATATATAATATATATATATATATATATATATATATTATATATATATATATATATCTGGAGACCACAAAAATGTGTACTGTTATATACTAGAGTTATTTAATAGGTTGGTAGCTAGTGATAAAAAGCACCTATTCAGAGTATAGTAGCAGATTAAAAAAATAATAAACTAAAGAGAATGGCAACGCAGCATCCACCATTAAATGTATTGCTGGAAATCATGTTATACATGTTCGTTGACTTTGAGGCCGTCTCTATTTACTAAGTAATAGAAGTTGTTTTCATGGTTTAACTATATACTATGATTTTACTATCGAGTCATCTTTATTATTACTATTATTTTAAATAACATAGTAATTTTTTCAATCAATAGTTGGTACATTTCTCTATGCTCACTACTCGATACTCTAAGTACATAGCCAATATACCACAATAATTGAAACTAAAGTGATTGTAGTTCGAAGCTTTGTTGTATCGCGCACAAAACCCCTTGTCTTAAGAGTCCAATAAAACTTTCAGGCGCTTTGAGTTCTTGAAACGATACTTTAAGTGAACTGCTAATTGAAAAATTTTCCAATACCTCGCTTTAGCTTTTATAGATAGCTTTTATTTTCAAACTTTCGCAATTGGTCACACACTAATTAGTATAATGGTTGGTATGTGCAAGTATGAAATAATGAATAATCAATCATTTTACAATAAATAATTCGGAAAATTCAATTATCATGGTCGCTAGGAAACAGTGCAAGAAAAATGTTCGACTCAATCTTCATTGCGGTTTTGACTAATTCGATCGTCCAATACTTGTCTGATCCTATAAATAATTCAACTGCGTTGTTCATCATTTACTTTGTTAATTCAAAGTAGTGTTAATTCATTGATAATAATTAGGTATCATGATTCAAGTATGAAATATACAGGTATTATAAAATGATTAATAATGAAAACTTTCAAATTCGTATTTATTTTTTGCATAGTATTATAAATGTCAAATAAATAAGCTATATCTTAACATATAAAAAAACAACAACGAACAATTGTTCGGGCAGCATTCAAATCTAAATATATACATATCAAGTAGTTTATTTATCACTTAATTATGGCAAACTTAGATATAAGCATATATAATAGTGCGCTATTATTATATTAGTCAGATTAGGTTAATTAGTTAGTTATCAATATGATTATTATGAAACTTATCAAGATTTATTGTGATTAAACATTGTAGTTTATACCTATGCAATTGAGCATGTAAGCATTTATTCGCCTGAAACACAGGTTTAACCTAGTTCAGATATTTTAATATTTACTGTAATTTTATTTATACAAAGATCTTTGTATATGTACATGGCCAATGTTAATAATAAATAAATTATTATTATATATTCACGCCTCTTTCCCATGGGTAGAGACCGCAGTTTTCCACTTGCTACGATAAAGGCTAACTTAGCTTGGTCGATTTTCATTGATAATTTTATGCCTGCTCCTTGGTTACGGGTAGTATCATTAAGTATATTCTATGTTTAATCAAATGCCTACGAGCTTCTAATAAGTGCATCAAAATCTATGTTGAATCAAATGTCTACGAGATTTAATTTTTTTTTAAACCAACAGCGTTCTTGTATAAGTTAATCAAAATCTATTTTGAATCAAATGTCTATGAGCTTCTAATTATATAATTATTTTCTTTGAAAACTTATAGCGTATTTCTATAAGTGCATCAATATCTATGTTGAATCAAATGTCTACGAGATTCATTTTTTTTAAAACCAACGGCGTTCTTGTATACGTTCCTCAAAATCTATTTTGAATCAAATGTCTACGAGCTTCTAAATTATATAATTATTTTCTCTGAAAACCAATAGCGTACTTCCATAAGTGCATCAAAATCTATTTCGAATCAAATATCTACGAGCTTCTAAATTATATATTTATTTTCTTCTAAAAACCAACAGCGTATAATCTAAATGCATCAAAATCTTCTTATTTTATTTATTTATTTTCTTCGAAAATCAACAGCTTATTTCTATAAGTGCATCAAAATATATGTTGAATCAAATGTCTACCGAGCTTCTAATTTATTTATTTATTTACTTTGAATATCTAAAAGTACATTATTGTTTGTTTGATTCCAAATAATATATCTTTATGATAATACTTGAAGTGTAAGAAAAACACAGTTACGTTGGGATATAATTAATATGATAGATTATTACATTACAGGTCAGTCGGTATATTTAAATTGATGTGACAGCCAATGGAATATCATACTACGGACAGGGTATTTCCATTGCCTATAAAAATATCAAGAAGGTTTAAAAATAATAATACCTTCTCCAAATAATAACGTTTCTGTTTGAGCGGTGAGATGTGCTTTCACGGTGTCTCGTCCATAATTTATTCTAGCAGCGATCCCAAACTTGAAGTTGTTGAGAATTGTACAATAAGTAGATATAATTTCACAGGCCCGCAGGCTGTTTCGTCGTTTTTGTTTTCCATAATTATAACATGTTTGTTAATCTGTTAATTTTATTCAGATGGTTCTGAAATTTTCTCTTTTGACACGTAATGTCTTATAAAGTTTATAAGGTTTTCTTTTTGATAATTTTCTTTTGAATGATTGTTGTCTTATTTTAACACATTCCCTGCTTACAAAATAAATAAAAAATTATAGCTGGGAACCAAATCTTTTTAAGGCGATATTTTTTTTTGAGATAGGTCAGCAAACGAACAAACGGATCACCTGATCGCAACACCAGAGGAGTCACATATGCGTTGTCGGCCTTTTAAAAGGAATAAGGGGAAGCGGGGGTTGGGCCACCGGTACCCTCACTCACTCGGCGAAACACAGCGCAAGCGCCATTTTATGCCGGTTTTCTGTGAGGCCGTGGTAGGAGACTCTGGTCGAGCCGGCCCAGTTCGTGCCGAAGCATGGCTCTCTCACGGTAGAATTTTGATTTGAATTTGAAATTTTGATTAAGTACATGTGAAGGTTACTACTACTACAAAATGAACACGGGACGCTCGCTCGTATCCGAGTGCGAGGCGTCGCTAGCTATGGCCCCGCCCCACTCGGACCCGAGTAGGGAGCACGGAATGTGTTAAAAATATAGACCTATTTCAAGCTAATTCCGATTTTCCAAGTAATAAATAGGACTAAAATTGACAACTGATAAAATAATTTTTTTGTGACAAAATAATACATATTTTTACGTTTTTTCCATAGATGTATGCAAAGATCACAGTTTGACAATAATACTAATAAATTGTTATCACTGGGTTGTCATTTAAGTTATAAACGAATATAACTAAAATATTATTTTTTTGAATGAACCTGGGGAGTCTTTCATCATTCAAAAAGAAATAATTAGTGTTTTTTTTATAATATTTACCCTAACAACATTCTTAATAATATTTAAACAACTATTAATTATCTTGCGTGTAAGAGAATTCTTAGTCGTTGATTACAAATTCAAGTTTAGCTGCCGAGCGCTTGACTCCTTTAAGTAATTAAACAAATGCTGTAGTTCAAAGCCTTGAGCTAAGCCCATCCCTTTGTGAGGAGCTGAAAGCAAACGGATTTCTGGATGAGCCGGGAATGACAAATTAATCTGTTTGGCTCCTGCCAAAGGATCTGGAGACAGGAATTTTAATCAAGCATTGATTTGTGGTTAATTTTGGTGTAGTAATCTGAATATACTTTATTATTCTATCTAAAAATTAAGAGATATAAAATTAAGTGAAAACTTCTTTGGCCGAAAATTGAGTAGTAGAGACTGTATGATTCCGTCTACAAACATATTACAAAACGGTGAATTTGATTTCACATATAATTAAAATAGAAATTGAATTATTTAATATAAAATTTTTTATTCATATTAATTTTAATAAAATAAAAAATTAATTGAGGCAAAAATATTTTAATGATGCTTCAAAAAATCCTCTATTAAAATATATTGCACATATTATGACAGATTTGGAATAAATATGTTTTATTCTTGTAATAAATTTGTGAGAGGTGGCTAAATAAGTTTTTCGTGATGACGCCATAACCCCACATCAACCTTAGGTCTAAATTTGCCAAAATATGGGCGTTACTTTACGCTGATGAGAACACTGAATAATTTGCAAGTTCCTTACCGACGAGTAACGAAGAATTATTACGCACTATATTCTGTACGGCGATGCTCTTGCTGTCAATCGTATGACGCAAGTGCAGTCTGTAGTATCCGCATGGCAACTGCTAGAAAGATATCATAGAAATGCATATCAACTTGTTCAGGTTCTCATGAGTTAGCTTAACTGCTTCAGTCAGGGTACTTTTATCCCAATTTATTCGCTTCGTGACCTAGACGTTTGCCAATGCCAGTATCTGACGTATAGATTAAATGGCGATACCTTCAAAACCATCTGTTCCAAAACCATCAGAATATGTTTCGGAAGTGGTGTGATGGGTATGGGTAACTGTCTGATGCTAATACTATGACTAACTTTTGATATTACATCTGGATTTCGCCCTTTGATCACGTAGAGGGCGATTTGTAAGTGTATAAAGCCTGGAAATACCTTAAAATATTAGAACTACAGACCGATTTTGCTTTAAACGACTACCACCGACTTTGCTCGACCACCATCCGCATGCTACTTTATATACACATTGTGTCAAATACTTAAAGTAACACTGATGCGTAGACCACTACTTCATAAAATAAGTGTGAGCTGCATGGCGGACACTATTTATAATAAAACTCCACAGTACATAATAAATATGAAAAATAAGAACTCAATGGCTCTCTTAATAATGAAGTTTATTATGATATTAACATATTTTTAAATGACAATGACTAATGAATAAATTTATTTGTAATTCATTGTATTTTTTTTTATTCTAATTTTAATTGACCTCAATAATATATAATTTTTGCTAATGACATTTGAAAATATTGACGAAATAGTTAATTTGATGATAGTATGGTTGACTTATAGAAATTGTATAATGTCTATTGTAATTAATTGTATTCGCTTTATTCGCTAAACTTCTTAATTTGAAATCATAAAAATAGTATCTTATATAGATTTTATGCTAATGACAGTATTTAGAATGATTGCTGTTAAGATTATATGTTCATATGCTATAACGCGAATCGTGGTTGTACCTATTAAATTATTATTTGTCACATATAATACCCATGCTTATGAATCAATAAAATTTAAATATTTATCTCCTGATCAGAATGGATGTAAGACTAACTCCCGTGGTAGAAAATTACTTCTTATACTCAAAGTCTTAGCTAACAAGCCAGAGACCTCTATTCCGTCGAACTTGTTAGCTGATTACTTTCCATGCTGTATAGATTGACTGCAAGAAAATCTTGGACTCGGTGTTGCCTTCATGGCTGGAAAAAAAATTGAGCTGTATAAAATACACATAGCTTTAGAAACTTTTTTAATTAACTGCACGTGGTAGCGATGAAAGTACAATGATACCAGATATAAAACATGCTTTCAGCCTATGAAAAGTTCAATTCTTCAATTAAGAAACAAAGAGCTGGAAATAGTACAGAAAAATTACTGAAACAATATTATTATTTTACTAATGGATACTAAGCAGTTGGCGTAATCTTCCATAATTATATATATATATATATATATATATATATATATATATTAATATATATATATATATATATATATATTATATATATATATATAATATATATATATATATATATATATATATATATATAACTATATATACAAAAGTACTCAATGTTTACAATATATATTAATGTTAAGTTGCACTGTAATCTGTAATAAACATTGAGTGCCGAAAAATTTTAAAAATATAAATATTAACTTAAATTATGCTACACAGAAATAGACATTTCTATCTGAATCAAAACATGTAAACAACAAAAAAAAACCTAGAACAAACATAGATTGCAACAGGTTGGTAGGTAGCAAACATAGACATACACAATAGACCAAACATATCTTTGAAAAACAAAATAGCAAAGTTTATAAATATTAAATAAACAATTTTAAAAACCAGAAAGCAAATTGTGTTGAAAACAGATTATAAAGAAAGAAACGTGCATAAATTATGTGGAAAATTTTTTCATTACGATTTTCTTCAATGTATGCAGAGAAATATTGAACAGGTCAAGATCATTAAATTCATTATTAAATTTGCGTAATGAGCGACAGAAAAAGGAGTTACGAGTGTAATTCTTGTGTAAAACAGGCGGTACAAAAGTTATATATATATATATATATAACTTTTGTATATATAGTTATATAAATATATATATAATATATATATATATATTATATATATATATATATATATATATATATATATATATAATACCATTAAGTATAATAGGTACAATTCATTGTCGCCAAAATACCTACATAAAAAATATATTACTTGGATTTCACTAAATAGTTCTTCTCAGGACATTTTGATATGAAAGGATATGAAAGGATTGTAAATGGATCACCTGATAGTGAGCAATTTCAGCCGCTCATGGACATCTCAATATCAAAGGAGTCACAGATGCGTTGCCGGCCTTTAAAGAGAGTATTTACTTTTTATTGTATCTATAAAGTTGTAAGATATAGTTTATAATTTACTAGCGACCTTGCTTCGCACGGGTGCAATGCTGATACTATATACACTACAAAAAAAACTGTGAAAGTTACATATAATAAATAAATTATAGTTTAAAAACCTAAAAAATACATACTTTTAAAATTAATTGAATTAAAAATGAAACTGTAGTAATCAATTGAAAAAAATATATTATTGAATAAAACATGTAGGGTGCTTTTGTTATTATTGAATATATGTTGTGTTATTTATTATACATTTAAACCTTCCTCTTCAATTACTCTATCTATTAAAAAAACATCAAAATCCGTTGCGTAGTTTTAAAGATTTAAGCATATATAGGGACAGAGAAAGCGGCTTTGTTTTATACTATGTAGTGATTTTAACAATCACTTAGTTGAATAGCAGGGGTGCCAACATTTTCTCAGAAGAAGTACATGTACATATTATAGGCTAATTAGTCCGTCTCAGTTAGACCCAAATAATAACAATGTAGTGCTGAACTGACAAACTGACATAACATTTATAGGGCAGATTAGTGCTTACTTATACATTGAATCACTATACTATGTAGCTTGTGCACATAAAGTTATCATGTATTATTTTTTGTTAGTATATTTTTAACTTTCAGTTCTTATGTTAAACTTTTCAAAAACTCACCATTCTTAGCATGAAAATCTATCTTAACTTATTCCTGCTGCGTCCAAAGTTCTTAAGATTCGAAATTCTCCGTGTCATTTCCCAAGCAACTTAATTACTCCAGAGCTGCACCACAAAGCTGTTGAGTTAATAGTGTTGATAAAGTGTGTGTCGATAAAATGATTTCCATAAAGAAGAGAGAAAGTAGCATTATTCCAAAGCTGGTTTGTCGTCTATTCTTCTCGAGAAGACTTTCCAAATTCCCAAACGGTTGTATATTTTTCTTTATACTTTTATTTTCAAATAAATTAATTTTGACGTCAATAATTGTCTGTAAAAGTCTCTGTTCAATAAATATTGTTTGACTTTGATTGGACTCTGATTAATATGAATCGATTATATCTCTCATTTCATATGGAAAATTGTAACACATTAACGCGAATAGCATAAGATCGTTTTAAATAGAGCATATCACATTTTGGAGGTCTACCCAGGACTTATTCATGCTCATTCAAACAATCATTAAGGGTAAAAGAATATATAAAATTATCGATTATCGATTGCTATGGTGCACAGCCCTTCAAGATGATCCTCCGGAAAACTGGGTGAGGTATAAACGAGATGCAAGTGGAATTTAGTAAGACGTCTCTTTGTCTCCGTTTAATATAAAGATTCGAATGTCTTACTAAAATACAAAAAGATAAATTGTACGACATATTATTTTTTCATACAGCTTAAGTTCAAACCTTGAAAACTAAATAAGAGCTTGAAATTCGCTTTAATCGAAAACATACACACCTACTTATCTTTATATTTATAGTGCTAAGCAATACATAGTGTATAGCATAATTACCCTTAAAACAATAGCGTTTGAGTTATTATATGATTACTAGCTTTTGCCCGCGACTTCGTTCGCGTGGACTTCAGGTTCGTCCCGTCTAGTCTAGTAATAAGTCTAGTAAGAAATACGGTAACTAAGCAATGTAAGCACAAAAAATGTGTTTTTTTACGACCTCACATTAGGAACCTCCAAAATTGTAGCCTATGTGTTATTCTGATTTATAAGCTATATATATTGTGGTAAAGTTTCATTCAAATCCATTCAGTAGTTTTTACGTGAAAGAGTAACAAACATCCATACATCCATACTTACAAACTTTCGCCTTTATAATAGTAGTAGGATGATTAAGAACACATAATCAAGTTGGTCCAGTGTGTAACACATAGGTTACAATTTATAAAGATATTGTGTAAATTGTCCAAAATATGACGATAAGTGTTAGGTAACTAGGAATATTGTATCATCTGTGCAGACGGAGTTACGGATATTAGCTAGTATATTTATAAATTATAGCCTATGTGTTATTGTGATATATAAGTTAAATTATTGTAAAGTTTAAATAAAATATATTTAGTAGTTTTTACGTGAAAGGGTTACAAACATCTATACTTTGCATTTATAATATTTTATAAACTCATAAAAAATGTTTATAAATAATTGTTTTTTTTAACCCTCGTATTACAGATACATTTTTCTTATATAATATATCAGACTAGATTATATTCCTAGGTATGTGTGTACAATATGAACGGCACATAACTAGAGCAGTACACATATGGCAATATAAAACTTAAAGATAATAATGAGAGAATATATTAGTCACGTATTAAGTAATATCTTCATCACGCTCTTTTTAAATTTTGTGAGACTGACCAAATATATCTATTGTCTAGTGATGAGTCTTTGAGACATCATTGTATTGACACATCCTGACATATCCTGACAATAGATTAGACGACAACAACTGATTATGGCAGTTTTTATACTATAATTATCTGATTTGAGTATTTTCTATCTAATGAAAGTATGTCAATATAGAAATTTCAGTTTAATTATTAAGTTATATTGTTTTTAGATTTCGAAAAAATGAGCAATTATTATTTACATAATTCTAATGAAACGAACACATTTCTAGCATTCTCACATTAAATGTAACATTTTTTTATATAGAAAGTATACCTATAAACATACAAATAACAAAGTTATTTTAATATTTGTTTATACGCTCATACAAATTAGGCGAGTTTACTTAGTTATGACGTCACGATTGCAGTGTTTTTAGTATGGAGCGTTTTTGAACGACCCGCGACAGCGCCGCAAACATGTCGATATATCTTCAAAAGTAATAGGCGCAGGTGTACTGTTGGTTCTACAATATTTCTCACTTAAAAGAGTACTCTTATTATATATAGAATTTAAAAAATTGTCGTCTACCCAATTGGATTGAAAGAGTAACAAACATCCATACTTAAACTTTCGCATTCATAATATTATTAAGGATGTATCAATACTATATCATTATCTATACAAATAAATAAATTTGGAGTGTCTGTTTGTAATATTAAAATAACCGCTTTCTACTACATACATATGAATGTATGTATATACGGTGCACATAACATAACAAAATACATATTTAAAAATTTTTGTCTGTCTGTATGTCTGTTTGTTCCAGCTAATCTCTGGAACGGCTGGACCGATTTGGACGGGACTTTCACTGGCAGATAGCTTATGTAATAAGGAGTAACTCAGGCAGGCGGGCAGTACTAAAAAAAATTAACATTTTTTTTTATATTACATTTCACGCGGATGAAGTCGCGGGCACAGCTAGTTACTTAATATTTCGCAAGATTTCGTTTCAAGGAATTACTAATATAGGTCAAAGCTTGCTATTTTATGAGAAATTAATTCAACATAAACGCTAGGTCTTTGAATTTCATTTATATTACTGCATCATTAGGAATTTTCTTATGTACAGTAGGCTAATGCAAATACTTAACAGTTTTGAAATCGATTCGATTATAAAGTTGTTTATAAAATGTGAAAATGAACTAATTGAAAAGAAAAAGGTTGGTATTTTTATATAATAGGAATAAGTTGTCTAACTGTATCTGTATCTAGAAATAAAACCTAAAATAAAATTAATTTTTTTTTGATTTTTTCATGTTAATTTTTTCTTTTTAAATATAACTAATAAATAACATTTCTTATTACTCTTAAATATTTCCTTAGATTATTAACAAAATAGGCTGGGTACATTCAGTAACATGCCAAGCAATACATAAAAGCTGTCTCAAGGTTAGTATGTCAAATTTAAAGCGTTAGTTTGTTACTATAGACGATACCGCCGTTGCATGCATTGTGGTTAAAATATTTATTTTGAACGCATGAACACGAGCGACATACGAGTAAGAGCTGATTCAACGTCAGCTGAGAGAAGCAGCGTCATCTCGCCTAATATTTTGTTTTTTAAATATTAGCGTTAGATATTAGTTAGTATTTCGTTATTTTTCTACCGCACTAATATGTTGGTATGATTGACTCTTGGAATGATTAAAACAATAATCATCTTTGAGGTTTTGGAAACATATTATCCGCCAAAAGATTTTTAAAATTATGTGTCTGTCAAACTAAAGTCGTAAGCCGAAAGAGCTTAAGAAACTAGAGGTTCATCAGTACAAAACAATAATAACTAGCTTTGCCCACGACTTCGTCCGCGTAAGATCGTAATTTTAGGTAGCATTTTTAATGACTGAGTGTTATAAACGTAAGAGTAGACAAATATAATTAGAAGGCTTCGAACTGCTAAGTTATCAGGAGTTACACGTGCTATTGTGAGTCAACCATAAAAGATAGACATATGCTGTCGTGGGACATTTTTTATATAATTTTAAGGAGAACATTTCTGTCATAAATGATTTCTGTGTAGCTTTAACCATTAAGGTTGTATACGCGACGGAAGTCATGACATTTCCCTTCACTGCTCTGCTCCTATTGATTGAAGGATGATGAAAAGTATACTATAACCAGGTCAGGAGTATGAAAAATAATTGTATCCAGTTTCGATAAAATTCTTTGACTAGTTTTTGTTTCTATAACGGTTATACAGAGAGACAAAAATTTTACTGATTGCATTTTTGGTATCAATATCGATGCCTAATCACCCCCTGATAGTTATTTTGGAAATATATTTCATGTACAGAATTGACCTCTCTACAGATTTTAAAAACAGAATTTACACTGTACACATACAACTTATCATCGTTTACTCTGGAGCCACTTTCCCATCATATCCAATCTGTTCTGTTATCTAATACATGATTAGTTCCAGAATGTTCTTGTAACATGTAATTACACAAACCAAGAACTACGCCCACGTGAGCAGAGTGGTAATTAAGTATTAATTTCTGTAGCACTGTAAGGATTCTCTGGTAATCAAAGGAAATCGATGAAAGGTAATGTTACTCACTTTAACGGAGTATATATGAAATGCTTTATCAACATGATCGTAAATTATATTACAATTGGAGAGGAAAATATTGATTAAGGACGGTTTCATCAAGGTAAGATGAATAAAAGAAATACTTACGAAATTCTGCAATTTTTCGTATTATATTTACACAATATACACAACACAAAGATAAATTCCATTTGGAAACTCTTTTAAAATAATAATTATGTAATTAGTCAATTAAGTATGAGTCTGACGTTGAAGATGGCAGGAAACAAATTGAATGGGCCATAAAAGAGCATCATTGTCAGTCAGACCATGTCAAAATAGGGGCGACTGGCTGAGCATGGAGGCATACGGGTCCCTACTCTTATGTTTGGGAATAAATACTCCGTGTAGAAAAATAAGGACGAAGCAAAATTAATGCAGTATAAATGATAGCTTTGAGGAACATGGCTGAAGTGATGATGAATAATAAATTGCGATATAGTGTGATAAGAGAAATGTGTGGTGTAAAAGAAGGTGTAGTGACAAAATTGAGACGGAAATGCTGAGATGGTTCAGGAACGTTGAAAGTTTGGGTGGAAGACAATTGACTTAAGAATTTTATAAGGCAGATGTTAATGGGCCAGTTGGTCATTCACGACCTAGACGAACAGATTTGGATAAAAAGGTTGTACGAGCAAGCAACGTACATTTTTTGCTTACTGTGCGACCTACTTCAAGGCGCACGGTTTTACGCTTGCAACATACATTTTTTGCTTACGCTGCGACCTACTTCCAAGCGCACGGTTTTACAAGTTAACTTTATAATTTTAATTAATATTATTAAATAGTACGTCAACAACTGTCTTCCTGCACACTACTCAAGAAAGAATTGCCTATTGAATATTACTGTGTACTTTAACATCAATACAATCTTACTTAAACTTCGGCAATCTTTCTCTTCGACGTGCTCATCATCCCAACCTACTACTTACTAACTACCACTAAAATAAAGAAGGTGCATATAGCGTATGCAAGGTTATAAGATAAACTGAGTTGAACCATCATCGCCACGCTCTACGTCTGCCGCCGTTAACTACGCGCTGGACCTCCGAGCTACTCAAACTTCAACTTCACTACTTAAATTGTAGACAGACGAATTCTCTACGCGAATTCTATCGTGGTTGGGGGGATACTGTAACACTTTTTTTTCACTGATTTTAAGTACTATTAAAGACACTTTTTTTTATTCATATTGATTAAAATCACTTTTACAATTGTATCTTGCATTGGTTATGTTTACGTCGAATTGTTACTTTGACATTGACAGTTCTATAGTGTGGGCCGCTTATCATGATCCTAACACCATTATCTTTGGGCAAATTAGGCAACCAAATCTAGCCAAGCGTCGTCTACAAAGATAGGTTCTTTATCAATAATACTGAAACATCACTCCGGAATTCATAGATTAAAAACAGTGTCGTAGATTATTAACTGCCCACAGATTATATACCGGATACTAATTAACAACAAACTATTTGCACTGCCGGTTACAAAAATATCATTTAGAATTAAACTTAAATTTAGGAAGATCAATTCTTCCTTTCCTTTATTTGTGGCGGATCGACATAGTTTCCACACCATCCTAGTTCCATTTAATAACAAACATCACATACTATACATCGTCTATATAGTCTTTGCCTCATCGGTGGTAAGCAATCTGTAATGGTATACTAATCTGTGACTTGGAGATCTGAAATCTGGGAATTGGGAATCGATCTATTGTAAAAATCTCACGCATATTTCGTGATATAAAAATCGTATAAAAGTTACTGAAAGTGGTGTCAGGATCACAAATTTCAGGAGTATTTTATTTCCCATAAAATTATCCATATCTTTTGGAACATAATCTAACCTAGTTGCCACCGGCACTTAGGAAAAAATAATAAACTAAAATATTTACATATTGAAAGCCCGATAAAAAGGTCAGTAATAGTTGCATTTATCTCTTTAATTCTTTAATCTCTTTAATTTCAATTTGTTCCCAATAGTAATGATTTTCACAAATAATTATTGATATTTGTTTTGAGCGGGTAGGCTTAACCACCCATACAAAATCATGCTGAAATTAGTTGCTCAGCTGCTAATCTCATGTATTTGAGGTAATTGGTGTTTGTATTTAATCATAATAATATAAATAATGTAAATTCTTGTTCTTTTAAAATGTAAATGTACCATAATTTGATGAATGTTCAATAGATCATGTTTGATATTTTTTTCTTTGTAACCTAGTTGTCAGATTTAATTGTATGAAGAACAATAATGTATATGGGTTCCTTCTGAACCGCATAGACCACCCACAGTGAGTCCATGACTATGATAATGTAGCATTTTTATGATATGTAACAGGGCAAAAAGGTACCGGGAGGTTGTTATACCCGGCCCTACAAATTTATGTAAGGAAAATATATAAACTACAATATCCTTGAAGAAAATTATATAAACCTTAAGGAGAATAACTGCAATCTATTAAAAGAAGAGTGTCTGGACCCAGTCTCAAGGAAGGTATTCAGTACTAACCACCGGGGGATGGGAATTTAGCATTAGAATACATGTTATTTCTTAGATTTTAGAATTACCATAATAAATAGTTTATTTCAATACCCTGATCAACCATTGTTGCTAAATATCCTTGCCGAGATTGATCAAACAGCACCAGAACCAACCTGCCCTTGTGTCTACTCATTAGAATTTGTTATTTTAAGTACATAATAAAGTTATTTATTTTAATTGGTTATTTTAATTTTTAATTTAGTTGTTAAAAAAAAATAAATATACATTTAAAGTGTTAAAGTTGATAATTAAATCAGTAATTTTGTTATTTTGTATTATTTGTGTTTTCTTTATAAATCTAGTTGGTGAGTAAGAGAATTATTACATTACAAAATAATACTAGAAAACTTCGTCATGCTGTCACAGCAGCAGGAGTGCTTCAATAACATCAAGACCTTGTGTTCTAACTACAAAAAGGACAGCACGAGCAGAAAAAATGAAGATTACTTGGTGAAACGCCTCGAGTCCCTGGAAGCTCAATGGAACGACTTTCAAATTCGTCACCAGATACTAATGGAAACTACGGAAGATACATAGTAGAAATGCCTTTTTGTCCTGATTACGAGATGAAAATGGGCAATTCAAGATCAATAGCCGTGTCTCAATTTTTACAATTAGAGAAGAGGCTCGAGAAAAACAACAAACTTTCACTAATGTACCGAGAATTTATTAAAGAATACTCCGATCTCGGCCACATGAAACCGTCGCGTCAGATTTCACAACACTCACTTCAATATTACTTACACTCATCACGGCGTACTGCGAGAGCAATCTACTACTACAAAACGCTTTCTGTGTTCAACGCTTCTCAAAAGATGTCAAATGGTTTTAGCCTAAACCAACTACAAGAAAAAGGCCCTAATCTACAAAAAGATATCCAAGAGCTTATTATAAAATGGAGATCGTACCAATATGCTTATACTGCAGATATCGAGAAAATGTACCGCTGCATAGAAATCGCGCCAGAACAGCAACAACTACAAAAGATTATTTGGCGAAACAGTCCTTCTGACCATCTACAAGAGTATCAACTTGTCACTGTCAGCTACGGTATGAAATGCGCGCCTTGGTTGGCCATGAGAACTCTCAAACAATTGGCCATGGACGATGGTGTCAAATATCCAGAAGCAGCTGTTATACTCAAAACCGAGTTCTATGTTGATGACCTTGTGAGCGGACACAACTCGATATTAGAAGCTAATGACCTTCAACGGTCACTTATCAATTTACTACATGGGGCCGGCATGAACTTACGTAAATGGTCAGCTAACCATCCAGACTTACTACAAAACTTATCTGAGGATCAAATTTCAACATCCAATAACTTTGACTTCAAGGATGAAGAGACCATGAAAACTTTGGGCCTAAGATGGAGTCCGAAAACTGATACTTTCACTTTCAACTGGGACTTAAAGGAAAATCCATCAAAACTTACTAAGAGGGCCCTTTTTTTTTTTTTTTTTTTTTTTTGTTCCCCTGAGGAAAATGCATTAAATTGCATACCCCGGCTGTGGCGAGCCGGGGTTATGTGGGGCTCTCCTCCCCAGAAGGGGGAGGCCTACCCACTAAAAACCTCAGGGATGGCCTTCCTCAGGCATGTAGGGAGCCCCCGGGAACACAAAGGCCACTTCCAGGAACCCCCAGCCTCCGCTCCCCTCTCTAGAGGGGAGCCCTCCTCGGGGAAGCTACTACCTCCCCCGGTCCCCTCCACCGACGACGCCCCCCGGCCACGGAAGGGGCGTGGTCCATCCCGGTCGCCGTAGCGGTCGCGACTTCCTCGCGCCCGCCGGCGACCCGTGGCGGCGCCGCAGCTGTGCTACCGAGCCCGGCGCCGCGCTCCTTCTGGAGCATTACTGCTTCACAGAAGGAGGCCACAGCCCTCCAACCTCCCTCGTCCGCCAGCATTGCCGCAATCAATGCCGGCGGAGACAGATCTCGCCCGATCTCTGCGACCAAGACTCGGCGCTCGGAGGCCCACGCGGGGCACTCCGCCAGCGTGTGCTGGACCGAGTCGAGGTCGGATGCGCAGTGGTGACAATGTGTCGATCCCTCCCGTTCCTCCTATTCGACACAGATACTCACCGAAGCAGCCGTGCCCGGTGAGTATCTGAGTCAATCGGTAGGTGACCTCCTCCTTCCCGTTGAGCCAAGCTTCGAGGTACGGGAGTACGGCACCGACGGCCCGCTGGCGCGCGCAGATCCGTAATTCGAGCTGCGCACGCCAGGCCGCCACAATCCGTCGGTGCCACTCCCGCTTAGGCACTTCGTGCGCGGGTTCCAGGGCGCTCCCCCATCGCCCCCCGGTCTACTAAGAGGGCCCTACTCTCTGAAATCTTGACGCTGTACGATCCGCTTGGCTGGCTTTCACCGATCACTATTACGGCAAAACTCATCTTCCAACGGGTGTGGAGTAGCAAAATCGGGGACGACGAACTACCTATTGACATTCAAAAGGACTGGCTGAAACTTAAAAGCGAACTACCACTGGTAGATATTGAACTTTTGGCTTCTGTGATGCTAGCGAAAAGGCCTACGCTTGCGTTGTTTATAGCTCGATAACACGCAAAGGTGGCCCGCCAACTATAACTTTACTCGCTGCGAAGACTAGGGTTGCCCCTCTTACTCAAAAAATAACATTGCCGAGAATGGAATTATGCGGCGCACTTTTACTAAGTCAACTGGTTGAGAAGACAAAAGACGCATTTAAAATGCAAAACATCAAGGTCCTGGCATGGTGTGACTCCCAAGTTGTACTCGCGTGGCTTCAAGGAGACGCATCTAGATGGGAGAGATACGTAGCCAACAGAGTTACCAAAATAAAACACACGATTCCGTCGAAAAATTGGCGATATATCAAGTCTGAATTGAATCCTGCTGACTGCGCATCCCGTGGCTTGTACCCTAGCAAACTGCTAGAATTCAATCTATGGTGGAAAGGTCCTGATTTTCTACAAACATGGGAAAGTGAAGTGAAAGATTTAACTGCAAACAACTTTTCATGTCTACTGGCCACCAAGGAACTAAAAACTACATCGACGACAACCCTAACAACAAATCAGAGTTATAACATTATTGATAATTTAATTATCAAATGCAGTGCATTATCGCACGTAACAAGAGTCGTGGCCTGGATACGACGCTTTTTCGCAAACACGCGCGGCGACATGAAACTTAATGCCGCATTCCTCACCTCAAGCGAATTGATAGCTGCAAATGAACAAATAATAAAACATGTTCAATGTAATGAATTTGAAGAAGAATACAAACTACTTTTAAAGAAAGAATGCATATCAAACAAAAGCATAATCTTCAAGCTCAACCCTTACTTGGACGACAAGGGCATTATTCGTGTCGGAGGTCGTCTTAATTACTCAAGGTTGCCCTTCGAGATGAAAAACCCCATCATTCTACCTCGGAAAGGGCGCTTCACTGAAGTACTTATCGAGCAAACGCAGAATGGTACTATCAAGCGTCCTGTAACCAAACTATCACCACTCCCTTTGGATGCTAAGGTCGTCCTTGAAGATCGAACCGAAACTGAACCACCACAAGAAGACAAAATCAAGACCACTAAAAGAATTTTGAGAAGAAAGTCTAGGAAGAATAATACTTGGACTTTGTTTACTACACTGATAACAATGTCCGTATTGATACCAGGAACTCATAGCGCAAGCGGCGACTCACTGGCTGGGGCTCATATTACAAGTCTCGAACCCAACCGCCCGATATATTACGACACAATTGGCAAGATACAAACAATACATGATGAATGGACGCTACTACTTTATTACAATTTAACTAACTACTGGACTGGTATAAATCGAATAAAAAACTACTTTCAAGGCCTAAACGATTTATGTGAAAGGACCGATCCCAGATACTGCAAAACTACTTTAGAACAACTCTCCCACGAAATGGAACTACTGGACTACTATAACATCATTCTACTGGCTCCTCACAAGCACTTATCCCAAAGAAAGAAGAGGGGACTAATAGATGGAATTGGAACTATTGCTAACAGCCTATTCGGTATATTGGATCAGAACTTCGCGGATAAATATCAACAAGACATTGAGGCCATACAAAACAACGAAAACTTTGCTGACACTAGTGAAAAATCAGACTTCAAAGTAGAACTAGAAAACAAGGTGTTTAAGAAAATAGAAGGAAACATGAACCGACATTTCAACATGATTGAAACTTATATTAATGACACTAACATCAATTTGGCGAAGGTCGAATCCACCATGGAAACAGTGATGGCTACTAGTTATTTTAACTCAGCCTCACTCTCAACTTACCTACTACTTAAAAATATGAAGGAATTGCAAGAAATGTTACTTGACTCCATTACTGACGTCTACAAGGGTCATCTAGATGTACATCTTCTTACTCCAGTGGAATTAATCGAACAGCTGACCATCATATCTGGGAAACTACCTAAAACGCTGACCTTGCCTGTAGAAAATATTAGAGAAGATATCAAAAATATTTACAAATTACTGTACGCCAAGGCGCGCGTAACTGCTACCTACTTTCTGTTCGAAATACACATCCCGCTTACGTCAGATGAAGATTTTTTCTCTACAAAGCGATCCCACTCCCTGTGAAGACTGGATCGAAGGCAGCATTGGTGCAGCTTCAATCGCAGTACATCGCAGTAAACTTTCCAAAACGTACTTACATCACACTAACAGAAGACGACATCAAACTTTGTTTACAACTAAGACCCAACAACTTCATCTATTATAAAAGCTTACCTGTTTATAACTTAAACAATGAAAAGGCGCCCTGCGAAGGCTGCTTAGTCATCATACAAATACAACGTGTGACGTCAAGGAGATTCCCTGCAACAATTTGTGGATCGCGTTACATACAACAAACAGCTGGCTGGCGATTTGTTGCGGCGCTTGCACTTTGCGCACCATATGCGACAATGAGCTGACGTCACGTACGATATCTAATTCCTGCATAGTAACTGTACCGCAAGGATGCGTTTTGCAATCTAAGGATTTTATTATTTACTCACACAACGAGTACAATAGTAAGATAAAGATGGACAGCTACAACTTCAATGTTCCGGAATTCAACTCTACGATCAACAAGATTATTGATATATCTCATCATCGAATATCATGGAACATCTCACAAGTTATGACGAACGGAGAGCTGGAAGACATCGATAAAAAGATACACTCACTGAAAGAACATGAAGCTTTACCAGCATCCATCTCAAGTCATGACATACATCATTATGCCATCGGCTACATTCTTCTCGGCGCAGCTATTATATCTTTTACTGTATGGCTAATAAAGAAGCGCTATTATGGTTGCTGCCCGTGCAAAAAACGGACAGCTGAGTTGCCCATATACAATGAAATAGAACTCAAACAAAGAGGGAAACATACTAGACAAGAACAGATGGCGCAAGGGTCAGCGAGCCAGCAGCCGCCGGCGCAGCGACCGCGGCCACTACGCGCAACAGCAACAGCTGCCAACGCCGATGACAACATTACATTTAATTTTGATACTTAATTATCTTTACTTTTGTATGGCATTTCTTATCTTGATAGTAATTACTTTAACTTTTTATCGTTTTAACTTTTTACATATTTTATCTCACTTTTCGGGTTGCCAATATGTACGAGCAAGCAACGTACATTTTTTGCTTACTGTGCGACCTACTTCAAGGCGCACGGTTTTACGCTTGCAACATACATTTTTGCTTACGCTGCGACCTACTTCCAAGCGCACGGTTTTACAAGTTAACTTTATAATTTTAATTAATATTATTAAATAGTACGTCAACAACTGTCTTCCTGCACACTACTCAAGAAAGAATTGCCTATTGAATATTACTGTGTACTTTTACATCAATACAATCTTACTTAAACTTCGGCAATCTTTCTCTTCGACGTGCTCATCATCCCAACCTACTACTTACTAACTACCACTAATAATCTCTTGTACTATGTCCGTGGTCTACTAAGCGGACTATACAAAGGTAATATTCTAAAGGAAGGTCAGGTCAGAGTACCTGTAACCGACAGTGGTGCATGAAACTATTAATGAAAGTCGAAAAAGCTAGGAAATGTTTGCATCATAGAAAATGGAAAACTGTAATCTTTGCCTACTCCCACGGAAAATATACATGAGGTATGAGAGGAATTACATACATAGTTCGTAGTTCGTACGTAGTTCATTAATTCTTTATTAAAAATACCGGAGGTATGATGCTGATTGCTATTGAAACCACATTTAGACATTTCTCCACGAAAGTTGCGGTTTAGAACATTGTTTCAAAATGACAACATGGTTTCGAACCTGTCCAACTCTATTTCAGTTATAAAGGAGGTTATGAGGTAGTTGTACTTAGTACCTACTTACATCTTCATTTCATCCTGCGATGTAATAGTAAAAAAGATGTACATAACGCTAACACTTCAGCAATAGGGATACGTTGCTCACAGAAATCAAAACAAATATAGTCAAATCTTATAACTATCTTTTCTATTACTACGATGACCCTACCAAATCAATGTACATCGAAAATGTTTTGTATTCTGAAAGCTGTCAGCAAGGTGACACTCTCGGACAGTCAATATTTAATGTAGCAATCAATCCAATTATTCAAAATTTACAATTGATAATGTATATCACTAAAACGATGGAACCTTAGAAGGCGACCTATATTCCGTACTCCAATCTATTGACTATCCAATTAAAATTCAAATAAAACTTCAACAATGGCAAATGTAAAGCATTTGGCATTTACGCGAATTTTAGTAGACAACATGAACAATCCAAATTCGATTCCGTAATATCGAACACAAACCATCAATAGAACCTTTGTGTGCTAGAATTCTTCATATTTGAAAATAAAATGATTTTTTCACCTTGAAGTAATATAGTAGTTACCGACATATAAGATTTAAGATCAAGCACCAGACAATTAATATCTGCAGTTTGATACTATTAGTAAGGATTATAGGCATTTCCAGCAAAACCTTGTTGTTACGAATATAGCAATAAACAGGTTATGTATTGCATAAATTATCATAAAAATGTCAGTGGTTTCGGCTTGGACTCCAAGCAACATTTAGCGTACTTTCTGAAGGCCATAGAACCCGACCGCTTGTGACATTATATTAGGTCGTGGATTTCAAGATGCTGGATGGGACAAAACTTTTATTTCAATGTGATACACTTGAAATAAAAGGCCTACGTTGTGCTACGGAATATTGCGAACAGATCAATATGGTAACAATAAAATTATGCTAAGTCCACAAAGAAGAAAAGGATAGAAATACTAGGTAACTATTAAGGAAGCCTTTGGGGAAAAGAGCACTTTCCGAGCTGTCGTAAGTACTGCGTTGTAACGATTTCAACGTAACTGGAGAACTCTCAAGAATACACATTTCCATCCTTAAGTTATATTTTAACTATAATAATAAATTTATTGAACATTTAGCTCGTGTCCGCGACTTCGTCCGCGTAGAATTAGTTTACTATATTGGCTATAATTACTTACACATAAAATATAGACATATACTGTAGTGGTCTGTTTTGTAGGACTATTTAAAATAAATTTCCTTTTCATTACATATGTCTAACTCTAGCTGTATTGGCAGCGCGCTCCAGAATAGTCCGCAGATGGTAGATTTCTTCCTATTGTCTTGACAATTATTATTTTGGATAATTCATACCATGTCTTTATAAATTGTATCCTGATGTATAATATTATCGTAAAGTTTCATTAAAATCCATTCAGTAGATTTTACGTGAAAGAGTAACAAACATGCATCCCTTCTTACAAACTTTCAAGTTTATAATATTAGTTCCTCATAAGGTTCATAAGCCAGATACGCCACTTGTTTTTTTTTTATAGGATAGGGCAGCAAACAAGCAAACGGATCACCTGATGGTAAGCGATAACCGTTGCCCATGGACACCCGCAACACCAGATGCGTTGCCGGCCTTTTAAAAGGGAATAAGGGGGGAACGAGGAGGTTGGGCCTATGGTACCCTCACTCACTCGGCGAAACACAGCGCAAGCGCTATTTTACACCGGTTTTCTGTGAGGCCGTGGTATCACTCCGGTCGAGCCGGCCCAATTCGTGCCGAAGCATGGCTCTCCCACGGTAAACGGTTGTCATTGGCAACACTCTCTAAACAAATACTATTGTTTTATTTAATGATAACATCTATACTGAGAACGATTGTGTATAGATAGAATTTAAGTGGTTGTTTATAAGCACTCAAGTTCTGCCGCTTCCAGAAAATGAGATGCCTGTCAGACAATTCGCAGCAGGCGCTGAGCAGGTGCCGGTAATAGCCTCCGTTAATAGCCGTGAGTGATACAGAGCGGCGGCCTTGCGGCGTTAAGGTCAGAGTTATTCGGAAAACGTGTTGTGTTCTACCCAGTAATGATTTTGCTTCCATGTAACCCAACCGTGCCATGTTTATCCAATAATTACATCTGTTTTCGTATGATAGTCTCCATAATATAATAACTGATAGAGAGGTTTGGAAAAGAGGTAGATGATTTGTCAGTTGGTTTGTTTGCCATTTGAACTTCGATACTGTTTTGCTATTAAATTCCACTTTCATGATTGTCACCCAAGCATCCGTCTAAGCGAATCAAATATCATTAGAATTCCAACAAAAAGATAGTCGATTCCTGAGTTATTGAAGAACATAAAAGAATTGGAACATCACCTTTGAGCTAAAGTCATTTATCTATTAAGAGAGATTGGGTATAGAGACATCACAAGGGCAACAGGACTAATGCTCATGGAAGTGTTTAGTTAGTGGGATGGCTAAACCGAAATCCGACATCATCCCCGCGGCACTTGTAAATGTGGGAATCCCAACGGAAATTCTCACTCCTCGTAAAAGTTTTTTCTGTCTTCTCCTGTGGGTAAAACAAAAAAAGGGATTTATTCAGTGAACTTTAGTCTTATTTATAAACTAGCTTTTGCCCGCGACTTCGTCCGCGTGGAATAGTGACTTCCGGCAGATTTTTGGTTAACCAACAACATATTTATATTTATATTTGAATAAAGATTAATATTATTATGTTGATACAACTTAAACAAATTATTTCGACCAAATTTGGTACCATAAAAACGGTCATTGTGACTAAACCTTAAAAGATAGACATATGCCGTCGCGGACTTTTTTTTAGATCATGTATAGAGGAATAATTCTTTCATACATATTTTTTGTGTATCTTGAACCGTTTTCGCAGCGCACGCAAAGAAAGCCTTCAAAAATGAATAATTTTTCCCGTTTTTTACACATTTACCGCTCTGTCTTTGCTCCTATTGGTCATAGCGTAATGTTATTTAGCCTATAGCCTTCCTCGATAAATGGACTATCCAACAATTAAAGAATTATTCAAATCGCACCAGTAGTTTCGGAGATTAGCGCGTTCAAACAAACAAACAAACAAACTCTTCAGCTTTATATATTAGTATAGATATTGACTATCTGCACGTCATAATCTACTATATAATTTATATATAAAACACAATTTTGAATATCATTACTTTTTGCTTTTCCTTTTACAATTGCTACAATATTTGTAATATATTTATTTACTTACATACATATGTATAAATACTGTGTTTTCATTTCGTACAAAATTTACTTACCAATACCTTGATGTGAGTTAATCTAATCGCAAAATTGCGATACTTTTCAGCACAAATAAAATCAAATACAATGCTGATATTTATAGCGTTGGTGATGTAATAAGAGATGATTTAATGCATAATTAGTATATTTTATTTGTAAAAATGAATATAAGCCAGATAATCCACTGTCTTTTTTATTGTATCGCCTAAATACACCCTTAGAACATAAGTTTAATGAGGACTTACCATTGTTCGGCGACAGCTATCCTTTGTACATTTAGCAGCACATCAATGTGTAAAGTCGAACTACGAAAATAGATTTTTACGGTATATAATAGAAGCAATCTCAAGGTTAATACATACAGTCTGACTTGCAGCTGTGTCAGTTTAATTCATTAAATGAGAAGTCATACAATTGTTGGTACAATATATGATGATTAAGTTTATGTTCTAGTAGTAGGCAAAGAACCATCACTCAAATTCATTTAGAATACCTACCTACTTACCGTTAGACTTTTACTTAGATAATATTATATAGAAAAGAATACTTCTTCTAACTCTCATTAAACTACCTTCAAATCGTCGAAGCAAATACAAACTCCTCTTTCGGATAAACTCTATCCAACGTTAATCAACCCACAAAACTTCGAATTTAACGAGGGTATTTGCATAAACGTTTCAAATTTACAATCCTCACCAGATTGTGGTCTATTTGCATCAAGATATATTTCCGCGCGAAACACTAAGCCTGTAACTTATTTGAGCTTTACCGCGGCGAATTAGAGATCAGAATGCTTTGAGTTTATCAACGAGTATAATTGGCAGTTAGTTAGCTGACTTTTCGCACTTGGGTGGGATTGCTTGGATGCAGCTAATTTCATATGCTGACATAAAACAGACTTTCCACCAATTAGAAAGAAAATACATATACCATTATAATCTTACGTAGTAGTTCGGTTATGTGGTGCTACATGAGGAATACGTAAAAGTTTCGGGTTAAAAAATCCTATGTTATTTCAAAGTATATGATAAATTTCTACGTCGACTTTCATCAGTATTTTAACTTGAAAAGTAATATAGTGTCATATTAATAGTTTATGTCGATATGTTAGTTTTCGTTTATATCATTGCACTTCTTTATGAACCATGGAATAATTACGTATATATCTATATGATTTGCAAATATGCACCCTCTATGGAAAAAAGTGTGTCTGTTAGAAGCTTGTAGCATAAGATACAAAGTTATTGTAATGTGGTGTGCTTCTTGAAACGTCACTCTCGTATTGATCCTGGAGCGGGAGGTTAAACATTAAACCACCTACAAAAATCATTGATTGTCTTAAACCAACAAACTAAAATGTAATGTAATCGCTTATTAGTAATTGCTTTATAGCAGCTTTACATTAAAAAATAAGCGTGGTTCCTTGCTTTATCATGCTAGTATGCTACGAATAGTATGCTACGGTCGCTCTATGTACTACGTGGATGAGTTACGTAATCATTATCGTAGCATTTTTAAATGTAATAACTTACTATATCTATTTTTTTAGCAACCCTTATAATAATTACTGTGTAGGTTGCCAATTTCTGATATAATATATTATATATACATGTAGATATATATAGACATAATATGCCATATTTTACCAAAGAACTATCGGTTCATTACGTATGTTCTCTGAGGTTCAAATTAATATGACTTATTAAATGAGTTAAGCAAGTTACACCAATGATTCACAACTTGTACTCGATGGACTCGGGAAGTAACTAAGAAAGAGTCACAATTCTTCACAATTTTTTATTCTATTTTTATGTTAGTCAATACATTTTATATTAATAAATATTGAGATACTTTTGCAGCACACCTCTTTTTTCAGCAACGGAACCTAATAAAAAAGCCAAACTGAGCCTTCGGCTTTTGAAATGTGAAGGTTTCATCCAGATGAGCCAGTATTAAGTTTAATTAGGGTACATCCAGTAGGGTGATTACCGTCTAATGATGTCATCATCCAACTTCACCCGTATGGTTTGGATGGTTCTAATGGCTGGATGTAACTTTACAAGGCACCTTTTGACGTGTTTATTAGAGAGACATTGGGTTCTTTAAGTACAAACATTGTGCGGTTACATTAAAGCATGCAAGAAGAATACGGTCTCATTTTGTCATTTTTATGAGTAGTATTATTTGGGAAACATACAGTTTACATTTTACTTGAAGACTATACGAGTATTTAATCAGTTACCAGTGAAGATGGCAGAATAAGCCTATACAACTAACTTTAAGCAACAAAATAGTATTATCAAATTCAAACAACAAACAGGGAACTTTATGAGACACGAATGCTTCTCTTATAATAAGCAATATTTTCCAAATAAAGGTCGATATACCCAAAATTATTGTTATAAGAAGAAGCTTTTGTAAAAAGATCACCAGAGATTATTTATTTCTCCTTAGTTGTCTGTTCTTAAAGTGTATTTGAACTATGCTTAGGTTTATCAATAGATATACATTTTATTTGACGAATTTATGTCAAAAATGCTTTATTTTATATTATAAACAGTTTACTCAAATTAATACTGGCTTTAAATAAACGCTGTCTTATTTTACTTAGTCGCTTAATATCACGCGGCTTATAAGGCACGGTCCTTTATAAGGCGTGCGCGGGGATATAGATCCAACGAGTAGAGGCCATTTAAGCAAAATTTGATTAAAGTATCTGTGGATTGTATCAATTATTTTATTGTTTTACTTATTATTAAATTAAATAGCACCAACATTAAAATGTCAAATGAGATCCGATAATATTTACTATTGATAGAATTGATTTCTGTTCGATCAACATTCATTTTATGTATCAGCCTGCTGGGTATCTTTATCGTGAGTACGGAATTTTCTTGTTCAGCAACTTCGTTTTATAAAAGAGAACATGTTCAATCTTCAACGAAATTAGGTTGTTTACCAAAGTTGTTTGCCTTGTACAATGTAATCCCGACATGTTGCAAGAAATGGGCGGGACGTGCTCCGATTAGGGCGCACACGTAAATATTTGCAGGATTTTTTTATCGCGAACGACGAAAAAAACCTCCTCAGTTTATTCAGCGGACTTCAAAGAGTTCTCTTCTTACCGCTGATATCGTTTCATCGTTGTCAAATATTGTTGACAAGTGGATTAAATGTCATTAATATTTCGTTCATAGTAAAGTTTACTTCAAAACTATTATTATTATGTCGTTCTATGTCACTGGTGTTTGTAAGACATGATCAATATAGATGACATGATGAATATAGATGCAACACATAGAAGTCATTTAAGCGGATTTAATGAAAATGTACGTTTAGTGTATGAAATATTAATGAGACATTTTAATCATAATAGTTATAATAGATTTTTCAAACAAAGAATCATACATTTATATAAATCGATTCAAGCAAAAAAATCACACACGAGTAATCTATTTTAACGTGACAATTTTTATTTAAAAAGTCTATTATTATGGACAATAAACTATGTTAATATCCTCTTAATTTCGGCTTGATGTTATTGTGTGTGATATTAATGACTAAATCAGGCGATAAGGCATTTATGAAACCGGTTACGAAAGTTTATCACCTCATAAACAAAATAAAATGCACATCTGATTAATAATTCTTACGTCAATGGATTGTTCCACTCAAATGATTATGTAATTTAAAAACATTCCAATTGCTCACACCAATTCATTGTCAAGATCACTTTGATCGATTCTGTGTTTTTCTTAATTATTTGAAAATATGAATACGGACTAATATAGTAGACGTCATCACAGAGGTAAACTTCACCATCATCACAGCTGAAAGACACCCTCTGTTGGATATATATACAAAGCGAATGATCGCTTTCGTTTCGAGATTGATATTTGTTCGGTGACAATTCAATGTATTGGAAAGGTTTCGCATTTTCGTTCCAATACTATAACTTCTATCGAAGCGAATGCAAATGTCATGAATGTTGCATTGTCTACAAGCCCTGCCCTGTTAGCACTTAGGGCCTTTCGGCGATATTTTCTAAATTGACTAAATATCTTGTAGGAACAACGCTGTTTTTTCAATGTTTTCCATTTTATAATTTTCCACTAAGTTAAGGTTCGGAATTCTCTGTCTTGCTCTACAAATTTCATCATTTCTGATTCGATCACGCTGAGGAATACCGAGAGCATATCCCTCTTCGTTGTCCTATGAGGTGAGTGGTAGACTCATTGTAAATAGACAGTCCTTTCTGCAATCTTTACTAAATCGATAATGTCCCTTGTGAGACCAATGCTGCATTTTCCGATATGTATATATCACCTTAAAATCATTCCATGTCAACTTGAGGTTCGCAATTATCTGTCTTGTTCTTTTGTAGATTTCATCATTTCTGATTTGATTAATCTGAGAAATTCCGAGAGCCTTAGGTCCTTGCCCTATAGGTGGTAGACCTACTGTAAATAGTCAGCTCTTTCTGCAATCTTTACTAAATTGACAATCTACCTTGTGGGATCAACGCTGCTTTGCTGATATACGACTATCACCTTAAAACCTTTCGCAACTATCTGTATTGTTCTTTGACAGATTTTTTCATTTCTGATTGGATCACATTTACTCTTAATAACATTTTTTTTGTGGGGAAATGCTCCTTATTCACCATGACATGGCCGTGTGTGGGGCTCTCTGGTCTGAGAAGATCGGCATACCCACTAAAACCCCCCGGTGTTCTCTGGGCCCGTGTGCACATAGCAGGATTCGCTTAGCGACTCCACTGCCATGCCTCAGTATCCTTAATAACCTAGAGTTCCAATTTTGATACCAATCTTTTAAACCGAATGTTCAAATTACTATTAGTCTTTTTTATAGGTTTGCTGTACGTATTTTACTGTTTTTTTTTTTTTAAACTTTGCCCCACACTAGGATTTTTATCCTGTGTCGTGGGTGCAGTCACAAAGAGAAATCTCACATGCACAAACACCCAGACCGGAACAAATTTTTGTAGGTCATACAAAATATCTGTCCCGTGCGGGAATTGAACCCGCGACCCGTTGCGTAAAAACCAATCACTCGAGCACTGCGCTAAACGTGTCGTCGAATAATATTGTTCCAACGAAATTTAAAAAATAAAAAAAGGGGAAGACCCAGTACCAACAGTGGACAAGATACTACAGAACCTTCTAAAAGACCTCGGACAGGTGTAGGTTAGGTTAGGTTAGTACAAAGTACCCTCTACTGACGTACGTTGTGATTGTATTGGTCATGAAAAAATATTTATGGATTCTAGAAATAAGTGTAAATTTAATAATTGTAGAAAACTTACCTCTTGGTTCTGTCAAAGTATAAAGTATCGTTATGCGATAATAAATAAGCAATGTTTCGCATTATTTCATGCATAGGTATATCTGATTTCTTTATGGTCTTAATGCCTGAAGTATCAAAATTGATATCTGTTTTTTTTTTCTAAATAAATATGTGAAATAAATATTGTGACTTTTTACCTATTTTGCCCTTCATCTAGACCCTTAAGCAAACACTCAGGCTACTAAGGGTGCAGAGACTCTGAGAGCATAGCTCTTTATTGCACTATGGGTGGGAGGTAGACCTATTCTAAACGGTTATCGTTCGGTGTCATATGTAATCTCTGCCTGTTGTCAGTTACACAAATAAAAGACTTTCGTATAATTATATAGGCACTGCGGTGTATGGGCCGAGAATATGCCGCCTCACTTGAAGGTGGGAACTTTCTTTCTAGAAGATGTCTGTTTAATTTCTGCAAAGACATCAATCGATATACCAATATTGCGGGGCAAGTGACGCGGAATATTCTAGTTGGACTATTTGAGCTAGGACTTTTTAATTTGTGACACTTTGAATTCAAAAACAACGCATTCGAAGTTTATCTGTTATGATTACGTGTTAATAAAATATTTTGTACTTTCCACATAATTTTGGATTTTAGCAGATTTACTGACAGTCACGTAAAATAACAATAAACATCTTACGCTGATCGCAATTTCCTTAAGCAAATAGACGAAAATCGATGATCAAAAACGGCAGCCATCTTCAATCCTTAGTAGAACAAACACCGCGTCAGACACCGCGTTCGTAATCTGTCCGTTGTAATTTGCCGTTCAAACAATCCTTCGGGAACAAACAGGTTCAGGAGCAACTCCTAGGCGGTAATTTGTTGTGGAGCTAACGAAGCAATCGTAAATGAGGATTACGCAATCAGCGTTTGTTGTTTGTAGAAAATGTAATTGTGTTTTTATATTGACTTTTATTATTTTTATTTTTATTCATAACTTGCTGTACTTGAAAAGTACAGTCCGTAAAGGAATTATTATTTACTTTAGAAACACCTTTTTTAATAAGGTGAAAAGATGATAAGGTAAGAGTGGTTAGTGGACAGGCAGTACTCTCTCTCTCTTTTCGATGTATATTTAATAACCTCGAGGTCTATCTTGCCGTTTTGACAGGCGTTTTGCCGTTTTTGATCTAGTGGGACTGGCAACCCAATTTCTTTGAAACTTTGATGATATGTATACGATTTATATTTGTCCGCGTACTTAAAATTAAAATCAAAATAATTTTTATTTAACATAGGTCATTACATACACTTATTGATACCAAACAAATATAAAATTAAAAGGAAACAAAGAGTTTCAAAGTTGTAAATTACATGGTGTAAGTTACATGGTGAGTTAGTAGAGCAGTTAAGTTACAAAGTGGCATGGCGAGTGCAAAGAGAATCTTTTTTCATCACCTTTTTACTATCGCACCACACGAGTTCGTCCATACCTGACCGGGTAATACCTTACCGGCTAAACCTTATTGCGGTAAACTTTCTACGTTGGATCTTATGATAACTCAGGATCGAAGAAAGCGGTGACACAAATTCTTATATATCTGTTTGATTATCGTCAGGAGCACATCAAGCTATACATTGCCCATATGTTTATCGGTTGAACTACAAAAATAGTTTCTATTGAATAAAGACGGTCTCAAGATCTTCTACTCTAAACTTGCAGACATAGGCCTACAATACTAATGCATTTAATTTGTATAGTCTTTAAAATAATAACGTTGTTTGCCTTTATATAATACTAGGTTCTCCATTTTATAAGATAGAAACTATAAATTGTATCTCATTATTACAAACCTTCGTTTGTCGATACTCCTCAGGGAGAACACAAGAATATCCTTTCGCACATCTGGGGAAATCCGGGAATATCGTGTTTAAATTGATGCGGGTCCCCTTAATCAGTGGCAGGGATAGTCGAGCAGTGCAGAATTGGTTATCTTACAAAAATTTGGGTGTGAACATATTTCTCACTTGCGATTGGTATGAAGTGAATTAGACAAATAAATTGAATACGATGATCACAATCAAATTATACTGAAAAATTAACCATTCTTAATTAATTAATCGTTCGTACGACCATATTGTGCAGTGTATTTTTGTTGTTTTTTTAATTGCCTTTTTAATATAAATCCAAATTAGTATACCTGTTTAGTTGAAGCTCATAAGTCCAAATCAGTCCACAGTTCGCATGAACAGTAGCCTCACTTCACACTTTAAACCAACTTTTACTAGGCCAGCGTGGTTGAGACACATCAATTAAAATAGTCTCAAACACGAGATAAGAATATTTACCACCATTACTATGATATCAATATCAAACATCAAAGGAACTTCACTTTAATCATTTATTTATTTATATATATTTGGTAAACAAAAAGTAAACATTTTACTTAAAGGCTATACATAAAATTATTTATATACCTCTTAATTTCTAAAACATGTTTAAAGTAGATCGCAGAACATTTCAAGAATAAAATAGTATTTAAAACAACAAACATGAAACGCTATGGGTCACAGATTATAGCACGAATACTGCTCTTTCTACTTATCAATATTTAACAAAAAAAGATCGACATACCCAAAATTATTGTTATAAAAACAACATGAACGATCGAAAACAACATTAATAATCGTTAAGCAATATGCAACCTTATATAAAATAGTCATAAAGAAATCTATACTATCTGAAATATATAATATATTAACAATCACAACCTTTCAATATAACGGAAGCCCATTTTTTTCCTATACAACGTGCGCCATTATTTCATATCCTATTCTCATTCGCAGCATTCTGAGAGCATCCAATACCCACGACCGCAATTACTCTCTTTGTTCACCAAATGAAATAATTAAGGGGGAAATGTGTACGGGATAAATTTTTGCGCGCAATCTGCCAGAGTGATTTATGCCTCCAATGGGATTTATTTGCTTGTGATATAATAATTACGTTACGTATAGATTCGGTTGTAATAAGCGAAGATATAGAATGATAGAGTAATTTGTTTTGGGGTCTTTGGGTCTTATTTGAAAGAAATCCATTTTATTTTAACATCACAAGTAAGTAATACATACAAGATTACTTACAATGGACAATTTGTATATAATTGTATGTTATCAAAACTGCGCCAGTTTAATATAGGCATCACGGCGATGGTATTCTTCTATACGCAGTGTAATATTTAGGTATCTGTTAAGGCTATAACTGAGTGCGTTCGAATGTAGGTTCATTCGCAGCTGAACTCAGCGACGTGATGAGAAGACATTGATATTTACAGAGACAGCTCACTTGTACTGTCACTATAAAATTCAACTCATCTAATACCCACAGCTTATTACATAATTTACAACTTCCGTAGGTAAATGTCAGTTGTCTAAACATTTACGTGACGGAGGAACAATAAAAACTAGTCAACAACGTAAGTAGTCTTAACATACTTCTACTGTGGAATTAATATAGAACATATACGTCTATACGGTAACATAACAATAAAAAAATAGATACATTTATCAAAGAAACTCAATGAAACCATCAAGTATGTAATAATTGTTTAAATAAATTGTTTAAAAAAAAACTAACTGGGGAATTCCATCCGTTTCTGCGAAAAGCTATCGAAAAGGTAAAAATTTGAATGTGACCAATTCCTTCTCGTTGGAGGACATTATCGTAGGCAGGGTAACAGTCAGCTAATTTTACTAACAAATAAAAAATACCGTAATTAACAAAACATTAGGAATAGGTGTTTCTTGATGTTTTGTTAATTACACATTTTTCTCTTTATGAACATAATATTCGTCTTTCAAAGTTTAGAAATCATCTAATTAAATTAATAATTTACATTAATTTGTTTGAAATGATCATGACATTTTGAATAGTTAGTAGTTGACTACTAACTTCTCTTGAAAAAGGAATTGGTTACCTGTCATTGATGACATTATCAATTGAGCCTAACAAATCAAAGAGTAAATAAGTAATACACTGACAACACATTTTGGACCGCATCTACATTGACAAGTGCTACACTTTATACTAGATATTTGGCACAAGAAAATATTAATTGTACCGTAACTATGGCGTCCGTCTTAGTAAGTATCTTTCCCTTACCTAAAATTATAAATATGTGAATAAACACTGGCAAAATGTCTAATTAATTAGACAATATTAACTATAAAATATTTGTGTTCTCAATGTATTCTCTCATTATCCATTTCAATTTATTGAATAAAAAGTACACAGAATTCACAGTTTCATTTCATTTCCACTGTGAAAATTGAGAAATGTAAATTCAAGACAGTTTAATAAAATATCTATTCTGGAACAATATTAAATAAAGCAAAAGGTAATTCCTGATTTTAATGAGGGACAAAGGATACCTTTTTGTATCTCCAGGGAAATGCCTTTTTAGATTACGAATAATTACATTAAGTTGTTCTCTTGAGGTGTTTTAATGATTTATATTGTCGGCTCTCGATCAAAGTAATATGAATAATACACACAGAAAAGTATAATTACCTTATATATTTTTTTCTATCTAAACCCATTTGATAATATTTGAAACCCATTAGAAAAGCAGTGAGAATGGAAATGTACATCCACATAGTATTTTAAGATTTTAGTCTACTTTGAAATTCATCACAACCCATATACTTCCCTAATCGAGAAGCACGAACCTACCCTAAACTATGTTAGGGTGATCCGGTCTTAATCAATCACGCTGGCCAGGTGCGGATTGGTTGACTACATATATCTTTGCGCAGACGTATGTAAGCAGGTTGCCTCACGATTATTTCCTTCACTATAGGAGCGTCAGATAAATGAACGTATGAAGGACAATTGTACATGGTAGACGAGGTCATTCGTAGACTAGTGACACTTTTTGAGCTTAATACCTCCAATCGTAATGATTTTCGAATCATTTTAGCATTTCATATTAAATATAGAATCCTTAATATAAGATGTTCTAATTAAATAAATCTATGGTATCAATACTAAATAATTAAGCCTTTATTGAGATAGAATCATAAAGGATGCTGATTTTACATTGGTTGCTAATAAATAAGTAGTTAATATGAAAAAAAGTGTTTGAGCTGATATTCACATTCTAATTATAGATGTAATTAGGAGTGCGCGTGTGATAGAGCGGGCAGAGAATCATAATAGAATATTGCATAATTTATTGTCACCAGCTGCACTATCTAACTCTGTTACTTTTCGAATATTCTTTGAAACTGATATATCTATCAGACTATCGTACAGATACATTATTACTTTATGACGACAGTTTATAACATTTAATGTCAATAAAATAGCAAATGTAACTATAGTGTCAGTGGAGCGATATTGCTGCTTTATTAAGATTCATTGTGACAATTATATTAATGAAGTGGCAATGTCATTGCACTATTTTAATGTTTCTTTATCCAAAATTAAATTAAAGTTTCAGCAATGTAAACCTCTGTACACAAATATTCGGCTAATAGGCTAATTAAAAAATCTGACTTATTAGAGCATCCATTTTGGGAATATACGCAATTTTTTTATTAAGGCTGAGTGTGCGAACGTATTGTACTAAATTTAAGGCTTAATTCAGTGTGTACATTAAGTTTAAGTATCTGAAATTGTGTAGCTATTCTTTCTCGTATAGAAGTGCGAGCGAGCCGACAAAAAATACTTTCGATAATTATGCGGTATCCACCATTTCTAATGTGTTAATGACGAAAATAATCCACAAAATATATTACTTAAATCCTCCCCACCCAAGAAAGTGTTGTTGGATAGTAACACTGTCTTTCCTACTCCAAGTGGTACTTCCAAGCCACTCAAGAACATCCTAATCCCTTAGTGAGGGAGTCAGTGGCGTATACACGTGGTAGCAATACCAAACAACGCAGGATCTTCAACACCGAGCCGTCGCATCTCATCCAATCCAAGAGTAGGATCCCCAATTAATATAGATCGGGTGTACTTGGGTTTAGCGTGCCTCTTATAACGCATAAGCCCTCTTTTATAGGTCAGTGATGATGACGATCGCGCTTTCTCTTGACGCCACGGAAACCCTTCATCACATCAAGCCATTAGATTTGGAGTGACATAGTCACCGTGACAGTTGGTTGCGGTGGTATACATGGGGATTCTCAGCCTCTTCTCGTTAGAGGGAAAGAAATGTTAATATGTCATTTCCAGACATTCAGAAATATTTCTAGACAAGTCTAAAAATTGTCAATGAAAATAAGAATAGGGACGAACTATGTCAGAATCTCTGATTGGGTACAATAAAAATGGGATGGTGCTATTGAACATAGATAGCGCCATCTCTTTTAACTATTCTCAAGTAGAAATTTGAATTTGTGTCTCGTTTTGTAGTACGGGTCTTTGATTGAAGTTTTTAGCAAAATTTTTATATGAGACTATGATGTTTAATAGTCTGTACGTTATACTCGGTGGTGGATGAATCATTGAACCATCAGGCTTTATGTTATTTCATACTTGAATCTTATAAAAACTTATAATACTTAAGAGCATACCAATGCTGAAAAAAAGTCGAGCTTTTCAGCTCATTAGCAAAGCGAAGGTGATTATCTGAAGAAATACATTAACTTGGTGTATTAAAGTGTTGTTAGTCCGCGGGAACTGTTTCCCGGAGTAATTACCGAGAGGCGAGGCAAACAGACCAACTAATCTAAGTTGGATCGCTTGCTGAGACTTGGCTTAAGGGTGCGGCTACACGTGTCGACATTAACGCATTTAAAATCAGGCAAAAATTCAGAGCTAGGTTTTTGATACGCTTTTTCGTCAAAATATCTTATTGTTTTGATCAGATCCTTTAAGTTAACCGTAAACCCTAGTTGATGTTATTATATCATAATTCTTTATCAAAATGGAGAATTCAAATCAAAATTTGAATTCTCCAGAATCAGTACTATGAATAATAATTATTATTAATTATTCTAGTTATCGTTTAATATCAGTAATTAAACAGTCGAATTCCATGTTATTATAAAACCAATTTCCTGAACTTTGGGTATTATATTTTTGATATTACAACCCGGACGCCGAGAGAATGCATTTTTGACAGGACGTGTCAGTTTCTTACGCCTAAATATAATAAAAGTTCATTTTCAACATACTTCGGAAATAGAACAAATTGTTATTTATTATATTACATTGTTGTAAATTTTATTCCAGTTTTTTATTTATAGTTTCACACAAATAAATAATTTTAAAGCTTTTTTTGTAATAATTATAAAATAAAACAACTTTAAAATTTTTATTTTTTCATACGAGAATGTCATTTCAAATCTAATCCAATAGTACATCATCATACAAGAGTTAGAAATTTCATTCACGTGAGGAAACAGTTATGTGACGTGGCACCCTGGAAGCTATTAAGTCGATCTACATATATTGCTATTAGTGAATCAGTTTTAGCGTACTGTCTTACAGCCTGGGGCAGTGCTGCTGCGAGTCACTTGTTGATCCTGGAACGTGCTCAAGGTGCCGTACTAAAAACAATTTTGAAAAAACCCCTGCGTTTTTGTGTGTTTGTATACATTTTATTAAATATTATTGTAGTTGATTTTTTATTTCTTTTGTTGTTTGTTTTCCTTTTTAATTAATGGTTTTTTTTTCTTTTGTGTCTTCTTTGACAGAAACGTAGGTACCGCATTCCCTTTAAACCAAATTGTGAAAGCTACAGGCATAGCCTAGTGTTGGGGTTTTAGTTAAATACTAAAGTACAATTCTGATTGAAAATAGAGTATTATTATTATGTAAGTATCAATGTAATGATGCGTTTATAAATATATGTCACTAATTGATTTTATTAACAATATAGCGAGATGTACGTGACTAATCTCTTGATAGTAAATTGTTTCCGTTTTCCTTTGGACACTACACGGTGTTTTTTGATTTGCAAATTTGTTACATAATACTCGTATATAAGGTTAGGTCGCAGTCTGTAATTATGATGAGCCAATCTTACTTGAAAATAATTTTGTCAAACTGTATAAATTTAATGCAACGTATCTTTACTCTCCATTCTAAACGCAGCCTTAAGTAGCTGTGGTTGTTGGCCAATACGTGAGTTTTGATAGCTTGCCCGTTCCACTGGTGCAAATGAGAAAACTATTGATGCGAATCCGAATCTGTAACTCGTTGCGTGGGAATCGTGGGATAAGGAAAAAATACTAGAACGTGAACCCATTGCTTGTTTACGTCGATGTTACTATGTGTACATGTCGCAGTTAACTAGTTGCACTGTTCAAGTAAGCAGCTACTCCTTTTATTGAACAGCGACATATAATCACATTTCTAGCTTTGAGTTAAATAACTGTGGTCAATTCGACATTTATATTAGTAGCCCTGCTTTGCTCTCTAAAATATATTTCGTTGTCAAAGCATGTCTGCCATTTCGTCCCAACCTTAAACTGCTTACTTTTGTACCACCTGCTTTACATTAAACTATACTCGCAACCCCTTTTTCTATCGCTCAATACGTAAGTTAAATAATTAAGTTAATGTTTTTGTCTTTTTGATTTTACGTTGAAAGAAAGTCACAATAAAAAATTTGTACTGACATGCAAACTCTTTATAACTAGTCTTTTATTCTTTGTATGTCTGTTTTGATATAATTTTTATTATTTGTCTTTGAAATATATTATTATTAAGAAAAAAAGAACATTTATATAATATACAAATATAGGTTGAGATGATCACCCGCCATGAGGCTATCGGATTTCTTTTGCTAAAAGTTTTTTTTATATACCGATATTAATGACACTGTTTTGAATGCTTACTCCTAAAATTGAATTTTTGATATACTGTCATCTCGCTCTATCTTTACTGTGTGCTTGTAGGTTGGAGCCTACTCCAACCTACACATCATTGTCCTAGGACAATGATTTATCAAATTTTTGTATTCATAGTACGGGTTAGTACCTACCCAAAGTATAGTCTTAATCTGTCATTTAGGAATATGATTTCTAGCAGAAATTGCTGCTTCAGCAGTTTATACAGAGTCTCAGTCTCTTTGTTTACACAGATTTGTGTTTCGGAACTGGTGAAGTAATATTTTATAGCACATCAGTTACATATTGGGCAAATCGCAGGTTATTTGAAATGAAAAGTAAGAAATTTCTATTGAAGCGGTATTAAGATGTTTACTCAAAAGAAATGTATATATGTATCTGTAACTATTTTTATGATCAATTGTTGAATCCTAAGACCTATCTGTATCCTAAGTAGCACTTTTAATTCTTCCATTCTTCTCATAATCTGATTACACAATCCTCTTATAATAAGACTCTCCTATTAGAATTCTCCACATATTCCATCAATTATTTACCAATCCTGTACGGCCTCTTTGGATCCGGCCGCATCACGCTATAAATAAACAATCTCTTGCGTCACTTAACTTAATATATAAAAGTATTAAGAAGCATTTTCTTCACCACTGATACCCACCCTTCCCCTTTCACAATTAAATTTCTCCTCGAAAATATATGCTTGTATTTTCCCTCTTGTTACTTTATATATATAATGTCTACTGTATTGTTAGTATTTTTCTGTCCACCACTTTAATAAATTAGCAATGTTTTTCTACCAAAAGGTGCCCGACAGAAATTACTGATGTTTGTGTAGTGTGTTATATATTTATTTACTTCGATACGTATTGTTACCGTCAAACAATAAAAGCAAACACCAAAAAATTTGATCGTAATAAACAAAATCTCAAAAAATATCTAAAAAGCAATTTAGCTCGTTTTAATTACGGTAAATGATATTATCCGAGGATTTAATTAATTTTAATGGCACACAGCTGGGTGGTGAGCGAAACAGTAAATTATCTGTAAGCCGAGGAAACAAAATGTATAATTTCGTTGGGTGAATGATTAGCTTAATTAAATATTATTAAATACTGTCACAATTTATGACCACAAAGGTTATTGTTAATTATAAAATGGTAACACTTTAAGATTACTTAGATACAGATATATGAACTTTTTTATATAGTACTCTAAAGAAATGCAAAATTAATGTGTGTGAGAGAGCAAAGTCAAACAAAGTCAGACAAAAAATAATATTCCAATATTGTTGAACTTGTCTACAAAATGTAGACTGGAGCAACTTCGTAATCTACTTGTTGCTCTTACTAATCTAACTTCACGGAGGTGGAAAGGTGTCGAGTGGTAATTGGGAGGTACAGCGTTCAATTCCCCACGAGGCGTACATGTAGTTTTGGTTTAGTTGTAGTATGGCCGCTATGTCTGCCTAGCTACGTCCGACCTAAGTTTATCCCCATATGGAGATAAACTCTGGTTTTTAATAGCATCGCCATGTTATGAGAATTAAATATGATAGAGCCCATTCCTCAGTTAGCTCACGTTATATTAAATCTTACGATATCACGAGTTATTATCTATCCCGGTAAATCTCTTAACAGTACAGCCCCAATCTTTATGATACGTAGATCAAATGTAATCTAATTTGCAAAAATGGTCCCAATACATAGTGTGCCCTGCATGCCTATATGCATGCCAATACGCCTAGTGTTATCAAAATGATGTTATTGTCTTTTTAGAATTATAAAAGGTAAAATGCAGGTAATATTGTCTGTTAAACGTTTATTGCTTTCGTCACATTCTTACGCCTATACGTATGCGACTCGGGAAAGCACATTATGCGATTATCATTGCGTACAGACATAACAGAGCGCGCATATTGCCACAATAACACTGCGAGCGTTCTTTTACGACCCGAATATTTGGGCAAAGATTAATGAAACGCGAAATGACGGGTACATTTTGAACTCTCGCCTCTATTTCCACTTTATAAGGTTTATTTTGTACATAATTTGCGCTGTTGACTGAAAATTGCCTGTAAATAAATACGACGGGCTACGTTTGAAGGCTATTTAGTTTGATGTGCGAATGTGATTTGAATTTTTGTGTAAATAGAACATACAAAATATGATAAAATACATAAGAAAATTTTGTGACTTAGCTTATTACAATATCAAGTAACATTTCATGAAAAGGTAGTAATAACTTCTATGTATACTCAAGTTAGTTAGATAGATAGATATATAGGTCTACAGACACACACACACACACACCGAATATTACTCAATCAATGGACAGGGAAATAGATCTGTCCTCCATACAGAATAATTGAGGTTCATGTGTGCTGTAGCTAGCTGCACTTAAAGGTCCATAGCGCCAATATTTGCACAAGAGCAAAAATCTTATATTTAGCTATACATACCCTTGGAGCCGTCACTTCGATATAGACACATACATACATATATATATATATAATATATATATATATATATATAATATATATATATATATATATATATATATATATATATATATATGTGTGTGTGTGTGTGTGTGTGTGTGTGTAATTTAGGATATAATGTGTGGCTGCTTATAATTTATATATAATTAATATATAAGTTCACCTACATGTCAATATGTATATACTAGTATATTTACACTAATATTATAAAGAGGAAAGATTTGTATTTTTGTATGTAACGAATAAACTCAATATGTACTGCCGCGATTTTAATAATTCTTTTTCATTAGAAAGCTACATTATCACTGAGTAATATAGGATATATTTAGTACAAGATTACTATAGAAATATATAAATAATGTAAATCGTGCGCGGGTGAATCCGCGGGACCCAGCTAGTATGTTATAAATTTAAATAAATTTAATTTGTGAAATACAACTAAACGATAAATTATTTTTCATAGATCAGATATGCGATCTGCGATTACATATAATAAGTGAGAGAAAAAAAAAAATTAAAAAAAAGATTTAGAAATAAAATGTAATTTTCTTATGTCAATTACATTGTGCAGCTTTCGTTATTAAGCTTGACATTTTGGAATTCCAAGTCTTTGTTTCTCTAACAGTAATTTCTTTATTTTATCTTTGAACACTACCTTGGTTTAGTTAGTTAATAATACTTAAAACAGTATATTTATGCTTATAAAGAAAAAAAAACAAAGCTTTCAAGTTACAAGAAAATTTTAGTTAAGTTCAAATTTGTCAGGCTGAATGGTCTTGTTCGTTATTCATTAGGTATGTTCCTGAAGTTGGGCCTACTCAATTGGACAATTTGTCCTTGATAAGTTTACTCCTATATTACTTCCAGTGTACAACTTCCAACCTTTATAAAAGTAGACGTTATATGGGAATTCAATATAACTTTCATGTTGTTAGTGTTTATTTTAAGACTCACTTGTTGGGACAATTTACTAAGCATGAGGTTTTTCACGGTGTATGTCATAACTATGCAAATATCATCAGAAAAACGAAGAAGTGGCAAGTTCTTGCTGTCGATGTTGGTTCGCATCCATTGCAGCTATGAACAATTACCGCGATATCAAATTACCATCTCACACAGCCGCTGTCGCCGTATTGATCTCCAGTTTAGGTCGTGAAGTGGACTGAAATTATGGAAATATGTTTTTCGAAAGTGTAGTGGGATATATCTAAGGGTTATAGACATAACATGTAGATATGAGTCCTGGGACATATCACTGTCTATAGCGGTTGTCACCTCTGATGAGACAATAGTACACACTAGCCTTCGCGAATTTGAAAACTGTTTCATAGTTCACAATCGCTAAGTATAGGAGCACATCAAAATTAGACAGTTTTTTGTATAATCTGCCGCGGGATACATATTATGTGGTCTATAGTACTGTAACATTTTTATTTCATCTGAATTATTCGAGTGGTACTGGTTTGTGCGCCGCATAGAATCGGGAGGCCCGCCATCTAATCTCCACCGTGTACCAATGTGTTTTTCATTCCGAATTTCATATGTACATTTATCCGACGCTCCTACGGTGAAGGAAAACATCGTGAGGAAACCTGCGTACATCTGCGAAGCGATTCAAAGGTGTACGTAGTCAACTAACCCGCACTGGGCCAGCGTGGTTGACTAAGGCCTAATCGCTCTAACGTAGTTAGGGTAGGCTCGAGCCCCTCGGTGGGGACGTATATGAGCTGTGATGATGATTCGAGTGGTTGGAAGTTTTCAAATCAGCGCTCGAGAGGAATCATACTAAATCTGGGCTACAGTTTGAAAATATGACTCAAAAGCGTAACAGGTTTGCAGTATATTAATTGGATGCTGCTACCCATTTTTGAAGAAAACTATCAGTATGACCCCATCCTATGATTTAGACGTATCCATAGTGTCTTCCGGGCTAGTAGTACATCTGTTTTCAAAGGGTATCCAGCTCCGGTCTAAATAAGGTGATTGCGATTTCGGGTAATGTTATTCATAAAACAGTTTCATCTAGACTCGACCGAGTTCTTTACAAGATTCAAATTCATCACACGCCGTTTATACCTTAGCTTCGAAGGATTGACTCCGTGATCTTGCTATCATTCTTAATATTATAGGGTATAGAAACCACAGGAAGAGCACTCATATCTCTTCTTTGTCATTTCATATCCACTATGGTATAATTCTCTAGGTAAAGTAAGTCGTTTTGTAATTAAAATTGAAAGAGTGTGGGGTTGTTTTATCTGAATGGTTTTCATACGGTATGTAAACAACCTTCAATCAATATTGTTTGACTATAATGTTTAAAAGTCAATGTTCCTCTTACCAAATAGTGAACCCTGTTTTTATAAACGAATTGATCACTGAGACTTCTTTATTAATCTAGGCTTACACTAAGTAATGAAGCCAATCTCATTTTAGCCACGCTATCCAGATTTTTCCTGGTTTATTTTCAGTGCAGTAGTTTCGTTTGAAGAAAGAATTCGCTATATAATGTCTCTGTCTCTACATGCAGTTGACTAGTATTTGATCACTGAAAATCCTGGTTTCAACTTCAAATTGCTCCATTTTCAATTTTTTATTCACCCTATCGCATTGTAGTTTCTCATGACAAAGGTGTAGTTAGTTGCAAAATCATTTAATAAACATTTACGAGAAATTTCCTCATATATTGCGTCCACATCTTCTTAGAGGTGCGTGACAGTTTAGGGCGTACACTTGAATTCCGACATTTAATTAACAAGGTTTGGTGATTTTAAGAATTAGAGTCGGCATCCTACACAACATAATCCTAATCTGTACAATATTGTTAACGAGAAACTTATAAACTATAACTGCAACGCCATCTTGGGACAGATTTTCGGCCTTCTGAAAATTTACCAAGTTGACGGATTTCAGGATGATCGTATACTTGGTCTCTTCGGATCCACATAGTCTCATAATAGTCCAATGAATCATATTATTTATTCATGCAAACTTCAGCAAATTTTTCATTAATATCAGATTTTGAGTCAAATTCATAGTGAAATTTCGTTTTTAAATTTATGGTAGCAGAAATCGACTTAAAGTTAAAAATAAACTAAATTATGTTTGAGAGGAATAAAATCTTTTAATTTCATTAAATACATTTGACTATATAAAATAAGCTTCAATTGTAAATCCACATAACTTCTTTGAAGGTATTTCTTGTGGAATATTCTTCAGATTAGTACCGAAAGTACTCATCATGCTGTCGTCAGTACAACAAGCTTTCGAGCATTTAAGAGTTTGTGGATAGCATTGCTGACATTTGATACAAGCTGTACATACCCCATTTCGACAACATATTGGACAGAAAGAATTGATTTCGTGATCGTCGTTAAAAGTGGAGCTAACTTTGTTTTTAAGGTCCTCTGAGATGAAAGAAAAAACTTTTTGATGCGAGCAGTTCTGAAAATACATCCACTGCCATTAGTTTTTCGCAATTGTAGCTATAAAATATAATATAGTAATCTGCAATTAATAAAACAAAATACTGGTTTCCATAAATACTGAACTATAGTCGTTCCAACCATTTATTTTACTTTTGACACATGCTTTGAACGTAACTGTTTCATTATACGCAATTATTAACTTTGAAACGAGTGAACAGAGAAATATATAAACTGCCCAATAACATTTATATATCTTAATTATTACCCACTAAACAACATTAATATGCCGTAAATAACTCTATTCATAAAATATAAGTGATAATTCATTTCCGTTATGAAAAGAGTTACGTTCTATCGCATCTAGTGACAGGATCAAAAATATTCGGTGAAAACTAATGAATCGCAAATAATCGATTACACTTATTTGCAGTTAAGTCAGCTGACAACTGAGTTTTGAATTGTTGTAATAGACAACACGTTAAAATTGTATCTTTTCTGTTATTCGGGAGATATAATCTTCTCACTATACCTATAACATGAAATAAAACAACCAAAATATTTTAATATTGTTTTATTAAAACGAATCGTCGGATTCTACGTACGAACTCGAATCGTCGCTTGAATCATCTGCAGTGTTTATTATTAACTCTTGTGTAGGTATGTTCTTAAATTCAATTTCCCGATCCCAATCAGAGAATATTATATTTTTTGTCTTGTTGACGACACTCGCCCAGTTTTCAGGCGTCACATTAGCACATGCGTTTTTTAAAAGTTCGAGCATTTTATTTGCTGTGAAGGGAGGAGTTGTATTGTTTCTTGCAGCATGTCCTTTGACTTTTGCCCAGATCATTTCAATTGCATTATATTGACACTGGAAAGGAGGAATTTTGATTACAACATGCCCATATACTGCTGCCATTTCGTCGATGACATATCGTTTTGGCTGCTTTTTACTTTTTAATATTTTAAGAAACTCTACTTTTAGTACGGTTTCGTCCACATCTTCCCCATTATCACGAAGCCAGTTTATAATTTCGTGCGTTTTGTTGGCCTGTGTTGGCATTTTATTAATTTGGCGAGAGTGATAGGGTGCATTATCAATAAATATTGTTGATGGCTCTTCAAGTGATGTAAGCATTTCTCTGAACCACTTTTTATACACGTCCGCATCCATATTCTCATGATAGTCTCCTGTTTTTTTTTTTATTTGAACGCTAACAGAGCGTCTGATATGATGAGATCATATCAGACGCTCTCAGACGTCTGTCTGGATGAGAAAAAGATGATGTAGAATTAGTAACATTTGCTATACAGTATGTTTGTGGAGTTCCAGGCCACATAATATTAGTGATTTACTGACTGATCCCACAGACGAGGGCGCCACTGTCTCTAAGTAAAATTTGGAGCAGCTGCCCCGATTAATGGAAAAAACGCTTCATAAGGTAGTGAGTTTTTATTTTGCAAAGTTCAAAGTAAAATATTTTGGGAGGACTGAATTAGTGGGTATGCAAAAATTTTTGTGCCCAAATAACAAACAAATATATTTACAGAAGTGAAGTTCTTAAATAATATGAAATATGTATTTAAGCAAAAATAAAATATCCGTGTTAAATCGATTAAAAGTTCATCTAGACTAAAATCGATTATTACAAAACATCGTATCTGTAATACATTAATACAGCACTAATTGATTAGAATTCGACCTGTCAAAAGAAAAGTAAATGGTTGGAACGACTATAGGAGAGCTAACGGCGATTTATTAACAGTACAATCCAAAACAAAAGAATTATTACGCATGATAATTAAATGTATATCTAAAAATATGTTTGCTGATAAGAGCTGAGATGCAATATTTACCACTACGATACATTGAGAAAGAGATTACTTTGTGCATATCAAATCTGAAGGATGCCGCAAATGCAAAGTATATTATTTTATCCTGGCATCCTGGCCAACAAACTGGTCTTTTTTAAAGTCACTTACAGTTTTATTATCACCTTCTTAAAAATCAATTTCGACTTACAGTTTTACCGCGACACCTTCGACGGCGAAACCTTAGGAAGGTTGGTCTGCGGCATTGCCATTTATAACTTCTTCTCCTTCTTCGAAATTCTGCAGAATTTTTAAGTCTCGTCTTTAGGCAGATCAACGTGCCTTTACAAGGGCCATTGCATGAACACCCCACACCTGGATAAAACAATTTATAGATTATTGTCTATGTTATTGATTTTGGTCTACACATACAATAAATAGTTAATTATACTCGTATATATGTCATAATTACATTGATATGCTATTTGTATGTTGGTATTTTTTTTGCTTATATAAATATAATTATATCTCGATATTGACAATCATTGTGTATATGTTTAGTTTTAATATACAATTTTGCGTGAACAGTATTGTCTAATTGTAAGTATTTAGTCAGCCCTGATGTGTATATACGTTTTGGGTTATGATCTCGAGCTGAATGTTTATTAACAGGCAAAGCGCTGAATCCTCCGTTCGTGCGCCTTCCACAAATACACTCACGGTCATCTGCGGCTCAGTGGCTATAACGAATTTTGTATTTTCTTGTAATTAAGATAATTCTTGTAAATATTTTCCCCTAATAAAAGTTTAATAAATAAAGACTATGCTAAACTCCTCACTTATTTATTCCAATTGTGCTATTCAGGTATTTATTAAAAGCGTTTTCGAAACAGCGATTCCGAAAGTTTAAACATTAGTTTATATTTAAGTTTATTTTTCCTTACCCATAAAATAATTAAACAAATTCTTGCTATAATCCTATTATTTTGATTGCAATGTTGACATTCATAGCCACCTGGAGATTTCTATGAATATATATGCGTAGCTAAGATATGGATATAATCTATTTATATGGTCTGAATAGATACGATCTAAATTATCGTAAGATTATGTCGCCGGCTCGTTCCTTCTACTGCTTATCCACAGACAATAACTACACAATTACGTCTATGTATACAAAAATAATGTGCAAATCAGATTGCGCTGTGAACATTTGCTCACTCAATATTTTAAAGTTACTGCAGATGTACCACTATTTGAATTCGAGCGATATTATCATTTTCTACACAATACATTACCTATTTTAGTCCTGTACTACAAGAGATTCACATTGACAAGATGCAATGTATAGTTGAATGTGATAATAACAACGGCCAACGGTGGTAACAGTATGACGTGAATATATTCACATTAAATGTGATAAACAGCATTATTTCTCAAAGAAAATATTTACTGATTAAATTTTATAATTTCTAAATAAGAAATTCTGTAATTTCTGTAATAATTACTGTAATAAGCTCACGTGTACACATACTGTTTTTCTATTGGTCTTGTTGTTAAGTCTGTTGTCGTTGCTGGGTCTGTGATATAAGTGCTTAAAAAATAATTAGAACGCCAACGTTAATAGTGATATAAAATACGCAGGAATTTCTATTACGTCACACATCTCAGAGTAAGAGTTTAGTCTCGAAATAGTTCACATTGTATTATCATAATTGATCTACTATTTCGTTCCAAAAAAATTGTTACTATTTTTTTTTATTTTATAGCAAGGCAAACGATCAAATGGATAATCTGGACCAAATGGTAAGCGATTGCCGCCAACCATAGACGCCTGCAACACCATAGATTTCCAAATTATTTCACAATTTTTTTTACTACTCTCATTAATTTAACATATTTACTACGAAACGTAATTAGTGTTGTATTTTCTGATTAAAATAATATTACCATAGAATTGTTACTACTTGCTATCGATCTGCTTTACTTGTCGTAGTATGCTTTAAATAATAAACATTTTACACTCGGAATATATAATACTGGATATTTTAATATCATTGAAAATAAATTCATCCTACCCATGAAGTTGTACTGGCTCGATTTAGTAGCAATAAATGAGTCCTGGATACAAGAGGGATGTCAAGGATTTATCGCCGAGGGTGCTGGGCATTGGTTCCGAATGCGACCTTGCCCTTTTGTAAAACGTGGCGGTTTAGGTAGGATTTGATAACGTTATGATCTTGGAGCGATAATTGAGGCTCATACGCAGAATGCGTCATAACAATTGTCGTTAAGGGTCATAATTAATGACCTGGGAATTGCCGTTGGTTCGGGTTATCGCCTGCCCTGATAATCTTTAGCAGTGATTTTTTATGCTATATTATGTCCAATTTTTCTGATATAAATGAGCTAGGCTTATGGTGTTTGCATTAACAATAATCAGTTGAAATTTTATTATTCATAGTATGCCTCAGTAATACATTAAAATAAGCAGTCGTCTGAATTCTTTTTATATTTGATTGAAGTCTTACAGTTTGTTTAAATTTGCCTCTCATCGGTTTCAATTATTTGTCAAATTTACTGTTATGAAAAAAGGTAATAACCTTATTTCAAACTGTTAAGGATTACTTAAATAATAACGATGCTTGGGCTTAATTTTAATAACGCAATAGTTACGTTGTCAAATATGTTGACTATAGTAAATAACATAATGAAACTACAGCATTTATAGATATAATGCGAACTTGTTTAAACTTGTAGGGACACCATAATATTATTGTGTGGTAAACATGTATGTCTACGAGTAGTTACACGTCAAGGTGTTCGTTATAACATATAACTAATAAATTATAACGTTATAAAAATTAAACACCTAATATAAAATTATAACTTTTACTGCTACTGTTAAATATCTAGTAATAGATGAAATCAAATGCTCGACTTAGCGACATATAGTATAGTTGAGAAGAACTGCCAAATCACACCAAATCCAGCGTGGACTGGCAAGATGGCGCGACAACGGACATTCAAAATTGAACTCTATTTCCATGAATTACGTGTGTCCAAAACTTTATTTGGATAGAGTTTATTGAGTAGTCAATAATGACTAGATTATAATAAGCAAATCAGGTTATAACTTATAACATTAAATTTAAATGAAGATGTTATTTTTCTGTTATATTTAGATTCGATCGCGAGGATTGACGTTCGGAGTTTCATGCGCTCGGGATTGTGCATTTCTTTCGTAAATTGGCCAGGTTAATGTTGTAAATATAAAATTTTGATAGATATTGAAATTAAATAGCAAATATAGTATAAAGTGTTATAATTATACCAAAAAAGACATAATATTTAAATGTAGCGCTAACGTTATGCTACGTTATATAACTTAAGCAGATTAACACACCTCTAGTTACACGTCATGCGAACCGAGGCGACTGGACAGCGCCAGTGGTCCTCTACACCTTTGAGTTAGCGAACATAGATTAAGTTCTAAATATACGAGAAACACATGTAAGAGCATTCAATATAAAATCATTTAACTCTTAACGGAGCGGCTCTTTAACGGAGAGTGCTCTGAGGAATTATTTGCAATGGTGCCTTCGTCACCTTTTTACCATCGCACCACCCGCCACCGCAGTAGAGTTCATCCATATCACCTGGAACCGATCTTGTCGAGTACAGTTCGGTTTCAGCGTTCATTCTTTCCGCGTACATGCAAACTCTGGAATGAGCTCCCTGCTGCGATGTTTCCTCAGCGCTACGATATGTCTAACTTCAAACGAGGCTTAAAAAGAGTATTTCTCTCCAGGTAGGCAGCGGCTCAGCTGTGCCCCTGGCACTGCAGATGTCCATGAGCGATGGTTACCACTTACCATCAGGTGGGCCATTTGCTCGTCTGCCACCTTATGGAATAAAAAAAAAATTATTAATAAAACTTAATGGAAATTTATTTATAGATTATATCATATCATTTCTCTTGACTGTCAAACCCCAAATAAAGCTTCAAAAAAACTTGTAAAGGAAGTTGGGTTCAGACTATTTATTTGAGGCCAGCTTCTAATGGAAGACACTGTAAAAATACAGGGAATTATAAAAATAGTCCTTGCTGGTTTTCGTGCTGGTTCGTTCCAGAACAAAATCTGTCGCTGTAGCCTTGTGAAACAATGGTTGCAAAAACTTATTAGAAGGTTACATATTTGATTTTGATTTTAATTTTAAAATAAATATTAAACTTGGTCAGTTGATAGAATATAGTGCAAATTCAATAGATGTGGTTTTAATGGATTGCTTTGTATTACCAAAATCATAAACAAATACTTTTAATACTCTTATGTGATTTTTATTAGGGGAAATACGGTCGTGCGGGCGATCCGCCGGCTGGGCTTAGAAATAGCGCCTCACAAAACCGAGGCGCTATGGTTCCACGGCCTTCCGAGGCGCCGGGAACCGCCCAGCTGCCGGATCCGGGTGGGTGACGCGGTGGTCCCGTGGGGCCGTACATCAAGTACCTGGGCCTCACCCTGGACCGCCGCTGGAGCTTCGAGGAGCATTTCGTGCGGTTGGTCCCCCGAGCCAAAAGGGTGGCGGGCGCATTGCATCGCCTGCTGCCCAATCTCGGGGACCGAGGGATGGAGTTCGCCGCCTGTACGAGGGCGTCGTACGATCCGTGGCCATGTATGGGGCTCCCGTGTGGTCGCAAGACTGCGCGAGGTCCCCCGCTGCAGAGCTCTGCTACGGAGCCTGCAGCGGATAATGGCCATACGGATCGTACGAGGCTACCGTACAATCTCGTACGAGGCGGCGACGGTTCTGGGACGCTCCCCCCCATTCGACATCCTGGCCGACATGTACGCGGCGACGTATGCGTCGCGTGTGTCGACCTGGGGAGCGATGGGGGGAGCGCCCTGGAACCCGCGCACGAAGTGCCTAAGCGGGAGTGGCACCGACGGATTGTGGCGGCCTGGCGTGCGCAGCTCGAATTACGGATCTGCGCGCGCGCAGCGGGCCGTCGGTGCCGTTCTCCCGCACCTCGAAGCTTGGCTCCACGGGAAGGAGGAGGTCACCTACCGATTGACTCAGATACTCACCGGGCACGGCTGCTTCGGTGAGTATCTGTGTCGAATAGGACGGGAGGGATCGACACATTGCCACCACTGCGCATCCGACCTCGACTCGGCCCAGCACACGCTGGCGGAGTGCCCCGCGTGGGCCTCCGAGCGCCGAGTCTTGGTCGCAGAGATCGGGCGAGATCTGTCTCCGCCGGCATTGATTGCGGCAATGCTGGCGGACGAGGGAGGTTGGAGGCTGTGGCCTCCTTCTGTGAAGCAGTGATGCTCCAGAAGGAGGCCGCCGAGCGGGGTCGGGAGATGGCCGATCCCGCTCGAAGAAGGCGGCGCCGGGCTCGGTAGCACAGCTGCGGCGCCGCCGCGGGTCGCCGGCGGGCGCGAGGAAGTCGCGACTGCTACGGCGACCCGGGATGGACCACGCCCCTTCCGTGGCCGGGGGGCGTCGTCGGTGGAGGAGACCGGGGGAGGTAGTAAGCCTCCCCCGAGGAGGGCTCCCCTGTGTCGACGGGGGAGCGGAGGCTGGGGGTTCCCGGAAGAAGCTTTCTGTTCCCGGGGGCTCCCTACATGCCTGAGGAAGGCCATCCCTGAGGTTTTTAGTGGGTAGGCCTCCCCCTTCTGGGGAGGAGAGCCCCACATAACCCCGGCTCGCCACAGCCGGGGTATGCAATTTAATGCATTTTCCTCAGGGAAACAAAAAAAAAAAAAAAAAAAAAAAAGGGCGCGAGGAAGTCGCGACCGCTACGGCGACCCGGGATGGACCACGCCCCTTCCGTGGCCGGGGGGCGTCGTCGGTGGAGGAGACCGGGGGATGTAGTAAGCCTCCCCCGAGGAGGGCTCCCCTGTGTCGACGGGGGAGCGGAGGCTGGGGGTTCCCGGAAGGAGCTTGATGTTCCCGGGGGCTCCCTACATGCCTGAGGAAGGCCATCCCTGAGGTTTTTAGTGGGTAGGCCTCCCCCTTCTGGGGAGGAGAGCCCCACATAACCGCCGGCTCGCCACAGCCGGGGTATGCAATTTAATGCATTTTCCTCAGGGAAAGAAAAAAAAAAAAAAAAAAAAAAAAAAAAAAAGGGGGAAATACGGTGCAGTCAGGTTTGTAGAAAAACACGAGAGCTTTGATTGATACCATTTGGGCCCGACTATGTCAACCGTTTTATAATTTTCAACTTTTTCGTATTTGCTTTTTTATATAATTGTTCTTCTCCTTTTTTCAGTAACAAAACATATATTTTCCACGAAATACGTTTTATTTTATAATATAAAAAGGAAAATAGTGATCCTTCACTCTTTGAATCAGCTTATTATAGTTTTCAGTGTTGTGAAGTTATCTGATTCGACAAATAATAGATACTGGTAACGTTTAGTTTCTACGAGCTGCGACGGTGATGCTCAACAGCCACTATTTATTTTATTTTATTTTGAACCTTATTCTAATACAAATACAGTAGCAGTTCTGCATGAAACATGCTATTTGGAAGTTGGTAATTTTTTTTTGGTTATAGTATAAATAAACATACATAAATAAACTATATCTCGATATTGACAATTATTGTGTATATATTTAGTTTTAATATACATTTTTGCGTGAACAGTATTGTGTAATTGTAAGTGAAAGTATGATCTCCACCAGGATGTTTATTGTGTGTATATGTATGTCATATTGATTTTAACTTATTGTATGTAGGTACCTAATAAAATTAAAATAATATAATTTATAACAGTAATACGAACGAATACGTATTATCAGTGATGGATGAACCATCATTTGGATCTTTCCATAACAATTAGATATCAGAGTGGTTCTCAGTAGAATACTCGTACAAATAGAATACAAATCCATCCCGTCAAATAGTGAAGAATTAAGTTCCTCCACTACCTACGTTACAATTCCAAAATAAATACAATCAAATATGGAAGTAAGTAAGCTACTAACAAGAAAACATCTATTCAATCAAGAAGATTGTGTGTACATTTACGACTTACGTAACAAGATATTATTTGACGACAGGTTTGGTGCAGTCAACTGATCGGCTGCTGCGTAACGTTTCGCAGTTTCGATTGCCCGGGACAAATATTTTGTAGTCCCTACAAAAATTTGTTCCACCCTGGAGCTGTGTGCACGTAAGGTTTGATGCTATGACTGCATCCGTAACACTCCATCTATCCATCACTGGATAAAGCATGATTTGGATTTCTTCCATAACAATTACATATCAGAGTGGTTCCCAGTAGAATACAAATTTATCCCGTCAAATAGTTAAGAATTAAGGTATCCTCCTCCTCCACTACCTACCTCCACTACCTACGATACAATTCCAAAATAAATACAATCAAATATGGAAGTAGGTAAGCGACAAACAAGTAAACATCTATTCAATCACGAAGATTGTGTAACATTTGAGTAAATATACCAACCAATAATAGCAAAATATGACGCAAGCGCTTGTTATACCAACATGGAAAGAGTTTGGACTCGTCACAAAATTCCACTACCGAAACTGTAAGACAAACTCAAACAAGCAATTAAACTATACCCTCGGGAGATTAATTATTTGTTTGCCCAGCAAACTGTACGAGATTGCTGTTCCTTACCATTTGTTCTCGCTTCCATATTTCTTAGTTTCAATCGAGTCTGTTTATCAATATGAAGGGGTTGTGTATCGTCTAAGTAAAATAAACAAAGGTCTAAGTAAAACATCCATGACCATCACTGAAATAAACACGCAATTAAATTGTTTATTTTATAAACACGAACATAATTGCAACTGAGTGACGGTCACCACCTTCACATGGCTTCCTCTAAAACTCTAATATTGTAGAAACCCTAACAACGCTGAGTTTGTGGCCATGTCTTGGAATTGAGGACCTTTCCATTTCAATTGTTTTCAGTCTTATTAAAAATGAGCCTTGCCCATTGCCATTTATGGCTCATATTTATACTTATGTTTTTGACGATAGATTCGATAATTTGTCATCATCATCCTCTTGCCCATTTCCCATATCTGGGGTCGGTGCAGTAGATTTTTTTCTTCCATTCCTCTCTATCAGCCGTCAGATTCGATAATTTGTAATATTAACTATTAACATATTAGTAGAATATATAAAATTACGTTTTATGAATAAATGTATCACCGACCCATTTCCTTAGTCCTGACACTAAGGGATATTATCCTATTTAAATCTTTGCAAAGTGCTCGGATAAAAAGTCTAGACTCACCTCCTATACGAGTAACGTTGGGACATCATAAGAATTAGTTTAGTGTACATTGTACTTCACATCTGCTTTGCAGAAGTAAAATGAATATATGTATGTTTAAAGGTACTATGGCTTTTGACTCTCTTATATGATATAACAACGTGATAAGGTGATATCAGATTATTATTAATCTTATATCACTTTATCACGTTATTAGAAAAAATAATAGAAGCAGTATTCTACACTGCTGGATATATTTTAAATTTACCATAAAGATGCCGACAACTGAAATAGGGTTAAATATTTATCCAATAGATGTTGATGGTAGATAATTGTTTTTTTTTTTATACATAAGATTATGTCTGGATGATATATCCGATAATCCTTATGATTAAGCATACAGGAGTATGACAAATAAAAAATAAAGTTAGAATAACTACGATTATGTCACTATCGACTATGAATAGTCGGATTGTCTTCTTGGGAATAATAAATAGGATACATTGCTTATTTATTTTTACATTATTAAGATTATAGACATTTAAAATAATAAGAATAAATTGAAAAAATACAAGGTATGTCAAATTAACAAAAATTAATAACAATGAATATGTCCCTATCGACTATCAATAATCGGAATGACTTCTTGGAAATAATAAATAAGAGACTTTGTTTACTTATTTTTACATTATTAAATATTTTATAGACATTTACAATAATAGAAATAAATGGGAAAATTACAGGATATCAAATTAAAAAAAAATGAATAACAACGATTATGCATCTATCAATAGTCGGATTGTCTTCTTGGGAATAATATAAGTAAGAGACTTTGCTTATTTATTTTTATATCATACATTTTTTAGACATATTTACAATAATTAGGATATATTGCAAAATTTAATATTAAATAATAACTAAAATCTTTGGTCGCACTCCCATGGTAGGGGGGATGGAGGAAAGCCGCAAGTCTGTATTATTGTTGGCAGAGTAGTAGTTGCCAACCGAAGTTGTATTGGCAAGCACTAACAACCCAGCCAGGTCTGTCTGTTAGACGACCCATAATAAAGTTTGACGAAGTCGTGTCAACGAGCATAACTATTGATTTGATACCTGCTTCGGGTATAATAAGTTTAGTTACTGTTAATATTGAGTTAGTTATCAATTTATTTAGTTACTAGCTGTGCCCACGACTTCATTCACGTGGAATCGTAATTTTAGGTAGCATTTTTAATGACAGTGTTATAAACGTAAGAGTAGACAAATATAATCAGAGAGCTTCGAACTGCTAAGCTATCGGGAGTTACACGTGTTATTGTGAGTCAACCATAAAAGTTAGACATATGCTGTCGTGGGATATTTTTTATATAATTTTAAAGAGAACATTTCCGTTTATTAACCAATATTATTTAACCAATAAGGTTGCACACGCGACGGAAGTTTAAAAAATGACTCCATTATTTTCTCCCGTTTTCCCTTCCATGTTTTCCAACATTTCCCTTCCCTGCTCTGCTCCTGAAAAGTATACTACAACCAACTCAGGAGTATTTAAAATAATTGTGCATATTTTTGATAAAATCCGTTCAGTACTTTTTGTTTCTATAACGGTTATACAGACAGACAAAATATTACTGATTGTATTTTTGGCATCAGAATCGATCCCTAATCATCTCCTGATAATTATTTTGAATATATATTTCATGTACAGAATTGACCTCTCTACATCTGTAGATGATCTACATCTGTAGAGACAAAATAATACATTTGAGTAATAGATAAACATAAGTGTTATCCGATATATTTATCTATACTTATAATATAGATATATTATAAGTATAGATAAATATATCGGATAAAACTTATGTTTAACCAGTTGGTGATACCTATATGGTAACCATGACGCATAGACATCTGCAATGCCAGTTACATTATAACTAAGTCTAGAAATTGGATATATCTCTCATATACCCAGCACATTCATTTTGCTCATGCTCATTTAACAATCTCCGTAGCCACTGGTTTCAAGGTGTCACCTTGACCGCTACCCCGGGTTCGAGTCTCGGTGGGGGCAGATGTTTGTGTGATGAATGCAAGCATTTGTGCCTTAGTTATGGTTGTCAATATATATTTCTATCAAACATATGTATATAATGTGAGTGTGTGTATATATGTATGTGTATCCGTTTATTTTTGAGGCTTTGAGAAGGCAGGTGACTGGAGGTATTCATTACCAAAATCGAAATGCAATAGTTCACAAACGTTCCACTTCCACTCTTCGAGCATCTGCTCTTGCTACTCCACTCTGTCCGGCGGGCTAAGGCAAGACAGAGGCGGGTGGCAAACGCCCGCCTGAAGCACACCGGTACCCTGCCCTGAGGGAGACTGCACTGATAAGGCATTTATGGCAGTTAATGGGCATTAAATGCCCCACCAGCGGGCGATGGAGTCGTCACTTCCCAACGCACTTATTTATTTACATTATGATTATGGTTACAAATATACATTTACAATATGATTAGGATATCTAAAAACTATATTTTACATATAACATTGTTTCATTCTAAGATAATGTACATTGTACAGCTCCAAAATCGGGTCATCGCATCGATTTAAAGCGGGAGGAACCAATTTTCTGGTCCGCTTGCGAAGTTCCTGTGCGACTAGGGAAATCTTTTCGTAGTGTTTTGTTCCAAACTATTATTGCTCTGGTTTGGAGATGTTCTTTCTTGTTTTAACTAAGGTGAGTTTTAAATGTTAATCACAAAACACTCGTACTCTTTTATTTGGTATCTATGTCAAATTCTTATTTTAATTAAGACTTAAAGAACACAATCCGAGTTTTCAAATTTTCTTTATATTTATAAATATTTTAACTACTGTATTCCTTATAAATTTACTATCTAAATGTCTTGTGATTTCCAATTTTATTTATTTATTTTTTGTTACAGAATTGTTGAAATACGTTTTAATATAACAATGTATATATTATCTGTATAATATATACATTGTTATATTAAAACGTATTTCAACAATTGTAGATATATCTGTGATATATGCCTATCTGAACTGAAGATTATTTACACAAAACATTAATTATAAACAAACTACTTTTTTCCCTTACAAGCTAAATTAATTATGTTTCGATTCTAAGTACCGTGAGCCCTACAACAGCGTACGAGGCAAAATTACACAACAATATATTGCATCTATAACTGTCAAAATTTCATTTGTATTAATTGTTCAACAGCGGTGTCATATCATAACAATAGTTCATATGACACCCCTTTTGAAAAAAAATAATATTTGATCTATCGAAATAATATCTATCGAAGTCCACACTCTTTTAATTTATGGTTCTGTAAACTAATTATGTTTATAAGATAGGTACTAGCTATACCTGCGACTTCAACCGTGTGGAATAGTGACTTGAGGTAGCATTTTTAATTAATTGGGCTAATTATTTAATTTACGGAATTAATAAAAATGACGAATTTCCATAAAAACAATTTTTATTTTACTTCACCTTCTTATTCGTAAAAATTGATAAAGTTTGGATGTCATATATTTATGTATATGTCGCAGTAAGATAGATAAAGCCGTAATATAGTTATATCCCTAGGGATATGATTATGTACCGGAACATAATTATACGAAAGCGATTCATTACTGTCTCACTAGGAATATAGTTATAAAACGGTCCGAGTTTAGTAACAAACTTATAATTATAATATTAGCCAATATTTTCACACCAACAAGTAGCTTATATCCTTTCTCAGGCTTTCTAGATTATCAGAGTACACAATTTGATATAAATATTTTCAGCCATTTTGACGTGAAAGAGCTACAGGCAGATAGACAGAGTTACTTTCCCATGTATAATATTATCATGTATTATAACGTTCCATTGATTTTTTTGCATTAACAGTGGGTACTTACTGTACCTGTTTCCGAATATTTCGGAGGAATATAGATATTATTATCCTTCATATTATTGTGGACATTGCCATCATAAATAAGAGTTTTGTTGCTTAGGGAATTGACTGATTTAGCATTATAATATTTTGATTTATTTCATAGACAGAATTAGTACAATGTACTACTGTGATATATATAAATAAATATTTCTTATACTTACACCATAGCCTAGCCTAAAGTAAGCTATGTAAGGCTTGAATTATGCATCTAGGGTAACGGATAGACATACATATATAAATAAATTTGGTAGAAATTTATTATAACTACCATGACTAAGGTACAAATGCCCGTATTCAGCACGCAAACATCTGCCTCCACCGGGACTCGAACCCGGGACCTCAGAGATGGCGACACCTTGAAACCGGTATACCAACCACTCACGGAGGACTCAAATGATTAAATATATGATTATATTGTACATAAAATTGTGACATGAATTATATATGTAAAAGGAGGTAAATTCATTTTGAATATACAGCTAATATAAAAGTTATCTTTGTATTGATTTCGCGAAAAGAGAATATAAAATCATGTCGGTAAATATAATTTTATTTCCTAATTTCACTCAACAACGTTCCCTATTTGTTGTCGTTTCGAATTTTGTGTGAGAAACCCCAGAATTAATTAACAAATTTAACAGGCTTCCTATGACACGCGCTGAAATTTTTCAAAAGGCAATTTATTGAGCCATTAAAGGAACTAACAAAATGGCCGATCACAGAACAGAGATTTCATTGTGACTCCAAACATCCAATAGATGCTTTCAAATTTAACAGACAAACATTATCCATTACTGCTTTACTACAGACAGCTAGATAACAACCAATCCATAGATGCCGCAATGGCAGCGAAACTAAAAAGTGTTGTCTTTGGAATTTGCTTAGACAATAAGCTCTCAGTATTGAGTTTAAATGGGAATATTTCGGTAACAGTACGTTTGCTTTGCTAAGTAAATAAACATTTCATAAAAAATACTGAATTGGAATCGATCTTGTCGATAACGTAGCTTTTGTTTGTGTTTAGCTAGCTGCTTCTGGTTTGTGTATTGTGTTTATTATGAGTTTTTGTTTATAAGGGTCTTTTGTGTTTATGAATCATAAAATAAATGTGTTTGATGCCAGTGAATTATATACCACTCTTGTAATAACAAATTTTACTAGCATTACTTCGCAGCTTCGTTTGCAGTATATATGTTATTTTATATATGAGGGTAGACATAGATCACAGTTTTTTACTTGCTACGATCCAAACATACTTTCCTAGTTTCTTCGATTTTCATTACCAGATGTTTAGGTCGTCCCATTGTGGTGTTAAGGCAATCAATTAAAAAACAAAGATTGATTTTCTTTACACACACAAATATATTAACGGGTCGCAGTAAGATACCGGTTACAATTTCTTTATGTCTGGTGGTAGGTAGATTAAATACGCCTATTACTCCCCTGCGACGAAGTCCAACAACGCGAGGAGAGGCCGAGGAGCTTCCAGGTCTTCACACCAGAAGAAGGACGTCTAGGTAGTTGAAGAATAAAGGGTGTTGTGTCACGCCAAATTCACGGTTTGCCAAACCGTGAATTTGGACCCTAGATAAGTAGGGTTTATCACATAAAAACTAATATTTATAAAAAAACTATATATTTTCTTTATCGTAAAATATCTTCTTTTTCATCCTGTTTCTGACCGCAGGTTAGGATATCATCATATCAATTAGATTAGGATCGAATTAATTTAGTAGTGACATTATTTATTGCTACTATTTCGCACTGGTCCATAAAATTTTTTATAATACTTTTTTAAATGTCTCCGGGCTATCTAGTATTTCGTTATCTAATCTCGCTTGCACCTTGTTTACCATTGCAGGTAGTAAATATAACAGATTACGTAATTTTCTAACTTTTAAAAAGTTTAACAAAAAGTGTTTTCTATTTCATTACATATTTGATTATTATATTTGAAAACTGCACTTTAGTGTTTTTTTTTATTTTCAACATAATTTTAGATCTAATTTGTGTACGACTTTTATAAACGTCATTGAATATCCTTCTATAGGATCAGCGAGTATTATATAGTAGTATTCTTAAAATATAATATATGATAACTTATTCTATATGACAACTTATATACAATTTAAAAGTATAAGTAATAGTAACAAAAGATAGGCTAGGTTAATTTACTGACATTTTTATTATATAATTAACAATTCACCCCTTGAAATTTCTTCAAAAGACTCATTTAATTAGTAAGTATAGTATTTTATTTAGTAAATTTTATGAAGATCTGAAGATGATATTAAAAATCACAAAATTAAAAAAAATATATATTTTTTTATCCACAAATGTACAAGATACATTTTATTTAAGACAAAGCGAAGTTAACATCTCCCTAACAATGACAGTCACACGAATTTGTTCAGACATTTTGCAGCATGAAGCATATTTGCTAAGTGACGTTTGGGACTTTGTACAATCAGCTGTTATTTCAGCTGGGGTACTCTCTTGTTATTTTGTTTCTGAAGTAGATAGATTGACAGATAATCAGTTTGTTTGTTACAACACACACATTAAAACATATTACATGAAGTATATTTAACACAGAGACCAAATTTTCAGTGCTAATGGATGTGTGTGTAGCAGCAAGAAGGGTCTAGGCTTGCTGTGTGATTCTCTGACGACAAGAACACCGATTTTTAATCGTCATCTTTGGATTACTTTTAAGTGACGAATGCCATTTAAGGAAATGATTAGTCAGTACTAAGTCTTTTATTGCTAGTGATCAGTTTGAAATTATCCGCATAATTGAATCTAATTATAATAATATTTATATTATATGGTAATCAAAGCTGTTAAGATGCTTTTCTTTACAGCTTTGACTTTTAACACGGTAATTCTGCTTTATATAATATTGCTCAATTGTAAAATTTTTTTCATTATTTTTTCGCATTTAACAGCGTGTCTTTTATCGCTACCTACGAATCCTAATTTATTTTTTAAAACATTGACGAAATTGTTTTGGGGTTATCTGTGCTTTCTTTATTTCGCAAGTTAAAATCCTGACACGATTTCCTTCCGTTTCCGGAAAACCTTAACAGAAAAATAATCACCGATTCGCGTTTCACAACAATAATTCTCACATTATTTTTAAGGTTGTGACTTTGAGGACAAATAGGGTTTGTCGAATAGTTTCCCTTGTAGTTGTGTTCATATCATGTTAAATCTACACCACAGAGGGTATGCTCTGTACAGGAAACAACATGAATTCGCCATTAGGAATTCCTATATAAATATGGGATCTTCCTATTACAATATAATGGATATAAATATAGTAAGTTTACTAGGCCAGTATAAAAATATATTACTCTTGATTTTTCCATAACCATATTTGTATCAAAGAACATGAGGGAAAAGCGTAAAAAAATATGAACATATGAACACAACTATAAGGGAAACTATTCGACAAACCCTATTTGTGTATATATATTTATATATATATATATATATATATATACATATATATTTATATATATATATATATATATATACAAGTTTTCAGATTTCCAAAATTTTGCGAGTAGTCGTTTTCCATATGAACCTCTTATAAGATTACTTATAAATCCTCTTATAAGAAAACTTAGAAAAATATATATAGATCAGCTATATATCGTTCTCTATTCAAAAAGTTCTTCCACAATTATATTTAGTTTTTCATTTTATTTTTCTTCGATTATCTATTCTATGTTTAGATATTGTGCTGATGTAATGGTGTTGTGTTTTACTAAATCACTGAAACTACATTTCATTCTACTGTTCTCAGTTTGAAAGTGTCATTAGTCAAAACTTCTTTAGATACAGCGATGTATCATAAAAATAGCCCATTCGCCCTCTATTGTTGCTTGTAGTGGGTAAGTTTCAGTCTATTCCACGCCTGGATGAGATTACTTATTGGATATTTACGATGGATTCGTAAGATTTGAGTTACAATGTTTTAAAGTGTTTGGTTGTGGGGATGTATATATGATGTATATATTATGTATAGTATAGTATGGAAATGTGTATTTTATGGAAGGATATATATGAACGACAGATTAAACAACTTTTGAATGTAAATAAAGCATAAAAGAAAGAAAGGTGTGCGTTTATGGATAAAATGTATTGTTTACGCCCGAGCTGTGCGTACTAGTAGACGATTGTCGCGGACATCGCGTCTTCACATGAGTAAAAAAACGGACTTCTTTACTTTTGTGGCGTCATCTTCTAATCACAGGAGGTTCGCGGAGCGATAACTCAACAATAATAGGTCGTAAATCGAATTGCATATTTCGTGCAATGCTAACAAGTAATATATTACGCAGACCTCTTGACAAATAACAATGTCTAAAAAATAAATATGTCAGGGTAAATATATAGTACAAGTATATTAATAAAATATTTTAATATATTATATAGATACGAATTATAAGGTTTTTTAGATATATATACATATTGTCGTTTTGATAAATTTCATAAGTGTAAAATGAATGTCATGTGTTTATTTATAAGTAATGTAGAACTAAAAATTGACATCAGATGATTCATCATGTACAGCCAGAAAAAGTGCAAGCTGAACATTTGCTCTAAACAAAATTTGCAAAAAATATTACTTTTATTAGTTTTAGAGTTGCAAACTATAAACATTCATCTATTGTATGAAAATATAGTATTTTCGCGCAGGTACTATTATTTTCCTATATATACGGAAGTCCCGAAATATAGTACAATACTATATATTACTGTACGGTTGGCAACCGTATTTTTTGGTTGGTTTTTTGGTTTTTTGTGCAAGTATGAGTATATTGGGTGGCGCGACGAGTTGCGCGACCGCAGTCGAACAATATACCTAAGTGATGGACGGCACAAATAACGGGCTTGTACGAAGTACGCTGACTAGATAAATATTATTTATTTAGATATACATTATTTAAATGCATAGTTTACATTTATTAATATTGTAGATTTGAGTTAATGATAGGTGTAAATAATAATATTATATATATTTCGTTAATATTTATTTTGATTTACCCTTACAGTGAAGAACAGGCAAGAAACTTCGAAGGTGTAATTTATAAGCTTCTCATTTCAAAATCATAAAATAAATACAATTATTTCTATTTACATATCCACACAATTAGTTTCCCTCAGGAGAGAGAAGCTGAGAATACTCACTAAGGAGCACAAAGTCTACCCAGGATATCACCGCAACGAAAAGTGTCACGATGGATTTGTTGGACTCCACGTGGCCAGAGTGGTCTGACCCCGTGACCTACCAACTAAACTCAACCTTAGGCTTGGGCATAAGGGCCTTACGGCTTGAATAGAAGAGGTTTCGTCGCATCCTCAGGAGAGGCCACGGTCAGCGCTGCCTGTGTGGATGGATCGGGCCTACTCGTGAAAGCGCAGCATGCTGCGGAGAATGGACGACAAAGGGCTGTTCAAGCCTTGCGAGAGGCGGCGCAGATGCCGCCTCTCACAATAAAGCGTGTCTGGGTCGACGGTGCCTAAGAATACCACCACATAGCGCGCACACACACACACATACCACATATATTTACATACACTATAAACAGCAACTAATTTTTTTATTTTTCATGTTTGATATAAAACAAATCAAATTAAATATATAAACGGATAAATAAACAATATTTAACTAATTAATATTAATTACATACATATGATTAGATGTTATTGTTTGAATTATCGTATAATATTCTTTTTAACACCTTTGCTTGTAAAGCTGATGTAATTCCACCGGTTTTAAATATGTATGTAGCCCATACAAATTCCATAACAGTATTTATTTGCCATTTCGCGCGCTGTTGCTATTCAAATTAAAATGGCGGGAAAGCAACAGTGTGCTGAATGCACTGATTGAGTTTATTTATTTTTTTCTGTTACCTCGCAAATGTGTTAAAAAAAACGTCGTACGATATATGTGCGTATTGGTTATAACATGCTCGGCTCAATTACGAAACGGCCTAAAATTCCGCCTACCTATTAATATCGTAAAGTATTATAACAATTCTACTTTCAATTTGCGTTTTGACAAATTGAATTCATCAACAGATACAAACATAGAATTATAATAGAAATCCGATTTAAAGGACAGTACATTGTCGTTGCGCATTGACATTGTCAGGTATAAAAAAAATCACAGTACCACTTGTATAGTATATAAGTGGTACTGTGATTTTTTTTGCTAAAGCATTGAACTGCTAAAACTGAACATAAAATTTTGTGGTTTATTTATGGTACTAGTCTACAAGAGACAATGAAACAACACACGGTTTTCTAACATTTATATTTTTCATCGAAATTTTATTTCTATACATAAATCACATTAACTGTAATTATTTTACAAAACCATAAACATTTAGAATCAGTCTTTTAAAGATAATGTAACAAATTTATATTCTTTTCATTTGATTTGACGTTCCACAAACAAAATTAGAACGTTGGATATGTTATACAACATCAAAAATATTCAAAATAAAGTTCTCATTATGTTATGAAATTGAATAAGTATTGAATGTTTGTATTTCTACTTTGTATTTAATTTTTAAATGTTGGATAAATTTCTAAATATGACAAATCAACGCGAAACTCATACTAATTATCATGCTTTATTCTTAACCAATTTATCAACTATCAGAAATATGTCATTACTGCTTACTGCCGTTTTGACAGATGTCATTTCCATATTTTATCTGTCAAACTATGACACCTATCAAACCGAACTTTTTAACCTGTCAACACTTTAGTTATTAATAGAATAAAGTCTACTTTTACTTTGGCTTGACAAAATAAATGTGAACAATAGTTTTTAATTGTAGCTTGGTACGTTTAGTGCTCAGTGGCCGAATCAGTTAAAGCGTGAACGAGGCATATTGATAGGATTCTGAATTGAAAATAATTCTTGAGTTATGTTTTTGACGTGAAACGTCTTTAAAATCGCGCCGAAACATACGGGTACCAGGTTTAAAAAGTGGACCGTAACGAAAAGGTCTATATCATCGTACCTTAATAATTAAAAAACTATTAGTCTTAGAAACAAAAATGTTCTGCGAATATTTCACTTATATAGTCAGCTCGCTGTTGTGGCATTGAGTTTTTTATTAAAATACTTAAAACACCGTCAATCTTGTTTTTATTTCAATCTTTTACTTTAAAAGCGATTTCCTAACATAGACGTTTCACGTTAAAACCAACGGCCGTGTGCCCCGGCACAGCCCCACCCGATTTTTTCATATTTAAAGTTAGATAAGCACGTTTAAATAATAATTGAACATGATGATGTGACGAGCGAATTGAAAACTTTCAAATACTTCTTAAATACGTTACTCCAACGTTTAAATACATAAAAAAAAAATTGTTAATGACATCACTTATAACAATGACTGAGTCGAGAATAGTGAAAAAAACTAATCAAATAGTATAAAAAACAGGAATCTGAAATTATGAATAAAAATATTTTTTTATATGTCAATTTTGCAATTTCGCCATCTTTAACAGTTGACAGCACACGTCACTATAATGATAAAGTACAAAATTCGTCGGGTTTGCTAGTTATATACAGGGGGTACTTTTTAAAGAGTGTATCCACCAGAAGCGAAAATTGGGTGAAAAGGATATTAGCGTAATCAAGGATATTTTTCTTAATAATCTAGACTTCTGACGACATTAAATATTATTTCAATTTTCTGTGATACTCTCCATAAAAAATATCCTAATGAATGTCTTTTTCTATATCTTTAATCATACCTTTAGTTAGACACTAACGAAATCTTTACTAATATTATAAATACGAGAGTAATTCTGTCTGCCTATCAATCGGGCTTCCATGTCAAGAATTCTGAACAGAGTTCAATGAAAGCTACACAAATAGTCTGGAGCTTATGTCCTAGGTTACTTTTAATGCGAAAAAAGGGATGTATGGGGTTGAAGTAGGAGATGGAAGTTTGTATGGAAAGTACTTAATTTTAAGGAAGCTAGCTTTTTTATTTAGAGCAATGATAGTATAAATTTTATCCTTAAGCTGGTAAAATTAAGGGGCAAAAATTTTTGTTTGTCTATACAATTCGAGCCTATGCTTACGAACCACCGAACCAGTTTTAACATTTAAGTTTATGTAGAGATAGTTTAAAATCAGGAGTAGGAGATAGGTAAATTTATACTATGGGATAATATTTGATCTGGGGGTTAATTTGATAAAAGCAGCTGGCCAGGTTTTGTTACAATTTGCTATGAGAATGTTTGGAGTTACCGGTAGGAACTTAAGATAATTTAACCACAGGAAAATATATATTTCCTTATGCAAAATCCAACAACATGGGTGAAACCGTGGGCAGAAAGCTAGTCATTTATAAATATGAATGACATGTATAGTTTAACTTCTTATTAGATGAAAAAAGGGAATAAAAATTATCGTAGATTATTAAAAAATCTATCCGTGAAATTAATTTTAAAATGAAACAAAATATTCTTCAATCATTACGTTACATTCACGGTTACATCTTCGAATATTTTCTATTAAAAAAGTAACTATAGATATAACTTAATATTTTAATTTGCTGAATAAGACTATTATTTATACAACCAGATATACACCGTCTGTCAAAATTTACTAACTTGGCAGCTATAAGTAATATAAACTTAACATAACTTAATATAAACTTTTCTATCGATCAGTCGGTCAATAGATTTTCCAATGTCGATATTTGCAAAAGTTAATTACATCGTATTACATTGACTAATGTATGGTGACTATGATTAAAATGTATGAATATTCCAAACTGTACACGAGATCTGAAAATTTTATACCTATTAATGTAATGAACACAACCATTCATAATTTTTTTTCATTAATAAGTAAAATAAAGTAGAAGTCTCAGCTATCTGTGATGTGGTATTCGGCACGACTCTGAAATTGAATAAAGAATAAATTAGTAGTATATATTCGATTATTCATTCGACTGTTTCTAGTATATATTCGATTTTGTTCACCTACATTTAAACTTAAATAAATTTGGACTGAATTCAAAATTACTAGTCAGCAATTTTGTGTTTCTCTCTATTGATTGAGACTCTTACTTTGATGGTAACGAATAGAAATGAAATTGAGTGTTGAGTTGAGGTAGACTATGTATCAGGGCGAATTCTTTGAGTATCCCCGTTTCACCAATTATGTTCATGCATCCAAAGTGCTGGAAAGATGAGATATGGTATGATACTGAATAAATGAACAAGGAAGGCCGCCGACAACCACCAGCAAAAGTGGAATAAGAACTGGATGATAATATGGATAGCTGCACGCTTTTAGTGTCCTGACAAGTTTAGTCTTTTAATCATATAACTAGTTCTATAGCATCAACAAATATTTATGAGGAGTCTTGGACTAGCTCGTGTTAACAACCAAAAGCTGTTTAATTCCAAATACTTACTTCTAGGTACACTTTTCAATGTAGTAGTTCTAGACATGCAGTCACTTTCTTCAGACTCCGATCTCATTTGAAAACTTGTTTCTGTAACACCAAACATAAAAATAATAATTATACCGCCTATAGTTTTGCTAAATTTAGTTGATGTAATCAAAAACAAACCCTACCACTATCATATCTGGCCTTGCTGTTCCCCGGTATATGCGCTCTGCTTGGCACCTCTTGGTTGTCTACGTGGCCAAAGGTTCGGAAACCAATCGCAAACTGAGCATATGGGCTGATTTCATAAAGTTCTGTAAATAAGTGAAAAGTTTATTAATATTTTTAAAAAATCCATATAAGCAAGACAATATCTTTCCACTCTAGCAATAAGAGTACCCAATCGAAATCGTAATACATATAGGAAAGGTGCCTTTAATGATAAAATAATTATATTTTTTTCAAGGTGGTAGGTAAGACATCATCAGAGCTCATATACTGCCCACCAAGGGGACGAGCCTTTCCTATGTTAGGGCAATTAGGACATAATCAACTATGACGGCCCAGTTTGGATTGGTTGAATAGATACAGCTTTGAATTTCTTCGAAGGTACATGGAGGTTGCCTCACGATGTCTTTCTTCACCGTAAGTGCGTCAGATAAATGTATACATGCAGTTGCAGTTAGACTAATGCCGAGACCACAGCGCCGCTGACGATGTGATAACAATACTGGCCGAATATTTTCAAGCCTGAATTGCCAAAAAGAATTAAGTATTACATAAAAGTAATAAATACAATCAAACCCAGTCTTATGTAATTATTAACGTCTCGGACATATATTTCGCGTTTAGTTATTAATAGTACCTAAGTCAATAAACTGTTGACACATAGTTTTCAGAAGTCAACAAAATCTTATTTTTCATTTGTTTTTTTTTTATACTTAGACTCGGATAATCTTGGTGCATCTCTAACCATGCTTCGCATCTGCAGTGAGATGGACGGGTGTGCTATATACTCTGTTGTTGACGTCGGCTGGTAAGCTCTGGGGCGTGTTTGCGGTCACATTACTTCGCTCAGATTTGCATTCAGCAGTCAGAGAGTTTCTATATTCCGTTAGTCGGAGATGGCTGAAATAGAAAACATATTAATTAAAAGACTTATAACAAATCATAAGAGAGTAATATATTATAAGAGAATTATAACAAATTATGATTATATAGAACTTCTGCTTATGCCTAAAATGGGTTCAGAAACTGTACTGTAGACAAACACTATATATATTAGATTTATTACACAGTGTAAGTCTTGATAAAGTGCACAAACGAAGAGAGGAGAAATTATACTTTATTTATCGAAAAAAAAAAACAAAAGGAAAAAGATATCGACGACATGGTTTTTAAAATAATACTCTTTATTTTTTTTGCAATCGCTACCTTGTATTGATAGAATAACTATAACTTTTCAGAGATGTGAACTATCTTGCCAAAAATTGCTGTAATTTCAAAAAATAAGCTCCCTATGTATTCTTAGAAAACTTAACAAAGTTTAGGATTCTACTTAAAGACTAACTATGACATTGTAATTTTGTGTGTAGGTAATTATGGAAATAAAAATATTAGATTTTTAATTCTATATTAACATATTATTTGTTATTAAAATAAAGCTTAATTAAAATTTACACATATGTCAAAAGCCATTAAAGTATTAATTAATTTATTTTTAAGTCGAAAACATTTGTTTTCAAAAATGTATAGCTAATATAGGATACAGTTCTCAAAAAGGCTTAATTTTGTTTATAAATTGTTTTAACTTGTTAAAACCCTTTGTAACGATGTAAAAACAATAATATTATTAACATTTCACTAATATACCAAAAATATGTTCTTAAGAATAAATTATAAATTGTTCAACTTATAACTGTTGTTTTGACTCCAGATTAATAACAATTTTGATATTAGAAACGAGGCATTATTCACAGATAATTTTATTGTTTATTGGTCATTGTATTTAGTAGATGTTTTCTTGGGAGCGCGCCATTGAACACGAAACGGCAAAATATTGACGTTTATTTTATTCTATCTATTAGCTAACCAATGACGTTTGAGAGGGTAATTAATAGTATATATGTGTTTGTATATAAACACATATATTCAATTAATTACCCTCTCACTGTGATAAAAAAATTAACAAGTTCATTGTATACTTACTTGTGTTTCTTGACTAAAATATAAACACAGGTAACGGAACATATCATCAGAAGAATGGAGCTGCAAATTATTACCAACATATTGAGATCAAAGAAGTCTGATGGTGGACCTATTGATTCTGAAAAGATAAAAGAGCGCATTAGAATTAAGAGCAAATCACAAATCGAATTGGGCCGGCTCGACCGGAGTGATATCACGGTCTCACAGAAAACCGGCGTAAAATAGCGCTTGCGCTGTGTTTCGCCGAGTGAGTGAGGGTACCGGAGGCCCAAGCCGCCCTTCCCCCCTTATTCCCTTTTAAAAGGACGGCAACGCATCTGTGACTCCTCTGGTGTTGCGGGTGTCCATGGGCAACGGTTATCGCTTTCCATCAGGTGATCCGTTTGCTCGTTTGCTGCCCTATTCTATAAAAAAAAAATGTTTCGTTTAGTTTACAATAATCACAATAATACGAAATCTTAAGTTTAATTTTTAAGTGGGCGTGAATGACAAATTCGGAAACTGTAAGGAATAGCGAAAAGCACTCAAAGGGGTCTCCGGTCTGATTTTTTTTTTATATAAAACTGCTTCATTGGATTTTTGAAAAATCAATATTCCTAGCCAGGAATCAAACCCGTTGTTTTTGATACCAAAGATCATAGCTTATATTATACCATTCGATAGTGTTTCTAATAAGGATCAGTTTCTGGAAAGTACCTACATCATGTTTAATAAAATTTGTTATTTTCAAGAAAACTTTAAAAGATTTGTTAGTTAAACCTTGATTAAAGATAACATTGAAGTAAGTTACTTACCCCCATCTAACGTTGTCGTAGCATACGTGAACAAGGAAGTTGCAATTCCTGCGGAGTTTTCCGCAGACACTCTTATTTGATACCACTGTGCTGGATCCAGATTGCCAATAACGAAAGAGTTAGGATGGTTCACAATAGACGAAGATATGTAGTGTCCCCAAGTTTGGTCTATTTGAGGCTGCAATTAATTTTAAATATTTTTTTGTTAGTTTAGGACATATGATAAATTTATAAGTATTATATCGATACAAATTTGATATACTATATATATATATTGGGCGAATGGGCATAAGTCAAATATCTCCTCAAAGGTTTATGTAGGATTTCTTTCATCGAAATATAGATATGAAATTCGAAAAACACATTGTTACTCGACACGGTCGATCTTTGTCTTTCGTCCTTCAAATTCGATCAGTTGCAGCCACAATTCCACCGATGCTTCAATGAAGAAAGTGGAATGTGCAAATTCAATAGAAGCCATTTACTACTGCGACCTTGTAGAGACGGAGGTGAATTTTGACTTCCCGCGTCGGTGGCATAACATAAGGAGTGGAATTAATAATAGAGCCGAAGAGAGAACAGGGCAGCTGCCCGAAGGATTTGAAGGAAGACGAAGCCAGCTGTACGCCAACGGTGAGCACACGACAATCAAAGGCGTTCGTGTGTTTGTCCGCCCTAGAATGGGAAGAAGGATGCAGTGATAATGGAGACAATCGTAAAGAATTTTTAGGGAGTCAAGAAATGTGCGTGGCAGAGTGTTGTATTCAGGTTCCGGGTGCATGCCTCGTTGTTTCAGCCCGTAGAACCAGGATGGTGCTAATGGACATGGCTAGGTCGAAGGGTCGTCGGAATAGGTTGGACGGTCCGGGGCCATTCACTTTCAAATTTAAAGACCCAGGTGTGGTGTGAGAGGAACATAGAGGGTAAGTAAAGAATTATAGTTTGCAACATAAAGGGGGATAGTAGTATCCCCTTACCGATACAGACCTTCACTGGTACAGGTATAACTGGCCAACCTGTATAATTATTGCAATATACAACGATATACAATAAGTAGAAAACTCACAAGTTTATTTTCAGCTTTCTTCCAAGTCTTGCCTCCGTATTCCTTGTAATCGACATCAAATCTTGTTATCTGACAACCATTGTCGTCCCAGCCACTGAGCTGTATGTAAATATGACTGGCGTTGCTCCAAAACCACTCGGTGGAACTTGGGAATATTGGAACTGAAACAGACCATCATTCTATTTGATCATTTCGTCAATAAAACTTTTTTGAAGCCCTTTGGCGAAAGGTTTGTCCTGAAAAGTTTACGTTTCTATTTAATTAAATTCATTATTTATATCATAGATAGTGTATGAGCATTCCCAAATTATCTAGAAACATAGTGTAGGTATTGGGGACAAATTGTATACATAAAACAACGTGCTCGGCCCTGTTATCGTTATATGTTAAATCTCAAATCAATTTGTTACCGCTATTTCACTAACGCCTTTGGAGAACCTTAGGTCGACAAAAGGAATTACTCACTGAGTTCTTCTCTTCTCTTCAATACTCTCACTGGCACAATTTAGGTACACAATAAATAGGAATAAAAATGTAAAGGTGCGGGTCGTGTATAGGTCGGTCTGTTATTGTCGCGTCAGTCCAGCCACCACGTTGCAAATCTAATATCTACTAAGAAGAGCGTGCGGGCAAAAAGCGCGAAACAAGTTTTTGACTGAAACAGTAGGTGTAATCTTAGAAACTGAATATTTCAATACACACATATTTATGCAAAATGAGAATAATACATGAATACTAAATCCTCAGTGAAGTGGATTAGATGAATACGTACTAATATAAATACCTAATCATATTAATATTATAATTATGGCTAAATCTTGTTATAACGGTATATGTGGTATACAAGCATATTACCCAGTTCATAGTAAGTGGCTTCAGTAACCTATATTATAACATATATTACTTGTAAAATTTGCTAAAATTGCAGCCCTCATAAGAACCACAAAGTTCGTTGTTATCTTATAATGTAAGGTGAAATACATGATCTTAGCTATTTCGCTCTAAAGATAACTATGATACACAATGTATCGACTATTATCCAAATATTGGATTCCGACAAACTTTGTGATTTTGAGAGGTTTCAAAATTGGGACAATTAAGTGTCTCTATTGCAGACAACGAGAGCAGAAACAAGATTTATAGTCACATTAGCAAACTTTATAAGTAGAGCACCGTTTAATGCATTTTGGTAGCTCACAGTAACAAAAATCAAATAAATGGTTTTATTAGTCCTTGTTTGAGCAATTACATCTTCATAGTGTAATGGAATCGTGACATTACTATCTACATGAGTAAGAAGTTTGCTTATAAAAAAAACGTTTTATTACAAAGTACTTACTTATTTACCTGTATATATATCTGATATAATATTACCAACAGGGTAAAAACAGAACCAGCATAAATGCTCAAATAACTTACCCCCACCCAAGGTAGTGCCATCGATATAAGCTGGCTGCGAAGCGCCCACAGAGTTGGCGGCAGTCATTCTAATGGAGTATTTGGTACCACATTTTAAACCTTGGAGGGTATATTCTTGAACCCCTTGGAGAGCTGTTCCTTTGGTGATCCATGCGTCTTGCCAAGAGGCGCTGGCTTCTTTCCATGTGAGGTTATAACCTGTAAATTTGTTAATGATGAAAATATTACAATCGGTTTCTGAATTAATAATCGATTACTAATGAGTGTGTATCTCTCGGTATAACTATAGACAAGCATTGCAGTCATATAGAAAAAATTGTGAATAAGAGAGATTCTTATTTTTAGATATTAAAAAGAATATGGCAAGCTGTAAATAAGGAAACGGCTATGATAACATACTATGTATATGTAGCTACAATATTAAAATACGGCATCATAATAAGGGCTAGTTCAGTAAAAGTAGACAACGTTTTGGATAACCAAAAAATGTGAACGGCCAATATGTGAAGCTTTTCATAATATTTTACCAAGATCACCTAATTACGAGTCTAAGTGACAGAACACACTGCTAGCACGAGTAGCACTCATTGGATCTGAAAGGTACTCCTATGTAGGACGATATCAATACGCTACCAAATGCAGCGTAGGCCTCCTACATAGAACCACGAAGTGTTATGTGCGTTCGTTTCGTTATCGACATCAATTCGTATTGTATGTAAATAATTCCGAATTGCCAAACAAGACCTACCTATATATTCTGTTATAATTAAACAATTGTGAATATCACAAATGGTACTTTGACTACCCAGTAGTGAGTTTGTTTTGCCTAAATTGATGGCAAATGAAATAAGTTCAATGATTCTTACTTATCTTCTGCAGCTTTCCGCCAATGTTTCGCGGTGGATCCCAATGAAGATGTAGAGCGTTCTTGTGTGCTACGATTCTGAGGATGGGCGGCTCCGGCGTGGGCAAGACTGTCACTTCATACGATACTGAGTCAGAGCCGTACAGATTCTTTGCGAGGCAGGTGTAATTCCCACTAAGGGATTGATCGATATCTGAAAAAAGTATTTAATAGAAATATTTCAGTTCTATTTGATTAAGACTAAAATCTCCACTCTCCCCTATATATATTTTAAATATACTTTTTAGAAAGTTGTACACAACATTTAATCGAGTTAATTCAGCTGGGCTTTTTTACCCGCACTTTTAGTTTCATGATTGAACCATAGTGCGTCCTATGTTGGTTGACTTTTCTGGTACTCCATCCCAAGGTCTTCCCAGAATGCCTTAAGCTTTTTGGGCTTTTGCATTTTTCCGGTAGAAATGCTGGGGAGTGCGTCATTCTTTTGTTTGTATCCCTTACTATTCTCCATTCTTTTAGACGTTTTTCGGTTTTTTATTCGCAGCCAGTTATTTATCTGAGCCTGTGAAATGAGTAGTAGAGATTTTGGTCCATACACATACGTGTTTAAACCTCTCCTGGTCAGTTCATCCGCTGCATCGTGCCAAGCGAGTTAATGTGTCTTCTATACACTCCAAAGTTACCCGGTATGTATTTGATATGGATTGGAGTTCATTATGATATTCCAAAATGAGAACGTGAGTTGATAGTATTACTTTGGAGAGCTTGATGGGCAGATGCGCTGTTTAATTCTCAAAGGCTACATTACTGAGGATGCGGGAACGGACGATGCTACAGCAATCATTATTTCGTTGTGCTTGCTGTGGCACTATGTCTCTTTTAGTACTTTCTATTCCAGAATAATAAGATATTTAGAATTTGTTTTATCAGACAATGCGGAAGTGGTAAGGACTGGATTTAGACTAGTTTTATAGCGAACTCTAGCAGCTTGTCTTCAGCAAGATTCTCCCCGCGTGGTGATTCTTTTCGTTGTCAGGGTTATCAATATAATGGATACATAACCAATAGGAATTTATTAGGTCTGTTCACCAGCAAGACTTAAGAACCAAAAAGTTACTTCCATCAGCAAACAAATGTTTAAGGTGAAGTTGTTGCCATGTTGTGTATGAATATATAGTTTCCACAGCATAAATCAGATGTTTCACTATTACATAAAACGTGTCTGTACATAAGTCAATTACGGAAACTTACTTTGTTATTTTACATATAGATACAAACTTAAGGGTATCAAACACAAAAATAAAAAGAAAATAAAATAATGACATTTATAATGTATGGGTGTCCACGAGTGTATGAATGCGTGTGTGTGTATTTATTATCCACTATTATAAACATGGCTTCAGCGTATGTTTACATGGTAACTCTGTTAGTTATATATTGTACCCATAAATAAAATAATTTCACACTACAATTTCACAGATAAAACTGTACTATAAATTTGAATAAATAAATATAAAATTTATTCATACTAGTAAATTAAGGTTACTTTTGATGATATTATTGATGTGTGTGTACCTTGTACAGTGGTACCGTGTGTGGTAAGAACAGCAGCAGGCGGAATAGATATAATATGGACAACGGGTCAGATGATACTATAGGCAACGATATACTGTTTTTGACGGAAATAACGCAGTGTTACATTGCAGTTTACTTTTAACCTTTAAGTACCGACGTGGGGCCTGAGAGGCCGCGGCGGGTTGACAAGTTGTTAGTTTTACCGCTTCCCCGCGCAGGTGAGCCCCGTGCTCGTCAGTAGCTGCGAGTTTAGTTGCGCCGACGCCATTGAGTGTGGTAGCAGTGCCGGCGAACACAATTTCGGTAAGTTATGTTGTTTTGAAATTACGACGCGGCCTCTCAGGCCCGACGTCGGTACTAACGTTAGTTTTTTGTTTGGGTCATGAATGAAATTAAATGCTTGTTTTCAAAAATCTACCAGATAATTTGAAGAATGGATGTACCAGGGACATCAGGTGGTAAACGTAGTTTACCTACGAATGAATTACGTTTTTCCAAAAGACCACGGCGTCCTATAAATCTCTTGGATGAAAATAACGCGGCGTTGATTGAGACCTTGATTGAGATCGGAGGTAGATGATATCGGAGAAGATTACGTACCAGAAATCAGCGATCATGAGACAGGTACCTACTGTTACTGATATATCTGATACTGAAACTACAACTCAGCCATTACTTCAGACGGAAAATATTTCCTGTTCCTCGTCGGATGACGAAGATGTGCCGCTTTCTAGGCTTTGTTATTTTAGAGGAAAAAATAAATATAAGTGGTCAAAATCTCCTCCTAACCGGTCTTCAGTGAGAACACCACAACATAATATTATTTTACGAGTACCTACTTCCAAGTCATATTCCAATAAAATTCTATAATTCCACAAAAGGCGGAGTAGATGAAATCGACAAAAAGTGTTCGGTGTACACTAGCAGCCGTCGATCAAGACGTTGGCCTCTGACACTTTTTTATAGGATCTTAGATATAAGTTCAGTCAATTCACATATACTGCATGATGTGCATCTAAATAAAGGCACTGATCGCGGTGTGTTTATAAAGCAGTTAGCTCGACAACTCGTATTAGACCACATGAAGAGAAGGGTGTTAAACTTACGCTTGCCACGTGAACTTCGTATGAGTTTAGAGAGAATACTCGGTCCTGATATGCCAAACACAGAACAAGGTCAAGCAAAAGAAGAAAAAACAAGAAAAATATGTGCCTCTTGTCCGCCTAAATTAAACAGAAAATTCTACATACCAATGTTACTCATGTAAAAAACATGTTTGTTTACAGTGCGCTAAACAAATCTGCCCTACTTGGGAGTAACTTTGTTGTTGGACATTTTTTTTATTTTATGACAACGATTTAAGTTTAATTTTTTTTTGAATAGATATACCTTTAAGTTTAAGAAAAAAGTCTATTTCATGGTTCCTAAGAAGTATTATTTTTTTAATTATTTTTATTTCGGGAAGTGCCATTTTTAAGTTTAGAATCGGAGCCAAAGATTAAAGATCATATAATTTCAAAGTTTAATAAAGTTGATTATAATAATTGTCTTTGTTTTCATTTATAGATCCTAAACTAACGATAAAACTTAAAAAAATAGATGTCTATTGTACATATTTTCCATACCACTCAGTGTTTAATATGCGGCCTCTCAGGCCCCACGTCGGTACTAGTGATACAAAAAAACCACGTCGGTAGTTGAAGGTTAAAGCGCACACAATTTAATTTGTGTTTTTTTTTTTTTTCACTTTATTGGGGTAAACTAACAATTCTACAATAAGTCTTAATAACAATTCTTACAAATTATACGTATCATTGTAGATCAACTCCGTTTACCACTAAAACATATAATTATATAAATAGCTAGCGTAATTCGCAGATATATTTAATTATAAGGATACGTGCACGCATAATCCAAACATCATGCAAATACATCTACATGCACACACTCAAACACGAACACACAACACACTCCATAGTGCACTGTGGTAACATCATTCATTACAAAACAGTATAATAGGTTCTCATGTACACAGTAATTAAGAACTGTATAGGTACCTACTATTAACTATATCTATAATTCCATTATTTTGTCATAAATAGCTCTTTTGAATCTGCTAGGTTGAGTTGCATGTATATCAGTGTAATTAAAATGTTCATTATATAATGTAACCATTTGATATACAGGTGATCGTTTACCAGCATTTGTACGGCATCTCATAGTGTTGGGTCTTGTTGTGTTTGTGTGATGAAGGTAAATAAAGATTTAATTTATCAATGTACTTACTATTGATGAGTAAGCTATCGTCATGGTTGCGCGTGAACCGCGGGTGGTGGGTGATGATGTTGTGGTTGTGGTACCAGACGGTGCGCGGCGGCGGTGCGCCGGCGCACTGGCAGGCCAGCAGCAGCGCGCCGCCCGCGCCCGCCGCCACGGCGCCGCCCAGCGACGACACGCCGGCTACCACTGCAACAACTCCCAACTTTCCTACACTTACATTCTAATTTTCCTTTATTATTTAATACCACGACGTTGTTAAACATCCTGCCTGATTATCGCAGTCACCGTAGTCGCCATATATTTTTTGACACATTGGTTTCTTATAAACGAAAACTAAGTAATTAATAGCAAATTAGTAATAATAGGAATATATAATTAAGTAAGGAATGGATGTAGTGTTTGATTTCAGGGTAGTTTTTTTCAGTTTGTTTCTCTTTTTAATATAAATATTACATACAACAACCTTAATGGACAATGGCGTGTACATTTCTGATTGTCACATGTATTAGATAAAATACTTTAGTTAAGTGAGGGTAATAATGTTAATGTACCTAAATAAATAAATCACAAGCACGTTGCCAACTCTTTAAAAACGTGTATTGCTTTTTTGAAGAAAGCAATAAATACGTTTGCTGAGTAAAGTAATGCCGAGGATTTCCCAGAGGATAAAAAGTTAATGCTGAAGATTTCCCTCAGATCAAGAGCGGGAGGAAATTCCTCTGAAACCACAAAGTGCGTGTTGTTTTTTATCAGAATTTCGTACACTATCCAATATATGTAACTTTGTGACAGCAAATTTTCTTGCTTTCAAAGCTTTGTATTTACTAGCGCATAACTTGTTTTTAATATTAAAGCGAAATATGACATGTACAAATACATTTTCTACTGCAAACCTTTCACAAACCTTTCGATGTTAGCTCTGCATGAATGCGATTGCTAGGCGACCCTTCTCCAGCAGCAGTATGAGCCCTGACAAACACCTCGTACTGTTTGCCAGTAGTGAGACCAGACAGAGGGAAGGAAAGTTGTCTCGATTGCTCCTGGTTTGGTTCAACACGATAGCTCTGTGGTGCACCGGTGCTGAAATTGTCAAAAAGATAGTTAAGGGTCTTCTTAAACTTAACTTGGGTAGATTTGAATTCGCGTATATTTTTGTTTATATATTCATGGGTCCAAATGGAAACTGTATCTTGTCCTGTATTTTTAATATTTATCCAGTATCACCAAATAAATATACAAACCCCTTCTATAATCTAGCATATACTAATCAATCCGTAGAATGAATATTGTTTAAGAGCTCTGCAGACCTATTATGTAATATAAAAAAAATATCACCTCGGCTGATTTAAAATACATTGTGGTTGATATCAAAATTCTACCATTTTCACAGCTTAAAATAAAGTAATGAATATTAAATCATTTACGGTTCGGTTAAATCATATTCGATTGTCATTTGAGTTATGTAATAGGCATGCTGACCATAATGCAGCCCATATAACATGACATTGTGAAAATAACAACAATAAATCAATCATACCGCTTCAACATCTTTGCTACATATGTTGCAGAATTAAATCTATTAGCTAAGGTATTAATATGAGGATCCCATTGCAATCGTGAGTCTAGTGTAAAGCCCAAGAATTTTGTACTAATTATGAAATTGACAATTTCATTATTTATTTTCACAACTGTATTTACAATCCTGACATTTATTCCCATATAGGACGGTGTTAATTTGCTTCTGATCATATTGTAAGGGGACAGCGATTCCTCCTAATAAATAGCTATAAAATCTGTAAAATTATTTATAATTATGAATAGAGACAATGATACATAAGGGCCCGTTATAAGAAAAATATATCGAATCACTTACTAGAATGAGTACATCAACATCAAAGGAAATTAGAAATCTTACCTAGACACCGGCTTTACATATACTGTGTAATGTGAAATTTCCCCGTTTGGTTTGTCAGGCCTTTTCCAGCTCACCAAGAAAGAAGTAGACGAAGATACAATTACTTTGATAGCTGCAGGTGGGCCTGGAACTAGATATAAGATAAAGTTTTTGGTTAATATGGAGTAATTGTTTCTTATTTAATAATAACTGTACACCTTAATCAAAATATGCGGCTTGACCAAATTTCCTATGGGTGTATGACGAAAATTTGTTAACTGTTTATTAGTTTTCTGTGATACAATACTGTTTCTTGTTAGAAAAAACGGTAAATTTATATGTAACTTGACCGTATTTTCTACACGCAATCAATATATGTATTGTTTGCGTGTAGAGTTCGAATCTTGACTCTACTAATAACTAATCTGATAACATTTTGAAGGTGTGAGCCATAGCGACATTTTACTCGAAAATATTTTTTGAAGAATTACATTTTAATCTTACTTAGATTCTCATACAAATCATAAAAGTCATATCCTAGTTCAGTAGTCGGGGAAAATGTTAATTTTTTTTGTTGTTTGTATACAAGTTTACAAACCAAAGCGTTCTCAGGCATTAGGGAATACCCAAAGAATTTTGATGATCATTAAAGAATCATTGACGTTTTTAAATATCAATAAAATCAATAGTACCTTTTAGAACATTATGGATTTTTAGTATTATGTATTTATAACTTTATATGTGTTTCGAGAGAGACAATATTTGTTGTCTCATGCTTTTCAAATATAAGCATAAGAAAACGTTTTGACGTCAATAATGTGACGTTGCCAAACTTACATTAATGACATCGGATGTCCGAAGTTGCAAAACTCCAATAATGCGGAAATGCGGAGCACCCCCCGCTTAACGGAATGGACTAGATTTTGTCTCTTTCTACCTCACTCAAACTATCTAAGCAATAAATCGGTTTACTCATTGACACAGCTCATTTGCTTACCGCGGTTCGTCGAATGCGCTCACTTGTTTCCTATTGTGTGTTAATTATCTTTGTTTTATTTGTCTATCTCATAGGTTGTTATTATTATTTGTCGATTATCCATTAAAATCCTGGGAAGGTCCACATTATCAACATTTCGATACAAGTACTAAATAACTCTACCCAATTCCGACTTCTGCTCATTATATATGAATTTCAAGGCTATTCTTACCATCTTGTAATGTAGTACAAATGATGGGGAAAGAAAATGGTCCAATGCCGTAGTTGGAAAATCCAGCCACCTTTACTGTGTAGTTGGTGTACTTCAGCAAGGCTTGCAAATACAGCTCTGTGTGAGGTGAAGTGAGGTTCAACCATGGTCCATCTGTGATAATAAGTAATTGCATATTTTATACCTCTCGTTAAATTTATTTTGGAAGCCCGATATTATTAGCAGACTTTCAATTCGCCGCTATTCTGAGCGACATAAGGGTTCTGTCAAGGTAAACATGTAAAGTGTTGCTATGTGTACTTATTTTTTATAAGGATTAAAAGTATGTTGTCGATTTAACATATAGTCCAATTAATGGTAAGCTACAATCATTTATAGTATATGTGGTACATAAGATATTTGCATTCGGATAATGTCAATTACTCTTATACAAGCTAAATAAAAACCAAGAAAAAAAATAAAAATAATACGAGAAATGACGTCACTCATAAAGAGGAATGGACTATATTACTTCACCTATTTTTTTGCCGAATGATATTCGGTTGACATTTGTCTGACATAATCATGATATATTTGAAAATGCTTAAGAATGTAACTCTTTTCCTAGTAGCAATTTGGTAAATGCAAATCTTTATTCTGAAACGAGTGATTTTTGCTTTTTATTTTCATCGCTGAAATATAAAAATAATATATTAAAATGGAAAATTTAATGAAGAGTAATATTGTTTTTTCAATTATTAGAAGTATGACAACTAATTCCCCGATTATTGCGGTGTCCAAATGTTACTTCGTACCTTTGTCCCTTTGGGGCGTCATTACCAATTACCGTCGAGTGAAATTAAGACCAATTTCATTTTCAATTTCTCGTTCAAATAACAAAAAATGACCATACCTTCTGTGCCGTAAAGTATCGAATAACCAAGCAAAGATGCCCCAGGTGCAGTTATCGGCTGCCAGGATATTCGAAGCGATGATGATGAAACTCCTCTGCACTCTACACCAGATGGTGGATGCTCTGGGGCTGAAATCATATGTACAATACACATCAACGTTTCTGCTCTTGTGCAAATATTGACGCTGAGCTATGGACTTTTTGTGCTGCTGTAGCACACACGTACATCATGCTGTTTTAATTTTTTCTTGTGAATGTATAATATTTGTTGTGTGTTTGTGGCTATAGACCAAAACCTATCTATTTATCAAGTTACTTAAGTCTCAACAAGGCGTCTCTAATAGTGATTACTGAACACTAACGTTTAAATTAACTTAGACCCATAATTAAGATACAACTGATAAAGAAGATAAAAACAAGCTACAGTTTTCTAACTATCTTCTAACGATCAGTAATTCTCACCTCCCTCACGTGTTGTTTAATAAATTTACTTTGACCCATAATTAAGATACAACTGATAAAGAAGATAAAAGCAAGCTACAGTTTTCTAACTATCTTCTAACGATCAGTAATTCTCACCTCCCTCACGTGTTGTTTGATAAGTTGGCAATGAAAACGGTCCACTGCCTGCTGCATTGAATGCGCTAATAGTTACTGCATACCTGCATGAAACATAAAGAATCACATATATAACGAAACTTATTTCAGTCAATATTTTTGATTGTTAAAAAATCAATTGCGAAGGACACCTTGTATTTTTCAATAATCCACTAAGTGTTGTTTCTTGCTTTCCTTTCCTTGATACTACTTTCAGCACCTTTGTTTGTGTGTCGTTCGGTCCTGGAAGTGTTATTTTAAATAGTTAATTTGGCGATCATATTAATGGTATTTGCATATCGCTCACCTAGCAGTATAACGGCACATTTACAAAAAAAGCGAAATTGAGTTTTAACGGCATGAGTGTTTAAAAGTGTATACTTAACAAAGTGGTAAAACGGCACGGTGTTAGTTTCCTATCTAATATTTTCTATTTAATACACTTTTAAACACTCATGCCGTTAAAACTCAATTTCACTTTTTTTGTAAATGTGCCGTTATAGTGCTAGGTGAGCGATATACTAATCTGCAAGCAAATCATCGGATCACTATCACTAAAAAAAATTACTATTTCCCATTATCTGCTTGTGATTTTAATGACTAATATAATGTTAAAGTCATTGTTGATAATTAAATATAGTCCTCCATAGTCGAGTGGATAGTATACCAGTTTCTATATGTCGCCATCTCTGAGGTCCCGGGTTCGAATCCCAGTGGGGGTAGATGTTTGTGTGATGAATGCGAGCATTTGTACCTAGTCATTATTGTTAAAATATATATGTACGTCTATCCGTTACCCTAGATCCCATAACACAAGCCTTACAGAACTTACTTTGAGCTAGGCTAATTGGTGTTAATGTAAGAAATGTTTATTTATAATAATATATTGTATATAATAATATTTATTTTTTACTTATTGAATGAAATAAATGAAACTTGCACTTGATAGCCAACTAAAAAATATACTAACCGGTTTCACCGCTAATCTTAGGCACAGCCTTAACGTGATACCCCAGTAACAGTCCGTTGTGACTTTCCCTAGGTGGAGGTATCCATGAGACCTGAAGCTCTCCCGGGTTTTCAGTCTGTTGTACTTGAACTCCAAGAGGAGTAGATGATGGTGCTAAAATGTTAAACATTAACAGTATAAAAAATTGTTAATTAAGTAAAAAATCGTATAATAGATTTATATTCATGATATCCTTTTACTACGTATATAATACACTGCTGTTTTTAACACCTTTGAAATTTAAGGGAATGCATCGATTAATATTAGCCAAAATAATACATAAATAACCTTTAGTATGAAGCTAAGTACTACTCGTATATCGTCATATAAAAAAATGTTCAATTCCATTTATGCTGTTTTGGTTATATTAATTTGACCGTAGTAAATGTGACTTTAATTGCACTTGAATCATGGTACGAGTATATTAAGTGGTGCTATCATATTCTGGAATTGCAGGGCTGATATAAAATTACCTATATGCGAATATGAGTTTTAATGATTATATGAATATTACCTTCTTGCTGTGTTGTGAAATGAACCGGTTGTGTATAAGGACTAAGGTCAACTTGGTTGCCTGATGCTACTCGAACTCTGTAATCTAATGCTGCTTGGAGGTCTCTGAGTTCGATGCTCTGCCTTGGGTCACCGTTTTGTCTATAATTTATGAATTCAATACATCTTAAATTATTATGTATATTTGAAGGAAATATATGTAGATCCTACAAAATGTGAACAAATTTAGTGTTCATGTTGATGTATTTACGTACATACTTTGAAAACTAAATGTAATAAGAAAACACTTAAAGAACAATTAATAATAAAATATTCAAAATTCACATACATTGATAAAAGTGTTTAAAAAACCAATATCATTTGTCATGTACCTTGTTATGTTAATACTCTTTGCTGTATCCCACATCATAAAATCTGTGGTGGTATACTGAACAGTATAATATTGGACATGGGTGCTGATGGTGTCCCTCCATGACAACTTGACTGAATTGCTGGTGACTGCATCTACTTGCAGATCTAAGGGTGGCGTAGGTGGTTCTGGAAAACAAAGCATTTAACTATTAACATACATACATACATACACTCACGCCTTTTTCCCATGGGAGTAGGCAGAGATTACGTTTAACTATTAAGATGTATAATAATAAATTGTATAAAAACAGTCAAATAATTGTATAAAAACAGACTAGCTTAGCAATTGGCTTAGGTTCCGAATCCCTTTGCAAAATTTTGCTTTTAGATAACAATGCTCATTTTTCATCAGAATATAAAGATTATTTTATATTATTATTATGAAACGCTGGTAAAAGATTCATATTCCTTTAAGCTCGAACCAATTTCCCTTTTTCATTTGATTTCAGTTCATTTTTTTACACGTTTATTTAGTGAGCAATGCAATGAATGCAAATATAGTATAGTTTTTTTTCTATAACTATTTATCGCCGCCATGGTTGAGGGAAGACCTGGTAAAGATCGCAAGAATTAGCTGGATCACACATTATAGAACTATGATCTGTGCACTGAACGCTAACATAGTAAGGTCGATTAGTGTGAAAATTTTTAGGGAAGGCCTATGTCCAGCTGTAGGCTCCGGTTAGGCTATCGGTTAATATTTTAATTATTTATTGTTTGTATATAAATATTTTTCTTTATTAAATTATTACTTATATCTGTGACGGAATCTAACAAACAATTCGAAATATCATTTTGTTAACAAGTTACTTATCTCTTTGTAATGAGAAACAGTTTTTTTTCAGGATGTCAGTCATAAATCTAAGTAAAATTTAGAACTTATAACCTCTATGGATGTTTATTGTAATTGATTCACAAAAATATAGTTATTGTGATTAGAACTCTATGTTAAAATAGTAATTTTATGTGAACCTATAAATTAATTTTTCTTATTTATCGAATTACGTCGTTTAAAGAGTGAAAGTGGAAAATAAAAATTATTGCCTAATGTGGCATGTAATATTTCTGATAATCTAACTGTGTATCCATAAACTTTTTTTCAAGTTTGAAATGTATGGGATGTAAGCATTACGCAGATAAATTAAATAAATATATATTTCTTACACTTACACAAATTAGCCTAGCCCAGCTCTGTAAGGCGTATGTTATGGGATCTAGGGTAACGGATATACATACATATATTATACACACACACACACATATATATATATATTATATATATATATATATATATATATATATATATATATATATATACAAATGCTCACATTCATCACACAAACATCTGCCCCCGCCGGGACTCGAATCTGGGACCGCAGAGATGGCGACACCTTGAAACTGGTGTACTAACCACTCTACTTCGTAGATCGTTGATGTTACAGTGAAAGGTTCTTCAGTGGATCTATTATTATATAGTATTGTGCATTTCAAATAATGAATTGAGCACGTTATAATGAAAGATTTCGCTAACTATTTTTTGTATTGGAATTAAGCTTAGCGAGAAAAGGAACTAAATATAGATAAAGTATACTTGCCCAGAATACTCAAATTAATATTGTAAGTGGCAACACCGTACGGGTTGCTCGCTCTACACTCATAGGTGCCACCGTCTCGACTCTCCACATAATTTATCGTAATCACACTCTTTGCACCATTATGTGTTAAAGAATCTGTTATTGTGACTCTGTAAATAATAATATTAAATAAGATTTAGTTTTTAATAATAAAGTCGAACTTTATGTTACCACACTTTTGCTACAAATTTTCTTGTATTAGATACATTAAAATAGACTTTATAGCAAGTTACATAAAGAGTGGGAACAATTTCAAAACGTCTCATAAAACTGAAAGTTTAAATACAAATGGTGAAAGAAAATATATTTCATGTAAGTATCTAGCGTTATCTAGTTTAAGTAAGAGAAATAAACATTTTAAGTAAGCTAACGACATCTCAGAAATTTATCATAAACCAAAGGGATTAAAAAATAGGCAAGCTGTTAGCACAGCTCTGAACCATTGTGAATTTATTTGCACAGTTTTCAATAGATGGCGCTGTATGTTTCTTACTCAACGCCGTCCGTAATTACTGTAAAAACCTTGTATTATGTTACGCGGAATATTTATCTATAAAAACATATTTATATTTCCATTCAAGGTGTAGAGTCGTTTTCCTTATTTTTTCCTTGTATATAAGATTATGTAACTCATGAGATCGTTGTGTCCTTTTAATTTTAGGTTTCTTGAAGGTTAGCAACTGCCTATAAAAGCCTATATTGAATAAAAAATATTTTGATTTTAAAGCAATCTCGCAAATACAAAATTGGAATCTTATTTTATTCTCAACCAATTTTTTAAGAAGTTTGTAAAACAATGAACTAATAACAAAAGCTTAACAAACTAAAAAATAAGAATGCAGTTGAAATATTTTACTTGGTTGAATTTAATTTAGTCATCAAATTTATTCTGGCATCAACAGGATATGACTAATTGGCTTGTTCATATACTAATTACTTCGCTTGAATTATTTCATAAGTATTTACACCTTTATAAATATAAATCTAAAGGGTCTATAAATGGTTAAGGGTCATAGCTTTTGCCCACGACTACATATGCGCGGAAGTCGGTTTATGGTACGAAGGTTTTATCGCGCTTCCCGTGGGGCTATCAGTTTTTCCGAGATAAATAATACCGCAGAACCTTGCTCAAGAATCACTTTATCTATTGATGAAAACCGCATGAAAATCTGTGCAGTAGTTTTTGAGCGAAGCCTTTATTGCGCATCCCGTGGGATCTGTCAATTTTTCCGGTATAAAAAGTACCCTATTATTTAATCCGGACTTTTATCATTACGTCTGCAAAATTTCAAAGCAATCGGTTCAGTAGTTACGGCGTGAAAGCGGAACAAACAAACTCACTTTCCGATTTATAATATTAGTAAGGATTTTTAAATATAATGCAAAGTCACAAGATAAAAATGTAAAATGAAAATGTAAAATGTAATGGTTAGAGCATGAATACAACTAAGCAGCTTTTACAGTTGCTAATTAATTTACTTTTATATTTTTCGTTACCAAACAAATTGGAAAAATAATATAATTATTTCATGGAAAATTATCGAAATTAATGAACCATATTTGCCAAATTCTTTGATGTCAAATTCACAAACGCGAACAAAGTTCAAAGCAAAAAGCAAAGTTCGATCATTAAATGAAATAGCGGCCTTGAAACTGAGTTTCATTCACTAGTAAACTTCCAAAACGAGTAAAAAATACACCCACGCCGTATCACGACAGCGATCGTCTATCTGTACTAACCTCGACGTCGTAAAATCGAGCTGTTTCCCATTCAAGCTCCACTTCACCCTTATCGGGCTGTCTCCGAGCGGCCGACAGATCAGCGTGGCTGGTAGGCTCGTTTTGGTCGTCAGATTCGAGCCCACTGACTCGAAATGGACTGGTTCTGGAGATATGATCGATTTTTATTGAACTAAATTGTGTTTGAGTTACTCGTAACTACAATTTTATACATATAGATTACAATTTAAGCCAGTCATTTGATGTAAAATTTCACAAGAATTCTAGATCAAATGACTAATCAGGGCGATTAGATGATTAAATTTGTTTAATTACTTAATGAAATGTCTATAATAAAATATCTGAAGATATCGAAAGTAGAATTCAACGTTATAAGTAGTCGAAAATAGGAACAGTGTTAAGATTAATGACATCAACTAAGTTATCTTGCCGATTGCCTTGCTCAATGACGCGGACGAATCAATGACTTCAGAATGGAGCACTATTGAAGTTGAGCGTAAGCTCATGCGGTTAAGTAACTTAATTTAAGGTTGTCTTGTTATTTATATACATTTAATCAATCAGTGACTTGTGAAAGAAGGACTATTGAAGTAAAAAGCAAGCTTTTTTTGACGAGTAACTTAATTTAAGATTATCTTGTTATATTTTAAACATTTCACCGTTAATATATTGTTAATATTCGATTACTTACTATTAACACTGATCCATAGATTTTTGTTAAGAGGATCACCTACACCGTTTTCAACATTGCATGCGTACATGCCTTCATCAGCGAGTGACACTACTTCAATGACGAGTGTGCCGTTGGGATAGCTCATAACTCCACCGCCAGCGAGGTCCAAAACTGGTCTCCAAATACCTAAGGTTGCTGAAATTGAATAAATAATGTATAGTACATTACACCTAATAGTAATTGAAACGCGAAAAAAGTGATAGTAGTGGAAAGAAATGTTGTTTCTGTGAGATTTGCAGCAAATTTACAACATTCACAAGAACCGTGATGTACTTCGCTAACTTGTAAAAGTCACTAAATATGTAAGAGCATCGTAAAAGAAATGTTAAGCTCGAAAATTCGATAGTCTAAAATGATGCTTGCATTATGCGCGGGTTGGAATTTTGCAACTGTCGAAAAAACAACCATCGACACATATTTAAAATGTTTATTTAAAAAACAAATATATGCGGATCTCTCTACAGATAGAATTAATGTACTTAAGCATCTAAAGGGCGTTGTAAGATTTGAGACGAAGTATCAAAGAGATTTCTGATTGCTGGAGGTAATAAATCTTCTTCAAAGCGGAGCAATTTGCTTGAAGTTTAGTTAGGTTGCAATGCAAACACCTGAGCGGAATTTAAACTCAAGATGCGATCAGTTTATTTAGCTACGAGTACTTACCAAATTTTATAATCCACTCTAACAATAACGCTGTTTGCCTCATCAAAACTTGCTAATCGTTTTAAGATTAATTAGAATTTCTAAACTACCGCTACCAATGTTGTTATCAAATTTCAGCCTTTTCGCTGATTTCTTAGATTTCTTTTGTGTATCAATTCCCATCAATTTGTCTTATTCTATAGATCATAATTCCCATAAATCTTATCAAATCATATCAATGTTTATTCAATTACATTATTTGCTAAGTGAAATTGTTTATGTCGTGAATGGATATCAGTGTGTTTATACTAATACAATGTATATTGATACATTTTGTATATTGATTTAATGATTTTATAATAAAATTAATGGTATCAAAATTATGAAGATGCCATTGGATATAAATGATTTTTTTCTATCCTATTATTCTCTTACCCATTTCGATCGTAAAGCAGAAGTGATTGTATTAATATAATACGATTTGAGAGGTATATATGATGATAAATTGGGTTATATCACAAGTTGGCAACGTACACTGTGGTTTTTTTGGAGATTTGTTGCGGATCTCTCAAGAACTACAATACAATATTATTATGTGATTACTAACTGTTCAAACAATCTGCCTACTCACTGTCCATTAAAACATAATAGTATAATAAAAAAAAAATACCGTCTCGCTTCATCCAGTGCACTTGAGGAGTCGGGTAGCCATTGGCATTGCAATACACACTTCCACGCTGACCCAGCAGCAGAGATGTATTTGTCGGTTCCTCTATCCATTTCGGTGCCACTGTAATGAATACCGGTCCACCAGCTATGTTATTCTATAAGGAACAACCTGAACACACAATTCATTAGAGATCTCATCTGTAGATATTTTAATATTCTATAACGAAAATCAAGGTCGAGTGAAGTGAAATGAGATCTTTAGTGTATAACGTACTCATACTGACAATAGTGCAGATTTTACATGTTCAAAGAATATGGATTTGTGATTTGTATGGATTGAAATGTTGGACTGTAAAAGTATAGTATAGTGTTTCTATTTGACAGAGATGCGAATGAGTTGAAAAAGGTTAAATAAGATAAGAGGACAAAGATTAGTAAGACTGGTAAAGGTATGGGACGAATATCGGTATGTAAGAAAAAAAAAACGATGAGTATAAATGGAAGAATAAAGAAAAACCTAAAAAGGGTTTGATGAGTTCGGTAAAAAGTGATATACGTTGATATTTATTTATAGTTATATTTATATAACTGTAATTACGAGCAGCAAATTATGTTTTTCTTTGAAACGATCTGTAAATTACTTTTAATGGACTATATTTGGAGAGATTGCAGTATATTTGGAGATGGGTTTTATATCTCTACTCAGTAAAGTGTTCTTACCATTTATAAAGAGGTCGGCGGTCTGATTAACTTTTCCAACGTGATTTGTGGCAATACAAGTATATTTACCACAATGCTCCAAAGAAACCCGTTTTATTATTAACACACTAAACAGTTCTGCACTCCTTTCGGTTATCTGAAAGACGATCAGATTCTTTGAGTAAACGATGCTCAAGATATTCCGTTCAAAGCTCTCGAATTCACATGCACCCAAAGAGGCAAGGAGAAGGTAGGACTGGCAGTTTTGCTAGGAGAACCTTAAGAAAAATTTTATGGCCTCGCCACTAGAGCCAAATATTCCAAAATGTTGAATACTAAGGTTACTAGATATTTTGGTTTGACTATAAACATGGATACATAAATAATTAGGGTATCAATATAAACAGTAAAGTAAATACAAAATTAGTCTGTGTATATAATAGATTATTTAGCACAATTAATTTACTATGTGCATATTTTTAGTTTTATTTACACAAACTTTCAAAGTATAAACAACACAACAATATATATAATATTTTATATGTACTAAAACATCCCAACTAATATTATTAATGCGAACGTCTGTAAGTATGTATGAATGTTTGTTATTAATTCACGTCAAAACTACTAAATAGATTATAATGAAACTTTACAACAATATAGCTTATACACCAGAATAACACATACGCAACAATGTACAGAAATATTTTGTGAATTAACTAAAATATGACGTTAAAGTAAGTAAGAAAAAATCTACTTTCAACAAATTTAAATAAAAATTAAAATCTATTTACCTTTAAACCTGCAGGAATCTTCATTCCATCTTTGAGCCAAGAGAAGTATATTGGTGGATCTCCACTTATGATGTTGCATGTGATTTGCACAATTTGACCTTCTTTAAGACCAGACCCCACCCGTAGCTCGTCCAGTTCAGGAGCTTCCACTACTTGGATTTCAAAGGATCTACAATAACGGATATTACAAGAAATATTTGTGATATTGTTCATTGTTATAAAATCGGTAAAGAGACAAACTCGATTTATTTCAATTATAAACGAAGGTATACGAGTATGGTCACTTATTTTATATACCTAGTCTCTTTCTACCTAGGATATGACGACATATTATTAAATTTATAATAAGATGACGTATTTGTAATCCTACTTATATTATAAACGCGAAAGTTTGTACGAATTTGTTACTCTTTTATGTAAAAACTACTGAATGGATTTTAATGAAACTTGGAAAAAAAAACAACAAGCTTATACATAGGCCACAATTTATAAAGATACACGCTACGCTAATATAAGCTACTCAAAATACTAATACTGCGCATACCAAGTCGCGGGCACAGGTTAGTTTTTAAATAATTGACACTCGATCATTTCGTTGTCGACTTTGAATACTTTATTTATATTATTCTTCATTCAGAGATTCAGAGAGAGATAGACAAATATCTGCTCTTATCATCTATACTCCAAGTACGGTCAACGTTTTGTGTCCCAGGTCCTGATTTGCCCTGATTCTTAACCACTTTATAGATCATCCTCTTGCCCATTTCCCATTATCTGGGGTCGGCGCAGTAGATCTTTTTCTTCCATTCCTCTCTATCAGCATAGTCATTTCTATGCTTACTCCTTTCATTCTTATATCATTCTTCACACAATCGATCCATCTTTTATTCGGCCTTCCTCTGCCCGTGTATCCCTCCACTTTAATATTCAACATTCGTTTTGTGACATGACTTTCATCCCTCCGCATCACATGTCCAAACCATGCTAATCTACTTCCTCTCACTTTTTCTACCACTGGCGCTACTTTCAGGCTTCCTCTTATGTACTCATTCCTTATCTTATCCATCCTTGTCCCACCACACATCCATCTTAACCACTTTATAGATAAGTACCGAAAATAACAATTACTTACACCAATTTTAGCAAACTAGCTAGCCAGTGTAAAAATATTACAGTGTTTACATAATTACAATCATAATACCTCCTTGCCATTTCTCCTGATGGACTATAAACAATACAGGTGTAAGTATCTCCATTTTCTTCTTTCACGACTCGAGCTATATCCAGTACTCCATCATCTCCTGGCTCTAAGATCTGTCGTTTTCGACGTCTCTTCTTATTACCGTATGCGCGTTTATACCGCCCGTTTTGCGAAAGCGAGGTACTGACAATCACCTTTCCTTTGTGCTCCCATTCGAGTTTGCTGAAATAGGTTACAGCAAGATTATCACATACAATCCTAGTTCCAATATTGACCTCGTCTTCCTGGAAATACAATAATCTTGTATTAAGCTGGCGTTAGCTAAGTTAATTTAAGTCGCGATTGCTTGGTAGATATTTTAAGAACACGTTTCGTTTTAACAAACAAATCATTTGTCAGAAATACTCTTATGAAAAAAGGTTATTGTACTGTTAAGGATTACTTAAATGATAACAATGCTTGGGTCTAATTTTAATAACTAAATAGTTACGTTGCCAAATATTTTTATAGATATAATGTAAATATGTTTAAAATTGTAAAGGAAGTTGGGTTAAGACTATTTATTTGTAAAAATACAGGAAGAAAAAATAGCCCTTGCTGGTTTTCTTGCTGGTTATTTCCAGTACAAAGTCTCCCGCAGAATCAATGGCGCAGTACATTTGACGTTTAAAAGTAATTGTACAAATCCTATTTGAAGAAGTTTGAATTTTAATGTACATTGAATAGGCACCTACTAGATAAAAACTAATAGTAACTTGTTCTAGTTTTGGTGCTGCAAGACAAGTAACAGTAAAAACAATACAGAATATAGAAAAATGGCTATTGCTAAATAATTAAAAGCTATTCCGTTAAAGTAAATGTTTTATCTTGAAGTAGTAGAGTACTTGCAATGTAGACATGTAAGATACAAAAAAAAAATACAGAAATAATATCATTTAATTATACGAATAAAACTCCCTTTTCAGTTTAAATAAGTCTCCCGTTATAATTTTTTGAGGATATTTCTAATGCGATATTTACGTAAATTAAGCAGCACTAAGGAATACTTTTTGCTTTATGTGTTTAGCGATAACAGGTAAAATACAATTTTTGCCCTCCACGGACTCATTCGCGTTTTTGTTTGATTGTCCTCATTTAGAGCATTTTCTAGTTTATATACATACGTAGTAAGCTTCAGCACTACTCCTCACCTATTAAGCTTAATACTATAACGAAATTCAAAAGTGAATGCTGTTTGTTTGTAAAAAGATATAAATCAAAATATACATAACATATATGGGCATACTTCTTAATCAGGTCTTGTGATATCCACAACAAGAACTTATAACATTCGCGTTCGTTTCGTTAGAACGTAATATATGGGGTTGTTTCCATAGTTGGAAATCATTGGTATGAATTATTAAATTATTGGTATGGATTCATTTTCGTAAGACATTCGATATCGAATCGAACGCGAATGAAACTTTATCTTATCTTGCATTCCAAGCACGCTACAGTACAGAAGATAATATACGTTACCTTATAGGATATCCGTAGTAAGGACATCTTAGCTTCATAGCTTCTCCGCTTTGCACTTTGATAGGTGGAAGTGTTCTTATATAGGGAGGACCTAGAAATGTATTTTTACACTAGTCATATTTTAATATAAAAATAAATTTAATTTTACATTAGTCACACATCTTGACAACGAACAATGTCATTTGAATTTGGCAACCATATTGAGCACTCACCGCCGACCTCGTAGTAAGCAATGGAAGGCAATAGAAAAGACGCACGCGTGGAAATTAATTTGAGTAATGCGGCAGCGTACCCTTAGATAAGAATGTCTCATTTCATTACAGTAACTGATCCAATTCATTAAATTAGGTTACGGAATGTCGAAAGATCTGCTGGCTGCTTCTTAATGGAAATATATTTTGTTAGTTCCATAAATACAGTAAATTAAATATTTTGAATTAAAGACTAAGAGAAATAATATATTTCTTTTTGTAATATAGAATTGGTTTATTAAGATTTATTATTAGATGATTTCAACAGATATGTGTATTTTCTTGTCATTCATAGTTAGTAATGATTTCTATAGATTGACAACAATATAGATTAAAAATACTTTATAAGTTTTTATTGTATTACAAACTAAAACAAAATTTCTTTGTAAAATAAGTGAAACGTATAATAATTAGAGACACAGTTATATATAAGTAAAACAATCCAAAAAAATACACGGACACGTTTATTGAGCACTTAACGTAGTTTCAAAGATAATTAACACTTATTATCATAAAAAGTAATTATTTTAACAAAACTACAGTAACTTCACAAAGAATCGTTAATCACAAACCACAATAAATTAACGACGAAATCAACTTATAACACAGTTACTTTACTTAACTTGTGGGCACTGGGCAGCGAGGCAATTAGATCAGTACTGGTGGAAGTCAGAACAGCGAATGAATTCAAAATGAGATGTACGCTATGATTTGCACTTCCATGCGGCGGTAAGGCTAAAACGGAAGTCACAATTATATTGAGTAAAAATTATTCTATTTTAGTTTTAGTGTCGGTAAAGTAGAAGGCGACGGTCAAACGAGTGTCCAACCACTGGTTCCGGGCCCGCAGATAGCTCTTGAATGCTGTTTCCGGTGAACATAAATATTGTTAAAGGTTACTAAGTAACCACAATTAATGAAAGTATTATTAAATACAATGGTTACATATTAACTGTATCTTTAGTTACTTAAAGCCAACTATTAAACACTTAGGGAGACCCTAAGTGTTTAATAACCACTTTCACTATGATGAAAAAATATAAGTAAGTGTTTTTCAAAGATAAATCAGTTTTAAAAAGAAAATATGTATCTATTTCTGTTCAACACAGAACGCAGGATCGACCAGACTAGATCGTTAGGGGACGTCTATGTTTTTTTTACTGTTGTGTGTGTACTCTCGATTTCAGACACAAGTTGTTCACGACTTTCTTCCACAATGGAACGAGGGGCATTTGCACGGCCCGTGTAAAAAGCATCTCCAGTGCTGTCGTCCGCATAGCAATGGATGCCGGCAAGCGGCAGCATATCTTTGATATGCAGCAGAAACAGTGTAGGAGATAGCACAGAGCCTTGTGGGATGCCAGCATTAATTATCCGTCTTTCAGAGCAGCTGCCGTCAACTACGGCTCTAATGCTCCTCCCGGATAAAAAGCTAGCAATCCATTTGTATAGCCCCTCGGGGAGTCCGTAAGATGGCAACTTCGATAGAAGACCCCGGTGACAGACCCGATCGAACGCCTTCGCTATATCCAGGCTAACTGCCAATGCCTCACCTCGAGTCTCAATGGCAGATGCCCAACGGTGTGTGAAATACGCTAGAAGATCACCAGTCGAGCGACCGTGGCGAAAGCCGTATTGGCGGTCGCTGATCATATCGTATTCTTCTAGGTATCTAAGGAGCTTGGTGATGATCACACGCTCCATCACCTTTGAGAGAAGGAAGGTTATAGCAATAGGCCTGTAATTCGATGGGTCTGATCTATCGCTCTTTTTGGGCACCGGGTGTACATTTGCCGTCTTCCATGAAGACGGAACCTGCCCTAAGTGGTAGGAAAGCGTGATAAGCCGCGTTAGTACAGGACACAACTCTGGAGCGCACTGTTTTAACACCACTGCCGGTATACCGTCCAGCAGTGTGCATATATCGGCTAAAATACTAATAATCATGATACTGAACAAATCGGTTGAAGTTTTGGATACTACCTATTTCTTTATCATATTTATTACGTGAGATTAACTCGTATGTAAAATGGTAATCCCATTTTAAATCTCACCATAGACATCGATTCTAGCGATATGGGCCACGGTAGACTCTCCTTCTATCGCGACGCATGAGTACAGTCCGCCATCTTCAACCCTCGACCTGGAGATGTTGAGCTGGGATATCACCCCAACTCCTGTAGGCGACATCATTTGACCAAGCGTATACCTTGAACATAACAACGTGTTATACAATTCTATATTTTTTAATGCTATTACTATATGATGCTTAAAATAAAACTTGCCCTAACCTATCTGTCTGGCGTGATATGGATATATATAGATTTTTTTTTCTATAAAGTGATAAGATGGCACAAATATGAAACCTTAATTACTGGATAGCATGCTGTTATAACCTATCATTACAGTATAGTTTCTATTATGCTAACATACTTAGGTACCTTCTTACCACAAGCAAAGAAAAAAAATGTTCTACTCTTAAATAAAGGTACTAAGTGTATGAATCTTATATGTGTATATATGTATTTGTATAGGTATTTATTATATAGTAGTTTTAATCTTTGTTTGTATGTCTCAGCATAACTCAATTTAGTGTAATTCACTTGGTCGACTGATATAATAATTTGAATACCTTCTTGTATTATGTACACCTTTTGTACTTTTTTTTATTTAAATATAAAATATAATTCTAAAATACAATTTGATATTTGCCATGCATTATAAACCATATTTAATAAATGCAAACATGTTTATTTAAAAAAAAAGTCATCAGTGTTCGCAGTTTCATCTTGGTCTTAATTGAAGCAATGAGCATATGATTCTAGCAATTACAGGTAATGGAACATTTAGAGGTCCATGGGCCGTATATTGTGGTAATTACCATATCATAGATACAGATTTGTATTAGTCATGAAATATCATTACTTGTTATATCAACAGCAAGAGGTTATTATAATTATGCGTTCACACGAAATTGCTTCAGAATGAAGACAGACGAGTAACATTATGGGGTGCACTTAGTCCAAAATAAAGGCCTATCTTTTCCTCAACAAGGACTTAATGAATAATAAATATCTGCAGCACATCTTCATTAAGGGAGAAAGCGTTTTATTGTAAGTGAAAATGTGAGAATTTCATGCGTCAAGGAATCTATTGTCGATCTTAATTTTACGGCTTCCTGAGAATCCGTGCCCTGCGTTTGTAGTTTGTCAAATATCAAATTTTTTCGTCGAATATTCAAAGAGAATATAATTAAAGCGCAATTTCTGGAGTTCAAGTTGATCTCGGGATGATTTTACTCACGTACTGTTTAGTTGGAGAAAATAAAATAGCCTTTGTCTGTTGTTGACGCACAAGTTTGCGATTTTATTTTATTTTTTCCTACGATTTGATTGATTAAATATACATGTATTACGAATCCATATATCTTCACGTTTGTATACACATAACTTAGGTCATAATCATTTTTACAAAATTAAAGTCTAATATCTTTATTTAACATAGATCTTTGCTTTTCGGAAGTTGGAAGAGCCTTTTCGAGAAGAACAGACTATCGTTGTAAATTTTTTATCCGTTCTTTTCAAATCATATTCATCATCGCTTACCTCGCTAATCTATTCGTTTCTAATATTAATATTAAAACAACAATTCATTTACATGATTAAGATTTTGTGAACTATAAAAATGAATGTGAATCGGAATCGATTAAAGAATTTGCTAAATAAAATAAAGAAACGAAGTTTAATTATTCTTACATTTGTATTTCAAATATTAACAGTGTGGTGTGTCTTATAATCAGACGCTTTATAATAATACTTAGAAAACTATTGTCAATCATCTACCTATGGTTGAACAATACACTTTGCACTATATCAAACAATCTATGGACGGAAAAACCTAATTTCTCTCATCACTCCATGTCAAACCAGTGATCTAAGTGTTTTTATCTTTTTTTTTTTTTTGTTCCCCTGAGGAAATTGCATTAAATTGCATACCCCGGCTGTGGCGAGCCGGCGGTTATGTGGGGCTCTCCTCCCCAGAAGGGGAGGCCTACCCACTAAAAACTTCAGGGATGGCCTTCCTCAGGCGTGTAGGGAGCCCCCGGGAACATCAAGCCACTTCCGGGAACCCCCAGCCTCCGCTCCCCTGCCTAGAGGGGAGCCTTCTCGGGAGAGGCGGGGGAGGCGCGCAGATCCGCAATTCGAGCTGCGCACGCCAGGCCGCCACAATCCGTCGGTGCCACTCCCGCTTAGGCACTTCGTGCGCGGGTTCCAGGGCGCTCCTCCCATCGTCCCCCCGGCCGACACGTCGCGACGCATACGTTGCCGCCTCGTACGAGATTGTACGGTAGCCTCGCACGATCCGTATGGCCATTATCCGCTGCAGGCTCCGTAGCAGAGCTCTGCAGCGGGGGGACCTCGTGCAGTCTTGCGACCACACGGGAGCCCCATACATGGCCACGAATCGCACGACGCCCTCGTACAGGCGGCGAAAGTGTTTTTATCTACTTTCTATTTTATGTAGGCTCATCACTACTAGTTTCTTTCTTTCACTCTACTACTATTACTTATAACAAGCTAAGTTTATTTATAACTCGTAGAAGAAACTCGTAGTAGGATTTTCTAAAGCTACCTTTTCGGTGGATATGTATAAAAAATGCAATTACCGTTAACGTTAATGGATATATGTTAACCCTTTCGTTTATGTATGGGATATATGTTTTTAACCAGTTCGGTTGTCGATACTGCTAAGCTATATACGTCGGTAAATTAAAGGTATATCCTTCAAAAAAACCATAATAAAAGAATAAAATATAAAGACACGGTATCCAGTACCATCCTGCCACTTTTGTACGACTATCGTTTTTATACCTTTGTAGCTGTCTGGTAATAATCATAGCTTCTCTCTGCCATTTAAAAAAAACTTGGCGTGCCCTAGAATTGCTGTCCTGTGTTGTGGGTGCAGTTACAAAGAAACCGGATCAAATTTCATAGACAATCATATCAACTACTCGTCCCGTGCGGGAAAAGAACCCTCAACTAGTTGCGCAGTAGTTAATCACACGACCGCTACTCTAGTCGGTTCGTTAAATATATAATAACAATTATTAATAAATAAATAAGATTAGTTTTAGTACCTTGCTTCTGTATTCGCAGAAATAACTACGCCATCTCTCTCCCATATAAACCGCGGAGGTCTTTGCCCCGATGCTGTGCATTGTAAGTTAATCTGAAATTTTATGTAATTTTAGTTTATCATATGTTCATGAAATAATTGTCGAATATTATCACAATGTATATGATATTAAAAATTGTGTTTGAAATAAACACATATTTGTATGTGAAACACATACATATATTCACATACTTGTATGTGAATAAAATTATAAACGACTACAACTTACAAAAATCATTAAAATACCTTTAACTGCAACCGCTGAACTATTATTATTACTTACATTTATCTGTTACTTACATCTTCACCTGGCGTTACGATCTTTTCACTGAACCTCTGCGTTATTAGAATGTTTGAGTCCATTTCTCTTTTGCGACGGATAAAGCTTACCGCTGTAAAAAATGTAAACAAATAATTTTTACATAGCTAACTTGGAAAAGAAGTAATCTATGGATATTAAAAGTACCATTAAAAGTTCATTAAATCTTAAAAAAACTATAGCAAGGAAAAAAAATGATTGAATGCAATATTTGTTAAAACAAATCAACATCTTAAAGTATCTGAACAACGTACACGGGTAGATCCACTTCCATCACAATATAAAGACCTACTGCGAAAAGGACATTATAACAAGTAAAGTGTTTTATGCACAGATCCTATAATTTACAATAAATTGCCCAGTAGTTTTAAGGAGTTCACATTAGAATTATTTAAAACGAAAATTACATAAATTTTTAATTAATAAATGTTACTATACACTGACTGAGTTTATAAAAGATAATTTTTAAAATTTATTTGACATATGCATACTATGTTAATAATAAATAATATAAATTAATAATATTATAATTATAATTTTGATTTACATTAAAGAATCTTGATTGAATATATTTATACCTAGCTATTGGTATAAAATTAAAGATTGTTATTTTTTGACACAATGCAGCCTAAAATTCTATGTTTGGATACAATTAATTGGTGAAATTATACACGGAATTTCAATTAATGTAAGATCTTAAACATGTACCCACATTCTGTGCAATTTAACAGATTTGATTTAGATTTTTGATTGAATTAAATTTTTGAAGAATAGAATATAAATTCAATATTAAAGACAAAGATGAAAGATGAAGACGATAATTCGAAAGGATATGGTTTTATTAAGTTTATTTAATAATTAGGCTAGAATTATAAAAAAAAAAATTTAAGAAGTAACGATTTCTTTTAGTCGACTATAGTTCAGAAATTGCATGGCTGAACTCAAAATTCTCCGAGCAAATTTGTTAAACGTTTAAACACCCAAGAATGTTTGGGTCAATGAAAAACTGATAAGATTTTTCCTCAGGATATTTTTGGTTAAATTCGATTACTTCTTTGTAGCAATATTTTGTGAATTTCGGATCGGGTCATATTGCCCACATGCCACCTTATGTAGGATTTTTAATAGTTATTAGAGAAATAATAGTAGATGATGTGCTATTGGCACTCGAAGTATTGATCACTTGCATCGAATTAGTAGATCATAAATTCTATTTCATCATCACAGCCCACCGAGTGGTACGTACTTAGTCAACCATGAAAATGGATGGATTGGTTGACAACATATTTCTTCACAGCTCTATGCAGGTTGTCTCACGCTGTTTAATTGTTTACCATTATCAATAATTTAGTACCAAACTATCCTACGAGTTTATTTTAAATCCTATTTAATATAAATCGTCCAATCTCACATAAAATTCATGAATCGCATTTCCAATTTATACAGCCAAGTCAAAGTTAATATCGCATCGATATATGCGATTGGCTGCATTGGTTCTCTCAATTTCTATATCGAGGTATTCTGCCTTAATGCCTTCATTTGGCAGCGAACTGCCTACTAGACTACGTGACTCTGCCAAATGACTTTTGCAATAGTTCGATGCCATAGGTTTTAGATAGCACTTTGCAATATTTATTAGGGTTATGTCTTAAAAACTACGTCGAATTCAAATGTACAATACACTAAGACTAAGATACTCTTGACATCTAATTCTATAAAAAATAATAATTTTGATATATTTCATATACAGTTTGGGTCTTGATAATGTGCACAAACGAAAAGGAGTAAAATTATGAATTTTAATGATAAAAGCAAATGGAAAAAGAATTTGATGCCATGGTTTTGAAATTATTGCCATTAATCATATTTTTACAATCGTTATCTTGTATTAATAAAATAACTATAACTTTTCGGAGAAGTGTCCCATTTTGCCAAACATTATAGAAAAATAATCTCAATTAAAATTCTTCTTGACTAACATTAAAATTAAAATGGCTTATTTCACAAAACATTTCTAAAATAAAAATCTCCTTTTTTGCGTTTTTTTGATAAATGTCAAATAAGACAGAAATTTATGTAAAATATTTGTTAATAATATTATTAAAAGTTATTCTATCTTACATAAATTATCTAGTAATAAAAAAATCATGTTTCTAACTAGCATAATACTTGTACGGTGACAAGTGTTGTATAGTACCACCAAAATATTGATATGTATTCTATTTCTGTTCTAAGACATATTTAAGATGGTGGTTGTTTTGTTTTATATTAAAATTTCTTTATCAGACAGAGACGCGTTTAGATTTTTAAGCTTTAAGCTAGTCCGTGGTTTGTGACTTTAATATACAAATGTAACTCTTTATAGATGAAGAGAATATTTTATTAGGTTATATTTTTTATTTTTCTTTTCCTCTGTAGAAGAGAGGCTGAGAATCCTCATGGATACTACCGCAACCAAGTGCCAGGGTGAATATGTCAGACTCCTTGCGAATCGAAGCGGCTCGACCCGTAAGAGCTACCAACTCAGCCTGAGTCGTTGGTCCTAACGACCCTATGGTTTGTCGTGATAAGTTCTTACTTTCTAATATAGAAGTGTTAATAAAGCTGTAAGTGTTAATGGTAAAAATTTATAAGTCATTGATCTAATGTATTGCTACTGTTGTATTGAATTAAAACTTACATTTGAAATGGCTTGAAGGATTTTCGTACTTTCTCCGTGTCATTTTCTGTACGCCCACAGATCTGTGGAAAATAATTGATAAATAAAAATAACCTTTTTTATTATTAATTTAAGGTCGTTTTTTAATAAGGTCACATAATGTAGTAGATGCAGTTTTAGTCTACATATACTTCTTCAGTAATTAGTTATTATTGATTACGTAATGATTACTTCACTATAACATCACTGAATTATTATTATAACCAAATTATATCGTTATTTCCCATACAACTTTTTGTTGAATCTGTAATTAAACTTTTTAATTCATTACAGCCCAGCAAATGTTACATAAACGTCATAACCCATGCCTTGTGGAAAGATGAAAATCAAAAATTTCCTCTAATTCTTTTAGCGCACTAAATTAGATCTGCTGTTAATCCGTAACATAAATCACGGGGTATATTTGCGCATGCCATGATGGCGGCTATAATTAATAGCGCACGCGGGCCGTAAACACATCAGTTACAAATTGATATTGAGTTAACATTATGCGCGGTCACGCAGTGGTACCATCCGTCTGTGGTTATGTATGGGCCGCAAACTACTGCACTAATAGAAGAGGAACATGTTTTATTGCACACTTAGTTTATATATTGATGACACAGAGTTATATAGTGTAGAACATTAACATTACATACTTTTTATTAGTTAACTGGGAGAAAATGCCCTTGATTTGAAATCCGCTGAATTTACATTTTTAAATGTTGTTCAGTTAAGTATAAAAAATACAAAATCTCTCAAGGACTTATTTAAGGAAAGTTATGTATACATACGATACATTTAAGAACATTTTATTAAGGTTTATAACAAAAGTATAAATTTCCATATTCAAATATAAAAAAAGCTTGCTATCCCAACGATTAGGCTTTAAAAAACTAGAGGTTTATTTAGAGAAAATATATAGCTTTTACTGTAGTCAAACGCATTTGCGGTTAGTTCAAATATAGCGTAGACCATCGATTAGACATGGGTGGCATAAAGCATTTCTTTCGAAGCTTTCTTTCCATATACTCATTTATAAAGTAGTTGTTAGCAGAGGAGGATAAAGTTCTTAGGCAATAGTACTTATTATAACTAAATGTTGGTTAATACTAGTATACCTCAAGGCACTGTACTATCGACCACAATGTTCCATTTATGACTAAATTGCGTGTTAAATTGAGACTTCTTTAAATAACGTCTCAGAATGAAGTAAACCTAATCTGGTCTAATTTAACCCAAAAATGTTGCAAGTTTACACGTTTATCATAGAAAATCAGCTTTGAAAGTACTTCATCAACAGACACAACAGAGTTTTGAAGTTGTTGGAGATAACATATGGAGCGAGGTACAATTTTTTGACCATTTGGAGGGTCAGATTAAATTCGTTTCAATAAGGCTTATTCAATGGATTGACGCGGTATTTTGTACCGATCCACCGTCTGCTATTTTAGGTACAGGTACGGCGACATATGGAATACTATTCTCGTCTTGGGGCATGGGTTCCTTAGTAACAAATTCTCCCTTCCAACCACACTTAATGGCGAGGCTTCAAATCATGGATTTCCCGAATTCAATACAAATTTGTCAGCGTATCAATTATTAATATGTGCGTATAGATACGTACATATATTTATCTACTTATATATGTTTATTGTTGCATTGTCATAAAATAGCTTGTTAATCGGTTTCCGAATATGTTTCTTTTCTATGTTTTTTTATTTTCTGAACAACTGTTTGACTTCATTCCACCATCCCCCGCTTACAACCGCAGCATGAGCAGACAACTAAATCTCGTCATTGCATTGTGGAAGTCCTACCGCTCCACACAAAGCATTTTGTTTCCACTTTTTCAGGTCAAGAAGTATTATTAAGGCTTATGTTAAATAATCACCATATTCCTCACTAGACTTCACCTGAGTTTACCATCAGTTGTATTGTAGAGAAATGAGGTTAAGTGCATAGTTAAAAATATTAACATATCAATATATCAACATTATATAATAATGAAAACTTTAAAAAAATCATATAAAAACTCTTCGAAATTTTTAAAATATAAAACAAACAATGATAATAGTTTTCTACATTATTTGATTTTCATTGAAATTTCCTATGTTTTTATTATTATATTCTATACTAAAATATTCAACTGTTTTGTTTTGGTCACCAGCACAACACACAGACAGGACATAAAGATTACCACTTAAAGCCTTCAGATATGCATGAACATGTTACGCCTGTAATACCATTAATCTAGATTTAATATATGCATAGTTCACTTAAGCTACAATATGTTTACAGGGCTCACCTCATTAGGCAAGGGTGTTAAAACTTGGTATAGAATTACTTGGCTCTTAAGAGACGCTTTCTAACTACATATTTACACCTGAGATAGATTGTGTGGAATAGTGGTTTTTATATTAAGTGTTAAAACACACAATTAAATAAAAAGACTGCTGCCTGCTGTTTAATAAAATAATTATCTCAATTTGTAAAAAAAAATATTATAACCAATTATAAAATGTTAATTACAAATATTCATAGATCAACCTTAAGGGCTATTGTGATAGCTTTACCATTATTTTGTATATTATACTCATAGGTAAGGTTGCCATAAAACATTAATATAAATATTTATTTACTTATTTACACGTGAAATATTTTTAATATCTATCTGCAACCCTGCATTAGTTAATATTATAGATTTCTGTAGGTTTATACTACAATGTACATTAAAAAAATAGAAAACAAAGTAAAACTAATAATAAGAAATATGATTTTGTGATTAATTACTTTAAAAATTTTTAAATGAAATAGAATGCTTTGAGAACGCAGGTGACCGTCTCTCCATAGCTCGGTTCTCATTATCACCAAAATCGAAATTCACAAACGTTTTCACCTGTAATTACAATAGTTTCTGTGCATCTCAGTTTAATCTTTAGCTGCATATCTTATTGTGCAGGTGGAAATTAGACCTAATTGGTACACTCCACACATTCATTAAATTTCGCTTTAATGGCCTTTACGCGTTGGATCTGTATCGCCGCACACGCCTTATAAAGGACCGTGTCTTATAAAGATGCGTCATATTAATCTAGAAATATGAAAAACACAAATAAAACTAATTTTTTATTTTACTAATAGAATTAACATATAGTGTATGTACCCTATATATCTATATAAAAATATAAATGTTTCTTACACTTACACCCATTGGCCTAGACCAAAGTAAGCTCTCTAGGCTTGTGTTAAGGGATCTAGGGTAACGGATAGACATACATATATAAATATTTTTAATAGAAATATATTTTAACAATCACAACTAAGGTACAAGTGCTCGCATTGATCACACAAACGTCTGCCCCTACCGGGAGTCGAAGCAGGGACCTCACAGATGGCGACGCCTTGAAACCGGTGTACTAACCGCTCAGTTACGAAGGTTACATTACATTGACATTATACTAAATGTTTTATAAACATATTCAAACAAGTCATTAGTCCTTTTTATTATTTCTTTCTGTAATGTTAATAAAAATTCATGTTGGTTTATGAATATTATTTTTTTTGAAGAAATATTATGTATGTACCTTCATGATTTTGTATTTATAATCATTCACTCGTAAATCAAAGCCAATTAAGTTTGATTATAAGTTCAATGGCATTAATATTAACAGAACTCATGTAATACGCGATTTGGGGGTATTACTTGATGAACAATTTACATAAAAAAATCACATTGACAGTATAACTGATAAAGCCTTCAAAATCCTTGGTTTTGTCCTGCGAGAATGCCAACCTTTTAAAGATGTAAAATCTATTGTGGCAGTGTATTGTTCATATGTCCGCAGCATTGCGGTTCAGGTGTGGTGTCCTAGATATACGATATATAAGAATCAAATAGAGCGAATACAAAAAAATATTTATAAATCATCTTAATTATAGATTAATCACTACCAAATACGAAGAAAATTGCTATAGAAATAATCTATTGACCCTCGAACAGGGGCGTTTGTTCTTGGATGTAAGATTTTTATATGAAATAGTGCATTCTCATGTGGACTGTCCAGAGCTTGTGAGATGTATTGCTTACAATACTCCATTACGACGTACTCGCCACACCAACTTAATAGCCGTGTCTCGACATGCGGCGAACTATGCTTGTAACGCCCCACTCACAAGACTGCCTCAAAACTATAATGTTTTGTTTAGAGAAGTTGACATATTTGCCTGCTCTAAGTCCAACTTCAAAGTCCGTGTCTTAAATATATTAAAATCTCAAAATGAACCAGACAAATATTAACACTCGATATGAAGATTTGTTTATTTGTGTGTATATGTTTATGTATGTATATATGTATGTATATGTTTGTATTGTATTTTATATAGTATCTTTGCTGTGTGTTTGAAGGAGTGTGTCTGTGTAATTTATTTTCTAAAATGAATGTGTTACCTAATTTATGTACCTATTACTTTAATACTTGTATAACTTTAATTTATGTAATAGGCAGAGACTGTACTTACGAAGTTATTTTAAATTCAAACATCCGTTGTTGCTACTTACGAATGGTTTTTATTTTATTTTTTATTTTATTTTATTTCTTGAGAAAACCAACAGCATGAACTTAGATTAAATGACAATAAATATATGTTAGAATGTATAGCCCATAACAGGTTTCCCTTAATTTGTCCATTATTACAATTTAGAGTAGACAACTATAAGTCAGTAACAAGCAACACACAAGAGATTATTTAAAAATATATACCTAAATATATAAAAAACTATAGTCAGCTCAGTCACTCCTCCTCCCAATCCTTAATTATGCTGACACAAGTTTTTCAAATTTATCCGAGGAACAACTTGATAAACTTGAGCGACTCCAAAACTTTTGCATACGATTTATATTTGGTTTACGCAAATATGATCATGTTTCAGAATTTCGTGTTAAGCTCAAGTCGTTGCCCATTCGCCTTCGCCGGAATGCACGTATCCTATCCCTTCTCTATTCTATTTTGTTTAATCCTGACACTCCTTTTTACTTAAAAAATCGCTTTAAGTTTCTCCATGAAACTCATTCCCGCGTCTTAAGGTCGGCAGAGAACTTAATGCTGAGCATACCATCTCACTTCACCAAATTTTTTATAATAAGGCCTACACGGTACAAAGCAGTTTTATTGTGGAATGCGTTACCTTTAATATAAGACAAGCACAAAGCCTCCCATTTTCAAAAAACTTGTTAAAAAACATTATTTGTCACTATGATTTTGTATTTTATTGGTATATGTATGTAAGTATGATGTACAAAAAAGTTATAATAAATAAATAAAATATAAATATATATATAAACCTATATATAAATTACAAAACAAGCAACCCTTCGAATTTAACTAGTATTTAAGAAATAATATTTAATTCATAAAAATTATTATTATATATAGCTTTTTTTATTTTTTATCATTTTTTATCAACTCTATCACTCTTGCAAAAATCCGCGTTTGCCCTCCGCAAAAAAGGTTCAATGTTTTGAAATTTTTATTATATGTGCTAGCAATTCTAAATAGTACCGAATTTTGTAGGTAGTTGGTATGACATGTGGGTATTTGTAACAGTGATGTGTGACGTGTACGATATTTTGCGTATTATATGTAATTTTTGATAATAAATCTGCGCAGTCAATTTTGCTATTAATAACATCGTACAAAAAGGTCATATCCTGGACAATACGCCTCTGTTCTAGGTTTTGTGTAGGAAACATTTAATTGGCCTTGGTATTGGCACATACTGTATAAAATATAGTCTGTATATCGCTGTATGGTTTCTTAGAAAATAAACTAATAATAAAAAAATAATTAGGTTCCTCCCAGTAATTTAAAAAGAATAATGTGTTAGGGCAAGTTGTATATATAAGCAACGTACTACGAACACGATAATAGGGCCCTGTTATCGTTTCGTTAAATGTCATATAAAATTGTTACCGGCGTTTTTACACGCCTTCGGAGAACTCTACACTGAGAAAAATAAGCTACTTAAATAAGCTACTTCCGTAAGTAGCTTGGGAGTAGCTACTTATAACGGTGCAGAATACTTAAAAACCGGCTTTACATACTTAGTAATGGTGCAACATACTGTCGCGGTTATGAGCAACACCATGTTCATTAATGGAGATGCAAATAATGTTGTCGCATACTTATGTACTGGTGAAACATACTTCTTCAGTACAAATGATAGAAATACGTCCGGAAGTAGTCAACACAATTACACGTACGAGCTCCGGCTCCGTAATTTCGTAGCTCTCACCATTTATTTACGTACTCGATCTCCTTACGCAACAATATCTTGATGAATAAAATGCCGAAGTCCGGAGTCCTTACACAAGTATGATAAGTACATACCAAAAGTAGACAGCATCGTGATGAATAAATATGCTGAATCATTATAAGTATACGGCGTACTTCGGATCTGCGCGCGCCAGCGGGCCGTCGGTGCCGTACTCCCGCACCTCGAAGCTTGGCTCCAAGGGAAGGAGAAGGTCACCTACCGATTGACTCAGATACTCACCGGGCACGGCTGCTTCGGTGAGTATCTGTGTCGAATAGGACGGGAGCATCGACACATTGCCACCACTGTGCATCCGACCTCGACTCGGCCCAGCACACGCTAGCGGAGTGCCCCGCGTGGGCCTCCGAGCGCCGAGTCCTGGTCGCAGAGATCGGGCGAGATCTGTCTCCGCCGGCATTGATTGCGGCAATGCTGGCGGACGAGGGAGGTTGGAGGGCTGTGGCCTCCTTCTGTGAAGCAGTGATGCTCCAGAAGGAGGCGCCGAGCGGGGTCGGGAGATGGCCGATCCCGCTCGAAGAAGGCGGCGCCGGGCTCGGTAGCACAGCTGCGGCGCCGCCGTGGGTCGCCGGCGGGCACGAAGATGTCGCGCCCGCGGATGCGGCGACCCGGAGGGACCACGCCCTTCCGTGGCCGGGGGGCGTCGTCGGTGGCGGAGATCGGGAGAGGTAGTGTAGCCTCCCCCAAGGAGGGCTCCCCTGGTAGGGGAGCGGAGGCTGGGGGTTCCCGGAAGTCGCTTCGCGTTCCCGGGGGCTCCCTACATGCCTGAGGAAGGCCATCCCTGAGGTTTTTAGTGGGTAGGCCTCCCCCTTCTGGGGAGGAGGCCCCCATATACACCGTTCGCCACAGCCGGGGTATGCATTTAATACATTTTCCTCAGGGGAACAAAAAAAAAAAAGTATACGGCGTACTTATATAGAGGAGGTTGCTATATCTGTAACGTAGCCAACACCAATATTTAAGTACTCGGTCTCGTTACACAAGTATGATAAGTACATACTAAAAGTAGACAGCATCTTGATGAATAAATATGCTGAATCATTGTAAGTATACGGCGTACTTATATAGAGGAGGTTGCTATATCTGTAACGTAGCCAACACCATTATTTAAGTAGTCGGCCTCCTTACACAAGTATGATAAGTACATACTAAAAGTAGACAGCATCTTGATGAATAAATATGCTGAATCATTGTAAGTATACGGCGTACTTATATAGAGGAGGTTGCTATATCTGTAACGTAGCCAACACCATTATTTAAGTAGTCGGCCTCCTTACACAAGTATGATAAGTACATACTAAAAGTAGACAGCATCTTGATGAATAAATATCTGAATCATTGTAAGTATACGGCGTACTTATATAGAGGAGGTTGCTATATCTGTAACGTAGCCAACACCATTATTTAAGTACTCGGTCTCGTTACACAAGTATGATAAGTACATACTAAAAGTAGACAGCATCTTGATGAATAAATATGCTGAATCATTGTAAGTATACGGCGTACTTATATAGAGGAGGTTGCTATATCTGTAACGTAGCCAACACCATTATTTAAGTAGTCGGCCTCCTTACACAAGTATGATAAGTACATACTAAAAGTAGACAGCATCTTGATGAATAAATATGCTGAATCATTGTAAGTATACGGCGTACTTATATAGAGGAGGTTGCTATATCTGTAACGTAGCCAACACCATTATTTAAGTACTCGGTCTCGTTACACAAGTATGATAAGTACATACTAAAAGTAGACAGCATCTTGATGAATAAATATGCTGAATCATTGTAAGTATACGGCGTACTTATATAGAGGAGGTTGCTATATCTGTAACGTAGCCAACACCATTATTTAAGTAGTCGGCCTCCTTACACAAGTATGATAAGTACATACTAAAAGTAGACAGCATCTTGATGAATAAATATGCTGAATCATTGTAAGTATACGGCGTACTTATATAGAGGAGGTTGCTATATCTGTAACGTAGCCAACACCATTATTTAAGTAGTCGGCCTCCTTACACAAGTATGATAAGTACATACTAAAAGTAGACAGCATCTTGATGAATAAATATGTTGAATCATTGTAAGTATACGGCGTACTTATATAGAGGAGGTTGCTATATCTGTAACGTAGCCAACACCATTATTTAAGTACTCGGTCTCGTTACACAAGTATGATAAGTACATACTAAAAGTAGACAACATCTTGATGAATAATTATGCTGAATCATTGTAAGTATACGGCGTACTTATATAGAGGAGGTTGCTATATCTGTAACGTAGCCAACGCCATTACTTAAGTACTAGGTCTCGTTACACAAGTATGATAAGTACATACTAAAAGTAGACAGCATCTTGATGAATAATTATGTTGAATCATTGTAAGTATACGGCATACTTATTTTGTGGATGTTGCTTTATCTGTGACGTAGCTAACACCATTATTTAAGTAGTCGGCCTCCTTACACAAGTATGATAAGTACATACTAAAAGTAGACAGCATCTTGATGAATAAATATGCTGAATCATATAGTATACGGCGTACTTATATAGAGGTGGTTTCTATATCTGTAACGTAGCCAACACCATTATTTAAGTAGTCGGCCTCCTTACACAAGTATGATAAGTACATACTAAAAGTAGACAGCATCTTGATGAATAAATATGCTGAATCATTGTAAGTATACGGCGTACTTATATAGAGGAGGTTGCTATATCTGTAACGTAGCCAACACCATTATTTAAGTAGTCGGCCTCCTTACACAAGTATGATAAGTACATACTAAAAGTAGACAGCATCTTGATGAATAAATATGTTGAATCATTGTAAGTATACGGCGTACTTATATAGAGGAGGTTGCTATATCTGTAACGTAGCCAACACCATTATTTAAGTACTCGGTCTCGTTACACAAGTATGATAAGTACATACTAAAAGTAGACAACATCTTGATGAATAATTATGCTGAATCATTGTAAGTATACGGCGTACTTATATAGAGGAGGTTGCTATATCTGTAACGTAGCCAACGCCATTACTTAAGTACTAGGTCTCGTTACACAAGTATGATAAGTACATACTAAAAGTAGACAGCATCTTGATGAATAATTATGTTGAATCATTGTAAGTATACAGCATACTTATTTTGTGGATGTTGCTTTATCTGTGACGTAGCTAACACCATTATTTAAGTTGTTGCAAGAAATCAAAATATTCGAAAATAATCACAATTAATCGAAAATAGATACGATTTGTTGAAATAGACGAAAAAAGTCGCAACTAGTCGAACATGGAAGCAATTAGACAAATTAATAAACAATTGTCGTAAGATGTTGAAACAGTCAAGTAAAGTCGGTAGTGTCCGAAAGTAGTTGCAAGAAATCGAAATATTCAAAAATAATCCCAATTAATCGAAAATGGATGCGATTTGTCGGAAGAGTCAAAAAAGTCGCAACTAGACGAAAATAGAAGCAATTAAATGAAAAAATCAAAAATAGTCGAAAGATGTTGATACAGTCAAGAATAGTCGGTAGTGGTCGAAAGTAGTTGCAAGAAATCGAAATATTCTATAATAATCCCAATTAATCGAAAATTGATGCGATTTGTCGGAAGAGTCTAAAAAGTCGCAACTAGATGAAAATAGAAGCAATTTGATGAAGAAATAAAAAATAGTCGTAAGATGTTGAAACAGTCAAGAAAACTCGGTAGTGGTCGAAAGTAGTTGCAAGAAATCGAAATATTCGAAAATAATCGCAGTTAATCGAAAATAGATGCGATTTGTCGAAAGAGTCGAGAAAAGTCGCAACTAGACGAAAGTAGAAGCAATTAGACAATAATTGATCCGCCATCTTGGTAATGCCGCCATGTTGGATTTAGAATGACGTCAGATACATAACCATGCATTGTTATCCGACTTACACGTGCATGCAAAATTTCAGCTCAATCGGACACCGGGAAGTGGATCAAATTTAACTTGCAAGATTAGATTACAGACAGACAGACAATGGGATAGGTGAAGCCAAATAAAAGCTTGTAAAAATGCAAAGAACAATGGTCATTTTTGTTCCCAAAATAAACGAAAAATAGAGAGATTAATTTATATATAAGGATGATCCTTACATATAACATAACTGATTTGTATAATTAGAATATTTTTAAAACCCCAAATAAAAAAGTTATTATAATAAAATAAACATTTCATGAACGCATTATTGTAATTTCATTCCGCCATTTTAATGATTTGAAAGTCGAACGCATTACAGATGCGATTTGACATAATATGTCAAAACATTTTGACATTTGGTGCTGATTCTGTTGTCACACTTTTAAACTAAATTTAGACCATCTGCCTCTCTTTCATTTAAAATTAGACAGAAAAGGATAGACTATCGAAGTTGACAGTTCTAAACTATACTCGTTCCAACCATTCATTTTACTTTTGACACATGCCTTAGAACGTAACTGTTTCATTATACGTAATTATTAACTTTGAAACGAGTGAACAGAGAAATATATAAACTGCCCAATAATATTTATACATCTTAATTATTACCCACTACATACATTAATATGCCGTAAATAGCTCTATTCATAAAATATAAGTGATGATTCATTTCCGTTATGAAAAGAGTTACGTTCTATCGCATCTAGTGACAGGATCAAAAGTATTCGGTGCAAACTAATGAATCGCAAATAATCGATTACACTTATTTGCAGTTAAGTCAGCTGACAACTGAGTTTTGAATTGTTGTAATAGACAACACGTTAAAATTGTATCAGGGAGATATAATTTTCTCATCATACATATAACATGAAATAAAACAACCAACATATTTTAATATTGTTTTATTATAACGAATCGTCGGATTCTTCATACGAACTCGAATCGTCGCTTGAATCATCTGCAGTGTTTATCATTAACTCTTGTGTAGGTATGTTGTCAAATTCAATTTCCCGATCCCAATCAGAGAATATTATATTTTTTGTTATGTTATGTTATGTTATGTTTCCATATTTTTATAAATTTTCATACAAAATTTAACAATTATATTATTTATTTGTATTTAGAGACTACTCGACTTCCATGCTCCAAAAGTGTACTTTTGTTTATCAATTTACATTCTGCTATCCTATGCATCAAAAACGTCATTCTATCTCTTTTCATTATATAGCACTATAATACCGAGAGAATAAGCCTATTTTCGCAAATCAATAGATTTTGCAATGTCGTCTCGTCTTGGCTACTCATTTTTTCTTGGATCTATGACGCCTATCCGTTAGCAGGTAGCCCTGTTCGGAACGCGCCTCAGCGTATAGATAAGCCAGTTACTTACAAGTATTCAGGCTACTGAAAATAAGTATGCTGTACCATTATTAACACTAACGACACGATCGAACGTGTTTCGCCCTTTTTCAACGATGAATTCATTTCAATGTTGTCAGTTCAGAGTGATTCCTTCCAAATTTGGTGATTTTTCAAGTTAAGGGGAATAATTGAGGAGAATATATTTTTGGGAGGATAGTTGGAGAGATGAATGCTCATACCGAGACTACGGGGATTTTTATCATTAAAACCATATCTGAAGAATGACAATGAAAATGAGTAGATTGGCTTAAATCTACTAATTTTACAACACTAAAATATACTGTCGAGAGAAATCAAAATTTAAACAGAACTGTAGATTTATTAACTAATCTATTAATTATATTAATATACCCCTTACTGTATATTTTTTTTCTCGTGAAATAATGTTTATCTGTTTATAATAAATATATATATAATGTTCGATATTATTTTTCCTATTTATCAGAAAATTGCGAAAATTTTAAATAGAAAATTAAACTTGATCCGGGCGGCACTTGAACTCGCGACCTTTGGCATACCCTGCCACTGCTCTTAAACAACTGAGTTACAACTTTAAAAATTTGGTGGGATTTTTGTAATGTATAGGCTATCGCTGAAGTGATGCAAAATAAAAGTTATCAATTAAGAGGGCGCCGACTAAATTAGCTCAAATTAGAAACTTTTTAAACATACATATTTTAGCTCGTACATATTGTTATACATTCAAATTTTAGTATCTGATTCAATCCAGGGGCCGTAAGGGACTATTCTAGTAACATTGAATTTGAATCTAACCAACAATGAATGATAATAACTATAGTAGGTTACTATTGTTATTTATTTGACTTGGTTTACGCTTCTGTTTGGCACTGATTAGACAATAGATATTCGATATGGGCACGGCGGAGCGTTGTAGTTGCAAGTCAGAGTACCTTTAAACACCTAGAATAATGAAATTTGGTAGGAAAGCAAGGTCAATCGGAAAATCCTAAAATAAAATCTAAAAACTGCAGTACTTGTACTTATCACAAATAATGCGATTTTAATAATCGGATTTATTTGCTTATATTCGGAACTCTCCGTGCGCGAGTCCGACTCGCATTTAGCCGGTTTTTTTCTTTTTAGAGGACATAATCGATTATTTATTGTTAATAAAATAGATACCTACTATAATTTAAAACCTACATTTATTAATTAATAATTAATTAATGCCTCTAGTGTGGCAGATGTTCATAGGCTACGGTAACTGCTTACCATCAGGCAGGCTGTAAGCTTTTTTGCCACCATAGTGGTATAAAAAAATAATATTTTATTGTTTATTTGTTAGATCTTATACAATTTCACTTACAAAAAAAAAAAAACGCCGAGCGAACAATACTGTGCTTACGAACTAAACTTGTCAAAACACTGTGCCCGGTGTGGGTTAGGTGACGAGTACATTAGAACAAACGAGCGCGAAATAATCACGTCAATACAAGTTTTGACACCACACACCATGAATATTCGGCCAGGAGGCATACTCTGTTTTGTTTTACAAAATTTCGTTTAATTTTCGTTATATTTCGCAAGCAATTCTACTCTAATGAATTTTATCAAACGTATACCTACTCTAATTTTATTACGAATTATAAGTATGCGTTCGATAAAATTCATTAGAGTCGCTTGTAAAATGTAACGAAACGAAAATTTAACGATTTTTCATAAAAATGAAACAGAGTAGGCCTCCAGGTAGCACGCTAAATATTCAGTATTCAGCATATTGCCGAATATACTATTCGTTACAAGTATATATTAACAATATTAATTAACAATCGATAAAGAAATTGAAATTCATATTTAATAATCTCAGGAAATGCAGATAAGTCAATGATACAGTAGGTACTCATTTGACGTATCAAACTATCTATTTTATCAACTTTAATACTTTTTATTAGAAAAAAATATGAACGGTCACTTTTTCCATAAAAAGGTTATTTTTTTTAGATATTTCAAGTAACTTTTGAAAAGGCCCGGCTGGCAACACTGGTTGCCAGACATAAAAAAATAACGACGTTTCCGTTATTATTACATAGTTTGTTTGTGCGTCGCCGTGCGTGGGTGTCATTCTTTGGTCAACGTATTTCAACTTTCTAGGTAAGTAATCTCTGGCTGGTAAAGAAATTACAAAATGCATTTTACAGGTTGTCAAGTATAAGTCTATAAGTTGGCGATCGGAAAACAACACGAACTAATAAAATGGTGTGAGTTGTGTCCAGTTGTTTCAGTGCTACACGACTTTCAATTTATCTATATAAATTTTTAGGAAACCATTCCGAAAGATAATAATTAATATATAACGAAATAATCAAAATTTTGCAAAACAAAAAGCGTAAACAGAAATGCCATTGGATCGCCAAGTTATACTTGAGAGCCTGTATTTAAGTAAGAAACTACAAACGTGAGCCGCCATTTTATTCATTGAAATAGACATTGTGTACAATTAAGCAACGACTACTTCTGCATTCGATAGTAAATCGGTTGTATACCGTAGCGTAGGTTTCGTTTCATTTTTATAACTAAGTACCTACCTACCTAAAAATAATAAAAGCTGCAATTTCTCATACGCAATCACGTGTCTATACGCAGTTTGGGGGTCAAATATCATTTAACCTTCAAGCGGGCGCGCGGTCATTTGTAACGGGAGCGGGCGCGCGAAAAAAGAAATAAAGCACTTATTTTTCAGTAATTATTTATTTATTTGTAATTAGATATGTTATCATTGTCCTTAAAGTCTAATTTGTCAAAAAAAGTAATTAGAATTAAAAAAAAAAAACAATTATAAAATTAATTAACATAACTCAAATATTCTTTGGATCAAAACAAAAATTGGAATACAAAACCCTTTCACATATCTCAGACTAGTGAATATACCTAATTTAATAATAAAAAATACAAAATTAAGAATAAAAATGAATTAACTTTGGTTTAGTTTTCATCAGAATCAGTTTCTTTGTCCATATAACTTCGTTTTACTCCCAATGATATGGTGACAGGCTACTAGAAATGACAAATACAAGTAATGGGTAATAATAGTAATATGAACGTAAATGTACTAAGCGCTGTCGATTCGACTACGCGCGCCCGCTTGAAGGTTAAGCAAAGTTAAAAAATGGGACGCTGATTACTTATTTTTTCAATTACACAGGGTTAAAACGAAATACGAAATAATGAAATACGAAGATTTACTCCGAACATTGGATTTGGAAGAATTTAAAGAAGCATTTCATGGTTGGTCTTTTTGTTCAGACAGAAATGTGACACATCATGTTTTTTTTTTTGGAGCATATTGGTATGCATGTGTTGTGTGACTGTTATTTTATGTGGTTACCTAAACTTTTAGACAACAACATTGATGACGAATCCGTACTATTACTGGGCGACGCTGAATTAAAGGAATTGATACCAAAAATTGGACCACGCCTGAAGTTCAAGAAGCTCTTAGATGAACTCAAATTGGAGGCGGCACAGGACGTGACATTGACAAATGTAAGTCTTGATTCTGAATCTAAATAAGAATATTGTAAACTGTGACTTTATTTGAAATTTCATAAAATAATATGTGCAAAATAATAGGATTAAATAGACACCATAACATTTATATTCTTCTATTATAGATAAACAACTAATTTTAGTTATTTGTTGCTTCAGGAGGATGCATTGTGGTGCAATATAACGAAAACTGGATCAGAAACATATACAGATAAGTCGAGTGATGATGTTACATGTGCAGCAGATGAGCCGAGTCATACACCTGTCGCTGGTCAAGGAGATCAGAATACTGTAAATATCCTTTTATTTTATTAGTTCCCTTTCCTCTGTTTATCTATAGTGTATAAGTTCTAACAGAATTTCATCATTCAGAATACCTATTTATCATCATTCATTCAGAATTTTGATACATTGACCATTTTGACAGACATAAAACTCAGCTTGGCCTCGTTCTTTAAATATAATACTTAATAAATATTTTTTATACTCACACCAATTAGCCTAGCCCAAAGTAAGCACTGTAAGGCTTGTTACGGGATCTGGGGTAATGGATAGACATACTTATATGTATACATATATAAATATTTTTGATAGAAATAATATTAACAACAATGACTAAGGCACAAATGCTCATATTCATCACACAAACATTGCCCTCACCGGGATTCAAACCTGGGTGTCAGAGATGGCAACGCCTTGAACATGGCCAACCAACTCGGCTACGTAGCTCGTCAAATGTAAAATATCACAATCCTGGCCACAAAGCTCTGGTGGAAAAGGCTAATTTTTACAGCTTGTTAATATCTTATCTAATGCACATAAACAAACAGCGTGTTGTTCATCTTCATAGTTCTGACAGAGTAGTAATGCTGCAAACTTGTGCTGTCAATGCCTATTTGGTAAATTTTGAAAAAAATTATTGAGGGTCGTAAAAAAATACCTAACACATAAAGGTACCATCCTACCATCATAACCTAACAACTATATTTATAGATTTTAAATAACCTATGTCAGAGGCCTTTGGTGGTTCAAAAACTAACTATAATATAGGGTTTGCCTAGGTCGGTCACTAACCTGACAACCCAATGAACTACAAAAGAAATTATAGTACAAGATCCCATCGCTGAATTCTGCAGGTATCTGTTTTTTCGATGAAACTATTTTTAAACGAATGATAAGGAAGTATGCAATGGATTAGCTATTGGTTGCCTATAAAAAATTTGCCGCAATTACCTGTAATTTATACGCTGGGGTTTGTTTGTTTCAGGTAAAAAATATTCTCAGCGTAAATATTTTTTTTTATTTTATTGGTTGATAGTTAGTGTAGATTATTGTGATTATTATTTTATAGGAGCTGGAAGTTGTGTAGTTTATAGCCCAAGAAAAATAGCACTTGACCAACTTGACGCCCCTGTAGTAAAATTTAACAAAACGTAGTTTGCTGGTACAGCTAATAATAATAATAATAGCCTTTTATTCTGACTCTTGGATTTTAAAGTTATTTATTATTGTAGTTAAAATTGTAGTTTTCGTGTGCATTTAGGGCATTATATCTCGAACAAATGACCATTATGTTAGCATAATGGCCACTTTTTCCACTTTGGCCACTTTTTCCACTTTGGCCACTTTTCACATTTTTAAATGTAAATTTTTACTTTTAGGGATGTTTAGATGGAAGAGCTGTTATAATAGAAGGCGAAGCTTCTGGAGGACTTTTAAAAGAAGGATCGAGAAGGAAGTTAAGCCTAATTTTGATCAATGAAACCATAAAAAATCAGCCCGATTATAAAATTTCTTCAGAACAATTCCAAAAATTGGCTTCGGGCATAGTCACAACATTTCCCAAAGAATCTACAGTAGTTTATTATTCACCTTATGTTGCTGGAAAAGACAATACTGCAAAAAAAAATTCAAGTGGAAAACTCTACGAAAGTTACATTACAAGAAGACGAAAGTTGCGGCAGAGTGGCGAATTAGCTGGTACAAGCAGACGAGCTTCATCGTGTTCTTCAGGAAGCACATCAGTAACTAGTAACTTCAATTTTGATAGTGGTGACAACAGTGATAATAATGGTAAGTTGTTTTGGTAATGGTGTTGGCTACTTTATTAGCGCCGTGTTCTGTCTTATTCTGAAATTTTATTTACAGAACCTGACGATTATGTTGAAAACCTAACCTTTTTAAAAAACAATGTGGAGCCATGGGGAAAAGTTGAAGAAATTTGGTCGGCCACAAGTTCGTGCAGATTAAAAAATTTATATAGGAAAAATAACAGTGGAATTCATTTAAAGTATCCAGCCTTACGACAACCCCAAGGATATATCTTAGTAAGTTTCAAGAAATAATCACTTTTATTATTGTGATATTTCGCAGGGATTGGATAAAAATCAGAGATTGGTCAAATCGTTATATGATGTTAAAATAACAAGACAATTTTATCTTTTTCCTAACAACATTCAGAATACAACAAAAATAATATGTCAATTCTTAGATAATCACTGCTGTATGGTATTTGCTAAGACTTACCACCAGATGCAACAAGTTCGGGAAATGTTTTAATAAATAAAAATATTTATATTCAATGTTGTAATGGTTTTAAAATTTCTCAAACTTCAAAAAAAATTTTTTTTTAATGTCACAAAACAGAACATGTAGGTACATGATTGCAAACTAGGTGGACCATCATACATTTTTCAAAGATTTTTTCCAGTTTTATCATGTTTTTGTTTTTTTTTTTTTACGTTATGTTTTGAGTGGTATTTTGTCAAATCAATGTATTATCAATCATTTGTATCTGATGAAAAAATCTAGGAAGAACCACAGAAAAATTATTTTCTAAGAATTGACCTATTTTCTGTTATTTTTCTGAACCAGTTTAGTGGTTTGATTTTGATTAAGGAATTTATAAATTTGTATTTTCATAAAGAAATAGGAACAGATTATAGTATGGATATTGTGTGACATAAAAATATCTTCTGCAGCTAATGAACGACTTCAACCAGCTGTACCCAGAAAAGGAAAACAGTCTATTCTCTGCCATAGAAATACATAAACGAACAATAATTAATTACGCTAAACGCAAAGCGGAGCACACTCGCGACAGAAACTTGAAGACTACCATACAGAGCCTGATTGCTCTCATAGATGGTGAGTAGTACCTACCTAAAAAGTACTTACCCCTTATCCATAAACGTTTATTAAGATAAGCATTTTTTAGATATCATGTTCTCATTTTGTCTTGTTGATGTAAATAAGCCTTGCAGTCCGAATTGCGCGATTATGCGCAATTGGTACCGATAGCGTGCAAACAGCCCGGTCCGATATGAACGTATTCGTGCAAACGAAAGCGTGAGATGTCATGAGTGACGTCATTAGGCCGAGCTATCGGTGCACACAGAAATGAGGTAGTGCAGTGTGTGCGCAAATGTCAAACTCGAAGTTTGACATTTAAATTTGTAAACAAATGATTTTTAATTGTATTTTGAATTAAGAAATATTTGTTAGCTTATTAATTGACTTGAAACATTTGTGAGTGTAATATTTGTAAGAAATAAATGTCTCAGAAGAATGGTATGATTGCTTTTTCAATATTAATATGAATAATAATTGAGTGTGGGTTTTCTAAAAACTATCGATGAATAATTAAAAATTGAAACATGAATCTTCTTTCCACAGATAGAGATTGCTATAATGCCAAAGTAAGATAGTGTTGAAACACAATTTTCATCTCAAAAATGATTAAATTCGTTCAAAACCCTTTTACTTAAGACCTTTTAATTCCAACTAGATTTGACAACGACAGGAGTACACATAAGTGGACCGAATTGATCGCACGCAATAGCACGCTAACAGTGCACACAGCATCGTATTCAATTTGGTCCGCTCCGTTTGCACTGTTGGTAATGTGAGTAATGTTCGCGCAATTCGGACTGCAAGGAAGGATAGCATGACACGTAAACACTTTTTCAATTAAGTAACGTTTATTAATAATATAGATCTAATGCCTTTGGGCAGCGAGCGTTCGTTGTGCCTACGACCAGCGTGGTCTAATCCATATCTTGCTTCTTTTTCACGAAATACTGTATAATGTAACATCATTAGTGTACCCTCACTGTACGGATGTCACCTATTATTCTAACTATTGTTTTGTATTTCAGAGAACGACCCAGAGTCTATCAACAATGTTTGCCTGCTGCTGCTGACCTACATCATCAATATTTCTCCGGCTAGAAAGAAGAAAGGTAAAGAGATTATCAAATTTTCACGCTCAGAGATGAGTTGCGCTTTTATAAATCAAGTCGCATCAGAAGCTCATGTAACATCATCAATCCTAGAACGCAAGGAATTATTGGGCAAGCAGCAACGGTCAATGCAACCCTATGTCATATATGTAGGGGACAACTGTACTCAAATAAGAGCATCGTATGTTGTAATCAACGACACTGTTTACAGTTTTTCGAAACTCATTACAGCTGTAGACTGCGCATTCAAAATATTTCACTCAACTGGGGCGTGCTACCCAGAGGAGTGTGAAGATGTTTGGTTGTTAATTCAGTTAGGATTTTTCAACATCCATACCAAATACGATAGGAACACTCAAGTTGTTAACAGTCTGATGACTGACTTGGGACTTATTTGTGACAAAATATAATTAAAAAAAGGATGGGTTTCGTTTGCTACTACTGTAAACAAAGTATTTCATCTTCACCATCCATGTTAATTAAACACATAAGATTTTTTTGTAAATCAGCTGGAAGACATAATAACAATTTTCAATGCGGTGAACAAGGGTGTATTCGCCATTATTTATCCGTAGATTCATTTAAAAAACATTTAACACGAGATCACCAATTAGAGCGACAAAATGATGACGTAATTACTCCTGTCAAACTCTTAGTATCACCATCATCATTATCAACAACAATTGAAATTCCAACAGTTGAAAATAATAGAACACAAAACGAAACACATATGCTTCATGCATCAAATTTTATATCTTCCTTATATGCTAGTTCCACAATACCGCGTAAAGTTGTGCAAGACATCGTAGAAAATATTCAAGATTTTTTTTCTCGGTCGGAAAGCCTTTTGGTGCAACAGCTACATGAATTGATACCATCGTGCCAGACGACAATGGACATACGTGATGGTATTAATAAAATTGTCTGTGATTATTGCCACACATTTAAAAATTTTGACACGGAATACAAACGATTCAGTCATTTTAAAATTTTAGGAACTTTTCTTGAACCTCAAGAAGTGGTCATAGGCCAGCGATGTGAAACTATAAGGAGTGCTACTGGACGTACGTTGGTATCAAAAAATTGTACGGTACAAATAATGCCTCTAAAAAATAATTTGAAATCTTTTTTTTCACTTAATAATGTATTGAAGGATACTTTAGATTACTTACATGATTTACGTGAACGTTCCTTCGGTATTGAGAATATAGTTCAGGGTTCAGTATGGAAAAATATTATTCAACATGTAACGGACGGTGAGCTGAATTTTCCTTTAATAATATATTTTGATGATTTTGAGATTGGAAATCCTTTAGGAAGTCATGCTGGGGTTCACAAATTAGGAGGTTTATATGTGACTATTCCCTGTCTTCCTCCTAACTATGTTTCACTCTTGCAAAATATTTTTATTTTGGCTCTATTTCACTCATCAGACAGGACAACTTTTGGAAATAACATAACTTTTCAGAAGGTTTTTGATTTGCTTAATGATTTAAAGCTGAATGGTATAAATGTTGATAATAAACAGTACAAAGGAGTGATTAGATTTCACGTGGCTGCTGTCACTGGGGATAATTTAGGACTGAACGGTATGTTAGGTTTTGTTGAGAGTTTTTCTGCAAATCGACCATGCAGAATTTGTGCTGCTGACAAGAGTCAAATCCGATCAATGTTGTACGAAAACATCGACTTGTTAAGAAATATGGAGAACTATTCACACAATTTAGAGCTAAATAATGTTTATGAGACTGGTATTAAAGAAAAATGTTCATGGCTTGATCTTGATAGTTTTGATTTGTTCGAAAATGTCGCTGTAGATGTTTTACATGATTATCTTGAGGGCGTTTGTCGGTATGTTATGCAATTCGTCATAACATATATAGTGCAAAGACAAAAGTTAATCTCTTTAGATAATTTAGCGTTGAAAATACGGAATTTTGATTATGGTCCAGATTCAAGTTCAATGCCATCAAACGCTGTAACAGTAGAAGGGACATCAATAAAATTAAAATGTTCAGCTTCTGAAATGCTTACTTTAGTCCGTTATTTTGGCTTAATCGTTGGTTATAATGTTCCGGATGGAAATGATGTTTGGTTATTATACAAAAAATTAAGGCAATTATTAGACAAACTTTTGAGTCGTCGAATCCATGATGACTCTATCGATCAAGTAAAGTTTTTAGTAGCTGAATTAAATGAATTATATTGCCAGCTGAGCAATACGAACTTAAAACCAAAATTCCACTTTTTAATACATTATCCACAAATGCTAAAAAAATTTGGTCCATTGACTCAAATCTGGACGATGAGATTTGAAGCAAAACATCGTACATCTAAATTTATAGCTAGAGCCTCGCAGAGTAGAGTGAACATATGTAAAAGTATTGCTATAAAACATCAGTTAATATTAAATGATATGTTTTTGAAGAATATACCATTATCTCCATTGACAACCGGCAAGCTGAAAAGGGTGAAGGAATCTGAAATTATTGATGTTGCGCAAAATTGCCAATTTCTAGACATTAACAAGGAAAATTGTTATTCATCATCATGGGTCATCATCAACAATATAGAATTTAAGTTATTTTCAATTTTAGTATTGGATGTATCGGAGTTAACGTATTTCCCAGTGTTGGCTGAAGTTCAAAAAATATATGTTATAAATAATGACAAAGTAATGTTTCGCTGTCTTTCTTTAGAATGTATAGACTTCGATGATCATTTGTTTGCATACGAGGTCCGCCTAAAAAACGATGTTGTGTTACATACATACGATGCTCTTATTTCACCTTTACCTGCTACAATGACAATATTATCAAACTTCAAACGTTATGTCACGTTGCGTTGGACTTTAGATTAATGGCAAGTGGGCGCTGTTATAAGGAACAGCGGAGTAATTTAAGATTAATGTTGTTGAAAACTTGTTCAAAATAGAACATTTGCATTTAACACATATTCTTCAGTTTTCGGTTTTTCAAGAAAATTAATTTCTAACAATAATTTATTAATTCTATTTTGCATTGTCTTCCTTTAATATAATAAAGAGTTAAGAGTACCTAAACAGTTTAAGGTAATTCGCTGGCAACGTCTCTGGTGGTAAATCAGCCCATGACATTAAACAAATTTCCCGGGGAACAAAGGTCGAAATATATAAAAAATGAGTTTATATACAAAATGCACTGTCATGTCAATTGATGCAGTTTGTATGGAATTTACTTTTTGTTATTTCGACTTTTGTTCCTAAGGAAAGTTGTTTAGTTTCAAGTTGCTAGCAAATTACCTAAAGCCTATCTAACCTATCTGTTTTTCTCGAATATGATATAAAGTTAAATGTTCTATTTGGTCAGTCACTCCAACTCATTATCTTTATATAGCAGATAGCAGCTACCCAATACTTGACCTATTTTAATCACGCTTGCCTTCTGCGGCGTTTTAAAGACGGCGCCTGAAACATGGTAGTCGCAACTTGGGAACTCCCAAGTCTCATAGAGTAGAGTGAAATGTACATGATAAATTTGAATGTATATAAATGTAGAGTATTGCTAAAACACTCACCTACTCAGTATTATCAAACTTCAAACGTTATGTCACGTTGCGTTGGACTTTAGATTAATGGCAAGTGGGCGCTGTTATAAGGAATAGCGGAGTAATTTAAGATTAATGTTGTTGAAAACTTGTTCAAAATAGAACATTTGCATTTAACACACATATTCTTCAGTTTTCGGTTTTTCAAGAAAATTAATTTCTAACAATAATTTATTAATTCTAAATTGCATTGTCTTCCTTTAATATAATAAACAGTTAAGAGTACCTAAACAGTTTAAGGTAATTCGCTGGCAACGTCTCTGGTGGTAAATCAGCCCATGACATTAAACAAATTTCCCGGGGAACAAAGGTCGAAATATATAAAAAATGAGTTTATATACAAAATGCACTGTCATGTCAATTGATGCAGTTTGTATGGAATTTACTTTTTGTTATTTCGACTTTTGTTCCTAAGGAAAGTTGTTTAGTTTCAAGTTGCTAGCAAATTACCTAAAGCCTATCTAACCTATCTGTTTTTCTCGAATATGATATAAAGTTAAATGTTCTATTTGGTCAGTCACTCCAACTCATTATCTTTATATAGCAGATAGCAGCTACCCAATACTTGACCTATTTTAATCACGCTTGCCTTCTGCGGCGTTTTAAAGACGGCGCCTGAAACATGGTAGTCGCAACTTGGGAACTCCCAAGTCCCATAGAGTAGAGTGAAATGTACATGATAAATTTGAATGTATGTAAATGTAGAAATTTGTATTGCTAAAACACTCACCTACTCAGACTAGAAAAACTATTGCTGTACATACCTCTGATGGTATCTCCTGCCTATTTTTTAATAAATGAAGACTAATCATTGTACATGTTTTTACACTCCCTATTGTTTGTGGCAGTTGTCGAAAGTACCGCCGATCCCAAGACGAATGTCGTAGGGCAAACAAAATGTAGGTACAGTTATGTTTAGATTATCTCACAAATACTTGAATGCATGTTGTATGTATTGTATACTCTTTAAGTGCACTAAATATGTAATATTTTGTCAATTTTATACTTTATCTAGATATTTATTACAAAAGTTATATAAATAATAGGTACTGATCATTGATATATTATTGTCTGTAAGATTTTATTTCATCTCATATTTTATCTGGACATTTATTGGATAAGTTATTTTTAATAAGGATAAGCATAACTTACAGTTTGTATAATAAACAAAATATTATAAATAGTTTATCAATTCTTCAACGCATTGTGGGTTTTTTTATTACAACTATTTCTATAACAGACAACAGGCCCGATTCTCTAAACTTAAAACTAAATTTAACAGCAGTCTGTCATTGTTATAATCAGTTGAGAATAAAAGAGAGAGAGAGAACTTAACTTTAGAGAATCGGGCCCACTATGTGATTTTTATTGGCCCATGTAATCGTAGTTACCTATATCATAAGTTTAAATACTGTCCTTGTAATACAGTTTGAAACTAAATGTTTGAAAAAATTGTGGATATTCATTGAATAAAACTATTAAGGAAATTTACATTAATTGTTTTTCAATTATTCTATATGTATAGCATCAATATACCTTACTAAAACCTGTATCACAAATGTTAGGTTACCTTTGAATAATATTGTACAAATACGAATTGAAACCACTCAGAATGAGTTTGGATGATTTTCATTTTTGATACATGTTTTAAAACGAATCTCTAAAATTAATATTGTAAAAGTACCGTACTAGCTTGGGTGTAGTAAAATTATGATGTGACTTACTAAGAGGTACTGCATAAGTAGAGTACTGTAGTGAAATCATGATGCAATTTATGTAGAGGTGTTGCATAAGTACAGTACTGACTCGGGTATTGTAAAATCATGGTGAGATTTATTCATAGTAATAGTAAAAAAAGTGTTATCCGATTTTATTATTTTAAGCAATATTAAGTCTTATTTCAATTTTATCATTTTATATCATGTTAGATTAAATTATACCGAGTTAGGTTCTATTAAATCATATTGTATTAAATTTCATTATATTAATTTATTTTAATATTAAAAATATTCTTTTGCAGGTGTAGCATAGGTACCATACTGGCTCGGTTGTAGTAAAAGCATGGTACGACCTGCTTATGTAGAGATGCAGCACAGGTACCGTACTGGCTCAGGTGTAGTAAAAGCATGGTGCGACCTACTTATGAAGAGGTGCAGCACAGATACCGTACTGGCTCTGTTGTAGTAAAAGCATGGTGCACCATGCTTATACTACACCCGAGCCAGTACGGTACCTATACTGCACCTCTACATAAGTAGGTCGCACCATGCTTTTACTACACCCGAGCCAGTACGGTACCTGTGCTGCACCTCTACATAAGTAGGTTGCACCATGCTTTTACTACACCCGAGCCAGTATGGTACCTGTGCTGCACCTCTACATAAGTAGGTTGCACCATGCTTTTACTACACCCGAGCCAGTACGGTACCTGTGCTGCACCTCTACATAAGTAGGTTGCACCATGCTTTTACTACACCCGAGCCAGTACGGTACCTGTGCTGCACCTCTTTATAAGTAGGTCGCACCATGCTTTTACTACACCCGAGCCAGTACGGTACCAGTGCTGCACCTTTACATAAGTAGGTTGCACCATGCTTTTACTACACCCGAGCCAGTACGGTACCTGTGCTGCACCTCTACATAAGTAGGTTGCACCATGCTTTTACTACACCCGAGCCAGTACGGTACCTGTGCTGCACCTCTACATAAGTAGGTTGCACCATGCTTTTACTACACCCGAGCCAGTACGGTACCTGTGCTGCACCTCTTTATAAGTAGGTCGCACCATGCTTTTACTACACCCGGGCCAGTACGGTACCTGTGCTGAACCTCTTTATAAGTAGGTCGCACCATGCTTTTACTACACCCGAGCCAGTACGGTACCAGTGCTGCACCTTTACATAAGTAGGTTGCACCATGCTTTTACTACACCCGAGCCAGTACGGTACCTGTGCTGCACCTCTACATAAGTAGGTTGCACCATGCTTTTACTACACCCGAGCCAGTACGGTACCTGTGCTGCACCTCTACATAAGTAGGTTGCACCATGCTTTTACTACACCCGAGCCAGTACGGTACCTGTGCTGCACCTCTTTATAAGTAGGTCGCACCATGCTTTTACTACACCCGAGCCAGTACGGTACCTGTGCTGCACCTCTACATAAGTAGGTCGCACCATGCTTTTACTACACCCGAGCCAGTACGGTACCTGTGCTGCACCTCTACATAAGTAGGTTGCACCATGCTTTTATACACCCGAGCCAGTACGGTACCTGTGCTGCACCTCTTTATAAGTAGGTCGCACCATGCTTTTACTACACCCGAGCCAGTACGGTACCTGTGCTGCACCTCTACATAAGTAGGTCGCATCATGCTTTTACTACACCCGAGCCAGTACGGTACCTGTGCTGCACCTCTACATAAGTAGGATGCACCATGCTTCTACTACACCCGAGCCAGTATGATACCTGTGCTGCACCTCTACATAAGTAGGTCGCACCATGCTTTAACTACACCCGAACCAGTACGGTACCTGTGCTGCACCTCTACATACGTAGGTTGCATCATGCTTTTACTATACCCGAGCCAGTACGGTACCTGTGCTGCACCTCTACATAAGTAGGTTGCACCATGCTTTTACTACACCTGAGCCAGAACGGTACCTGTGCTGCACCTTTACATAAGTAGGTCGTACCATGCTTTTACTACACCCGAGCCAGTACCGTACCTGTGCTGCTTCTCTACATAAGTAGGTCGCACCATGCATTGCTACGTAAAAAAGTCAGACCGCGTTAAATTAAGTAACTCGGTTCAAGTATGCTGCCTACTTAAAAAAGTCAGACCGCGTTAAATTAAGTAACTCGGTTTAAGTATGCTGCCTACTTAATGAAAGCTACGTAAGCAACATGGTGCTGGCTATAAGCGTCACGCGGTCTGTTTTTGCTACGTATTTTAATGATACCACACCATGAAATTTTTCTCAGTGTAGGTGGACTATAGGAATTACCCACTGAGATCTTCTCTTCTCTTCATATTCTCACTAGTACAGTTTAGGTACACTTGCAATAAATAGGTATAAAAATGTAAAGGCGCGGGTCGCGTATAGCCTATACGCGACCCGTATAGGCCGGTCTGTTATTGTCGCGTCAGTCCAGCTACCACGTTGCAACACAAAACTATATCTACTAGAAAGCGCGTGTGAGCCACAAGCGCAAAACCGGTTTTTGGTTTTTGGCTCCAAATATATTTTATAAACATAAGGTATATAAAATATATTTGGAGTCAACGTAAGTTTATCATTTATCTTAAAATAAACATATAAGCTTAATGTAATAGGTAAAATTTTGATTATTATGTAAATTCTTCGCAGGTATATGTAGTTTGCCTCGTGATATTTTCCTTCCTATAGGAGCCTTAGATAAATGTACATATAAAATTCGATTAACAAAAAACACATTGGTACATGGCAGATTCAACCCGAAGCCCGCCGATTCAACCGATTCGTAGAGCAGTGCCGAAAAAACAGCGTCACCGGCCCACATTAAGAATTTGCGAACGTATATATAATATATAGTATAAGCAAATTATAATTAAAGTCTGTTAAGCACACGTCGGGTTTCACATTTGCACTATAAAAACGCCGCTATTACAAGCGACAAAACATGTAAGTTAAGATCAACACTTAAAGCATAGTACATTGTTCTGTGCGCAAATTGTTTACTTACTTCTTACAAACTTAATGTTCGATTACACATGGCAAAAGTCTCATTTTTTTAATGAGCAGTTTATTAAATTGACTATTATCTTAAATAGCAATAGGTGTACGCTACTATTATCTGTTTCACCAGATGACTTATTCCGTCTGGTAAAAACATAGCATATTCACAAGAAATAGAAGCGGTAACTTATGAGCGACTAGCGGATTACTCGACAAAGATTTTTCGCTGTAAACGTAAATGTCTCTCCTATTAGCTCGACCTTAAGAAATTATAATGATGTGTTTCAGAGCCGTAATTTGGATATAGACATTTTTTCGGATAAGATGCATTGTTTCCGAAGGACAGTTCTGAATTATTGTCATCCTAGATTTTAGATTAGAGTAATTTCTTTTTAATGTAAATTATGTACGTTTTTTTTATTGTAATGTGCTCACCTGTAATTTAAATACATACATAATATTTATTTTTATGGAAATGTAATATAGTACTTACATTTATGTATTTAGTTGGTAAGCCATAATAATAAATAAAAATAAAATAAAAACAAAAATAGTGTCCAGACAGATCAGACAGTAAGTAAACTTCCAAAGTGCGTATTCACACATATACTTACATGAATCCTTTGTTCTGCTTGTGTGTACCTAGAAAAATAAACATTATAATTATCTATCGTTAAAAATCATACATATGATGGAAACCATGAGATATCTCGAATTTTCTAAAATACTTATTACTGGTCCTTTTTTTTTTGTTCCGTTCTGGAAAATGCATTGAATTGCATACCCCGATAATGTGCTTATGTGTGCGTCTTCTCCCCAGAAAGGGGAGCCAACCTACTGAAAACCTCAGGGCGCATTTTTTTTACCTTCTTGCGATTTACCCTTCACCATTAGTTTTACTGTTGGATATTTAAGAAAGAGCCTTCGATATTTTGTACCTGAGAAAACTGCTACAAAAGTGACAGAAGACACTTATGTTACTTTCAAATTACTTAAGCTAAGTATAGTGCATATAGAGTAACAATTCACTTATAAATTTACTATCTGGTGTCCGCGACTTTGTCTGTGCAGAGCCTTTATCGTCACATTTTAGGCACTTCACACAAAATCTTTATAAATTGTACCATTTGTGTTATTTTATTGAATAAGCTATAATATTGTAAAGTTTAATTAAAAACTATTCAGTAGTTTTTACGTGAACAGTAATAAATATCCATGTGTTATAATTTTTTTTGTAAAATCAGTTTTTTTTGGGTAATTGTAAAATCAGACCTGAGTTTATTAATATCGTGAAACATGCATATTTACAAATTTTCCCATTTATAATATTATTAGAGATATAAATAATAATCATAAAAATTAAAGTTAATTAATAATAATAGGATATAATGTCAAGTATTCAAGAATCATAGTCCGATTAAAACGTTAATATGGCGAGTGACTTTGACTGTCGAATGTCTGGGGACAGGCTATTTTAATAGTTAAATACTTTTCTTTATAGAGAAATACTCTTTCTAGCTTTATCAATGTTGATATTTAGAGATATAAAATTTTGTCAATTTGTCAATTTGAAACGAATCTAATAAATCGGCGATCGTTTAAATAAGTTCAGTCGTTTTTGTGTTTTAAACTATTTTACAGTACGTATGTATGTATATTCTATTAAACTTAGGCCTTCAGAGTTTCTTGCCTGTTCTTCTCTGAAATGCTCTCAATTTCAGAATAAGTGTAGAGTACCTTTTGTTTTCCTTGTATCCGTGTACGAGGTAATGTGTTTCCTCATTAGCTCTTTGTGTCCTTAAATTTTATATTTGTTTCAATAAGTGCCTGTAAAGGCGTATATTGAATAAATGTTATTTTGATTTGATTCTTTGATTTGATATAATGTGAGTGTTGATAAAGTGAACAATCGAAGAGGGGTGAAATCATGCTTTATTTTATCTATAAAAAACTAAAACAAAAACGTAATTAATGCTATGGTTTCGAAGTTATTGCCCTTCATTTTATTATTGTAATCGCTACCTTGCGTGTAGTTAAATGCCATGGAGAGCACGAAATAATTTCGTAGCTTTCTAGATGAAGACGGTAGCGCATTTTCATAACATTAAAAAACATTAATCAAATACTTAGTATGTATTTTTAAAATAACTGATAAACCATTCAATTAAAACTTTAAAAATTCAATGATTAACAAAATAATCCAGGCTACGAATTATCCCAAAGCAGCACAGAGAGGGAAAAACTATTAAATGCTGAATCGTCGCAATTTCCAACCGGTTTCGTTTAAGAGTTTACGAACTGCAGCGCGCACTCAGAACTTTTGCGCTGCGGTCTGCTAAAGTTGGTCGGTTGGGCGTTGGGCGGTCGCTAATCTATATTGAACTTTGCTAATAAACCGCCGCAATTTGATCTTAGCCGTTGATGAGGCGAAGTTGGGCGGTAAGCACAACAGATTTACGAAAAACTTTTTCGTGGAAAACTCGTTAGTTGAAGGATAAAAATCCGGAGATGAACACAATATTAATGGACTATTCCAATTCTAATATATATATATATAATATATATATATATTATATATATATATATATATATATATTATATATATATATATATATATATATATATATATATATATATATATATATATATATATTAGAATTGGAATATATATATATATATATAATTTAAAGCAATGATGAAATGAAAGAATGAAGCAAGAAATGATGAAAAAAATGAACGCGTGCAGGTAGATTATTATCATTTCAGCTCACATCTGTCTCCATCGAGGAATTAGACGTTTGTTAACTACGCTAGCCGAAACGCTGGTCGATTACATATATGTTTTTATTATTTTTTTGCAGGTATATTGTACGTATTATAGTTTTACAATGTCTCCCTTCTGCGGTGAAGCATCAGATTAATATTACGAACAAATTAATTACTGCCTACTAGAATTTTAAAACTAAGAAAATAAATACGGGTACCTACTTAAATCTCGCGACAACTTTTATAATATACAAATTGTGTCAAATGTGTTAAATTTGAAATGACATGTTAACAGCAAAAGTTTTAGTGAAAAAGTAGTTTTTTTTTCAGCGCATTTAAATAATAGCTTGTTTTCAAAGAATTTTTATTACCTTAATTTTATTTTATACTTATTAGTTTTTCTAGTTATTCTTGGCAAGCCCTTTCATTTGATACTTATATTGTAGGAACAATTAAAATAACTATCCGCCATTTTGGGTGTGCCATATTGGATTAAGAGTGACGTCACATTATTTTTCTAGTTCTTCTTGGCAAGCCCTTTTATTTGATACCCATTTTGTAGAAGTACATTAAAAATAATTGGTTCGTCATATTGGGTACGTCGCCATGTTCGATTTTGAATGACTGAATTAACTGTGTGAGTTAATCATGCATTGTCATCGAAACGTTTTATCATAAATGAGATAATAAAAATAATATTAAGGTACATGTCGATAAAAATAATTGTGCAGAAACTATTAACCTGAACCATACAAAATACATCATAAAAGGTTAAATATTATTCGTATATCTCAAACGGTAGTTTAAAGGGAAAGCTCCTTGTATTTAATACACGAAAAAGGATTTAGGCAAAGGGTGCCGCCACCGTAGCTGCGTTCCGGTTAGTAGAATGCAGCGACGAAGAAAAGAGCGCTCGCTTTGATCTCGTAACCAGAACGCTTTGATGTCACGGCAATAGTATTGCATTAAAACTCCAGGTTTCATAGAACCCACTCATATTTCTAACATCAAGAATACCTATTTTTATACGCATTATAAGATTTGAGGAGTTCGAAAATCGTTTGGAAGTACATCTTACCAAATAAACTATGTACACACAGCAACACATTTGATATGTTAATCTTGAGACATACCTTATGTCGCTCATAATAGCAGTGTTTTTGTAGTGTAAATGTAAAGTTTCTGACTGCATATGTAAAATAATTAAAATATCATGCACCAACTAGATAGTAATATGCATTTAATATTAACATTTAAGAATGTGTAATTTATTTTGATAAGTGTTAATCTATTCTTTATATTAAGTATATGCCAGCTATCTAGCAGTGTTTTAGCAGCACAATTGCTGATTTCTTAATGAAAAAAATTTTTATTGAGATTTTTTTCAAAACAGTATTTGCTTGTAGTTATTTACTTAAGTCACTGAACCTTCCACACTTCCGAGTAAGGGGCTTTTTATATCGTTTCTACACATTATTTTCAATTAAATAGTTGATGTAATAATTATTTCCATGTATTCTTCTATTCAAGATTCAAGGTTATGAATATTGTGGTACTTATATTTATCAAAAGTTTCAGTATACTGTTACACTCGGTGTCCCCTAAGTTTCTCTAAAACAATCGACGCAACGCTTTCCTCTCATCTTCACACATCATCAATAGACAATATAGAAGACTATGGTGTGCGTTGTGATTATGTTTGTCGGTACTTGTCTTGGTAAGGTTCATCAAAATTAGTACACCAGTTTAGTTGCGGATTGGAAATCCAAATCAGTACATTATAACACTTCTTCTTCTTTCTCTTGCCCTGTTCCCAATTTTATTTGGGGTTAGCGCAACATGTCTTGCTCTACCACTCTCCTTAATTAATCGCCATTATGACACTCACTCCCTTCTTCAACATATTAACATTCACACAGTCCATCTATTATTGTTCTGTCTTCCTCTCCCCACACGCCCATCTACTTTCCTGTTCATAACTTTTCTAGTAACATAATCATTCCCTCTTCTTAATAAGTGAACATACCAGAAAAATCTTCTTTCCATTTTTCAACTATTAAACAATATTAACCATACAATATATTCAGCTAACACAGATACTTCTATACATAATAAATAATTTACGAGGACAATGTAAGGTACAGCGTCACATAGGCTATTCTCTTACAGATGACGTGAACGGACCGGACGGAACCGAATATTTAGATCATAGGATCTCAAATTTTTTTGTATCGTAGACCCTTTGCCATGTTTTTCGATTTTGGGTAGACCTCCAACTTACCCGATATTGATTGTTTGTAAATTGGAGAAAAGTTAGTGTTAAAAACTTAAAGTAAAACACATGTTAAGTTTTATGCATTTATCAAATGAATTTAAATTTATACTACTCAAAATAAAATTTATTAAACATACATATGTTATCATAAAATAAGCAAAGCAATACGTAAATGTAGTTTGTGGGAAAGATCAACCTGATACTTTAATAATAAATTATCAACATTTAGAGTCAATTTTGTAAGGTTTAATCTTAAATCGCCTCGGCCAATGATGTCTAGTCTGTTTATTTTTCATGGACCCCATTTCATTTCATGGACCCCCAAATTTTCTTTTAGCTGGCGCAGCATACAGGTTGTCTTAGACCCCAAGGGGTTGGTATGGATCATTGTGGGAATCATTGGTCTAGATACTCGTTGACGTCACACTAGCTGCCAGTCCCGCTGCGCGTTCGTATTAAATTTTATCACATAACTACTCTTCAATCGCGACCAATGTATTAAACTTTATCACGTAACTACTTATTAATCGCGACTAATGTGTTAGGGTTAGTTTCAAATTCAATTCAAAATCATTTATTCAGTCTGGGCTGTTACAAGCACTTGTGAAAGTCGAAAAGCTACGCCATCGGTTCGCAAATCTACAGCGGGAGACCTTGTACTGAGAAGAACCGGCAAGAAACTCAGCAAGGGCTGTTTTTTTTCCCTCTATTAAATAGATACAGAGTCGTCAATTTGGAAAATGACTTCAATATTGATAATTCATGAAGTCACTTACATAATATACATTACATAATATAGGAAATACAATTAATAAAAATATAATTTGAAAACATGTTAGGAATGCCGTGTCATACAGTTTTAAAAAAATATATTAAAGTTAAATTAAAATTATAATAAATACGAGTGGTACCCAGTATAGCAAAGAGCAGACTCATCTCCGCTGGCAGCACCCGTTCACGAGCATGACGCATGAACCAGCCATCGCTTCGCTCAACCATGTTTTAGGGAACGTAATGACCCGCCTCACACGACACTGCCACCTACCTACCACTGCCACCTACCTGCCACCTGCCTACACGTGTACAATATCACAACTAAAATAAAAACTACCGCTGGACACGCGCATACAATCATTTAAGAACTAGAAATCATTTAGTATGATACAAGTATTGCTCATACACCTTTTGGTTGTTGTGTCATACAGAATAAATATAAACATAATATATATAATTATTATTTATATAATTGCTTAACTTATTGTGTTGAATGTAACTTATTACCGGTACATAATTCATTTTGTGTATATGTGGGTTCGTATAATATAAATGTATTTATTTAATTTATAATAATTATTATTATATTGTAAAAATACTTTCAATTTTTCTATATATTTATTATGGAATAATGAACGATCTAAATTTTAGTATTGTTTTACAAAATTAACAAGATTGTTAAAACTGTAAAGTACTAATTCATTAATATTGATTTGACATATAAGCTAAAATTGACATATACACTATTTAACTTAATATTATAAATAAAATATTTTTTAAATTCTATTAAATTTTCAACGCTTTTGTGATTTTTTGTAAAGATTTTACACCTTTAATGGCCGAGCATAATGATACTATAAAATTGTTTGTACCACCTGTCTACTACCTATGTAATACGAGTACACAAATATGTAAATTATTTGTTTCAAAAGTATCCCCCCAAAGCTTACAAAAACTGCGTTATGCTCCCGGCATTTGCCTGGCACTTCAGGAATAAAACTTCGAATCCAAACATTTTTTCAGTCTGAAAATCCGTTCATAAAGTTTAATCGACTATTGTTTTGTTGAGCTACCTGAAAGTTGGAACCGTTTTTCATTGCGCCAACCAACTCGAGAACTGGCTGAAACTGCCTGAAAACTACTGGCTTAGAAACTAACTGAGCGCGAAACTCAAATGTGTTTAACTGCTAACTGAAATCTGAAAGCAGCCTTTTGCTAACTAGTTCATTTCAATGTCCAATTGTTCCAGTCAGTAATATAATAAGTCTGAACGCGTGATATTTTAACTTTTAATTTTTAGCAAAATATTTATTTACAATAGGCTTACAGTACAAAAGTAGATTTAGTACATTTGCAGTGGTTATGGGATGAATTATAAGTCATAGAAGCAGTCAAATAAATAAAAAGTCCAACTGACACAATAACACACACGAAATTCTATATATTCTTCACCACATATACATAACAGACATAGCATTAGAATACACAACAATACAGCTTTTATAGTGTAGAACAGTGAAAAGCAAATAACATGTAAGCACAGTAAGACAGTTAAGAGACTAACACAAGAAGAAAGAATTAATTACTAGCTAAGTAATATAAGCACAACGTAATTGTTAATAATTTGCGCAGGCCAACAGCAAATACTCAACAAAATAAGTCTATAACGACCTCTGCCTCTTACCTCTGCGCTCGCGCCGAAGTGAGCAAGACTTGTCTACTCTCCTTTATTATACATCGACAAATGTATCGATATCTATACTAATATATAAAGCTGAAGAGTTTGTTTGTTTGTTTGTTTGAACGCGCTAATCTCCGAAACTACTGGTGCGATTTGAATAATTCTTTTTTTGTTGGATAGTCCATTTATAGAGGAAGGCGATAGGCTAAATAACATTACGCTATGACCAATAGGAGCAAAGACAGAGCGGTAAATGTGTAAAAAACGGGGAAAATTATTCATTTTTGAAGGCTTTCTTTGCGTGCGCTGCGAAAACGGTTCAAGATACACAAAAAATATGTATGAAAGAATTATTCCTCTATACATGATCTAAAAAAAAGTCCGCGACGGCATATGTCTATCTTTTAAGGTTTAGTCACAATGACCGTTTTTATGGTACCAAATTTGGTCGAAATAATTTGTTTAAGTTGTATCAACATAATAATATTAATCTTTATTCAAATATAAATATAAATATGTTGTTGGTTAACCAAAAATCTGCCGGAAGTCACTATTCCACGCGGACGAAGTCGCGGGCAAAAGCTAGTGCATTATATACATTGATATTAGATGTAGTGAAACCTACTATGTGTAAAACGATATATAATTGTATATTATAATTTTAATAAGTATGATAATGTAAATAAATAGTAATATTTGATTTGTGTACAATTTATAAAATACTATACATTTATATTTTTGCTGCTACTGGCCTACAAACACATTAAGAAAAGAGACGCCCTCGATAAAAAATTACTGGTGGCAAAAATTGTTAAATTAAATCTTAATAAAGCTATCAACATGCTTAATAAAGATAGCTTATAATACAAGTCACATGCTATCAATATTTAGTTACTTACATGATTATGTTTATCATAATCAAGTTTCAATCAAACACCAGTTTCAAGCAAAATTATATTTTTACAACATATTGTTAAGAGCTGGGGTTCTTCTCAGTAAATAAAATCCGGTTCTCCACTAAAAATACTCCGACACGCTCCACTTATATAGTCACATGAAGAAATATAGGCGAGTCTATAAACATATCTTTAACTCCGCTACTTGACGCCAGACTCCGCTACCAACACAAGGCCAGGTACCTTTCTCGAGGGGTGCGATGTCAGATAACCTCCTCGTGGTGCACCCTGGGCAACGTCTTTTGACGGCTAATAGTCTGACAGAGGGCTCCCCAAGCGTGGGATGGCCGGGTCCAACCTGGCGGACCGCTTCTAGCGGCCAGTGGCGGACGGGCGAAGCCCCTCTTCTTTTTTAAGAGGGGGTAGTTGTCGTCCAGGGACCCATTTTGGGTCAGTGGATAGTCGGAGATGTCCGGCGGCCGCCCTTGTGACGGTGCGGAGTGGGCGCTAGTATATGCGCCTGTATAGGCGCCATACGCCGGCGGGGTCATGGTGGTCGTCCGCAAGGGTTCCCATGGCCTTGTCAGGGCGCGATGCTGCTCTCCTTCGGGATTAGCGCTCGGCCCCGTCGTGATGCAGCTCTCCTTGGGGATTAGCACTCGCGTCCAGGCGCAATCGGGGGGGGATCGGTGAGGTTTTAAGTGAGTAGGTCTACCCCCTTCTGGGAAGGAGAGCCCCACATAACCCAATTCGCAATTCAATGCATTTCCCTCATCGTTACAAAAAAAAAGGTACCTTTCTCAAATATTCAACAATTTTCTTTGATCCTTCGATAGTTCCAGAAATTTCGATATGCTCGAATATATATACCATTTACAATGGACCTTATAAGGCCCAAGTCACCCAAAGGACAACAAGGATAGCTATGCTCGAAGTTACTCTTGGTGATCGTATCACAAATGATGAAATCCGCAGAAAAACCAGGATCACCAATATAGCCCATACAATTGGGTAGATGACAATTATTTTTATTCTATACATAATAACAGTTCTCTTGAAATGAAAAAATATTGTAGAACAAACGACGTATCTGCGGTTATTACTTTTGAAGATACAGCGCCATGTTTGCGGCGTTGTCGCGGGTCGCTCAAAAACGCTTTATACAAAGTTCACAGCAATCGTGACGTCATAATTAACTAAAGTCTCCTAATTAGTATGAGCGTATAAGCAAAATTGCCAATAACTTTGTTATTAATACATTTATAGACATACTTTTTATTTTAAGTAACGTTACATTATGTAACATTATGTAACGTAATGTGAGGAAGTTAGAAAGGTATTCGTTTCATTAGAATTTTGTGGAAAATAATTGTACATTTTTTAGAAATCTAAAGCAAAATTAATTCAAAATTAAAGTGAAATTTCTATAGTGTCATACATTCATGAGATTGAAATTGCTCAATTTTGATGATTATATAGTAAAAATATATATAGCATATTCAGTTGGAGTCATCTACTTTATTGTTATGTTGATCAGTGGGCGTCTATTGGCTGAATTGATGATGTTGATGATGAGTTACTCTATATTAAACTAGCATACTACACGTAATAGTAAGTGGTTAAAGTCACTTATACTAGATGTAGTTCCTGTGAGATTTGCAGGAAATCTATAACCCCCCACAAAAACCAGTGTATGTTGCCGACATGTGACCCTTCACACCGGTACAGCAATACTTTAGTACACTTTATGTCAGAAATAGGTAAGGCGGTGGTACGCAAGCAGACGACCCTGCAAAAGACTCTCTCTCTCCGTTTAATGAATCATAGATCGTTATTATCGAGTGATTCATTATTATTTTCTGAATTTTGTGACCAAATGTATGCTATGGTATACGAGAATAAATAAATAGTTAATTACAATAATAAAATGACATAAATAGACTCAAACCCTACTTATTAAATAAATTTTGATTACAATTTAATACACCTGTTGTTTTTTTTTCACTGCAGAAGCGTCAGATATATACGAGATACAAAAATACATTTGTAAATAGCAGTATTCGAGAACCGAACTTTCCAATTCGTATACCAGTGCCGTGACCACTGCGCTACTGACGTTTAATAGACGACAATTTAAATCGGTGTAACTGTTGAGTTACAATGATAGTGAATTTCAATAAGTCTAATCTATAGTCTATATATTAAAGCTAATAATTTTTAGTATGTTTTTTAAGTAGAACGTTTTTAAAGATAAAAATTAATGTTAATTTTAAGCTAAAAAACGTTCTGTCTGTTGTGACTCTTAAGAGCAAATTTTCAGTGGTCTTTTTAAAAATTCTCCACCGCTCCCGCGTTTTGTTTACATTAATTACCGTCAAAAGTATCGCAACAATAATATTTTGGCGGGATACGTTGGTTGAATAACAAAATCAAGGGATCTGCTTGAAAAATTATAATATTCCTGTTGATCTTCTTTTCCGCTAAACTGAACTCTACCTTCAGTGGACGTATTAAAACACAAAATTAACATGTTTTATTTTCTGCTCCTTTTTGGACCAAGATTAGGCAAGCGTGAAAAATCAGTTTGATGTTATTCAGTGCCTATTTATGAATATTCTCATGCTTAAGAAATTTAAGTGTTGTTTACATTTTTAAACTTTTTATAAAGTTTAAAAACGGATTTTAAAGAACATTTCCAAGAAATACTATACATATATCCATTTTATAGGCTATGTGCGAATTTGTGGAAAAAAGAAAGAGTAGTAGATTACTAATATTGCACACATTTTAAGAATGTAAGTCAAGCACACTTTTTACGTGAAAACATATTATATCCTAAGATATTAGGGTAAAATACCTTGAAACTTTTATACCCATATATACTCACGCAAAGACCAGCCAAATGTATTGGCTTAGCGACGCCATCTGATGGAGAAAAGATATATTCCATAGTGAAAATGAGCCTAATTAAATCATTGAGTGGTACCAACTGGCTAAAAGATATATCTCATACTGAAAATCAATCCAATACATTAGCATAACAGTGCCAACTAGTTAAAATCTATATACGAGTTAATATCCTATAATTAAGACTAATGCATTGACAGTGCTAAAATATAATCCATAGTGAAAACCAGCTTAATGCAATACCTTTGCTGTCAAATAGATTAGCATAATAGTGCCAACTGGCTAAAATATATATCCTGTTGTGCAAACCAGTCAGTTATGCTAATGCACGACAGTGCCAACTGTCTAAAGTTATAATGCATAGTGAAAACCAGCCTAAAGCAATACCTTAAGGGTGCCAACTAGTCAAAAATTATATTCTGTTGTGAAAATTAGATTGATCCATTAGCTTACCGGTGTCAGCTGGAGAAAAAATATATTTCATAGTGAAAAACAGCCTAATGCAATTGCAAACTTAGCCGTGCCAATATTTATAAATGTGCAAGAAATGTCATTTTTTCAAAGAACCTATTCGAGTCGGAGGTGTATATCACAGAAAAAAAAAACTTATTGATTGCTGTATACAAGTCTTGTTGGTTTTACAGTTTGTCCTTTACTTTTGAGCATATAATACTAGATATAATAGTAGGAAAAAAAAATTGACGATTCAAAAGAGCTTTCTATAAAGTAATATTTGCATAAAGTTTATTTTGATTTTTGATTTTGAACACTGCGTTCAGGATAGTTAATGTAATATACCTTACTAATACTATTGTATAGCTTGCTGATTATTTAACATAGCAATTTAATTTTATGTTGTAAATCCTTGCCTTTGTTATTTCATAATATATAGTTTTCTTTCTATTAATAAAGAATATAACATAAATTGCAATAATGAAACCAAAATTATCAACCTACCACTCACTCGACACTAAAAACCTAGGAGCTCAGACATAATGAGAACCTTAAGCCTGACCTTGCTTGCTCTTAGTAAAATAAAACAGGAGGATTTGAGGAAAATGGACATCTAAAACTCATCAGATAGAGTGGAAATTCGCTGAAGCAGCTCGTCTTTGCATAGCTTACCATATTTTTGGGCGTCGTGCTCGCCACTAATCCCGGATGGAACACCGCTCTGCTTGCTGAAACAAAATGTACTGGATTAAGATCTCGGAGTGAAATTTGCTAAGTTCTCTCCTCCACCAAGATTAATAATGGTGTCTTTAGGTTAAAACCTTGTTCAGATTAGAATCCAAAAATAAAATAATTTAAAAAGTAAGGGTTAGAATGAATTGAATAAATGAAAACAACTCATAAGTTAGATTCAACATATCAAAATATCAGTATTATTTATATTCTTGTTAAAAAACATAAATACGACATAGCCTATTTAATTTAAAATCGATTAAAATCAATTTTACTGAAGTATGATTGCTAATCAGCTGGAGCATGCCGACAGCTGGCTGAATTGTTCCATTAAACGAAATAAAATACTATACATTCAACTAAGTATATATGGGCGCAATTTTATTAGATTTGTATTTTTTTAAATTAAAACAATAAAATGTGAATTAGTAATAGTTTTAAGTCAATTTGTTAATTAGTGGCACAACAAAACAACCTTATTTCCGTTTTGAACTGGTAGCGCTATGTAGCATTGTTGTACGTACTGAATTTCAAATGCCTAATTCTTTAATATTGTTCGAGTTATTAATATCCCACGACGTATTTGTTGCAATTTTTATCTCGATCGATGACCGAACACATAAAACGTGAGAAGGTGATATTAGATTTTTTTTTGTTATTTATTTAATAATTCATCGTTAGGTTAGCCACATATTTGTTGATTTCTTTTGATTTTTATTTTTGTTTTATTTATTAGATACATACAACAGGTTACAATCAACATAACAATATATGTATACAGACAACAATCATTATACTGGCGATACATTCTAGGTAACGTAAGGTATGTTGTTGAGACAAGAAAACTTGAAGTGAGAATACTTTAAATTTATGAGCGTGGTGGTAAGTGTTAAAACTTAATTGGGATTGAAGATATAGTGAATCGATTTGGGAGTGTATGATTTCATATAAAATTCTTAAATCTTACTGCCTTCTACGACAGCCAAGTGCAACTAAACTGAACCTAGCCAGCAAATCTTCGTAAGAACGTTGAAAATTCATTCCGAAATTAAGCAACCTTAAAAATAGCTTTCATTATCAGATTGAAAGAAAAGAGTCTCCGTTTTACTCCAAGCCGCTTTCTGTGAAAGGACACTATTAGGAGCTTTAAAATGTCACCACTGCGACGCAATCTCGCCATAATTTCATTTTAGAGTCCACAATCCGTTATCTTAATAAGGGCAAGTAAACAAAACGCGCCTAACAACTGGGCTGAAACGACTTGACATTTTCAGCTTTGGCGAGGGCATAGCATAAATTCTACAGGCTGTGGGTATAAAGAGCGGTGCTTGTTATCTATTTATTTTTATCTTTTTGTAAAAGTTTTTGTTATACTATTATTACAATTGTGGAAAGATGGAATTATTATTTATAGATACTGGTATGAAGTTTCTATATTCCAGGGTCATCTACATGTGTACTTCCGTCTTAACTGTCCGCAAAATAGCAGTATCGGTATTGATGCGTTCCAATATAAAAAGTAAAATTACGAGATACCCTGACTTTACATCATTTCAGTAAATACTTCTCCACCTAGAGGCTCGAACTTACCTTAATTATTAGCCTTAGTTAACCACGCTGGCCCAGTACGCATTAATTGCCTACATACACATCAGAAACTGAATTCGATAATACTTTGTAGAAACTTTTTCCTAGGAGGTAGACTCTGTACCAGGGTCGTCTGCATGGGTACCTCCGTCTTACCTATTTCCGCCGCCAAACAGCAGGGTTCGCTTTGCTGTGTTCCGGCGTGAAGGGTAAGATAGGCAGTGAAATTACTGGGTACTGTGACTTTACATCTTATGTCACAAGTTGGCAACGTACACTGTGGTTCTTATGAGGTTTGCAGATTTGCTGCGAATCTCGTGGGAACCACATGTACTATAGGCGACTGTTACCACTTACCATCAGGTGGGCAGCCTGCTTGTTTGTCAACTTTAGCAATAAAAAAAAAAAAAAACTTATTGAAGATGCAATAGAATTGGTATTCCTTTCGGCCTCAAAAGGTGTCGAGTCAATTTTTTTATTTTTTTTCCTTATTCGTACGTACGGACAAGGTTTTTGTTTTTTTTTTAAGCTTTGTTTTGTCTGTTGACGTCAAAGTGCCTGTAAAGGTCTATGTTGAATAAAGATTATTTTGATTTGATTTGATTTTGTCAGTTATCATTGTTATTTATCACCCCTATTTCTCATAGTAATAACTATATAGTACTATAAAATAAAAATTAAGTTGATTTCCTTGATATTACCTCATATTCACACCTCTTTATCGTAGGCCTTTTCCAAATCCACGAAAGCACAATAGATTTTGTTGATATTTTTCAGTATATTTGTTATTAAATTGTAAGGGGGAGGGGGGGGGTGGTAGTTCCTTCCATGTCTGAAACCCGCTTGTAAATCCCAAATTTTCTGATCAGCCATCACTATTTTATTTAAAAACTTTATATACAATTTACACACAATGCTGAGTAGGCTAATGTTGCGGTCTCAACGGGAAGGAGGAGGTCACCTACCGATTGACTCAGATACTCACCGGGCACGGCTGCTTCGGTGAGTATCTGTGTCGAATAGGACGGGAGGGATCGACACATTGTCACCACTGCGCATCCGACCTCGACTCGGCCCAGCACACGCTGGCGGAGTGCCCCGCGTGGACCTCCGAGCGCCGAGTCTTGGTCGCAGAGATCGGGCGAGATCTGTCTCCGCCGGCATTGATTGCGGCAATGCTGGCGGACGAGGGAGGTTGTAGGGCTGTGGCCTCCTTCTGTGAAGCAGTAATGCTCCAGAAGGAGGCCGCCGAGCGGGGTCGGGAGATGGCCGATCCCGCTCGAAGGAGGCGGCGCCGGGCTCGGTAGCACAGCTGCGGCGCCGCCGCGGGTCGCCGGCGCACAGAGAGGTATTTGACCCAAAAAGCTGGCCAAAAATATTTTACACTTTTAATGGCTGCCTAACAATGTTTTATTTAAGGTTTTGCTTGAATAAGGTAAAAAAAAGGCATACGTAATATATACAATCATTTATTCTTCATTTTCATCTTCAAAACTTACATTTGAAATGTCACTTTCTACTAATAAATTTACAAGATCAGCTGAAAATTGTATTTTTTTTTTATTCTTTCTCTTCCTCATGCCCGTCAGGACAGGATCAGAGGTTAAGAGGAGCCTGTTTAAAACATCTGCGTTGCAAGCTACCCGGGAAAACTTTCTGGTGTAGTTGTGTCTGAACATTCTAATATGTTTGTTGCGTGCTTCTGCAGCTTCTTCAGACAATTGTCCTATTGGAAGAATGGCTACCGTTATTACTTCAGCCCCATGGCGCAATATTTTATGCAAGGTCGGAGACATAGGGTAAAAGTTATATAAAGAAACGTACAATTTAGCCGTTTCTTGACAATAATTTTCAAATTTCTCTATGTTTATCTTTAAACCACAGCACAATGTGTCTAAAATAATTTTAAATCTGTAAATTAAATTTAAGTCTATTCCGGTAATTGCTGCAGATATGTTATAGTTAACAAAAAAGCGTCTACTCGTGTTCCCATCATTGGTGTTGCCAATGTTGCTTTTGGTATATCCACTAATAGACCAAGTTGCTCGCGGAACTTATCTTGGATTTCTTTTTTTCTGTTCTCGACTATTTGTTTCTCCTCAGCAGTAAGGCGCATATTCCATTTGTATCCTTTGAGCCACTCCGCATTGGTTTCAAGGAATCTGGCCTTTGTTTTGCGAGCAGCTGTCCATTTTTGTTTAAATTGATGTTTTATAACTGACAATTTTTGCTTAATATTAGCAATATTTTGATCATTTTCATCATACTGATTGATCAGTTCTTTTTCCATAAAATTCAACTTTTCGTTAAAAATTGAGGTGTTTGAGCGTTCTATTATATCGAACAAGTCATTTCGAGACAAAAACTTCACTCCAGACGAGCCTATAACAAAAATACATAAAATATAAGTAAAATTTCGTTAAGTAAAAGTTTATATGTTTACAGAAAAAAAATCACGAAAAATAGGCGGGTGTATTCGGGCGGCTGTTTTGTTTTTAATTACATCCTATAAGGTCTACTTTACAACATACAATAGAAATTTTGACTTAGAAATGATGAGAAACTTATTAAAAAGTCCTTTAATTTCTCAAAATGTGTTTTCATACGAGTTTTTTTTCGTGGTTACATCTTATGGATATAATTAAAATAATATAATAAATTAGCTGTTGAAATTATGTACTAAATATAATACATACCTGGTTAATCAGAATCCATAGTGAAAACCAACATAAAATCGTTCAATCACGAGATAGGAGATATTTTCGAACACTAAAATCTGAGCGCATCGAACAATCACACGTACACTTTAACAGAACGGTAACTTCCGACTGAGCTTACGTCGTGTTGGGCGGCGCTAGAGCTTTGTCTTTATTGTTATTGTATGGAGGGGTTATACTAATTTAAAAAAAAAATTGCTTTGAAGGGGTAGCACTAATTTGAAAAAAAGTGATTTTGGCCAGCTTTTTGGGTCAAATACCTCTCTGTGCGGCGGGCGCGAGGAAGTCGCGACCGCTACGGCGACCCGGGATGGACCACGCCCCTTCCGTGGCCGGGGGGCGTCGTCGGTGGAGGGGACCGGGGGAGGTGGTAGCTTCCCCCGAGGAGGGCTCCCCTCTAGATAGGGGAGCGGAGGCTGGGAGTTCCCGGAAGTGGCCTTTGTGTTCCCGGGGGCTCCCTACATGCCTGAGGAAGGCCATCCCTGAGGTTTTAGTGGGTAGGCCTCCCCCTTCTGGGGAGGAGAGCCCCACATAACCGCCGGCTCGCCACAGCCGGGGTATGCAATTTAATGCATTTTCCTCAGGGGAACAAAAAAAAAATAAAAAAATTAAATAAAAAAATTTAAAAAAAAATTAAAAAAAAAGGCTAATGTTGCGGTAATTCTATACTCTTATTGTGACCTTTTTTCTTTTGACCTTCACCACTCCTTCGATATTGGGCAGTTTTTAAAACACAGTTTGATTACAGAAGAGTTGCCACGCAACCCAATCCAGCCTTCAGCATTTCAGCAGATATCCTGTCATTCCCTGCAGCCTTTTTCCTTTCTATCATCTTTTTACCACCTCCTCTAACATGTATTCTCTATGATAAATCTCATTTTTTCCTCAACTATATGGTTGAGGCATTGCTCATCCTTTTCAAACAAACTTTCAAAATACTCTTTCAGTCTCCTTAAGACGCAAAATTCATATTTTAAAACATCTCTAGTCTGGTTTCTGAATTTTGACAGTTGTGAAGTCGCTATTTCACTTCTAGCTGTTCTTATGGACTTTCAAAAGAACTTAATATTTTACTGGAAATAGTCAGATAGCCAAGTGTCAAAGACCTTTTTTTGATCTTCTTTCTTTTTCCTAATAATTTTTCTTCTTAGTTGCAATATTCAATCTATTTCATTTCATCCTTGCCTCATTTATATCCTCATTTCTTGCATGTTGCATTCGCTGATTCGATTTTTATAAAACATGTTTAGTGCGTGATGAATGCCATTGACACTATAGTTCTAGTGCCTTTGAATCGAAATTCAAATCAGGATCAGGAGCTTTGTGGACCTTCCAATCCTTCAGAGTATCAATGTATGTTTCATTATTTCATTTTATTGAGCAGATTTTTCTGTGGTTCGTATGGTGAAGAATATCGTGAGGCAACTTGGAAACACCTGCACGAAGAAATTAAGGATCGTATTCTAAAATCAAACTCAAATATCCGCTTGAGTACAAAGAAAGGGATAGTGCTATTGAGTCCACATAATGCCATTCCTTTCTAATTGTAATTTTATCTATGATGAAGTCGCCCAATCTGTAATTGGACAGAGTAGTTAACTAAGACCTATTCTCCCAACTTTTTAGGGTAAGCTCCTATGGGATGAATCTATGATTATTATAAATACAGTTTTATGCAGCTCACGCTTGACTTAGACTCAGCCATAAACTGAAAGGAAAATTTCGAATCGGTACTAGATCTTTCGATACGACCACCCTTCGACGTCTTAGTGATCACTATCATAATGGCTATTAGGATAAAAAGCTCAAGACGTTACCCCAAACGCGGGTGCGAAGCATAAAGAAATTATCGCACCCACAGACCTTTGTAATATCGACCTAATTATGTAAGGGTTAAGTTACATTTTGGTTGCTCATTGTATATAAGCAGGCTTAAGGCGAAGGAATTATTACGTTGAAAGGATCCTATTGCTCGATTTTTGTGATACTATGCATATTCTAAGTTCTATAGAATATATCGAGATTCGTTAAAATTGAGTAATATGGCTTTATATTTTTTTATATTTGGTAGGTATTTCTGTACTTTTTTATTATATTAGATTAAACGTAGACGCAAATAGACTTCATTTATTAACCTACTCTATCTATATACGTAACCTTAAATTTTAAATAATTATGAACATTATTATAACGTTATACAAAGCCAAAGTCGAAGTAAGAAAAAATAGTTAACATAGGCCTTTTTATACACTCATTGACTTCAGATATAAGCTGATTCTACTATCTGTTCCTAAATTGGGAGATTCTTCTCGAAAAGAACAGACACTAAACATGGAATATCAAATTATTTATCTTCTTGTTTCGAATATTAATGTTCATACAATAAAGATTTATGTACATGATTTGAAACATTGTACACATAAATGTTACATGCACACTGTATTAATTTTTTGGCCTCGCCCTGCTTACTATATCACCAATCTAACGGTATAGTATAAAACAAAGTCGCTTTCTCTCTCCCTATATCCCTATATATGCTTAAATCTTTAAAACTACGAAACCGATTTTGATGCGGTTTTTAAATAGATAGAGTAGTTAAAGAGATAGGTTTATATGTATAATAACAACCTTTAAATAGTGGAGAAATACTATTATTTTTGAGGTTTATAATGTGATGTCGTAAATAAGTTCAATCAATTTAAAAGCGTCTTTTTTTTAACTATATTTTATTATATGCAACGTTCACAGTTTTTCTGTTGTGTATTTAGTATCAGCATTGCACCCGTGCGAAGCCAGGGAGGGTTGCTAGTATATAATGAATGTATGATTCTTAAAATATGGCAATTATCTCCAAATACCAACCAAATAAACGACCTTCTTATTCGTTTGTCGTCATTACATTTTTAGTACAAAAAAAGGTAATGAACAGTTTAAAAACTCGTACTTACTATGTACTGTACAAATTTGTTTGTTTTCGACGTGTCTTAAAACAGTAAAATAGGGATTATTCATTATTTTTTGCTTCAATAATCCTGTAAGACATTTTTTATCACCAAATTTCATGATTTTTGCTCTGTGAGATTTTTCCTTTGCTTTATCTATTTGAGGCTTTATTTCTTTTCACTCAAATGGCGGTTCGAAGATTGCGTATGACTTAGAACCTTATTCCAGCTACATAGGACTATTCTATTATAAATTTTTGATGTTAATTTCCTCAAAATGACTTTGGAGTCATGGGCATTCCGGAGAAGAAAAAGCATTGACAAACAGATGGACAGATAATCTTATGAGAGCTCCGTTTTTTCTTTGAAGTGCTCCAAACATAAACATTACTACCGGAACCACAAATCCATGATAACATCTTACCAGCAATCAGGAGCAAGGAGCAAACAATAAAACCTTCTATAAAACGAAATTCCGTCGTTTCAATTAATTCAGTACTAAAAATTACAATTAAAGGAGACATTTTATTCGGATTGCGTTAAATGAGGCATTTCGAGCCCTTTCTTTTTACGACCCTTCCACGGTCGACGGGATCTCGAAATAATATTATTCAACAATTACGATCTCCCGCTGTGCCGCCATCTTTATACAGTCGCGTACATAAAACTTTAAAGGCAGTAAAGGGGTCATATTTGATGTGTCGATAAGCACTTTTTTATTCTGCTGTCAGAGACGGGTGTGTATTGTACTCATACCCTATCCATTATACTAGGAGTTTTGTGGGAGGTTGTACGTTTAGCTACAGTTGTCAAAAATAAGAGCCTTATGGCCGTTTTCACAAACCTTGTCTTAGCTTAGGCAACTTCTAAGAGACATGCTGTCTCACTCTTTTCAGTTAATACAAAAAGTGACAGTATGTCTCTTAGGAGTTGCCTAAGCTAAGACAAAGTTGGTGAAAACGGCCATTAGTCAAACTAAGCTAGCTCAGCCAACAGGTTTAGCCTATTTTATTATTACTTTTGAGCTTATGTTAGACTATAACGATAAGATATTCGATCTTTTAAATGGGTTTCAAATATTATCAAATGGTTTTTAAAAGAAAAAAATAATAAGTTAATTTAATTTAACTTTTTGTATATTATAGTTCATAATAAATAAATATTTGTTACACTTACACCAATTAGCCTAGCCCAAACTAAGCTCTGTAAGATTTGTGCTATGGGATCTAGGGTAACGGATAGACATACATACGTATATTATATATCAATATTTTTTATAGAAATTTATATAAAAACTATGACATCATCTGCCCCCACCGGGATTCGAACCCGGGACCTCAGAGATGGCGACACCTTGAAACCGGTGTACTATCCACTCGACTATGGAGGTCTTCGAATAATACTTTGATCGAAGAGCCAACAGTATAAATTGCAGTTATGCAATAACTGCCTGATGAAATGGCTTAATTTTGGGAGGTTGAGGAAGTTGAGGTTAATTACAAAATACTAAGTAAAGATGAAAAGTAATGTGAAATTCAGTTCGTAGAGAATATGTAATGCATATACGGCGACAGATTCTGTCGGGGCCCTTCTGGAAAAGTTCCTGTGTTCTTAAGATGCTTAGGCAAAAAGTAATAATTTAATTTGCAGAAATGATTCATTAAATCACTAAGTGGGCCTAAAGTGCTATAGGCATATTGCGTGTTCATATCACATCAGGGCCATAAATGGTCGACTCGGCGGACGATTTATAGAATATTTACGAGTCAATATAATCACTAAAGAAGTATCTTGAAGAATCTTTATTATTTGGATAAAACTAAGCAACAGTGTTACAAGATATGAGATTCCCTCAGTGTTTTAATGATGTAATTGAGTTCAAATTCTTTTGTCAGCTCTTAGGCCGAAATTTAAATAAGTCTTATAGTTTAGCTAGTTATAGTCTAGCTAGTCTTAGCAAGTGCATTCTAAATTTAACATACAGAATAATTATTATAATAACTACTCATTTTGCTATTATTACATCCTATATGAACCAATTATCTCGACGGAAAAGAAAATAATCGCCCATTGTATTCGATTATCTGATGCTATTATTTAGACCTGAACTCATCAAACAATTCCAATACTATTAATTGGTTCCATTATGTTCAGTGAATTATTATGTTCGTCTATTATTTTGTTAATATGTGTTCCAATAAAATATTTTCTATTAAAATAGTTCTAATAAATTATTATATACGCCGCCGCTCCGGCTTCGCACAGGTGCAATGCTATACTTAGTACATTATTTTGATAAATCTCGTACCCTCTTATTACAAAAACTTTCCAAGAACCAGGTTTAAACCAGAACTACTAGGTCTAGGTTTAATCGGTATTAAAATTAAACCTCGGACTAAATTGCATTCTTATTAGAAATCTCGAACCAATCAATAACTATTTAGTACTAAGGATCGTCCCTGGTCGTAATCATAGATAGAAACAGCCAAATGTCATTAGACCATTCAATCATTCATTCTTATTTGACGTAACGTTCCAACGTAACGTTAACATCAAATATAACGTTTTTATAACACGAGAGGTTCCACTATTGTAAAATAGTATAACTGAGATTTTTGATTCAATGTACGTATGTATAAAAAAATGGAAAGCGGCGCGCAATATATCGAATTGCAGAAAAGATTTTGTATCGTCGTTTTAATTTGATGTGATTACAATTTAATTGCTGTGAGCCTTAACTTCATTGTAATAATTTCTGTAAAATAAATATATATATAAAAAATTACAAAAAAAAAAGAAACCAAAAGATAAAAAGGGGTAAAAATTAGATTTCAGAAGAAAAGGTTAGTCTTAATTATAATTGCAGTTTACGTACCTCCAAATATTTAAAAGTTTCATGCTATTATTTATACGAATATATTTAATATTTTAGGAAATATTGTGTCAACTTATTACTCAGTCGGCTAATATATTAGAAGATAAGTCGACTAAAACAAATATAAATGTTTTAAAAAAGAAAGAGTGGGAAAATGTTGCCGATAACTAAGTTTTTATTGTTTGCGAACAATGAAAAGATTATTTCTTTTACAATGTTTGTTTGTTTTTATTTGACTTCAGATCTTCTAAATCTATGATATCAATTGTGTTCACGTCCATCTTTAACGATTTATTATTACACGCTTTTTATTGACTTACTCTGTCCGTTTGTTTGTTTGTTTGTTTGTCATGATCAAATCTTGTAATCGATTTTTCGACCACTTCTACTGCTCCAATCGAGCTCAAATTTTTTTTACATGTGTATTCTAGATGACAATACAATATTCAATCATTTTCGAATCATAAAAATACATAATTATGTTGTAATAAATTAAAAACTTTTTAATATGAGAATTGGTTCAATGAAGCAAACAGATAGAATTTGATATAATGCATATGTTTAATTCTAATACTACATTTTCTGAACAATTATGTACATTTCTTTATGTTTGTTATAATAATCACGAGACTAAAAAGTAGTAAATAAAAAAAAAATTAAAAAAAACTTTTTAAAAAACACGCTTTTTACGCAAAGACTAAAAAACGTTTGAAAAAACTTTTGTTTGTTATAAAGACTAAAAAACATTTGATCTAAAAAGTAGTAAATAAAAAAAATTAAAAAAAACTTTTTAAAAAACACGCTTTTATTAAAAAGACTAAAAACCGATCTAAAAACTTGAAAATAAAAATAAAGTCACGCTTTTAGAAAATTTGGTACATATCAAGAAAAATTTCTGATGACAAAAAGAAATGTAACTCAAAAATTTGTCTATAAAATTTAGCAAATTAGTCCAAGAACTCAATGACTATAAAAGCGTGGGGTGTAAATGTTAAGACCATTAAATGAGTAATGTTTAATTTTGAACACCCCACGCTTTTATAGTCATTGAGTTCTTGGACTAATTTGCTAAATTTTATAGACAAATTTTTGAGTTACATTTCTTTTTGTCATCAGAAATTTTTCTTGATATGTACCCAAATTTTCTAAAAGCGTGACTTTATTTTTATTTTCAAGTTTTTAGATCGGTTTTTAGTCTTTTTAATAAAAGCGTGTTTTTTTAAAAAGTTTTTTTTAATTTTTTTTATTTACTACTTTTTAGATCAAATGTTTTTTAGTCTTTATAACAAACAAAAGTTTTTTCAAACGTTTTTTTTAAACACTAAAAAGATTGCTGCGATATCACAATACTTGCTGAATTTTGAGGTTTAACTTTAGTAATATAGATGATCCTTGGACTAACGATAGTCTTCGTTTTATAATACAATTTATATATGTGTTCATGGTTTAAATCTAGCACTAAACCTGGTAGTCTACGTTTTGGAATAAGAGGGGTAGGCTTCAGCCTGCGTTTGCAATGTAAGCGGAAAAATCGGGTGGGGCTGTGCCGGGGAACACGGCCGTTGGTTTTAACGTGAAACGTCTATGTTAGGGAATCGCTTTTAAAGTAAAAGAATGAAATAAATAAAAACAAGATTGACGGTGTTTTAAGTATTTTAATAAAAAACTCAATGTCACAACAGCGAGCTGACTATATAAGTGACCACACACACAACACACCACATTTTTCTTCGTCCGCAATTGTGACCTCCACAGGGACTTTGAATTCCCAACCATCCAGCAACACTTTAGGGAGTGCACCAAATGGTTCTTTAGAGCCGCGGACGAGCACATAAACCCGCTAATCCGCGAGTGAGTTACCCTTCCACACCGCCTTCAGCGAATAACCCCAATCCAAATCAGCAGAGGATACGCAGACCGCGTCACGTCCTTAGCGACCCCCCTAATCAACTAACGCAGGACCTTCAAGACCTGCAAGCGGCGGCGTCTAAGCCGTCGCCTCTTTTGTCTCCGCTTAATCGGCAGCCTTCTGTTTAGCCACGAGTAGGTTCTCAGTCAACATAGGCCGGTCCCACGTTGGTGTACCGTGCCTCTTCTAGTGCATATGCCCTCTCCATGGGGCAGCACTAACCGTACCTCTCCTGAGGTGCGACTCTCTGTCAATTCAAGCCAGTAGGGTCATTAGGACCAAAGGCTTAGGCTGAGTTTAGTCGGTAGGTCTGTTTGGTCGAGCCGCCTTGATTCATCAGGAGTCCGACATAATCACTGCATCTCTACTTGCCGTTGCGGTGGTATCCATGATGGATTCTCAGCCTCCTCTCCTGAGGAAAAAAAACACATTTTTGTTTCTAAGACCAATAGTTTTTTAATTATTAAGGTACGATGATAAAGACCTTTTCGTTACGGTCCACTTTTCAGACCTGGTACTGTGTACCTGCGGTAATGTTTCGGTGCGATTTTAAAGACGTTTCACGTCAAAAATGATATTTACTTACGTGATTTTATTTACGACATCACATTAGAAACTTTAAAAATAACAGAATTTATCCACTATTAAATGGATGTATACATATAAACCTTCCTCTTCAATCACTCCATCTATTAAAAAAACCACATCAAAATCCGTTTTGTAGTTTTAAAGATTTAAGCAAACATAGGGATATAGGGACAGAGAAAGTGACTTTGTTTTATACTATATAGTGAGTTAATTTTGTTAATATAGATATTATTAATTACGTATAAGTTGTAGCTTTTTACTGATTGATCTATAAAACATATAACAAATTTGATAAATACTGATGTTCCTGTGTTTTTTTATTGAATTGAATCAGTTTCAATAACTTACTAACTTTCAACTGTGTCTGTGTCATACAAGTCTGTCTGTCAATGTGTCGCACTTTTACGTTAAACTATTGAAACGATTTAAATAAAATTTGGTACATAGATAGTCAGTCAGTCAGTTTAGAAGTTAAATAGTAGAGCCTGAGAAAGTACATTGGTAATGCAGAAAAAGGACTGAAATAGTGGATAAAAGTTTAAGTGAAAAGTATGTAATTTTAAAAGATAGTTTTTTTTCAATTTATTTTACAGGCTTTCAATGTATATAAATAAATACAAAAGCTTTACCCTAAACGAGTTAAATATAAGGGATAAAAGTTTAAGTTTGAATAAGTTCACAAACTACTGGACCGATTTTGATGAACTTGATAAAGGTTTCAATCCGAGACAAACATTAGGTAATTGATAAAAACAGCTGTCCAGAGTTTGATGACAATTCGATATGAGAGTGTTTAGACACGGGGAAAATCATAAGATAATTTTACCGTGAGATATATTTCTCTTTTAGGAAAGTTTGTTAGTCAAACATATATAGCTCTGGATACACCTGGAATTAATTTTGTGTCGTCGGCGTTGTGTCGGGTATTTACACTTCCTGAAATATGGCTGAGTGAAGCAATGACTGATCCATGCATTAACTTATGAACAGGTGCTGCCTCAGGGTTCTGGTTTTGGATCCCTTTTCTATTATTTTTTATTTTACTTATATATGTATATATGAAGTTTGATGTTTATGATTCTGCAACAAAGGAAATAAGATACACAATTAGCAAAGTTGTTACTTAAGTGAATAATTTTTTTCTGCTTGTTTGTTTTGAATTAATTATTTTGTTTTTGAAACTGCCTGCTTTATTAATTTGCATTAAAAGAACTTTTATATTTCTAGATAATTGATTTATAAGTGGCATGTGAATGGGTAAGTTCCCTATATGTGGAAACTTGTAATTGGCCTTCTTATATATATTGTATTTTAAATATTGTTATATGCTAGCTGTAAGTTTCCCAAATATAATAAAATAAAAGTAAAATGTTTTGTATTGCTTTGTATTTCAAACTTTGCTGTCTTGAATTTAGTTGTTTTGATTGTTTTTTATAAGAATTACATCTGTTTTAACACTATTTTAATATTATTTACTTTTTTTTTATTTTCCCGTATTATTATCACTTTCTTTCATCAGCGGAACACTATCAGTGGGATGTGGAAAATATTTATATACTTAGTATCTGTGAAGAAATTTGTATAATGGGCCACATCAAAACAAAAGAAACACAGATAAAACAGAAAATCTATAATTAAAAGGTGGGAGATCAAGTAGTATAAAAATATTACAACAACTTATATCCAGCCCACCGAAGGGCTCGAGCATACTCTATCTATGTAAGGGCGATTAGGACATAGTTAACCACACTGGTCGAGTACATATTGGTTGACTAAGTACACCTTTGAATTTTGTCACAATTATATTCATGCCTTACCTGATGGATACACATATAAAAATCGTAAAACAAAAACATACATGGCAGTATCGATCCTGGGCCCTCCGAATATTTCGATTCGTAATACTAGTGCCAAGACCGCAACACCACTGACGTTCCATAAAAAATATGTTTGTATTGATATAAATAATAGAAGTAAAACTTAATATTACCACTCTAAGGAAAAAACGTTTTTATAAATACCTGTGGAATTGTTTGAAGATGAAACTTTGGCCTTTGTTCTCCCGTTCATATCTTATAGTTATAGCGGCAACTGAAACAAAAAAAAAATCAAGGTGAGTTACAGATTAATTCAATAACTAAATGAGAAATATTTAATTACTGAAGCAAATTACTATCATAGTTCATATAAGCGCTCAGCGACGGGAACGAGGCTATCATAAAAAAGTTAAAACGGACCGACCAACCTGGCCCAACGCGAGTTAGTTGACTTTATATGTACATCTGCTATTATTATATATTCGAAATAAATATATGTATATACAAAAAAATAATTGAGACGTAGTAAGGTCGAATCCGGAACTCCGAATAAAAAAACCGAGGTCACTGTACCAACAACAACCTAAAATATTTTGATATATTTAAAAAAATATATATAATTATTTCATACACTTATTCCAATTAGCCGAGCCCAAAGTAAGTTCTGAAGGCTTGTGTTATAGGATATACAAGTAATATTCTACTTCATATTTTCTCCTGAAATTTCCCATTTTATTATATTAAATTCCTGATGTATAATAATATTATAATTGTAAGACAATTATTCTACTAAAATTTGAATGGCTCTGCCTGGGAAATTGTATAAGATGTAATAATCACGAATAATCAAAACTTTTAATGAGATTAATAATTGTGTCACTGCGGAAGGCGTCCTTTGAGCCGTATTTGATTAATTAATCGTCACAACATAATATTAATTCATCAAAGTAATCAGTGCTGATTAATAGAAGCAAGTCGGCCATCTTGAAAATACGATCGTAACATGAAACATGAAATGCCTTCAGTCCTCGGATTTAATTAATAAGACTACTTCAAAATAAGTTTCAAAAACATTGATCTAAACGAAACAACACCATCTTAATATTTTTACTTCACAGAATCTTAAGTGCAAGTAAATAACACTTACACATTTTGAGGAAGCATACATCTATCTATTCCAAGACTTTCCATATTACCTGATGATAGTTCAAATAATTTCATTATATATATATATATATATTATATATATATATATATATTATAATATATATATATATATATATATAAACCATAACCATACCAGGAAAGTGTGATATGGTCACGTATGGTATCAAATCTACACAATAATTACTAAACAAGCATAATCCAACATAAATGTTCCATAAGTATTTAATTTCTTACCTCAATACTATTTACATAAATTTGTTTGGACATCATAAAAGAACGGTGCTTATTCGTGCTTAAAACCGCTATAGACAACTGTAGCTTGGCACAGATATGCCGGAAATTCCCCTGTGAATGAGAGCGTTCTTTACCATTAGACTAATGACGCGTTAACTGATGCTCGCGGTGTTACATCGCTACACGATGTAGAACGTGACTACGGCTTTGCTACGAACATGCTACGACATAGAAGAGCGACTGCATTGGTTAAGGCCTACAATCTATATAACGCCAATGTTAAGTCACTACATCGTGTAGTAAATAATATTATAATAAAAACTTTCTTCAATGTTTGTAAATATCTATTCAATATTAAACGATTCGTTTTTCCTCATGATTTTGTTGTGGGTTAGAAAGGAATAGTAATGGTTGCTTTTTTGTGCTCCCGTTTTTTAAATCAAATCTAACAATTCAGGCACCACAGAGGAGTTAAATTAAAGGGTACTGAAATAATTTATATATTCACCACTTAGTATGAATATTCTTTTTAAATATAAAGTGTAAAAATATACAATAAAAAATTTACTTGATGGCTAGCGCGCTAATCCCGCGGTCACGTACGAGTGTGTCGGGTCTCGCAAATTTCCCATTTTCCTGCTACTAAATTCCATGTTCGTATTTAGAAATGCTTTCCTTGTAAAATGTTCTATGATGCCTGATAATCCGAATAGTTAGACTACCCACTTGATCATAAGTGATTATAATCACCTATATCACGTGTCTTTGAGATATTTAGCAAATCTGGAAGCGGCACAAACATAAGCTGAAAAGTTATGACTTTTTACTGAATGGAATTGGGTACCATAGTACCCAATTCCATAGTCAGTAATTTCACTATTTACCTTATAGTTCACATCATTGCACAGAAATGCCTGTTTTGCGATAGAAATATATATGTAAGTCAAATATATATATATATACATTTTTTAATCTCTCGTGTCTTGAATTGCGTCGAACATGCAATTTATTCTTGTTGATTTTATCTTGTATTCAATAACAATGAATTGCGAATTATGTTTAAAATCATATAATTCTTCAATATAAATACACTATAACTAAACAAAATTTAAAATAAACAAACAAATGAATAATTTGATTGAAATGTAAGGCCCCGCTGTTAGTTTGTAAGTTAGTTGTGACGTTAGTCACGGTATAAAGGAGAGCGCTATATGTATTTTGAATCCGCAATTTAATATCCGTGAATGTGATAGTTTTTATAGTAATATTTTTATAGATATAGTTTTATAGTTTTCATCAATATATATATATATATATATATATATATATAATATATATATATATATATATATATATATATCTATATATATATAATTGAAATAGGGAATCAAATTTCGTACAGAAAATATGTAATGAAATGGCTTTTGATGAAATATAAAAAACTACCACATTCAAATTTTGTAAAAATTTTCTCTATAGGGAGTAAAATAGATGTTGAAAGTATTTTGTTTCAATAGGCTCAGAAACTAGTAAACTGATTTTAATGAAAGTAGACTTGGAGGACAAGAAAATATTTTATCTTCAAGGAAAATTGGACAAAAACAGCTGTCCAGATTTTGATACAAATTGGGAACCCGAGGAAGAATACAAAATAATTTTTGCCAAGGGAAAATATAACTTTCGTTTTGGAAACACCGATGTAACACGGACGAAGCCAGGGGCGGAAAGCTAGCGGTAAATGAATATGTAAATTTGAAAATACATACAATTGAGATGAATAGTACTCGATGACCAAATAAAATCATAATAGATATAGTTTATTGAAGATACCAGTTTGCATCCGACCTGAATAATACAATTGTCTGCAAATTCACACGATAAATAAGAAAACACGCAATCGCGTGTAAAAGCAATGAGCGATAAGGAAAATATATATAGGGAAAATATTTGCCACATGAATCACAAAAACACTGCGCGTTGAAAAACCTTTTATGCAACATTTGAAAGAATTTAGTATTATATTAAATATACTTACTTAGTATATTTGCTTATACACATACATTTTGCTTGAAAAGTTAGGTCTCTTGAGTTTCTATTCAGTAGATTTTACATCGGTTTATGGCACGTCATGTCATTTATACAATAATATATTTGTTATTTATGCAACTATTGTATAATCAGGGGTATTAAAACACGAATGTGATAATAGTATCACATGAGTGTTTTAATACCTAATTATAACAGTTGCATACAAGACTTTATCTACAATCATGATGTGAATCCTCTAAAAAAGATTCTCATACCATAGGGTGTTGTACAGTGTTGTAAAAACTATTTTAAATTCAAGAAAAGTCTAATTGCGAAGCATGTAAAATAAACAAACCTTAATAAATAAAATAATTATTTATTGTAATAATTATTTACATTTTGGATCGTACAATTATTGAAATGCCCTTGAACATTTGCACCTTATTGAATGATGATAAATGAAAAATGGCGGGAAATAACACGATAAGACAAGAATCCGAAATTACGAAGTAGTCTACAATTTATTGTTCCTTTTTCAAAATTTTTGCGATTTGGTGGTGAAAATGTCATTGCATGAGAATGTTCTTTTTTTGAAATTCATAATATCACGCGTTTGGATAATATAATGATCATAATATCATTGAGTGTTTTAATGTTGGCAATAAGCTAAATGTTATAGGTTCTTTTATAGATGATTAATAGCATGATAGTAGATAAAAATAATAAGATATAAATATAATTAGTTAGAAGAATATGACAGACAGTCTGTCAAATTTTTTCCTTATCGCTCATTGCTTTTACACGCGATTGCGTGTTTTCTTATTTATCGTGTGAATTTGCAGACAATTGTATTATTCAGGTCGGATGCAAACTGGTATCTTCAATAAACTATATCTATTATGATTTTATTTGGTCATCGAGTACTATTCATCTCAATTGTATGTATTTTCAAATTTACATATTCATTTACCGCTAGCTTTCCGCCCCTGGCTTCGTCCGTGTTACATCGGTGTTTCCAAAACGAAAGTTATATTTTCCCTTGGCAAAAATTATTTTGTATTCTTCCTCGGGTTCCCAATTTGTATCAAAATCTGGACAGCTGTTTTTGTCCAATTTTCCTTGAAGATAAAATATTTTCTTGTCCTCCAAGTCTACTTTCATTAAAATCAGTTTACTAGTTTCTGAGCCTATTGAAACAAAATACTTTCAACATCTATTTTACTCCCTATAGAGAAAATTTTTACAAAATTTGAATGTGGTAGTTTTTTATATTTCATCAAAAGCCATTTCATTACATATTTTCTGTACGAAATTTGATTCCCTATTTCAATTAATTATATATATATATATTATATATATATATATATATTATATATATATATATATATATATATATATATATTATATATATATATATATATATATATATATATATATATATATTATATATATATATATATATATATATATATATATATTGATGAAAACTATAAAACTATATCTATAAAAATATTACTATAAAAACTATCACATTCACGGATATTAAATTGCGGATTCAAAATACATATAGCGCTCTCCTTTATACCGTGACTAACGTCACAACTAACTTACAAACTAACAGCGGGGCCTTACATTTCAATCAAATTATTCATTTGGTTGTTTATTTTAAATTTTGTTTAGTTATAGTGTATTTATATTGAAGAATTATATGATTTTAAACATAATTCGCAATTCATTGTTATTGAATACAAGATAAAAATCAACAAGAATAAATTGCATGTTCGACGCAATTCAAGACACGAGAGATTAAAAAATGTATATATATATATATTTGACTTACATATATATTTCTATCGCAAAACAGGCATTTCTGTGCAATGATGTGAACTATAAGGTAAATAGTGAAATTACTGACATTCAGTAAAAAGTCATAACTTTTCAGCTTATGTTTGTGCCGCTTCCAGATTTGCTAAATATCTCAAAGACACGTGATATAGGTGATTATAATCACTTATGATCAAGTGGGTAGTCTAACTATTCGGATTATCAGGCATCATAGAACATTTTACAAGGAAAGCATTTCTAAATACGAACATGGAATTTAGTAGCAGGAAAATGGGAAATTTGCGAGACCCGACACACTCGTACGTGACCGCGGGATTGGCGCACTAATGGGTGCAAGTCATTAACTAAATGGCTCGGAATCACAGCACTTACCACTTCTTTACTGGTTCCGTTAAATTTACTTTACTGCTAGCCATCAAGTAAATTTTTTATTGTATATTTTTACACTTTATATTTAAAAAGAATATTCATACTAAGTGGTGAATATATAAATTATTTCAGTACCCTTTAATTTAACTCCTCTGTGGTGCCTGAATTGTTAGATTTGATTTAAAAAACGGGAGCACAAAAAAGCAACCATTACTATTCCTTTCTAACCCACAACAAAATCATGAGGAAAAACGAATCGTTTAATTTTGAATAGATATTTACAAACATTGAAGAAAGTTTTTATTATAATATTATTTACTACACGAATGTAGTGACTTAACATTGGCGTTATATAGATTGTAGGCCTTAACCAATGCAGTCGCTCTTCTATGTCGTAGCAAAGCCGTAGTCACGTTCTACATCGTGTAGCGATGTAACACCGCGAGCATTAGTTAACGCGTCATTAGTCTAATGGTAAAGAACGCTCTCATTCACAGGGGAATTTCCGGCATATCTGTGCCAAGCTACAGTTGCTTATAGCGGTTTTAAGCACGAATAAGCACCGTTCTTTTATGATGTCCAAACAAATTTATGTAAATAGTATTGAGGTAAGAAATTAAATACTTATGGAACATTTATGTTGGATTATGCTTGTTTAGTAATTATTGTGTAGATTTGATACCATACGTGACCATATCACACTTTCCTGGTATGGTTATGGTTTATATATATATCGTAACGTATTACTAATCAGTACTCACATCTACCTGCATCCGAACTTGAACCCAGGATCTCAGAACTCGTCGTTATCATCAATTTATGTGTGTTAATTATCAAGTCTTGCTTAACATAGATTATTACTATTAGAAACTTCATTAATTTACTTAAATTTATGCAACAATATCATTAGGTACATTTCAAACTTTTCATATTACGAATAAAACAAAAATACTTTGTCAAGACACTCCGAAAAACAATAAAACTTTTAAGTAATATTTACTACGATGTACACCTGGAAGCGACAGTACTAAATGTAAACTCATTAAAGTTTATAATGCGTAAAACAATTTAAACGTTTACGGCGGGCCATAAAACAAGTGCCACCTTAAAATTCTGATTGCCGACCTAACGGCGTCCGTTCTCAGATTGTTTACAAACGGAATAAGGGTGAGTCGTATAAACATAAGTGTTTCATTAAAAATAGTAAATATTCTGTAAGCTTTTTTAAATTATGTAAAATTGTAGAGTAAACTTATTTAAAAGTAACTAAAACTGTTTCCTGGAAACAGTAATAGTTGGAAACAGTAAGAGTAGATTACTTATTAACTAAGTTTTTTACTGGAACCTTAACTATTGAAATTTTTAAAGATACTTAACCTCCGCCTTACTGTAAGTATTAGTTTTTGAATTAAGTAGCCTATGCCCGTCGTTTTAACATATTGTTATCAATTCCAGTTACTGTCAGCTCCATATTCTTTTACTACTACTACTACGAAATATAACTACGAAAATACTACATGTTGTGTCCTACTCTTCAAATTTAAATAATCCCGAGTTCGGGTCCCGGTGGCGACAAATGTTTGTGTGATGAGTATTTATACCTTACTAATGGTTGTTAATATATTTCTATCAAAAATTTTCATATATGTATGTCTATCTATTTTATTTAGATTAAGGCTCAGGATAGACTCGAGCCTCTCGGCTGGGATGTATATGAGCTGGGATAACAATGGTTTTATGTAGGAAAGTATGTTATTTATTATGTTGTGTGTATATGTATTTTTCATAACAAAATCTAGTTGTTTATGATATATGACTGTTTTGAGAATATGTCTGCTTTTTGTTATATGGACTTTCAGATTGTATATATGTGTAGATATTTTGTGCCACAATAACACTATTATTAATTCCTACAATCTTTTGGAGGATTGGGTATAACGAAGGTGCAACAAAGATGCTGAATTAAATGAAAAATAAGAACAAAAGCCTCTTTTCAGGATAACCTTTCAGTATTCAGAAGTAGCAGATTTCATACAAAGCTTTATTGAAAGAAGGGGTAATATAGATCAACAACTTCTTCAAGAGAAAACATCGTCAAAGAAAGACATTTGCGAAGTGCTATTACAAGAAAAATCGTATGACTAAAAGTATCTGCGCCAATTGTAGAGGATTGTGATTGATAGAGTTAAGAGATATGTGGTGAAGTTAAGCTTGATTTTGATGATAAAAAAAGCAGTTTATTATAAATTATAGTTTCGTTTTATCTTCGAATGTTCTGTGGAATATCAAAAAAGTCTTTTTTTTTGTTCTAAGAAAAGTTGCTGTTGGCTTTCTTCTATCCTTAACCAAGTCTATTTTAGTTCCAATTACAATTTAAATAATACAAAAACGATACAAGGTCAAACTGAAATTAATATTCAGTAACTGATCTGTTCATATAAATCAAAACACCACATTATTTGAAATCCAATCTCCGTACAATCGAAATGGCGTCGATAGTCCGACGTCGGTATCCCTTGTGGAAGTGTGAAGATGCCGAGGATTACGCTGGTAGGTAGTAAAAAGATTTATTAGATGTAAAGTGCCCGATTTGAAGATTATCGGTATATAATATAATAAGAAGCGTTTCTCTCCTTTCATCCTCTTCCTCCTTAAGAAGCGTCTCATTCCTTTAGGCTCACTCAAAAAGTTTCTCCCTAAAGTGCAAGTCTGCAGAGTTATGCAGTTTTGTGAGGGTCACAAAATAGCAACATCAAATCAGCTCTGAGACTACGATAAGGGCGAAGTCTCAGAGCTGATTTTAGCCTCACATTTTCCTTCATCATGTTAGTTTATGTATATATATATATATTGTTTTTTCTCTTAATATTATATTCCCTTATCTTAATAGAAACGTCATCTATATATTTATACTGTATGTACTAATGTTACTCAATCATAGATAATTACTAATAAATAGTATTTTTTTAGTGAGGCAAAGAGTCAATAATATAATGTAATTGTAGTATGATTTTATATACTATATAATAATTTGTTGTAAATCTAATTATATTGTGTTTTTTTTATATTTTAGCCTAATTAAGTCCGATCAAAATATCAGCGCTGCCTCAGATTAGTCTGTTGCAGCTTATGCTGAGGTCGGGTCCTAATTGGTCATTTAATAAATTATTATATTTGTTTTGTATATATGCTTATAGTCATTAAATGTTTTCATGCAGATTATATAATTAAGAAATGTGAAAAACTTATAGGTTTTATAGCTCGCAAAACCATACGCTTCCAAGATCCTTATATTCTATCAAAACTATATTTTGCATTAATTCGTACAGTACTCGAATACAGCTCAGTTATTTGGTTACCACAATATGAAATATACAGCAAATGCATCGAACGAGTTCAAAAGAAATGCATGAAAAGCTACCGACTTGGCTTGAATCATACACTTCGTTCATACCCAAAGAAATTACTAAAATTTTATTAACAACGTCTAAAATATCGTCGTTTATATATGGATTTTGTCAGACTGTTGAAAATTATTAATTTCTAAATCGACTCTCCTTTTATTTTATTAATAGTAAAAATAAATATAAAACCAAGGGTGCGTAACTGTTTTGCAAACGTTTTCTCGCTGCATGTGTTCAATAATAATCATTTCTTTTGCAATCCAATTATCAGGATGTGTCGTCAATACAATGAAAAACTCCTCACGACACATTCACATTATGTTTTTGAAACAAGTCCTACAAAATTCAAAAAGAGCGTGATGAACATAATATTTGAGTTGGTTTACATGTGACATTGATTTGATGTTACCATAATATTAATAATTACAAATAAGTATAAATTTTACAGTTTAACCAGTTTCCGACACTAAAAGTCTTCATCTCCTCCATCGATTAATGTCACAAAATAAAGTAAGATAGAATGTAGAAACATGTTTTATTAAAAATGTATAAAGGTCAATCTTTATTTCTTTGTAACTATGACGTGAACATGAGGTAATATTTTCTTTAAATTATACTAGACACATCAAATGTTATCAATTATTTTCTTCTTTCATGTATATTGCAATCTACTTATTCATCTGTAGAAAATACAGTACTTGATCAAGTTTAATTACAATTGGTAAATTTTGAATAAGTCAAATTATTGTCTTTAATGCAACATGATAAATATTATGTATATTGTCCGAAGCAACAGGATATAAACATTATACGTTTCATTATATTAATAAATTATACAATGGTAATAATATTTCAATAATACATATGTTGAACTAGCTAATGTAGTAAACTTTGTGCCTAAAGTCAACGAATGAAACGAAAGTCAAAGAGGTGAGTTGTAACTGCGGATGATGGCTGATGTATAAAAAGGATGTTATAATTTAATAAATAAATAGTTCATTCCCCTTGCTTTCCTTTATATTTAAGTAAACAATTTGTTGTTCTTGAGAGAGAAATCCAGCAAATAGATGATCAAGAGATAAACCGAATTATACGATTTGCTAGTCTTATGTGTTACATAACTGAACTTATGCGACTTTGAATCATGTATTTAGATAAGTAACACTATTTATCTATTATCGTAAGAATTAGATAAAAAACAAGGTAAATCTTCTTAGTGTACAGATTAGTTTATTCTATAATCTAGTAAGTGAGACATCACATCACTTACATTGCAGAATGAACTATTTTCCTTTCCCTGATTATGTTTCCAAAGTTTTATTGACGTTAATTATGATATTGCCATAAATTATATTAATATTTATGGCAAGATTCTAGTTATATATTTTTTTATTAATGTCCCAAATAACCTTAATCTAGGTTTAGGTTTGGATTTTGTGTAAGTAGAACCGGAGGAAAGAGTATGATTTGTAATATCTACTACCTACCGTACCGTACCAAATATGTACTACCGTTCACACTGTAACTTACAAATTCAATTTTTCATTAAACTAAGATTTGTCTGAGACTAGAAGTAAGTGGACCACTAATCATGTCGTTTTTCTGCTTAGTCTGTTTCTACGACATCAACAGAAGTGAACAGTGGCCAATGTATATTATTATCTAATATGTAATCGCTTAGATGCTCCACTTTTAAAATCCTACAGAAACATAAGTTGTATTGACATATATTCTTTAATTACCATAAAGTTTTGTAACATAACAATATTTGTTATTATTATGAAAATTTGTATCAATGAAAATGTTTTATTTAATTATACTACAGTAAAGTTAGAAACTAGTTAATAGCCTTTACGTATACTTTATTGCGTATTGTTTATACTTTTGTCAAAGTTTAGCAGTATCAAAACAGTGTCAATAATATTCATTTTAACTATTAGTTATCTTTATATACTTGTTTCTAATTATTTTATTATAGTATGTGTACGGATGGTTTTTATTTAAGTAATTATAATTATATTTTTTTAAATGTAAAATAAAAATTAACAGCGACCTGCATACAGCTCTGGTGCTGAATACAAGCACATGCTTTGGCCGCGAAAATTGAAAATTCAGTATAAAATTTCAACCGCGTTGAGCCACTGAATGAAGCCTCATTAAATGTGATGCTCCCGTAAATTGCAATATATTGTACTGGCCTAGGGTTGACCGTGTTGCACGATTTAAATAGTTCTCTTTTTATCGCAGAAGCTATGTGACAGATTTGGCAGTGACTAAGTTAATTCCTATATAACTTCCGTTTCGAAAACGTTGCTGTGACTTTGTTGGCAGGTGTAAAAATTAAATAATTAGATACCAGGATCTGCCGTAACGAGCTTGGTAACTGGATGATTGGGTACCTCTTACCTATTGGGTACTTATTTCTTCTGCGAAATCAATTTATCTTGTGTTTCGGCGTGTTGAGTAAGATAATTTATGCAGAAAACTGGTAGGTAATCTGACTTTACATCTTATATCACATGTATATAATATGCTACGAATCTCACAGGAATTAACCCTACAATAGGCGATTATAAACACTTACTTTCAGATGGGCAGTCTACTTTTTGTTTACAAATTTAAAAATAAGCAACATCTTCTAGAACTTGACTTGTTGTAATAAATTTAATTATTAGTTCGAAAAGAAATAGATAAAATATTTCTGTAATAGTTGTAAAACCAAACCACCCAGTGTTAGTATAATCATTATAAAATACAAATGAATGTTACAGTATTACTGTTATAATAATGTATTAAATTTCATTACAACAATGTTTTGGTTTTTAAATATTATTTGAATGGCTCTGGGAGTCACTATCGGGACAAAATGATCTATTACTTAGTCTTACACTTAATCGCGGTATCATGATGATTTTAAAAAAAGACTGGGATTTGATGTTATAATAGTGTACAAAATTTTATAATATAAATGGTTTTTAAATATTATTTTTACGGGTCTGAGTGTCACTATTGGGACAAATGGGTGATTTTCAAAATCTAAGATAAGAACACACGCAGAAGCATACGTGAAATGTTGAATGGGAAGGCTGGTCTTCACGACACAGGGAATCTTAGTGTGGAGACCAGTGATACTGTTAACAATCCCAACTAATATTATAAATGCGAAAGTGTGTTTGTTTGTTTGTTTGTTACCTCTTCACGCTTAAACTACTGGACCGATTTCAAAAATTCTTTCACCTTTGGAAAGCTACATTCTCCCCGAGTAACATAGGCTACTTTTTATCCCGGAAAAATCGACAGATCCCACGGGATGCGCAATAAAGGCTTCGCTCAAAAACTACTGCACAGATTTTTATGCGGTTTTCATCAATAGATAGAGTGATTCTTGAGGAGTTTTGCGGCATTTTTTATCTCGGAAAAACGGATAGTCCCACGGGAAGCGCGATAAAATCTTCGCACCATAAACCGACTTCCGCGTATATGTAGCCGTGGGCAAAAGCTATGACCCTTAACCCTCTATACACCCAATCCCGAAATCCACGCGGGCGAAGCCGCGGGCAGAAAGCTAGTTAAGTAATAAATGTATTAATAGATACTTATCATCATAATGTTTGTAACAGTAACCTAAATTGTAATGCGTTGTTTATGTACTCAAAAAAAAAAAATAAATAAAAATAAAAAAAAATAAATAAAAATAAAAAATTCAAATTAAGGACTAAAGCACTGTAATTCTGTAATTTGAAAATGTAAAAATAATAATATAGGTTATAAAATTTTTATACAATCTAAAATGAAAATCTAAACAATGAATAATAATCATTATTTTAAATTAATATAGTTTGTTTATATTAATTACTTTCCAATTATTAACAAATAATTACAACATAAAACACTGAACAATATTTTAATTTCAGAACCTTTTATAGAAGATTCAAATCATTAGTGTAGAAAAAGGTTTGTATGCAATTATACATGATTAGATAATAAAATACTCACGACTACTACTCACTCACCTCAAAGACAAATTCAGTATAGAACAAAGTTGTCAAGCTGCTTAATTCAAAATATATATAATATCGTGTCTGCATTATAAACACACGTTCGTTTTTTAAAATTCCTCGATATATTAAAATTGTATAAATTAATTAATTAGCAGCAGAGGGATTTTGGAGCCCTTTGTGTGTTCTATCGGCTCTTCAACGGGGAGTGCTCCGAGGAACTGTTTGACTGCTACCAGCGGCACCATTCTATCACCGTACCGCTCGACGCCACAATAGACTACCTGGTTCCGTTCCCGTCTAGTACGGTACGTTTCCAGCGATCATTTCTTCCACGGACAGGTAAGCTGTGGAATGATCTTCCTGTTGCGGTGTTTCCCCTGCGCTATGACATGTTCCTCTTCAAACGAGGCTTAAAGAGAGTAATCTCATCATGGTAGGCAGCGGCTTAGCTGTGTCCACCCCTGAAATTGCTGAAGTCCATGAGCAGCGGTTAACGCTTAACATTAGGTGTGCCGCTTGCTCGTCTGCCACATACGGCAATAAAAAAAAATGTAATTATTATCGAAGATGTCCTAAAGAAAGGCCGGGTCAAGAGTACTCGCAACCGACGAGCATGCATGAAGACGCTCACGAAAGTGGAGGAAGCAAGAGAAGTGTGCCAGGATCGTAGCAAATGGAGAGAGGTGGTCTCTGCCTACCCCATTGGGAACAAGGCGTGACATGTATGTATGTATAAATTACTATTACAATTTCCAATTTAAATGTATAAAGGTTAATCACTATTTATGGTTCTCGAGATCCGCCATTCAATCAATCAAATCTTTTTTATCAAATTCCAGTAACTCTTGTCTTTATTGCACCAAATATAAAAACAGAGAACAACAGCTAAAATAGCGTATGCAAGGGCGGACATATCTCTTACAATTAAATGTATATAACAGTATATACGTATGTAAAACTATACTTCTAATTATAAATAATAACCATATACTTTAATAATAGTGGTTAATTTATATGGTAAATATACAGTATATAAGTACATTTGCTTTATAGTTATATAACATACATATTATATAGACATTTGTAAAGTGGGGTATTTAATTTTTCAGCTTCATTAAAATTAATGAACAAAAGCCAACAAATTTACAGTTTCATTTAAACTCCGAATAGGTTGTAAATATACATAAATAAATATAAATAAACAACGCCTACTTCAAAAGTCGTCTCGGGGCGATTGTACCAAAGAGTAATAGCCAACCCTGGAACAAGCAAAATGCGCCATTTTGTATGGAAAATGTTTATTTATCTCACCATTTCGACTCTCCCGAATTGGCGGACTCCCATTGTTTCCAGTGAAAGGTCTGCTCGAAATTTGGACTGCTTGAAGAAAAAGCGATATTTGTAATGGCTGCGGAGGTGACTTAATTTTGTGTTGTGATTTTACTTTATCGAATAACTTTATAACGTTATTAAAGTAATTAAAAACTGTTCTTAATAATATATTTTTTTTTCCTCTTAGCTACAACTAAATGTTAAAGAATTTTAGTTCATTTTGGATGCTATTTATGTATTTTTACAATTACATCTGAATAACAAAGTTATATATTAAAGGAGCTTCAGTGGTGCTATTGTCTAGGCACTGGTCTACGAATCAGATAATTCGAGGGACTCGGGTTCATTCTGCCATGTAGCTATGTATTTATCGTTTTAAGAATTTTATATGTACATTTATCTGGCAGTGAAGGAAAACATCGGAGGCAACCTGCAGTAATTCAAAGGCGTGGGCAGTCACCCAATACGACTGACTATGACGACTGACTACTGGGTATGTAACCACCGCATGCGAATATAAACATTAATAAATAAAATAATAATAAATATTTGTTACACTTACACCAATTAGCCTAGCCCAAACTAAGCTCTATAAGGCTTGTGCAATGGGATCTAGGGTAACGGATAGACATACATATATTATACACTAGCTGGCCCAACAGACGTTGTCCTGTCAAATGTCTCAAATGTCAAATGTCTCAAATGTCACGTTGTCTCACGTTGTCTCAAATGTTTTTAAATAAATAATTTAGCTGAAAAACAATATCTATATGACCGTATTGTGAATCTAAACCATTCTCAAGCCCCCTGGAATACACACAAAAAATTTCATCAAAATTGGTCCAGTCGTTTAGGAGGAGTTCAGTCACATACACACGCACACAAGAAATATATATATTAAGATATATAAATAATTTTTATTGAAATATATATCAACAACCATGACTAAGGTACAAATGCTCGCATTCATCACACAAACTTCTGCCCCCACCGGGATTCGAACCCGGGACCTCAGAGATGGCGACACCTTGAAACCGGTGTATTATCCACTCGACTATGGAGGTCGTCAAAGACAGAAAGAACATTAACACGTAATTTAACAAAAATAAAAACGTTTACGAAGAAAACGTATACAAAAACTAAAGCTAAACTGTATTGTATCAAATTATGTCATAGATTTATTAAATAATATCTCATACGTGTATTCTTTAATTATTAATAAAATTACACTAAGAAATTACCAGACATAGAAATCCAACAGAATCTGAAACCTAACATGCAAAGTCTTTTATGTTACCGCTTTTACATACATACATACATACACTCACGCCTTTTTCCCATGGGGGTAGGCAGAGATTACCGCTTTTAAATGACAAATATTTCTGAATTGTGGTTGTAAGACAAACATTTCTAAATTGTGATTGTAAATAACAAACGTTTCCGAATCCTGTAATAATTACATCTCGTGCTTATTTCACGATAAGTCATACGTAACTCGTCCGATCGAAACGCAAAATAACTCATGATGAAACAACGCACAGAGTTCTCGTAGCAATCCAAATTATTCATGTTAATTCGCGTACAATTAGCAAGACCACGATTCTGGTATAATTAATTTCGGCCGAGTTGTAAAGGAAATCTTACGGAGCTATTTGTATAACCGGCTATAAATCGAGTCGTGGTTGCTGGAAATGTTGATCTGTGTAGCCTGAAGGATGTTCGTTCCACCTTTGCTAAATAATTGTAAGGAATTGCTAAATTCTTTAGGGATGTTGCTACTGTTTAGCTGGATCGACAATTGATACAAGCTCACTAGATTCTGTGCTTACAGTGCAAAGAAAACAAATTGAATTTTAATTGAACTTTCATTGTTATACATAAAAATAGCGCGAATTCTTTAATTTCATGAAGGATGTTCGTTCCGCCTTGGCTAAATAATTGTAGGGAAATGCAAAATTCTTTAGGGATGTTGCTACTGTTTAGATGGATCGACAATTGATACAAGCCCATTAGATTCTGTGCTTACAGTGCAAAGAAAACAAATTGAATTTTAATTGAACTTTCATTGTTATACATAAATATAGCGCGAATTCTTTAATTTCATGAAGGATATTCGTTCCGCCTTTGCTAAATAATTGTAGGGAATTGCTAGAATACTTTAGGGATATTGCTGTTGTTTAGCTGGATCGACAATTCATCCGAGCTCGCTAGATTCTGTGCCAACAGTGCAAAGAAAACAAATTGGACTATTTACTTTCATATTTAAACATAAAATAGCGCGAAATCCTTTAATGTATACTGTTAGTTTATGTGATACTCTTATTGTGAAAACTTCGTATATGCCGTGTTCACTAATATTAAAAACTACACTGTGCGTGTCTTTTATTTGTTTTGTAGTCATAATTAGTAATAATCTTGTGTACGTTTGAAGTTGTGAACCAAATAAACAAAAAAAAATTATAACAATTTTAAGATTATAATCCACAATGGTGCGTCATTGTGGATTAATGAGTGGCACTGACGTAGACTCTTCCTTTTCCATTGGAAACTGATTTTATTTGCTTAATTTTATATTTAATGTATTTTTTTAAGTAAATGTAACTTTCTGTGTGTATTTTATCTTGTAGTTTCCGACAGTGTGTTTAGGAAATCTGCAGTCGCAGATGCTTACATTCAGCACTATCTTGAGTGTATTTGTGGAAGGTGCGAGAACTGAAGGTTTTGCACCATGTCTGCTAGCAGACTCGATGTGGTTCCGGGCCGTTAGGGTTGAACAAAAACGGCGACCAGCGGGGCCGGTCCGGGAAGGCCGCCCTGCATTGCACCGGTCGCTGTCAGTCGACGACGATCGACGGATCGACGATCTCCCCAGTCCTACAAGGCGGCGAGTGAGCAGCTCTGGCCTCTGTTGAGCCGACGCCGATGGGGTCATGGTTCCTACGACACTGTCACGTTCTCCTCGGCGCGTCTGAGGGCGATGTCGGACGCGCCGTCGATCGAGCACTCGCGCAAGCGTCTGTGGAGGGGCATCGCCGAGGTTTTTAGTGGGTAGGCCTACCCCCTTCTGGGGAGGAGAGCCCCACATAACTCTGCGCCTTTCCCAGGGTGCAGGGTATGCAATTCAATGCACTTTCCTCAGCGTTACAAAGAAAAAGGGTTGAACAAAAAAGAGAGTTGACGCAAGTTGAGCGCACGTCTACTGTCTCGGATGCTCATGATCGTGAGGGGTGTGAATTGCCCTGCTATAAGTGGTATATAATGTAACCACGACATTTAGTGAGAACAACAAAAAATAACTTCTCAGATTGATGGACGCATTATCAAATTATATTGCATTAATTGTGTTTCTAACCATGAGTGGATGTTACTCTTTCGCGTAAAAACTACAAAATGGATTTTAATGAAAATTTATGATAATATATCTTATACATCAGGAAAACACATTGATAAGATTGATCCACCGTAATAATTTATTTCCAAATCTATTTTTTGTTTTTTTATAATGTGGCATTAAAAATACATACAACTCTAAATTTTCACTCTTCTATCACTTTTTTATAGTCATTTTAATAAGTTACTTATTTTCTTCCTACAATGGAAATTCCTAACAAATAAATATATATGGCAAGACAACGTATGCTGGGATAGCTAGTATATAAATAATACATTATTATAAAATCAAAATCAAATTTTTTTCAAATATGACTTTATCGAAATATCTTTGAATCGTCCAAATTTTTTTTCCTACCCTATTCAGGACGTATTTTTAGCTGATAAGAAGAATGGGCGTAAGAAACTTATCAGCTTTATCAAAAGTAATAACAACAATTACAATAAATTATGTTGTTATCATACAACGTACATATGTGTTTACAATTCGACGACCTCTATAGTTGAGTGGATAGTACACCGGTTTCAAGGTGTCGCCATCTCTGAGGTCCCGGGTTTCGGGTGCCCCCGGTGGGGCAGATGTTTGTGTGATGAATTGTACCTTAGTCATGGTTGTTGATAAATATTTCTATAAAAATTATTTATATATGTATAATATATGTATGTATGTTACCCTAGATCCCATAGCACAAGCCTTACAGAGCTTAGTTTGGACTAGGCTAATTGGTGTAAGTGTAACTAATATTTATTTTATTTAAAAAATATATACAGGACAACAAATATTTACACTTAAGAATGTAATGTCTTCAAATCAACATGAAGCATTGGCATCATTTAAAGAATCATTGACTTTCTAATAGCCCTTACTCATTATCGTCTTTTTAACATGTACCTTGAACTTATGAAAAGGCAATTCAGCTACACTATGTGGAATCTTGTTATAAAAATTTATACATTTGCCCATAAATGAACCTCTAGTTTTTGTAGCCTGTAACGATAAAACATACAAAATTTCAAGACTTCCTTTCTTTTTCTTTCTAATAATATAAAAAATTACCATTTACATTTAGCTTATGATATAACGTGGCAGCAACAAACGCTTTGATTCCATTCAAGCATTGGAAATTAAGAAGAATTTTATAAGTCCTTTCAACGCAAAATGAATAAAAATACAAGTTTCTCGCATCATCAAGCTTAGTGGGCCCCTTTCACGTTTCACTCATAAAAGGGCCGTGCAAAACGTAGGGACTGGTGCCTTTTATATGAATTCACTCATTCGTTTCCAATAAGAATTTCAATACGCGCGGAATTGGTTTTTTAAAACATTTCACTCTGAGTTGCAATTCAGATTTGTGCTTTTAATTAAATTTCAGACCATTTATACTTTAGGGGAATTACTGTTTTAATAAAATTCGGCATATAAATATGATTAATTCTAAGCAAGATTTATAACATAGTAAATATGAATTTTAGAACAAATTGATTTTTATTATAATTTTATAATGATAGCTATATTTATATTTTTTTGTTTTTCTAGTTTTCGCGTAAATTGTATTTAGATTAATTGTGAATTATATGTTATTTGATGTTTTTCAATTATTACGTCGATAGCTAGAATATGTCTTCTATTTTTAAAACAAAACAACGAAGATATTTATTTCTTTATATGTTATCATATTATATACATATTTAAATTCATCTTGTTTCATCCTTAAAATTTCCTTTTCTAGACATAGATGTTGTTTAAGAATCTCCACATTCATCAGTCAAACGCTGCTAACATTCACTGCTATTCTACGCTCTTCACTAAATAACTAACTCTGCCTCCTCATGTGAATTGTTCAAAATAAGACGATAAGTGTCAAGTAAGTAGGAAAAAATCTACTATCTGTGCAGAAAAAGTCGTGTGCACTATCTAATATATTTACAGATGTAGCCTATACTATGTTATTATGTTGTATAAGTTATATTATTGTAAAGTTTCATTAAAATCCCTTGCCGTTTTTATGTGAAAGAGTAACGAACAGCCATGGATATAAATTTTCATGTTTATATTAATAGTAGAGACATAAAACTGTTTCTAAAATATACAATACAGAAACGTCATATTTTAAGAGGTTTTTATTAAGAGGGTTAGTATTTTTACATTTGATTTTAACAAATAGGTTACATCAAATGTTAAATGCTACATCAAACATATGCCAAACTTGAGCATCAAGATTGGAACTTCCGTGCCTCGAGCGAACTACTTTAGAATAACCCTTTGTACGACAGGAGCAGACACGAGCAGACACTCAAGAAGGTTATCCCTCCAAACAACGAGACCATCCATATCTCTGTGATCAAACACAGATTTATTTTCAAGAATTCCTCTCACGTCTCAATAATATATTTCGCGTTTGATTTACACGACACGTGTCGGCGTGAAGAGAAAAATATTCAAATAAATTACGCATTTACTCACGGATACGATAGACGATTGTTTAGTGTAACAAAATTATGTTTTTCTAATAATATATATATAATTGTGCCAGTATCGTAGCAAGTGGAGAGAGGTGGTCTCTGCCTACGCCATTGGGAACAAGGCGTGACATATATGTATGTATGTAATATATATATATATATATATATAAATTGCGAATTTGCACGAATTACAAGCAAAATAAAATGCATTAAAGCTTTTTACCTGTTATTTTAAGTCTGCAGTGTCTGGAACCTTTCAAAGCGCAATTTATATGTTTATATGTACATGCATATTTACTAAGTCGATGTTTTTGTACATTATTGTGTAAATTACTAACATTACAATAAGATCACTTTGAAAGTGGCCATTTTATAAATACAATAAATATATACTTACTAAGTCGAAGTTTTTATAAATTATTGTTTAAATTACTAACTTATAACAATAAGATTACTTTGACAATGGCCACTGATCTAGAGTCGACGCCCATATCGCAGGAACTAATACAATTTCAAATTAAAAAAATATTTCTTACACTCACACCAATTAGCCTAGCCCAAAGAAAGCTCTATACGGCTTATGTTATGGGATCTAGGGTAACGGATAGTCATACATATATAAATATATTTGGTAGAAATATATTAAAACAACCATGACTAAGGTATAAATGCTCGCATTCATCATGCAAATATCTGCCCCCACTGGGACTCGAATCCGGGACCTCAGAGATGGCGACACCTTCGACACATTTAAACTGGTATACCAACTACTCGACAACAGAGGTCGTCAAATAACTTACATGTTATGTATATGCCAGGGAAAAACTAGGTGTACTCTTTGTCCCCGCTGCAGAGCTCTGCTACGGAACCTGTAACGGATAATGGCGATACGAATCTTACGAGGCTACCATACCATCTCGTACGAGGCGGCGACGGTTCTGGGACGCTCCCCCCACTCGACATCCTGGCCGACATGTACGCGGCGACGTATGCGTCGCGGCGTATTGACCGGGGGAGCGATGCCGATGGGGGGAACGCCCCGGAACCCGCGCACGAAGCAACCCGACGGATTACGGCGGCCTGGCGTGCGCAGCTCGAATAACGTATCTGCGCGCGCCAGCGAGCCGTCGGTGCCGTACTCCCGCACCTCGAAACTTGGCTCCGCGGGAAGGAGGAGGTTACCTACCGACTGACTCAGATTCTCACCGGGCACGGCTGCTTTGGTGAGTATCTGTGTTGAATAGGACGGGAGGGATCGACATTATGCCACCACTGCGCATCCGACCTCGACTCGGCCCAGCACACGCTGGGGGAGTGCTCCGCGTGGGCCTCTGAGCGCCGAGTCTGGGTCGCAGAGATCGGGCAAGATCTGTCTCCGCCGGCATTGATTGCGGCAATGCTGGCGGACGAGGGAGGTTGGAGGGCTGTGACCTCCTTCTGTGAAACAGTGATGTTCCAGAAGGAGGCCGCCGAGCCGGGTCGGGAGATGGCCGATCCCGCTCGAAGGAGACGGCGTTGGGCTCGGTAGCACAGCTGCGGCACTGCCGCGGGTCGCCGGCGGGCGCAAGGAAGTCGCCACGCCCCTCCCGTGACCGGAGGGCGTCGTCGGTGAAGGAGATCGGGGGAGGTATTATAGCCTCTCCCGAGGAGGACTCCCCTGTATGGGCAGGGGAGCGGAGGCTGGGAGTTCCCGGAAGTCGCTTAGCGTTCCTGGGGGGTCCCTACACGCCTGAGGTAGGCCGTCCCTGAGGTTTTTAGTGGGTAGGCCTCCCCCTTCTGGGAAGGAGAGCCCCACATAACTGCCGGCTCGCCACAACCGGGGTATGCAATTTAATGCATTTTCCTCAGGGGAACAAAAAAAATGTGTACTCTTTGTAGCTAACCTGTATTGAAACAGCGTAACCATAAACCATAAACTTTCATGCACGCTCGTCGGTTACTCTACGTCGGGTACTCTTGACTTGACCTTCCTTTTTGATATATTTATATATCAATTAATGAGAGATGGCAGTAATCAATTATTTAACGATATAAATTTATTTAAAAAAAATACAAAGCGTCCCCGTACGTGGTAAGTATTTTCTGAAATATATTAACGTTAAGTAATTATCCTCTTTTTGAAAGATCAAATAAAACATTATTTACTCAAAACCATTTTCAATTATGTTGTCAAAATAGGCTATACCAATAGATCAAAGACCTATGTTTTGTTATACGAGTTACATTATTATATATAAACGAAATATTATGGTAACTATCAAGCTTTTACTCTATTACCTTTATGTATATTTGTATTTATATATATATATATATATATATATATATATTATATATATATATATATATATATATATATATATATAATATTATATCATACACCCAAATTACATATATACATATATATAATATGATTATGTGCAGAAGGTTGCCCACGACAAGAAAGAATGGCTGATTGACTGAAGTATCAACCTAAAGCCTAAACTATTGGAAGAACAAAAAATTTCAGTTCAAGGCCTCAAACACATCTAGACTCACATATTTATTTGCTGCCGCCAATACGAGTAGACGGGAGTGTATGATAAATTTGACAAGCAACGTTCCGCCATATTGAAATTGAGAATTCCATCTAACTGGTACATGTATAATACTTTGAAATGTCGCTTTCTATATGAGAACATAATGCGCGTAAGGTATACAGGCTGTTCCGGTAACAAAAAATATTTTTATTAGTCTTTATATATTTTAATTTTATAGCTTATTTGCCATTTATGCACTATAATATAGATTGGTTAAACTAAATCCGTTGGCTAAACTTGTTTTTACTTAGTTACAGTTAGCCTATTGAATTATTTCATAATATAGCAAACTATATTTTTCTAATTATTAAGCTCTGTGCGAATCACGTTTGCTGAATATCTTTCATATTATAATGTGTCTTAATGCAATTTTTAAATTACTTTTATTCAGACAAAATCATTTACATAAGTGTTGTTATTGTGTATATTATTAGTGCAACCGAAGTCTAAAACATTATGAATTATTAATTTATTTAGGCTTTAAATAATTTATGAAATCGAAATATGAATAACTAACTTGTGCCCGCGACTTCGACTGCACAGATGTTAGATTTATTTCTACAAACTTGACACTTATCAATCGTCATATTTTGGTCAATTTACAGAATATCTTTATAAAGTATTAAATAATTATTAATATATAAAATATATTACTGTATTTTTTCATTAAAATCCAAACATTTAAAAGCTCGGCAACGCGCTTGTGACTCCTCTGGTGTTGCGGGCGTTCATGGGCGGCGGTAATTGCTTACCATCAGGATCCGTCTGCTCGTTAGCCCCCTATCTCATAAAAAAAAAAACATCCATAGTTACAAATTTTCGCGTTTATAATATTAATAGGGATTTATAGATTCACAACTAATATGGCGCTTGCAATACAGATGATTGTCATAGTGCACATAACATACTCGTAGCATTGGAATGACGAATGACATATCTTGTTCAAATAAAATTACACTAATTGACTGAATTTAAACGGCAAAGCTTCGACACGTTAGTGAGATATCTAGGTACCTCTTGTTTGTGTAACATCATTGTTATAAACAATGTTGGAAGCACTGTCCAAAGTGCGTAAAGTACCGTATTTAAGCATGATACTTTATCTCCTTTTTTTTGAATTCTTCATTATTTTATTCAAAAGATATATCACGTTGCTAAAATGAGAAAATGAATTTTCTAACCACCCTGTTTATACATTCTGTTTGAATACCGCTTCTTTTCTATTACAAGTGTCAGTCTTAATATAACGTTATACAATGGAAAGTGTATTATTTTTTTTATAAAAAAAATCATTGTCGTGCTCTATATATAGGAAATATTCAACAATTTACATTTAATTGTATTCATTACCGACTTAATTTTAAATAAATACGAAACGAATGTCTAAAAGCAATTCAGTCTCTTTGTATCATTTTCACTTCTAAACCGATTTAAATTATGTTTGGAAAACAGATTTTATTGAACCTGAGCAATGACATTATTTTTTAATGTCAAGCCTACAACCGTAAGGGATTGAAATAAAGGATAATTAAAATTATTTCAGCAATATTGCAAGTGTAAAATATATACAATGTTACGGAACAAGATATTAGCAAGAAAGTCTTGGCTATATTAACTACTAGCGACCCACTCCGGCTTCGCACAGGTGCGATAATGATATTAAATATACTACGGAAAAACTGTGAACGTTGTATGTAATAAATTATAGCTTGAAAAACTGAAAAACACGCTTTTTAAAGTTGATCAAATTAAAAAATAAAACAGTAGTAATTAATTGAAAAATAACTTAAAGGAAATAATATAAATATATGACTATAAATAATCACATATTGCAAATATTCTCGAAGCAATAAAAGGAAATTTTCATAAATTAAAAAAATCCCTTAAATTTCATTAAATAAAAAATTCAAAAAGTATCAGGTAAAAAGTATCAGGAATATGCCAATAAAAAGTCCCACGTAAAAGAGGCCGTTCTAATTTTTTTACTGCATGTTGGTAGCACTGTGCTGATTTAGTGAACAAAATTTGAGCGGGATATGTCATTTAATTTATTTAAAACTACACTTTTTGTTGGTCATAGTTTTGAGTCCTCGGCGATTTTTAAATGGAAAATATTGATGAACAAAGAGTGTGCCTTAAATTTTATGTTTCGAATGATATTTCATATGGTGAATCACTAAAAATGTTGCAAAATACCTACGGCGAATAGTGTATATCGCAAACAAGGGCTTATGAATGGTATAAGGCTTTTAAAGGAGGCCGAGAATTAGTAGTAGACTTGCCTCGTTCTCGTAGACCTTCAACCGCTACGACCAAAGAAAACATCGATAGAATCAAGAAGCTAGTGCTCGAAAATCGACATGTGAGTCTGAGAGAGTTGGCTAGTGAGGTAAACACATCTTTTAAGTCCGTCCACAATATTCTCATTGACATTTTAGGCATGAAACGCGTCGAAAAAAGCGCAGCGAAAGTGTCGCTGAAGACATGGATTCCCGAGCTTCTACGGATCCTATCTTTATGAAACGTATAATAACTGGCGATGAGACATGGGTTTTTGAGTGTGACATGCAAACAAGCCAACAGTCTTCAGAATGGCATCTCGAAAATGAGCCGAAACCCAAAAAACCGCGGCAAAGTCGCTCCAAAATCAAGGTGATGCTGACAGTTTTTTTGACTACCGTGGTGTGGTTCACTCTGAATCCCTTCCAGAGGGTGAAACAGTGAATAAAGAATATTATTTAGGCGTCGTGAAGCGTTTGCGTGAGAGTATCCGCCGATAAAGTCCAGATTTGTGGCGACACAACTCATGGCTGCTGCACCATGATAATGCACCATCTCACACAGCCATTATAGTGAAAGAGTTTTTAGCGAAAATTTCAACAAAAGATCTCGACCAAACACCGTATTCACCTCATATGGCTCCGTCTGACTTTTTTTGTTTCCCAAGTTAAAATTACCATTTCGAGGAAAACGTTTTGAGTTGATAGAAGCCATAAAAGAAAATTCGCTGAATAAACTAAAGTCTATAACGCAAATAGTCTATGAAAAATGTATGTGTGAAGCGGTGGAGATGTTGTATTGCAAGCGATGAGGCCTAATTTAAAGGCGATAAAATAAATTTAGATGAATAATTTTAATTTTTTGTTTTATTGCCAAATTCCTGATACTAAGTACACAGAATGTATGTATATCTTGTACATCATTAAGTAATCAATACAAATTATTGTAATTTTAATTAGAATTATATTCAAGGTGTATTTATGAAAAAAGTATTTATGTACTGTTGAAATGGCAAAATCTGCTACCGAATATAAAAGTGGGTTTAATAAACATGAGTGAGTAATAAAATGAATATGACGAAAATTATGTAGAAATCTCATGCTGCATGAAAATTGTGAGGCTACTTTGTTTTTTTTCCCGAAAAGAGGCTGAAACTCATGAGAGTCGTACCACCATGATACTCCATTGCGGTGGTAACCATGAGGCAATGATGTACCACGGTGGTATGTTAGATTCCAGAGCGATCGAGGAGGCTCGACCGGTGTGACGGCAACCATTTCTCAAGAGAGGGCGCTGTGCAGAGTTAGGCTGTTAGACTTTTCAATGGTAGTTTGACGATGACGATCAGTATAGTGATTCTTGAGGAAGGCCTATATTCAATGGTACGAAGACAAGATGAAGTTCAAAAGCACCTGGAAAAGCTAGAACTAGAACCTATGAAAAATACAACACTTCAATGGTCTTTACTTTCATTCGACTTGATGTTACATAACTAATTTAAAAAGGTAATAAGCAAAAAGTCTCTAATTAATTATTCCTCGCGATATAACATAATATACGGTAATTACTGAACATTCGCTCCCACCATATCGTAACTATAAGGGTCAGCGCATTAATGGCTCTGAAGCACCATTAAGGGAACTAAGTGCGTTGTGCAAAGGGTCCGTACAATCGAACGCATATCACTAAACGCAACATTATCCTTATCTCGTGAGCATGACGTTCAAAATCTAACGTTAGTTGTGTGAGTTCCGATGTTTGTGACGGTACACGTAATGCGAATAATATGGATATAATTGTGAGGCATTTTGTTAGCAATCCAACGTATGGGCGTTCGCATCTTATCAATATTAATATAAGGTGGAAAATTCTGCCGCAATGAGAAAATAATTGAATTACATTAGGAAAATATCTGGCCGTGTAGTAACCTATTCAGGAGATGTGTAAATCTTCCACATGCTGTTACTAGTTTACCGCGCACGCGGCTTCGCCCGCGCTTTATCGGTATTTCCAAACAAAAAAATATTTTTTCTCTTAAAAATTATCTTATGTTCTTTTTTAAATATTCCCATGCTTCTGGTCAGCTCTTTTTATCAGATTTGTAGAAAGTATATACTTTTCTGTAGTAAGGTTCGGTCTTCTCTGGATCTCTAACTATCTATTCTCCTATTTCTCCATTATTATTTCTAGAAAATATGTAATCAGAAATATAAAAAGCTTATTGTTATTAAAATTGTTGATTATTATCACAAGTTTTAAAGATCTGACCTTAAAAATGACCTATTTTATAGAAAACTAGCTTTCTGCCCGCGGCTTCGCCCGCGTGGATTTCGGGATTGGGTCTATTTTGCCCACGACTACATATGCGCGGAAGTCGGTTTATGGCGCGAAGGTTTTATCGCGCTTCCCTTGGGACTATCCGTTTTTTCCGAGATAAAAAATACCGCAATACCTTGCTCAAGAATCACTCTACCTATTGATGAAAACCGCATGAAAATCTGTGCAATAGGTTTTGAGCGAAGCCATTATTGCGCATCCCGTGGGATCTGTCGATTTTTCCGGGATAAAAAGTAGTCTATGTTACTCGAGGATAATGTAGCTTTCCAAAGGTGAAAGAATTTTTGAAATCGGTCCAGTAGTTTCGGAGCCTATTCATTACAAACAAACAAACAAATCTTTCCTCTTTATAATATTAGTATAGATAGGACATATTTAAAGTGAGATCTTTTAAGATCAGTCAGATTTGTATAAACAAATTGTCACCCTTATAGTCCTTTTTTAGAATAGACTAGCTAGTGATCTTTCTGAGGCTTTAGTCTTACTGTCAATCTAATTTTATTTAAATCGATTTAGTGGTGATGGCGTGAGAGCCAGACAGACAGAGTTACTTTTGCATTTATAATATTAGTATGGATTGTACACAATACAGAGACGACAAGATACTGTACAAACAAGACGAAAATCCCAAGAGAGCAGTTAACTCAGCTACTTTATTGGGTTATGGTTTAGGTCTGAGATAATACCAGTGGCAGCACTAGGTTTGACGATGGCTCAGTTAGGCCTCCATCCGAAATCTCTCAAGGGCTGTTGGAAACTAATTTAGTGTCTTTGACGGAGTCCCAGTTTTTTTATATCATATTATTACAATTGATTAACTTCAACTGTAATAATATGTTATAAAAAAAACTGGGACTTCGTCAAATGCGGAGTTATTAGGTTGCTATTGCGACTTCTTAGACGATTGATATGATTGATGCAATATTTCCTGGTCAGTAGACAGTTGATATGGCTAACGTCATACTTATCATAAGGAATATTGGAGATCACGTACAAATGTTCGTCTCCTTCTATGCTTTGGTGTGGCCGTCAGTTGTCAAGTAATAAGTCGTCAATCGTAATTGAAATTAATTTTTATTTTAATCTGATATAGTGACAACAAGCAGACTGTCCAACTTATATATAGCCCTATAGTATCTGTAGTTCCAGTGGGATTCGCAGCAAACCTGCAATTCCCACAAAAACCACAATGTAAGCCAACATGTCGCATAAGATACAAAATCACAGTACCTTTTTTTTTGTTCCATTGAGGATAATGCATTGAATTGCATACCCTGGTTGCAGAAAGCCGGCGGTAATGTGGGGCTCTCCTGCCCAGAAGATGATGATGGCCGTCCTCAGGCTAACGCCTGGGGAGCCTTCAGAATCGAAAGTCGCATCTCTGAACCCACAGACTTCGGTCCCCTGGGTGCGCTAAGGGAACCCTTCTGGGGGGAGCGAGCGTGCAGCCTTCCCTCCTCCAACCTCCTACGACGTCACCCCCCGACCAACCGGGAGTGAGGTCCCTCCCGGGTCACTTCCACTATCTGCCTATCTTATACTTTAGATCGGAACATAGCGATACGAATACTGCTATTTTGCGGCATAAATAGGTAAGATCTTATTAATCTTATCCTAGTATAGTTTCTTTGTTTTAAAAAGGTCACAACACAACAGGATTTTTTTTGTGTTGTGGGGACAGTCACCTACACAAAATCTCACATGCACATACGCTCAAAACAAATATCGTCATACAAAATATTTATACTGCGCGGGAATTGAAACCGCGACCTGTTACGCAGTAGCCGATCACTCAGCTGTGCATCAGGTCGTCAAATATTGTCGGCATAGTCTCCATCTGTATGTGAAGCGAGGCAGACGTGAATGGTATACGAACGAACATAAAACAAAAGACAATATCGACCATATATCACAGTGTATATATTTATATGTGTGTATATGTACTTTGTATAATGAAATACTCAGTTAGCGTCGTATGTCGCAGAACCGCTTCAACAAATGGGAACAATTAGGCGCACGCTGCAACATCTGTATGTTAGTAGCAAAATCATTTATATGTTATTTAGCAAAAACATTTAATATATAGCTAAGCTCTTCTTTGTATTTTATGTTTTTTATTAACAAAATTAATAATAAATTGAATATTTATATAAATAACTTTTTTGGTTTTTATGACAAATTTGAGTGCGTTTGACAACGATCTCACCTGATGTTAAGTGAAGATGTTGTTTAAGGTGGAACACGCAAACTCAAATAGTGCCTATTTACTCTTTTTCAATTATCCCTCAATGTGTGTAAACGTATCCTGAAACAATAGCTGAAATAATCGATTTAGAATATAATAATGTCCAGTCCCTTATTAAATAAATACATTAAACACAAAGTCCTATTCATAAGCACACATTCACAATAAACATGCAAATTATTAAATTATTCATAATTTTCTTTTATTAAGAAGTTCTTTGATTCGGGCGCTAATAATTACGACACAGTCTTCGAATAATGTAGTTATTAACGGTAAATGTGTTTGTAAACTTTTTGAATACTAATAAAGATTATTGTTTAGTTATTAGTTTTAACTTGTTGCTAGCAAAAAAAATAATGGGTACCTGAAACAAACATTAAAATTATTTAGTTTGCCGGTTTGATGCCATTTTTTTTAAATTGCTATTTAGAGATTCGCAGTAAATCTGCAAGCATCACAAGAATCACTATGTTCATTGCCATCTTGATTTAATGGTACCAAGTAATTTTACTAACAACTGCTTTGGAACTGTAGTCTCGGCACTGGATTATAAATCAAATGATCCGGGGTTCCAAATTTTATTATGCCATGTACCACCCCCCATTCGACATCCTGGCCGACATGTACGCGGCGACGTATGCGTCGCGGCGTGTCGACCGGGGGGGGCGATGGGGGGAGCACCCTGGAACCCGCGCACGAAGTGCCTCAGCGGGAGTGGCACCGACGGATTGTGGTGGCCTGGCGTGCGCAGCTCGAATTACGGATCTGCGCGCGCCAGCGGGCCGTCGGTGCCGTACTCCCGCACCTCGAAGCTTGGCTCCACGGGAAGGAGGAGGTCACCTACCGATTGACTCAGATACTCACCGGGCACGGCTGCTTCGCTGAGTATCTGTGTCGAATAGGACGGGAGGGATCGACACATTGTCACCACTGCGCATCCGACCTTGACTCGGCCCAGCACACGCTGGCGGAGTGCCCCGCGTGGGCCTCCGAGCGCCGAGTCTTGGTCGCAGAGATCGGGCGAGATCTGTCTCCGCCGGCATTGATTGCGGCAATGCTGGCGGACGAGGGAGGTTGGAGGGCTGTGGCCTCCTTCTGTGAAGCAGTGATGCTCCAGAAGGAGGCCGCCGAGCGGGGTCGGGAGATGGCCGATCCCGCTCGAAGAAGGCGGCGCCGGGCTCGGTAGCACAGCTGCGGCGCCGCGCGCCGCCGCGGGTCGCCGGCGGGCGCGAGGAAGTCGCGACTGCTACGGCGACCCGGGATGGACCACGCCCCTTCCGTGGCCGGGGGGCGTCGTCGGTGGAGGAGACCGGGGGAGGTAGTAGCCTCCCCCGAGGAGGGCTCCCCGGGAGCGGAGGCTGGGGGTTCCTGGAAGTTGCTTGATGTTCCCGGGGGCCCCCTACATGCCTGAGGAAGGCCATCCCGGAGGTTTTTAGTGGGTAGGCCTCCCCCTTCTGGGGAGGAGAGCCCCACATAACCGCCGGCTCGCCACAGCCGGGGTATGCAATTTAATGCATTTTCCTCAGGGGGAAAAAAAAAAAAAAAAAAATGCCATGTACCAATGTATTTTTCATTTCATATTTTTCATCTGTCATTTCAGCTGTCCATTAAAAAGTATATTACCTATCTGACACTCACGTTGAAGGAAAACATCGCGAGCTAATCTGTATCGTATAGCAATCTGCGAAGAAATTCAGAAGGTCTATGTAGTCGATCCGCACTGGGCTAGCTTGGTTCATTAAGGCCCATTATATTCGTAGTTATATTCGTAGTTAGGGTAGGCTCGTGCCCCTCAATGTGATGAGATAGGGAAAGAGAGCTGTGATGATGATGATGATGATAAACGTATAATAGCTGACGAATGAGAGCTCACAAATTTATCCGATAATCGCCGTTCACTTCGAGTTAGTCTATTATCAAACCTTATAACTCTTGATATTTTTTTGAATGATTTTAGTGACATGGTTGCTCCGAACATGGGTCTACTTTTTTTAGAATGCCATAAACTTTCAGTACTTTTAGTTATTTGATCGAAACACCAGCTAACAGGAGTAAACCTATGAATGCGCGAATAAATCTGTATTATCAATATCAATCCATTCTTGGTCAAATACACGTCTTCCTTCAATATTTGTGTATTAAAAAATAGTGTGTATCAACGGCAGAAAAAATAATTCAAAACATGACATTTCTACTTCTGTGATTCTTGAAGAAGAAAATCTCGTCAATCCTGGCATCATGTTGATGATATTTTCTCTAGCGGCTCTTCCTTGACTTCTTCCAAGCGGTTTTTTAGAATAAGTTATATTTGGCCATTTCTTTGATATCATTCTTTCAGAAGGAATAAATGTACTTTCACTCTCAATAGAACTATTGCTAGATGAAGCAGCATTCTCCACATGATCCTCCAACTCTGAACACAGTTCTTCTTCATCCGATACTTCGTTCAAAAATCTCTCAATTTCACTGTCCCTCAATTTCAAATCCATAATAATACTCGATCGTGAAACACCAAGACGTTCTGTGCACTCAAAACTATGATATTACTAAGGGTAATAACAACACATCCAACTACAAAATGATAATAAGAGTAACAGATAAGAGTTTTGTTCTTAAACGCATAATTCAGAGGAACTACAATATTTTAATACGTATGGTCAATTTTGACCAGATGACCATTAGAGTATAAAAAATTGTAACTGCAATATTTCATTATAATTTTATAATACAATCAAACAATTAATTTGAGTTCAAAACTGCAGAAAAAGTCATAAAATATCATCTGTCAAAAAAATATTAAAAGGAAAACTTAATTTCTTTCCTAAAATGGGTCTAAATTGACCCGAAAAGCGTATGAAGGTTAAGTTATATTTTTTTAACTTTCTTATTTTTATTTTATTTATTGAGGACAACTAACATGATATACACTAACAAAATATTCATGGATACTATTAATACTTAAGGCTATGCTAAGTGCTATCTCAATCAAAAGTTGCCACGGCATGCATTAACTATAAGCAAATGGAATTATTAAAAGAAAACGAGACGGAACACAAAACAATAATTCATTGATATTTACCAGTACACAGGTGGATCAAAGGTGAATGACAGATACAACTACATGTATTTGAAATTGTACAGGCTGTTATAAAAGATGTCAATATCGTTGCTCTTAAATAAGGTATTATACCTGGCAATGCAATCTATTTAAAGTTAAAAAAGCTGAGCGTTATTCCTAGATAGGTGAGGTTGGAAAAACTTATATCTAGATGACCGAGGTACTTTGTAGGGTGCCGACAACCTCCTCATGGTGCACCCTGGGCAATGTCTTTTGACGGCTAATAGTCTGACAGAGGTCCCCCTGAGAGAGGGGCGTGGGATGGCTGGGTCCAACCTGGCGGGCCACTTGCCAGTGGTGGATGGGTGAAGCCTCTGCTTTAAGCGAGGGGGGGATCGCTGAGGATTTTAGTGACTAGGCCTCCCCTTTCTGGGGAGGAAAGCCCCACATAACTAACGGATCTTAGGGTATGCAATTTCATGTATTTTCCTCAGAGTAAGAAATAAAACAAATTTAAAAAAGGTTAAATTAAAAGAAAAAGGTACTTTATAGGGTACAGTAAATTTTAATATCTGGAGGCAATCCAGACAACTATTAAGTAACTTGTATAAGAACAACTAATCTATAATAGTCTTCTGTATACTAATAGACTACAAGATTTTAAAAAAGAAAGGCGTTCTTCAGTATATATATAGGTTATTTAATTTAAATATGTTCAGTGTACAAGGTTCTATATATATATATAATATATATATATATATATATATATATATATATATATTATTTATTATTATATTATATTATATTATATATAGTATTACCACTGCGCAGATTTAATTACGATAAGTACCCTTACCACCTCTACCACGAGTTTGCTATCGTTTTCGATAGGCATTCTACGTATATTAAACTACACAAGCCATGCAAGTTTGTTATAAAAGAATAGTATAATTACAATCCGCTAGGGGCGCTTTACAAAAACTTCATAGCAAAATTTACGCTGTCGATATCGTTTGCAAACGAATGTAAGCACGTGGTAGTTCGATCGATTCACTGTATAAAAGGAAATGATGACACGTGTATACCTAATCCTCCAGTGCACAGTGTAATGTAATATTTCAACATTTTCGTATATTTCTGTTGATCAATTTATTTTATCTCGTGTTCGAGTATTTTCTTTCATTTCCTCAATCTCTTTCACCCGTACACAAATACAAATTCACCAGACCAATCTTTCATCCACTCCGAATACCCCGGTATTGTGTTCGCGTTATCTTAATTACCGTTTGTCGAAATTCAATTTGTAGCAAACCGTTCCTTGATTAAAATTAATTGAGTTGAATATTAAATGGGACGAAACTGTATCAAAGGCGTTATTTGTCGACATTCAAAGGAGTTACTCTATACTCTTACGATTTTAGTGAATTCTGTCGACAAATACCTCTAAGTTCACTGAGATTATGAGAGTAACGATTTTTCGCTTGAATGTTTCTTTGATAATTATCATTAGGTAATGACATTTCGGGTTGGGAATGGGTGTACATCTAAAGTAATTTACACTTCACATTTTCTGCCGCGTAGGATTTACGTCATTTTAGTTGAGATATACTCGTATAAAAAACTAGCTAGTGCAAGCGAATAAAAGCATATTCGGCCGAATCTTGACGACCTCCGTACTCCTCCTCTCTTTCCTCAGGGGAACAAACAAAAAAAAAAGCTAATTGATGTAAATGTAACTTACACGTTTCGTTTGAAAAATCTGATTATAACAGTTGGTTTGGGAATTGTTGATAACCCAGGGAAGAAAACAAGATAAATTTGCCAAGAAAAAAAAAATAAAGGGCGGAAAACTTGTATAAATGTATGTGTTAATAATAACGCCAAATTTTGATCTAATTTTACATTTTTCTGCTTAAAAGAAAGCTCATTTATGTCACTGAAATTCCCAAGTCATAGTCCAATCTACTTAACTTAGGCTGAACGCAACCTCCTTGCTCAGGTGTGCCCATATTGTGAGAGAATTTTGTTTTTTCGTTCCACGTCATTTTGTATAAGGCCCAATGATAAAAGGAAGGATGTTTTGTAGCTACGAGCTTTTCACGGCACATCTAGTAAATTGGCCCTGTTTATACTTTACTCCCTTATTTTTCTGCTGGGCTTTATCGAGCGAAAAATGAATGATGATTGTAAATTATGTGTTAATTTCGTCAGAAAAAAAAAGTATTTTGTTTTTTTGTGAGATTTGCGTGATGATTTTTTTGTTCCAGTTTAAAAGTTACTATATTGAAAAACACCGTACATACATATAACCACGCGTTTTCTTCCAGAAAAGTAAAATAGACGCCTAACATTTGGCTGGGGAACAAAGATTACTGACTATTCGACGTAGTAGAATTAACTATTATTCAAAATAAACCTTTACAGTCACTTATCAACATTTCATCAATATAAAGTGAAAACACTTATCTATAAGTTTATACATATAATCAAAATCAAAACCAAAATTAACTTTATTCAAATATGACTTTATAGAAAGCTCTTTTGAATCGTCCAATTTTTTCCCCTACCATTTAGGACGTATTTTTTAGCTGATAAGAAGAATGGGCGCAAGAAACTTATCAGCTTTATCAAAAGTAATAACAACATTTAAATTAATTATGTCGTTTTCATACAATGTAATATGTGTTTACAATTTATACGGGAAAAGTAATATTTACAATTTAGAATGTATATCTTCAAATCAACACCTAGCATTGGCATCATTTAAATAAATCATTTACTTTGTAATAGCCTTACTCATTAGCGTCTTTTTAACATGTACCTTGAACTTATGAAAAGGCAATTCAGCTACACTATGTAGAATCTTGTATAAAATTTTATACATTTTCCCACAAACGAACCTCTAGTTTTTTGTAGCTTGTACGTTGAAACGGCAAGTATATTTTTATTTCTTGTGTTTAAATTATGCATTTGTAAATTAGTATGAAATGTATCACAATTTAGCTGTAAAGGTTAAAAAAGATCTCCATACCTATCCTCGTCCGCGAAAAGTTTGTTTCCTCCTCTTTCAATTCTCATTTTTAATGTCATTTTTAAAATAGTATATTATTTATATATCTAAAGCAATACTATTGTATTCTTTTAAATATACACCAATTAGTAATAGCATAAGTGTATTAATACATTCTAGTAGTCTAGTAATAGTTTTTAATACACTCATGCTGTTCCTAACTGGTGCCCGCGATTTCGTGTGCGCGGTATTAGTATTTTGACTAGTTTATATTAATGTAACGTAAATGCCTATGTTTTATTAAGATGTATTAAGATTAATATCCTTTCAGTTCCATTTTTTAAGTTAAAGAGTAACAGACATCCATCCATACAAACTTTTGCGTTCATAATATTAATGTTTAGATTACAAAAATCTAATCGGATAAATGTCGGGAATTATTTATTTAATACATATTTATTTACGAAAATTGTTAACTTTATGCCATAAAATTCAAATCCAAGCATTTTACCATTGTGGGATCTTTCCAATATTTTAATATAGCGTTCTAGTTTAAATATAGGGATCCCCGTGTATGACTGGGTAGCGAATTACTATAGCTTTAGTAGTTAATAAGTTCTTGTTGTCGCTTGCGCGGAGATTCTTTAGTCATACTCTTTTTAACACCTCACGTAGAAACGAAGGGGTGTTATAGATTTAGTGTCTGTCGTTGTGTATACATGGCACTGTGGTTCCCGAACAGATTAACAAATTATTATTTTTTTATTGAAAGGTGAATTAGACTCGAGTGAATTCAGCTATGTTTTGTGGATATCTTGGCTGGCCACCACTACAAATCAGGCATTGTATATTTTGGTCTCCCACAACATAGGTTTCAAATAAAGCGCTTGAGCAGTAGAAGTACTATTACAATATGACAAAATCCAAGATGGCCGACACCACAAAGTGGCGAAATTATAGAATAGGTACATGCTTGCGTATGGTGCCTATTGAAAGCGTGAAGTGATTTTGTCAGTTGTTTTCAAATTTTTACTCTAATTTAAAAAAATAATCGATTTAAATTAATTCCATTATGTAATTAACTGATTTATATACTGATGCTACATTTTCATTAGAGAGACTTTTCATAAAGATATTTTAAGAAGTTTATTTTTCCATACAAAACTATTCCTTATTAACTAATAATTTAGGAAGCAAACGTTACAGAGCTGTTGGTTTTTAGATTTAATTTACTAATAAAATATTTTATATCTAATGAAACGCATGATTTTATTTTCCAAACATTTTTTTTCAATATATTTAATAGCTGGAGTTTGATACGTATTTATCGATTGAATATAGTTTGGCTTAATAAATTTAAAGAGACATTTGAATGAAGTATTCCAATGGTTTCCAAGTACTCAAATCCCACTCAAGTTAAAATTTTGATTTGTATAATATTAAATATGTAAGTTGTGAATTTTAATATTAATGACAAATGCAATTTCACAGCTAAGTACTAAAGTAGCAAAGGTTAAGTTCTCGTCCGAGATTTCTTATCCATAATTCTTATTACAAGACGGCTTGTCAAAGTTTCAAAGTTTTCCTGTAGAAAATGTTATCGAAGTAACTTATGATTTTCTGGCAAGAGGTGTTCATTAATGAGAAATTTTCCGACTGACAGATTTACGAGTATAATAAGTTGATGATACATAAATATAATTACATTTTCTTATGAATGGCGGATTTGTTTTGGACACATGACTGAAAGTTAGATTACACATACGAGTATTTATCTGGGATCGGCTCTATTTCCTATGTAATATGCGCTATTTTCTTAGTTCAACTGTATATCTGGACGTTCATTATCAGTAGCATACATTAAATCACGATTCATTGATAATACACAGTTTTTAAATAATTAACTTATTCACTTTACATACTATAAAAGAGTTTATAAGAATAAAACAACATTAATAAGTGACAAATAACCACAATGTTGTCGTATCTTTGACCACAACGTTATCTGTATTTGTACGATACTTCAGCTCAGATGCTGAGGTTTATATAGATATAGTAGTGAACTATATTACGAGAGTTTTGACTGATGCCTGTGTCCCAGTCACCTCCTGGTCCAGCACTGCAATTAGAATATATATACTGCACGCTAGTCACACTTAATAAGTTTAACAGATTTAATTGCCTTAAAACATAATTATTTTAAGGCAACTATTTTTATATGGTAATGGTAATTAACTTCTGTCGCTTGCCTAGTACAGTAAACTTGTATCCGATATAGACACAACACTGTAACAATGCACATAGTACATTAGGTCTTATACAATAGAAACTTAATTATATAATTGCGTTAATTGTGCCTGAACTGAAAAGGTAGCTCTAAACATAACTCTAAATATAGCATAGCATAGCTAAACATACTGCTGGTTTTCATTTGGAAACTGCAGTGACACACGAACGTGGATAAAAACATATGTAAATAGGCATGTGAATACACATTGTTACTTGTGACGAACTTCTTAGAACTCCATGGATTCACCGTGCCTATTGTGTGTCAGTAAGAGATACTCCAAGTAGATCCCGACACTTGTGACACGGATACAGGTTTAAGGGGCCCCTTTCCGACAAACGTCAACACTCACCTATACTACTTGTGTCTCTGTCTGCCCAGCCAAATCTGGTACGAAACCGCTAATGCAAATTTACACACACGTTCTAGTGTAGAACTTACTGCACTTCTAGACTTCTTCTCTAAATCTAGACAAGCCAAGGTCTTTCAGCAGCTCCTATTTGCACAGCATATAGACTAACTACGTAACTGTTTTTTGTTAATTCATTTTAGAGATCGTAATATTTGTTTTATTTCATCGCGTGGTCTTAAGGTTTGTTTCCGGCACGGTAAGTTCTACAAGTACTATCCGTTTTGTAGCTGTTATATTAGCCTAGCCGTTATAAAAACTTAATTATATTAACTTATTTTTTTGTTGCTTTAGTTCATCTAAATACAGTTTGTTATTAATTCCAATTAGCGGGGGCGTTCGATTGTCGACTATTGTGCCGCACATTCTTGAATGTGGATTACTATGAATGAGCATTTAACTATATATTATTTATTTTAATTAATTATCACTTATCTTTAAAATATGGGATATATCCAACTTAATAATTTGCAAATAATACGTAACATTTCCAATACACAGATGTGAATATTAAACACAGGTTTGTCTGCTAGTTGATTTGTATATGATGTCCCCTAGTTATCCTTGCACACTTGTATTTATCAAACATACCTTTATTGTGTCTAGTTCTTACATGCCACAAACTGTTATATTACTTTGTTTCTGTAGGCGAGATCACGTTACTTTCATTTGTTTATTTTTGTTTATTTTATTACGATTACTTTCTAAAATCTACCTATTTTTATTCTTATAAATAAATTATTCTTATTAATTAGCATTCTAGACGCAAAATCATATAGAAAATATATGTTTTACAATCGACATTTTAAATTGGTCAGGTTATACAGTGGCTGCTACTTTTGGCTGCTATCTTCACACCGGTGTCATATGCAGTGGTTACAACTTCATACTATCACGCGGGCAGTTCTTGTTTGCCACTTTAATGCGTCTACAAGAATATTTCTGATAGCAAGCGCGCTCTCCACAAAAGACTGCTTTATAATTTCAGTTATGTCCGGTAAAAATCATAAATTAATTTCCATTTTGCCGTGCGCTCATAAATTTACTACATTAATTTACCAAGTGACGTTCACTGAAATTTATTTCGCTTCCTCGTAGTGACGTGTATTTTATTTAAGATTTGTTTATTAAACTATTTTATTAATTTCAATAAAACGTGTATAGATGAAGGAGTCTTTTTTAATGCATTAATAAATTTATTGTAAAACCATTTTATGACAAAATACTGTGTAGATATTAAAATTATAGACCTTTTTTTTTTTTTTTTGTTTCCCTGAGGAAAATGCATTAAATTGCATACCCCGGCTGTGGCGAGCCGGGGTTATGTGGGGCTCTCCTCCCGCTGAAGAAGCAGAAGGGGGAGGCCTACCCACTAAAAACCTCAGGGATGGCCTTCCTCAGGCATGTAGGGAGCCCCTGGGAACAGAAAGCTTCTTCCGGGAACCCCCAGCCTCCGCTCCCCCGTCGACACAGGGGAGCCCTCCTCGGGGGAGGCTTACTACCTCCCCCGGTCTCCTCCACCGACGACGCCCCCCGGCCACGGAAGGGGCGTGGTCCATCCCGGGTCGCCGTAGCAGTCGCGACTTACTCGCGCCCGCCGGCGACCCGCGGCGGCGCCGCAGCTGTGCTACCGAGCCCGGCGCCGCCTTCTTCGAGCGGGATCGGCCATCTCCCGACCCCGCTCGGCGGCCTCCTTCTGGAGCATCACTGCCTCACAGAAGGAGGCCACAGCCCTCCAACCTCCCTCGTCCGCCAGCATTGCCGCAATCAATGCTGGCGGAGACAGATCTCGCCCGATCTCTGCGACCAAGACTCGGCGCTCGGAGGCCCACGCGGGGCACTCCGCCAGCGTATGCTGGGCCGAGTCGAGGTCGGATGCGCAGTGGTGACAATGTGTCGATCCCTCCCGTCCTATTCGACACAGATACTCACCGAAGCAGCCGTGCCCGGTGAGTATCTGAGTCAATCGGTAGGTGACCTCCTCCTTTCCGTGGAGCCAAGCTTCGAGGTGCGGGAGTACGGCACCGACGGCCCGCTGGCGCGCGCAGATCCGTAATTCGAGCTGCGCACGCCAGGCCGCCACAATCCGTCGGTGCCACTCCCGCTTAGGCACTTCGTGCGTGGGTTCCAGGGCGCTCCCCCCATCGCCCTCCCGGCCGACACGCCGCGACGCATACGTCGCCGCGTACATGTCGGCCAGGATGTCGAATGGGGGGGAGCGTCCCAGAACCGTCGCCGCCTCGTACGAGATTGTACGGTAGCCTCGCACGATCCGTATGGCCATTATCCGACCTCGGGGGACCTCGCGCAGTCTTGCGACCACACGGGAGCCCCATACATGGCCACGGATCGCACGACGCCCTCGTACAGGCGGCGAACTCCATCCCTCGGTCCACCGAGATTGGGCAGCAGGCGATGCAATGCGCCCGCCACCCTTTTGGCTCGGGGGACCAACCGCACGAAATGCTCCTCGAAGCTCCAGCGGCGGTCCAGGGTGAGGCCCAGGTACTTGATGTACGGCCCCACCGGGACCACCGCGTCACCCACCCGGATCCGGCAGCTGGGTGGTTCCCGGCGCCTCGGAAGGCCGTCGAAGCTATTTCTAAACCCAGCCGGCGGATCGCCCGCACGACACATGCCACCCCAAGCTCGGCAAGCGTAAGCACCGGCCCGAAGTCGGCCCCAGTCGTAACGACGAGAGTGTCGTCAGCGTAGCAGACGACACTCACGCCGTCAGGAAGGCTGGTGCGAAGGACCGCGTCGTATGCGAGGTTCCATAGCAGGGGTCCCAACACCGACCCCTGCGGAACGCCGCATTCGACCCTCCTCGACGTTTCCATCCCGTCCCGTCCCATCACGCTGATCGTCCTGTCGCGCAGATAGTCCCCGACCACGGCCCGCAGGTAGGGAGGCAGCTCGTGGTATACGAGCGCCTCCCTAATGGCCTGCCAGGGGAGGGTGCCGAAGGCGTTGACGATGTCTAACGACACCGCCAACGCCACCCCTCCCGATCGGACTGCGGACTCCGACAGGGAACGAACACGCTGGACGGCGTCCAGCGTTGATCGTCCCCGCCGGAATCCAAATTGGCAGTCCGATAGGTCGGGACCCGCGCGCGACAGGTGCTCGCTGATACGAGCGGAGATAACCCTTTCGAAGAGTTTCCCCGCCTCGTTCAGCAAGCAGATCGGACGGAACGAAGACGGAACGTCGCCGGTCCTTCCCTCCTTCCTGAGGAGCACCAGCCTGGCCGACTTCCAGTCGACGGGGAACACGCCCTCACGGAGACAGCTCGTGAAGAGCTGCCTCACCGTGCTCCCCAACGCCCTGAGCGCCAGCGCTAGCACCTTTCCCGGGACCCCATCTGGTCCCGGGGCAGCGCTGCGCGCAGAGAGCCGCGAAACGGCCCTGGCGAGCTCGCTCTCCGTCACCCGGAGGTCGTCCGACCAAAGGCCGAGCGACGGGGTGGCGGGGGGACTGTCCCGGACCCTCGGGAAGAGCGTATCCACCGCTCTTCCTACGACGAGAGGGTCCAGGGTCTCCGTCAGCGGAGGGACCCACGGTCGGAGCTTGCCCAGTACCATCCGGTACGGGCGCCCCCATGGGTCCCAAAATTATAGACCTAATTCACAAAGTTTTTCAAAGCAACACATAGATCCTTTGAAATATATAATTTGCTATTGTTGTTTGGATATTCATATAATGGTTACGCAGGCTATAAAATATTATTAATGCATTATTATTATACATTAGTTTTAACAAAAGAACAAAGAAGGAAACTTATAATTCTAGTACTATTATACTACATTTAAAACTAAAACTTAAACATTTATGAATAGCAAAAACACTCCATTAAAATGTGAAATAAATCTTCTTTCACGTTTATATTCATATTTAATTATTCACAAAAAATATTGATACGTCTTAAAAATCTACCATTCTTAGGTATTGCAAAATTACAATCATAAAATACAATCTTTTACAATCCAAAAAAATGTTTTAAAATTCATCAAATTAAATTAATTAAAATTATATTAAAATATTTTATTGTCGTTATGAATATCAAACAATAATGAAAAAATCACTTTTGTTTTATGCTAGCCCGCTGAAATATTTATTTTATATAGTACATTTTCAGATTTATTGCTATAATTGCAACAGCAACACAATTTCTGAAAACACCTTTCTTTTCTATCGCTCTTATTATCTGTGATGAAAAAAGTCGAAACTAAAAGTCATAAACAACCACTGTTACTTAAAACTACATTTACTGTAATACACTTATATAATGAAAACCTGTTTCGAATATATTACTAAGATTCAACAATCGTACCCAAGCATCACACGTCACTTCGCCGCGAGCTCGTTAAGGCATACAAAAAAGAACTAATTAATGTCACAGATTAAAAGCTAACAGTAAAAAGGTTTGCGCAGTGGTTCCGAGAATGTTGGTTAGCAGAACCCAGCTTAGCGCTTTAACGAGATTGTGAATGAAATTGCTTGCAAATTCAGCAGCAATCCGAGCAGTCGTTATGTCACATGGATAAAGAAAGGATTGGATGTGCCTTTTACCTACATATTTTTCTTGTTAGATCCTCTACTTTGTGTCTTTTCTGTAATTTTTACCAAGGGAGCAAAATTCTGTTTTAAAGACGAAACTGTTTTTTTCCAAGCTGCGCAAATAAGTCTAGTTATAATCTCAAGTGCAGTGAAAGAGCATTTTCTAAAAATCTTCATGAATGCCACAGCAATTAAGTGCTACGGTGATTATTACTACTCCAAACCAATCGATGTGGGTCGACCGAAATGACCAACTAAATTCAGCCTGAGCCTTGATCATAAGAACTGTATGCCTTGGATGGAAGGGAGCTTGGATGAAGGGGAGAAGAAAATACAATTTTGTTTATGACATCGTCATTACTTTTGGATCATTTTTATATTTGAATCGTATGTAATCACAAATATAGTATGTTAGTAGTAGTATGATATAAACAAATGAATGAATTTCGCATGTGTTTACTTTTTCACAAGCCTGCTAATTTTTTTTTGCCTATGTTACATCACATTTTCCAAAAGAATACCTGTATTTTTTCGCGATAAAAATTATCTCCAACTGTGCTTATACCAAAAAGATTTTATCCGACTTACTTACAAAAAAAAAAAAAATAATTCTTGTAGTATAAATGTACTTATGGCCTTCTCTAGGTCGATTTTAATTTAGTACTTTGTAAGATTATTCAGATATATACTGTCAACCTCTATTTTCACCACCTTACGGATAATATTTTTACAAAGTTTTGAATGTCGCATTTATTTATATCTAATACAAACTTTTTGTAATGTGATGTACTTTTCATACAAATTTTAATCCCCTATATCAACCACTGATTACCACTTTTTCGCACTAATATTTCATCTATGTCCTTCCTCAGGCTATCTATACTATCTGTATAACTTCGTCAGCGTAAATTTCATTCAAATCGGTTGGTTTAATCTCGATTACATCGTGACAGACAGACAGATTTACTTTTCCATTTATAATATTGGTAAGGGACTTTCCAAATCTTCGTAAGCCTCGCCACAAATCAAATCAATTGAAATGAATGTGTGCCAGTTCCTATTGAAAATCGAACCTGTATTTCTGTCAACACGTAGTTGGTACGAACTATTAGCCCTATATCAGAACGGCACGTACGCACACCGCATATCTGTGGTGCTGAATACGGTATAACATATATATTATTTTTGTTATACTTAAAAAAGTATAATCCAGAACAAAATAATAATATTAACGCTTCTGTAATGCTTTTCTTGTTAAATTTACAGTACAATTTGTAATAACTCTTAAATCTTACATATTTTTTATTTCAATTGAGAAAAGAAACAATTTTGAAATTACTTTTTGCTTTTCATCAAATTGATTTTAATTTATTAGCTGAAGTATCTGAAAATAATTATTTTATTTTCATATTTATTTTTAGGCTTCCCCAAATCTCTCCATCATTGGTCGGTTATGTACTACGATATCTGATAATTTCACAGTATATAAATATTGTTTAATTCTGTGTCCCCGCATTTTTGTATATCTCATAAAATCATCTAAGGTTGGCTGGAAGAAATCTCTGTCAGGGATAAGTCCGCCTTTGGACCAATTAACTTTGTACCTGCACAGGTACTTGTACTGGTATTTTTATATAGTAACTTAGTTTAATTGTGTGCAATATAGAGTTTATATAAGTATATATAATTTCACCGCCATACCTATCTACCTTGCTGCAACACAGTAATACAAGCACTGTGCTTTGCTGCAAAAAATAGGTAACTTGAGGCATTCAAGCACATGACACTATAGTAAGACAACAAAATATTGATAAAGTCAATTCTTAATTGTCAAAAGGTGGAAATGGTATTTTATTCCGTAAAATGTGTCCATTATAACTCTTTGAGCTTTAGTGCCTCATTAAAGCTGGGAATCATTGTCTTAGATTTCAATTAACGCTTTCAGTTATACAGTTTCACATTTCGACGCTCAAAAAATCTGTTCTTTTAATAGCTGCTTGGAAAATAATAAGATCTTTTAAAGTTTTAAAAGTCAGAACAAGATATTATAGGTACAATATGAAAGAAGATTGTTAACATTGATATTTTTGCTACTACTGGCATATCGACCACATTATCAAAAGAATAGTTTGAATCATGAGATATGGAACCGAATCCTAATCCCCTGATTATGTAACTGTTGCTATGAAATTTGATTTAAAGTAACATATAAACTTACATAGTTGCTTTATTGTGATTCAGTATAATAATTATCTCCATAAGATAGCAATGTAACTGCACCGTCAGTTACAAACAAAATGTGATAGCAACAGAATTACCTATTTAGTCTACTGACTGACTCTTCAATGGACCTTATAAGTAGGTTCAAAATAATCCAAGAGGACAAAACTTTGCGTGATAGACGACGACTAAAAACGACAAAAACTCAAGAAGAACTAAGGTCACAGATATAACTCGCCGAATTGTGAACCTTATATGGTTGTGAACAGAATCCATTGCTCTTTATCTGACGGCAGTTCCAAAAGGTGGATCAACGATCTAAAAGTTGTCTATTAGCGGGAATGATCATGATAAAATTAACGTTCTATTAACCCTTTTTTTTTTCTTTTTTTGTTCCCCTGAGGAAAATGCATTAAGTTGCATACCCAGGCTGTGGCTCTCCTCCCCAGGCTCTCCTCCCCAGAAGGGCGAGGCCTACCCACTAGAAACCTCAGGGATGGCCTTCTTCAGGTATGTAGGGAGCCCCCGGGAACACCAAGCTACTTCCGGGAACCCCCAGCCTCCGCTCCCCCGCCGATACAGGGGAGCCCTCCCCGGGGGCGGCCACAATACCTCCCCCGATCTCTGCCAGCGTGTCGGATGCGCAGTGGTGGCAATGTGTCTATCCCTCCCGTCCTATTCGACACAGATACTCACCGAAGCAGCCGTGCCCGGTGAGTATCTGAGTCAATCGGTAGGTGACCTCCTCCTTCCCGTGGAGCCAAGCTTCGAGGTGCGGGAGTACGGCACCGACGGCCCGCTGGCGCGCGCAGTACCGTAAATCGATCTGCGCACGCCAGGCCACCACATTCTGTCGGTGCCACTCCCGCTTAGGCACTTCGTGCGCGGGTTCCGGGGCGCTCCCCCCATTGCTCTCCCGGTCGACACGCCGTTACGCATATGTCGCCGCGTACATATCCGCCAGGATGTCGAATGGTGGGGAGCGTCCCAGAACCGTCGCCGCCTCGTACGAGATTGTACGGTAGCCTCGCACGATCCGTATGGCCATTATCCGCTGCAGGCTCCGTAGTAGAGCTCTGCAGCGGGGGGACCTCGCGCAGTCTTGCGACCACACGGGAGCTCCATACATGGCCACGGATCGCACGACGCCCTCGAACAGGCGGCGAACTCCATCCCTCGGTCCTCCGAGATTGGGCAGCAGGCGATGCAATGCGCCCACCACCCTTTTGGCTCGGGGGACCAACCGCACGAAATGCTCCTCGAAGCTCCAGCGGCGGTCCAGGGTGAGGCCCAGGTACTTGATGTACGGCCCCACCGGGACCACCGCGTCAACCACCCAGATCCGGCAGCTGGGTGGTTCCCGGCGCCTCGGAAGGCCGTGGAACCGTAGACTTCTAAACCCAGCTGGCGGATCGCCCGCCCGACACATGCCAGCCCGAGCTCGGCAAGCTTGAGCACCGGCCCGAAGTCGGCACCAGTCGTCCTCGCGGCGTGAGGAAGGAAGGCACCTTTCCCGGGACCCCATCTGGTCCCGGGGAACGTTCTATTAACCCTATTACACTTCCTAATATCATTTCCCTATTATCACATTCGCAAATATCACTTACAATATTTCTATAATCACAGCCTTTTGTTTCATAAGTATTTCTAAAATAATACTATATATAATTTAATTTGTCCACAGCTAAATAGATTACGTAGGCGTTTTGTAACACTTATGTTTAGGCATTCGTTGTAGCTGTGAGAAACCACTTGTGATGAAGGTAGTCCCATCTCTGTTAAAACGTCGAGGAAAATTTTAGTATTTAAATCATGAATAAACCAGTAACAACCAGTAATATAATAAATCTTTCTTTAATTTATTTTATAAAGTCTTGCGTTAAGAGCATTCAGAGCCGTCATGCGATCTTTTGCCAATTTGAAAGTCCATCTTGTGGGACAAAACCGTCACGCAAGATGGACGCTGCCGATCCCAGCATATGCTGGCCATTCGAAAACCTTTTCCCACCAACGATCTTTGGACCTGCGAGCTTCTTAAGGTCGATAATTCTTTAGGCTATATCGGTGTTGATAATTTCAATCACATAGAGAAATACAAGCACAGCCTTTTCCATTGTGTCATGGGCGACTTTGACCCGCCTTAGAAGGTTCGTGGTAAGTGACCAACATTTTATTAAAATATAATGTAATATGATATAACATATTTTATTAAAATTTACTTTAATATATTTATTTGATCATTTTCTTACATCGAAGAATCAAAGTTCAATAGACGAACATCTCTGTCAGTCCAGCCTGTAAAATATGAATGTAATTGTGGAAGTTGTTCAATTTCAGAAACATACATATATACGAGTATAATGACACTTATTACCAACATGACAAATAAATTACAATATACTTGAATACTTTAAAATTTTAGCAACACAAAGAAATACATGATATCTGCACGCATATGCATACATATAAATACATAAAATATATCTACATATCTTTTATTATACCTATTTAGGACATGTAAATGATTGCATTACATTTATTTATTAGCATACTAGGATTTTTATCCTGTGTCGTGGCAATCACTAACTTATAAGTCTCACATGCACAAGCACCCAGACCGGACCGAATTGTGTAGATCAAACAAAATATCTGTCCCTTGCAGGAATCAAACTCGCGACCCATTGCGTAGATTAAATTATTGATATTTTCACAAGGCCATAATAAGGTAAATTTGTAGGAATTATCGAGCTAATAAGCATGAAATTATAACTAGAGTATACGTACCACATCCATGCACTTAAGAGCTCACTCTAGTTCGTGGTTCTCCAATCTCGTACAATTCTTACATTTCAATTATCCTCAGACATTCTCGGTGACGAGATTACCTTAAGCCGTGATTTGGTTTTTCCTGTTTGTCAGATAATTTATTGTGGCTAAAGATTAATGGGAATTCATTAATTTTTTTGCAGTTTATTTATATGAACAAATTAAATTATATTTCATTGTGTTTCTTTCACTATATTAAAATTATTCACATTTAATATTAGACATAAATTTAGCTAACGTTAAATGTTTAGGATTCATAACATACTAGCTTTCTGCCCGCGGCTTCGCCCGCGTGGATTTCGGGATTGGGTCTATAAAAGGTTAAGAGTCATAGCTTTTGCCCACGGATACATATGCGCGGAAGTTGGTTTATGACACGAAGGTTTTATCGCGCTTCCCGTGGGACTATCCGTTTTCCGAGATAAAACATATCGCAATACATTGTTCAAGAATCACTCTATCTATTGATGAAAACTGCATGAAAATCTGTGCGGTAGTTTTTGAGCGAAGCCTTTATTGCGCATCCCGTGGGATCTGTCGACTTTTCCGGGATAAAAAGTAGCCTAAGTTACTCTTCATCCCTTCTTCTATCTCCACGTATTAAAAAATCACGTCAATTCGTCGCTCCGTTTTGCCTTGAAAGATGGACAAACAGACAGACACACTTTCCCATTTATAATATTAGTATGCATTGTATTCACCTCGGAAGGAATACAAAAGTCACTATTCAGAATTAAATTATTAGATTGTTTAAATGTGATAACTTTGAGAATTTGAATTGAGTTAAGAATGAAAATATCAATATTAATATATTGACAATGAAAACCTGAAATTATTTAAACGATGCGTATCATATGTACTCGAATAAAATATTTTTATTCACTAATGAATCAATCTTTATCAGTCAGTAAATATTTTTTTTAATCAAAACTGAATTTTAGTTAAGAAATGTCAATATTGGAGCCTGGTGAAATAAGGCCGCTTTTTGATGACTATATTTAATTGTTTCTATCTATCTATCTACAAAACTTTAGCTTTATATGTTAAATACTAATTCAAATTATTTCTCCGTTTCCACCTTTTTTTCGCAGAATCATAGCTAAATAATTAAATTACTTAAATAATTAGATTATCTGTTCTTTTTCATTTCTTCACTTGTGTCCATAAGGTGTCCATAAGGATACCAATCAACCCTCCAGAGGGAAAAAAATATATGTCTAACAATTAGATTAAGAAACACATGTTACTATTTTTATTTAATAAATGGCCTAAAGTATATATTTATTTTTATATTTATATTAGACTAGCTTTGTCTGTGCAGAATAAGCTTTTCGATCGAAGCTTTCATAAGTCTGGTGCATATTTTTATAAATTGTAGCTTATAAGCAATAGTATTGTGATTTTTTATTAAAATCCATTCAGTAGTTTTTACGTGAAAGAGATACAAACATCCATCCTTACAAATTTTGCGTTAATAATATTAGTAAGGGTTAGAATTATATCTTTTTGTTTCTTAGGATTAGTTTATTTTTAGAATAAGTTATTAGTGATGATAATAAAAAGTATATATTTTCGACAATAATAATTCAAATTTAATTGAAATTCATAATATGTTTAAATCAACCAACAACAACAGTGAAGTTATTCACAATACCACAAGATCATTAACTGTCAACTGAAACCATTTGATATTCTCACACAAATATATTTGAAATTCTGGCACTGATACTGAAAGTAATTGTGTCACTAAACTAGACAGACAGCTTAGTGGTCAATCCCGACATTAACTGGTATTAATTGCTTTTCTCTCAGTCTTTGTTAGTTGGGTCTGTTTCACTAATTGTAGTTGTTCAATTCAGTTCTGTGTTAACTATTTAAATTAGCTTTATAAGTTTTGTATTACGGGAAACGAAATACATTTGTATTAACTCTTAGTGTTTGTTACGTGTAAATTATTTTGAAAAGTTTATTTCGTCTTCAGATCGTAATCCCTTTTTTTTTGTTCCGCTGAGGAAAATGTATTGAATTGCATACCCCAGCTGCGGAGAGCCGGCAGTTATGTGGGGCTCTCCTCCCCAGAGGGGGAGGTCTACCCACTAAAAACCTCAGCGATTGCTTTCCTCAGGCATGTAGGGAGCCCCCGGGAACGATAATCAACTTCAGGGAACCCCCAGCCTCCGCTCCCCTGCCGATGCAGGGGAGCCCTCCTCGTGGGAGGCTTTAGTCCCGCCAGATCTCTGCGACCAAGACTCGGCGCTCGGAGGCCCACGCAGGGTACTCCATCAGCGTGTGCTGGGCCAAGTCGAGGTCGGACGCGCAGTGTTGGCATCGTTTCGATCCCTCCCGTCCTATTCGACACAGATACTCACCGAAGCAGCCGTGTCCAGTGAGTATCTGAGTCAATCGGTAGCTGACCTTCTCCTTCCCGCGTAGCCTAGCTTCAAGGTGCGGGAGTACGGCACCGATGGCCCACTGGTGCTAGCAGCTCCGTAATTTGAGCTGAGCACGCCAGGCCGCCACAAGATTGTTATGCCTGGGGTGGATTTCTTTAACTAATGTGTGATTTCGTTATTCAAATTCCATATTTATTTGTTCGAGCCTCATATAAAATAATCGTGTGAAAATCCCACATACATTTACGAAGTAAATCTATCGTTGTATGTAAAGTTAAGTTTCTGCCTTTTGGTAGAAACTTATATGAACTGTAATTATCATGTTGTTATTTTATTTTCAAAATTATCAATATCGCTTAATTACCCATGATTATTTGAGCGCATATATATAATGAAAGTGACTTTCATTATTTATATTAAGAGGCTTAAGCCTTCATTTTGATGCGAGTCGAAATGTCAGTACAGCAGTTGACGAACAGATGTTAAATAAAATACAGTTGGGGAAATATTTTATTTACTCTAAAATAATGTGAAATCAAAAGTGTTGTTTCTGTTATTTCCAGGTTAGATGCTTAATTTAATTTTAATATTGTTTTGTTACATTAATTTTGTAACATTATGAATAAAACTCTTATTTCCCGAGTAATGCACATGTTTTATTTATGTAAGTATGGAAAACGGTCTCGTCAAACTCGTAACTTCTCTGCTCGCTTACAAGTGTTGTGAACATCCTTTTCTTTTGTTCAGATTTTCATAAAATAAGACGGTTGTACAAGTTCTATTTTAGTAAAGCTGTTACAACAATTCGACCTAACTAAGCGTTATGTCATAACAGTTTTGTACAGTCAAAAACACATCATCACTTACATTTCTCTGCGAAAATCACTGCTACTATGAGTGACATAAGAGCTGTCTCAAGGGCAATAGCAATATTCCTGTGTGCACATAATGCAAAATAAACAGACTAATAAGCTGTAACTTCGGTTGTGTTTTAAATATCGCATTTCTGGAAATAATAGGTTGGATAAAAATTACGTAACTGTATATTAAATGTTAAAAAGTATATTAACTGTATTTAAATGTTATTTAATTATTGTTCTTATGCAAGACTTACATTTCATATGAATATATGTATGGATTCGAATAAGTTTTGTGCTGTTAATCTTTATACAATATAAAATTCATAAAATGTGTATGAATAATATGCACAATCAATATTAGTCTCGCGATTTAAACACATCGTAAATATATTAAAAATATGCGTCTAATAAACATTTACTATTTCCATAGTTGTATAACGCCGTAACTTCATAATTGATTGATCCTACTCGTAGTAGTTAGTATTTGTATATGACAATTAATTGGGTTAATAATCATTTTTACAGATGCAAATATGCATTAATACATTAACATAACGTATTAAGACAGTGCATATTAATATGTCAAATTTTTACTACTGTAATATAATGATAAGTTATAATAAGTAGTCTAATTAAATAAGATAAAATAAATACTTAAATAGGATAGGTCCGATGGGAAATCATACAATAAACAGATCAGGACATCAAAATACTAAAAAACGCTGCTCCATTAAATAAATTATGTAAAAAATTAACTAAAAAGTTAAAAATAAAATGAACTAAAAGTAAAAATAAAATGAACTAAAACTAAAATAAATTATTAACGCTAAAACTTTCACCATACATAATTATTCAATCTCGTCCCCCCTCTTTATCATAGTCCCCATTTATAAATAAAAGCGTGTTACATTTACGAGTAATACAACACTACATTTTCCTCAAGCTATCACAATGTAACACGCTTTTATTTATAAATGGGGACTATGATAAAGAGGGGGACGAGATTAAATAATTATGTATGGTGAAAAGTTAGTGTTAATAATTTATTTTTAACTTTTTGTTATTTTATTTTTAACTTTTTAGTTCATTATATAAACAAATAATAAAAGCTTGTTTTTAAAACGTTTTTTTTTCTTTACTTTTATTTTTAATTTTTAGTACCTCTACAGGCTTGGTGAGAACAAGCACTTTCATTTGATACCCATATTGTAGGAACGAATAAAAGAAAATATCCGCCATTTTTGGTGTTCCGCCGTATTGGATTAAGAGTGACGTAACATTATTTTTTTCTAGTTATTCTTGGCAAGCCCTTTTATTTGATACCATATTGTAGGAGTGCATTAAAAATAATTGGTCCGCCATATTGGATACGTCGCCATGTTGGATTTAGAATAACGTCACATTATTTTTTTCTAGTTATTCGGCAAGCCCTTTTATTTGATACCCATATTTTAGGAGTGCATTAAAAATAATTGGTCCGCCATATTTGATACGCCGCATGTTGGATTAGAATGACGTCACATTATTTTTCTAGTTATTCTTGGCAAGCCCTTTTATTTGATACCCATATTGTAGGAGTGCATTAAAAATGATTGGTCCGCCATATTGAATACGCCGTTATGTTGCATTAGAATGAAGACGTCACACAGTTAATCATGCATTGACATCGAACTAAACGTGTATACCAAAATTTTCAGCTCAATCGGAAACCGGGAATGGATTAAATTTTAAGTTGCAAGATTTGATTACAGACAGACAACGGGACAGGTGAAAGTAAATAAAAGCTTGTAATAAAATGTACCTACGTATAGATTTCCACGATGACTACGGTGTAGACACGTAACGCTACGTAGCAGTACGTACCGCAACGTAGCCGATTCGTAGTTTGAGTAGACATTATCAAAAATAGAACTCATTTCAGCTTGGATAGAGTTGAAAGTGTTAGTTGAAGAAATTATTACTTTTACAAACTAGTAAGATTTTAGCGTGGTTATTATGTGGCGTAATTATTAAGAAATTTTGGTAATTATTAACAATGATTGATTGGGTCATCCAAGAAAACTACCAAAATCAATCGAAAGATTAAGGTACGGAATTCATGAAAATAATGAATTTATAGAAACAAAAATATTAAATCAGTTTAATTGCCATATCAGAATTAATAAATAAAATAACTCTTCAGTTTTAAAAGTTGTTTTTTACGACAATATTTGCCTGCAAAGAATACGTCGTTTGGATGAGCGTAAATAAAGTTAGGCGATGAACATGATGCTGCATATATGATGTATGATTGTGATGAACAGAAGATGAGAATGTTTTTGCCTCTTCATATGTTCAAGGTTCATATTAAAAAGACGCTAATCAGTAAGCGCTATTACAAAGTCAATAGTTATTTAAATGATGCGATGCTTGGTGTTGAATTAAGGATACATTCTAAAGTGTAAATATTTGTTTTCCCGTATAAATTGTAAACACACAATTTTAATATGTACATTGTATGATAACGACATAAGGATAATTTATTGTAAATGTTGTTATTACTATTGATAAAGCTGATAAGTTTCTTGCGCCCATTCTTCTTATCACTTTATTAGCTAAAAATACGTCCTGAATGGGTGGTAGGAAAAAAGATTTGGACGATTAAAAAAAGCTTTCTATAAAGTCATATTTGAATAAAGTTAATTTTGATTTGATTTGATTGCGCCAACTCTTTGTTGCCCGCCTTAAGAACGTGATTCCTGCATATGATGATGATGGTGTTGAGGGTGATGATGATGATGTTTATGTACCTACAGAGGACTTTGTGAGCTTACCGTTAATACTGCTGAATGGGAGCATAATGTTATCCTTTGTTTTCATAATGATAATATTTCTGGATAATATAAAAATAACATTTTGCTCGTCCTAATAATTAAAACATTTCTAACGCTTCCAGGAAGTAGCATTAAATAATGTAGGTAAGGGCCAACTTATTAATATCAACAAAATTTCTTCAAGTTTCTTTACATGAATTTTAATAATTTATTTTTTCTTGCCAATATTTCATTTCTTTAATACTTGAATATTATTAGAAATTATGCTTGGTATTAAATTATGAAAATTTATTTTTTTTCATAACGGACATGACGTTATTTTGATAAACCAGCTCGTAGTAAAAGATATAGGCACCTTGACAAACTATCAACTTTATTAAATGAGTAGATTTTGTGAGATTTTTATGTCAGAAGCGTACATGGTAGTAACAAGAATACTATCAAAATAATTAAGTTTAGATTTTATGTCCTTCTTTAGGTGTGTATACAAACTAAAAAGAAAATGACCATGGTATTATATCCGCATTTGTATACTGTACATTAAGTATTTATAAATATACATTTGTCATTAATAGAATAATGCAAAGACATTGTGAATGACGCAGAATCTTTTTTTTGCGGACGAATAATCTCTCACATTACGGTTAAAATACAAATATAGGACAAGTAATCCGTAGAGAAGTCAATAAAAAATCATGTCATGAATAATACACAAAGCAAACTCTTAAAATAAATCAACTCAAAGTGAACGAACCAATCCAATATCACGCCAAAAACTCGATTCTCTCGCAACAAATACGGAATATTTATTACGAGGCCTTATCTTTAGCTGTTATCGAATCGAAGTGGAGCAGAAAAATAATGGAAATGTGATATTAATCAAATTGCCGAAACAAAGCGTGTCGTAATAGACCTGAGTCAGATCTATTAAAGCTGTTATCAATAGAATTTTTATCAAAATTTTGAAGCGATTAATTAAAGTTTAAAATCAAAGCTGAAATTGGTTTTCGAAATGATTTTTTCCGAGAGCTCAAAGGTAAGCAATACATAGAGTGATGTTTTTTTCGTCAGTTATCCTCATAGGAGCTACCACAACCAAGTGTCGCGTTGATTATGTCGGGCTCCAGATCGATCGGGGTGGCCTGACCGGCGTGACCGACCAAACTCAGCCTTGACTAGGATCAAGGACTTTAGGAATTTATTTGCTTATATTTATAGCAAACGCTTCACAGGATAAGCTGCCTTTGTAATTGTATTAATAAAAAGTCCCTTAATAATTGTGATGTACGGACCATAGCTAATATGACGGCCATAGCCGTATAACAATTGACGTATTGTCCCTATTCTCCGAGTACTTGCTAGTCTAATGGTGCTGCTCCATAATCCATTATCGAATAACTTTCGATGGATCGAGATGTAATTAAGCACACACAATGTATATTTTATATATGCCGGTGCAATATATGCAAGTGGTTGCAATACTGCAGGTTTTCCTTCCCGGACGAACGTCAGTTATACGAAATAATACAAAGAAATTAAAAAAAAATAAAAACACACTGGTACATGGCATGATCTACTCCGGACTCGAATCTTCCAATTCGAAGACCAGTTCGGAGGATACAGCGCCACTGACTCTACATAGATATATTATAATATACATTTTTTTTAATAAATGAAACACATTATTGCTGTAAAATGTATGCTGGGTAAAATTAAATAATAAATAAATTTCTAATCTTGACCATTGAGATATTAGACAATATAAAGTATTCTTATTGCAGCGGTAACAACTACTACAGGTACACTGCGATTATTACTTGCGAAGATACAGTGACATGTTTATTGCGTTGTCAAGGATCACTCAAAAATGATCCTTATTGCGTTGTCGCAGATTGCGCAAAAACGATTTCTTATGAATCAATTAAATACACTGCCTCGAGCACTCATATTAAGGTAAAGCCGTAATTTGTTGAAGTACTTAAATGAAATTGCCAATTCCTGTATTTTGTACATTAATATGTACCTATATCAAAAATTATACGTTTAATATAAAAAGACATAGACATCTGGATTGTATATATTATATTATTAATGTCAATATTTTGTGTTGTTTACAATAAATTTATCATTTATCTAATTTAAACCAATAAACGCAAGAACTTCAAAGTGGCTAAGCTATTGTTTAAATCGAGCAGAGGCATGATCAGAATCGCTTAAGTTAAGGTTAAAACAATATTGAAACAGAGTCAGCTCTTTGGTAGCGTATAGCGCCATCTCGGTTGCACGGCGGTTTTATTCCTACTTTTATTAGTTTAATATACAATAATTTGTGAACAACATGGTAACTGCGTCAGTTCTTTTAGGGCAGTTTGCTTAGCAACTATGAATGTGACATTAGCAACATATGCCAACTACAGATTAAATGCATACATTTTTGTTTAAAAATCTCTAGTTATTGTATGTATTAATCGCTTATTGACTTTGATCGATTAGACACAATTTGGTAAGTTTAACAATTGGGAATATATCTCAATGAACGATTCGGTTATTTTGTAGCATTACTTAAATTTCAACATTCGTAGTTTAATTCCATCAGTCAAGTACAATTGCTTGATGCAACAACTGTAATTTTATCACACACACACACACACACATATATATATATATATATATATATATATATATATATATATATATATATATATATATATATATATATATATATACAACCTTTTTACTTTGTACAATCTTTTTAAATAGAATTGCTTACTAAAGAGTAAATATCTTACACTAAACACTTGCCCTTCAAATCCAAACATCTTCAGCACGGTATAACCGTATTTTCCCGAGGAACTGGAGAAATACCGGTACCTTACTATTTGTGTACCAAATGGGATATAACTCTTCTACCTTATCATGTCGGTTCGTAATGTTAATATTTCTGAGGGCGCGCTTTTATGCAGGGTTGTGAAAAGGAGTCAAGAAAACCACAGATATATTTTAAAACGAAACAATTTGTAGACATATTTTGTTATTTCGTACATTCTATAGTTATTGAAAATGTAATAAAGTTATGTGACATAGTAATATATTTTATGTAGCATTGATCTTACAACGACTTTGACGACCTTCTTGGTCAAGTGGCTAATACACTGGTTTCAAAATGACGGCATATCTGACGTTCCGGTGAGGGCAGATGTACGAAATATGAAAATAAATATATATATATAGACGCCTAATAATAAGTGTCTAATTGATAATGCCATCTAAGCTTTGATATTCATTTATAAATACAAGCTATTTTTTTATAATAAATAAATTACAGTACACCCGCAACTCTCATTTGACAGGTCTCCTAAAAATAAAATATATTAATATTGTAACATTAATTTAGATTAGGTGATCGAGTTGGTGGTGACAACAAAGCATACAGTGTTGTATATATTACGGTGCAAAATGAAAAAAAAAATATCGTTACCTAAAGGTGGTAACCCTTATAAAGGGCAGACACCGAAATGATGGAAATGGCGAGTTATATTTTTCTTATCTCATGAATGTGGCCGCGAGAGTTGAGTTAAAACACGTCATAGTTACTGGCGCATACTTCTGATATTTACGTTGGAGAGTTAAGAATGTTCAGACTTCATATGAACATAAAACAATATTTATGACGACTATTGTAAAACTTTCAACAATAACATTTTTATTACCATCCTCCTTTATACAAAACTAGTTTAACGAAACTAATTTTAGTTGCAGCAAAAGACATAATATAGGGTCAATTTAAAATCAAAAAATCTGCGTATAATTGAAACGCACTTTAATAAATTTACGTAATTTTGAACGACGTTAGAAAATGCTTAACGATAATAGCTGTGTGTTCAATGATAAAGTTGAAAATCAAAACAGAATAGAAAGTACGAAGCACATTTAATTACGGGATACTTTAGACATGTTTCAACATGTTCCGATTTGTTCACCAATCCAAACATTTTATTGCCGTAACAGCGAATGGACTGAAATTCCTGGGCGTTGATCGCTGCTCGTAAAACAAATGTAGGTGAAATCTGAGACCCTCTAATGGGTGTACCATTAACCCAAAACAACGTATTATGGTCTTCCAGCTCGCGGAATTCTCGTAGCGTTGGTATGAAAATTAATTGCAGTATGGAATATTTTGATGACGTAGATCAAATACAGTTATTACATTTATACATTACTCTCACGTCACTTCGATGCAAATAAGCAGAAACCAAAATTAACATATCGTCAAGGAAGCTTGGTTTGCTTTCTCTATACATTTAAAGTGATTAAAATTGCGTGTTTCTATGCTCGTACTAGAATCGAACATAGGTGATTTATTTTTAATGACCTCATATTAACACAGCAAGCAGAAGTTACGAGTATAATTAATATTTATGTGTAAAGTACATTCTCGGAATTTATTGCTTTTTGCTACAAATATGATACTAATTCCAAAAGATTTCGTCCAAAAAATCACTACATCTAAAGATATTTTTTTAAAAAACCTCGTGAAAAATAACATTCCTCTTAAGATATCACGTAGACTTAAATGTGTGTTGCGACAATTTACAGATAAACTGAATGTTGGCAGTAAACACCCCAACACCTTAACCCGCGTATATACTGAGGCACATATAAAATAATAAATAACTAAATATTCATATTAAGTTATTAACTTATCTCGAAGAAGCACTATAAGGTTTGTGTTTTGAAATCTAGGGTAATGGATAGATATGCATATACATTTTTCATAGCAATATATATCAACAACCATGACTAAGGCACACATCTCGCTTATAATTATTACACAAATTATTACACAATCGAACCCGGGATCTCAGAAATGGTGACACTTTGAAACCGTTCTACTAATCACTTGATGTATTCAGTCGCTATTAAAATATTAATCGACTTATTGCCATAAGCAAAAGTTGGGTTTTGGTACACAACAAATCCAAGTTTTTGCTCGCCGTGTTAATACAGAACTAACATGTTTTTACTGGAATAGTTTTTAGTATTGGTCATAAGTTGGTTTAATCAGTTAATTATAGACCTTATCTCTAAAGTAGTGGCTATTAATATTCTAGTTCTTGCTGCCTTCTAGTTCGCTAATTTTGCTGATTGTAAAATGGGACCTCAAAATCTTCAAAAAAGTGAAACACAAAGTTATGGTAAGTAATTTGAAGCATTCAGCTTTCTTCTAATTGAAATGTAATGCCTGTATACGTATTTTTATGTACTACTCGTATTTAGAAGATTTATTCGTATTATTAGAATAAAATACCTGAAAAATTTTGAGTCTTATAAATTTATATACTAATAAATTAGATTAAATAATAAATTTAAATTACAATTATTAAGAATATTACATGCTAATTCAAACAATAACATCTAATCATATATTATTGTAAATAATATGAATTAGTTAATGTTGTTTATTTATATGTTTACATATTTTAATACAATTTGTTTTATTTTAAACAAAAAAAAATGGTTGCTGTTTATGGTGTATGCATATATATATGTGTGTGTGTGTGTGTGTGTGTGTATGTATGCTGTGTGGTACCAAGGTCAAGTCTAGCGCACTATTTTTGTTTTTTTAATCAGTGGATAACGTTGTTGGTTGCATTATTGGCATGGATAGATGTAGTAAACTAAATTACACTTTATATATTGTAACTCTTTTTGTTATCTCTTAATAAATAAATACAATGATGGACAGCTAAATATGTTGTCGGTTGTACACAAAGAGCAATGTAGGCGAAATCCGGGAGCAGCTAATGGCTAAACATTAACAGAAGGAAGGAAGAAGCCATTTTGTTTCTCCGTAGGGATAAAGACGGCCCAGAAAGGTATAGCATTACAGCATACAACACTGAGCACTTTATTTAAGTATATAATGAAACACTAGCAATTACCACTACATATACTAAATTATTTATAATAATCATAGTGAATTTATCATTATACCTGATAAACGCATTCAATTTTAAACCTAAAGTCACAACTAAACAGAAGCTTGTGTCTCAGCGCATGCAATAAGCGACAAATATAGGTTTCGTTACTACAGTACAAGTTTTGATTCAAAACTATTGTCTACAACAATCATTTGAGGTTACAAAGTAGCACAAATCACTCAGTACTGAATATGTGACTACGTAACACACACTACAAACTACACTACAGAATGTGTTTTGAGAGATTATTGTTATTATATGTCATATATTATTATTTGACGTCAATAACTGCCTGTAAATGCTTATGTTGATTAAAGATTATTTTGATTTAATTTCGGACATTGTTTATCAAACAAATACGTATCCACAATAATTACCCCTTCTCCTTTTATACAAAGGAAGCATGGAGATAGAGCAAACGCTACAACTCGTCCTCATTAAATGCAGAAGTGCTGTCGATCAACTGATAAAACTTCTCCACTACCTGGCATCCCAACTAGAAGCAGAAGACAGAGGCTGTTGGTATTTTATGAGGCTCTGAAATAGTTGAAGTAAGGGCTTAATCTTGAGGCTATGTGCGGCAAAAAGTTCAGCTACTAACTTATACGCAATTAAATGTATTTCCCGCCACCTCATGATGTTTGCTTTATCCGTAGGAGCGTCAGATAAATGTAATAAAAATAAAATTTATAAATAAATATTTCGTACACTTGCACCAATTAGCCTAACCCAAACTAAGCTCTGTAAGGCTTGCATTATTTGATCTAGGGTAACGGATAGACATACATATATACATATTTTTAAAAGATATATATATATTAACAACCATGACTAAGGTACTAATAACCGCATTGATCACACAAACATCTGCCTTCACCGGGAATCGAACTCAGAGATAGTGACACCTTGAAACCGGTGACCACTCGACTATAAGGTAATGTAAATAAATATAAAATTTGAAGAAAGAAACAACACTTTTTCACATGGTATAGGTATTTATTTTTATTAATACGATCGACGTAATAATACATATAGTTGTAATATATTTTTTGATTTGTCCAATATGGTCATACACTTGACCGATTTTACTCTCTGTCCTTCATTAATAAAAATTATACGACTTAGGTTATTTAGTATGTAAAGTAGTATGAGAAAATAAATTTTGTCGTTACTATATTATCAGAAGATAAATATATAGAAAAACTTTTAGGCACCCACTATCCTATTCAAATATACTATGACAACATAAGTATTTAGCTGTCCTTAAGCGGACGCTGTCCTAAGACCCTTCACGGTCCATTACATCCGTAACACTAACTCCGTTTATTTACCCGACAATTCCTGCTTTTTGTTCCATTATTGTGCCTGAATATGACAAACAATTCTATTGACTGTGCTCTACATTGTGAACACAATGCGAACTGCTTGGTGAACTAAAGTATTTAAGTTCCAGTCGTTAGTTACAAACTATTTTGTGAGTCAAATTTTAATGTGCGTAACGCGTGGATTTCAAGGCATCCGGCTTTCTATTTTAAGTTGTAAGGACTTAAGTCTTATATAGAAGTAGAATTAACTTTGTAAGTCAGCGTCGGGAATTGAAAGCGTTGTACGACATGCAAGTCTGGAACTGGGGTTATGGAATTTTCATGCTATGTGAATGAATGTACTATTTCTGCCCGATTACCATTCCGCTCACTATTATTTGTTTATTTCGTAAGTATTTAACCAATCATCATACAAACCCTAATATAACCTATAAAATACTAAATGCACATCAAAATACTAAAACTTAAATCAAAACAACAATTTGATGTACAAAAAATATGATAATTAGGTTATCGTTGTATCGTGTATTTTTTATGGTGCTCTTAATTGTAAATTTTTGTTAGAACCGATCTCTAGCTTCACTCCGATCACATGTATGAAAGAAGTGTAGAAGGCTATTCAAATTAATATTTTATTGAATAAATATATAAAAAGTAAATATTACTCACGCCCCACAATTGTTTACCACTTAGTTAAAATTTACACACCTTCCATACCTTTTGGTAGAGGTAGAGGTAGAGACTTAGAGTAAGAGGCTGCAACTACCGACTTAAACCATCGGGAAAACTTCAAAAGCCATGAATGAACAACTACGAACGTAAGGCGCTCACGTAAGCTGCTCGCCTTTACACCAATTAACCTAACAAACAGAAAGCACTTCAAGGCTTGGGATCTAGGGTAACGAATACATATATTGATCGTACATCATATTTTTTTTATAGAAATATATATTAACAACCATGTATCTAGGCTTAGTGAATAATAACAATATATAATAACATCATAGTGCTTGCGCAGGATTCATGCGGAAAATTCCCCGAATCGCTATTCGAATTTCATGTGCACAAATTTGTTAAGTCAAAGTTGACATTAACATGACATTTGAATTAGGGCCGTAGGACAAGAGTAATCAGTCCAATACGAGTATGTCAGTATTTCATTTCCCACGGAACATAATATTACATATACGAGTATGTATTAAATTGTCAAAATGACTGACAATCTATTTATTATTTTGACCCTTGTTGTTACATAAGCATTGTATGCAGTTGTCTGTTAAGTGTCACATAGTGAGTGATTACCACAGCATGCCTGCGTGTTACCAACATTATGGTGCACGCAGAATTAAGGTTATGAAACTGAACCCTCCACAACATAAAAGTTATTTCGCTGCTGTTCTGTGCAGAAAAGGTTAACAAAAAAGAGAGGGTACTATTTCACTAAAACAATTTTTTTAGCAGCTATGATTTATAACGCCAGTTTAATTTGTTTGGAAAAACAAATACTATGAACCCTTAACCTTGGTAAAACAATTAAGTTGCTGGATTTTAATTTGCTTGACTGTTAATTCAATAATCCTAATCAAGCTCGCAAACTGTCTTCTCAACCCTAGGAGTAGGGCTGGGGTGACCGTCCAGGACATATGGGTCCTCCTCGGTGGAATCAAACGCCACCCGTTACGACGGGTGGGTCCTTGGGGTAGGCAATTTGTAGATTGCCTGAAGGTATCAGTTTCCTGGTTTTTTAAGATTTTTCATATGTGGGTATTCTTATATTTTTTATAAGAAACCGGTTTGCTATTATGGTTGGACTAGATCTCGAGGCAGAGAACGTCTTCTGCCTTCAGGTGGCCTCGCGTGGTGAGGGGCAAGATCTTTTATCATGGGATGCTTGGATTTATCGGCCCTTAAAAACATCCGACGCGAGAGATCGCGGAAGTGGTCTTCCAGCTTATTACAGTGTAAATCTCTACGAAGCACAGCATTACTCACAAATCGTGGGGCCTAATCCTAATCAATCAAAACAATAAGGAGACGTCTATAGAGTTATGTTCGCAAATGGTTGGGAGTAAAGATGAGAGACCATGAGGTACATATCTGTCTTGGTGCATGCATGGTGACAAGGATTAATGCGTGAATTGAGACGTGTGTAGATTTAGACGTTATGCTGACGAACGAGAATGAGAAGCGAAATTTTTTTTACCGATATATATTGACAAATTTCCAGATAGCTGATGATAAATTGTTACAGATTTTTGGGAAACTCCCTACACATCTATAACCCCGACAAGAACTATTATGTAATAATAATTATTACTATGCGTCTTGCCTTAGCCGGCCGGCAAAGTGAAGTTACAAGAGCAGATGCTGGAAAGGTGGAAGTGTAATAATGTCATGCCGTTGACGGCGTTTCGATCGCTGTCACCACCTGCTATTTAAATTAATTAGGAAGCTTTGAGAAGGCAGGTAACTGGAGTCTCTTCCGTAGCCCGGTTCTCACTACCACATATCACCATCATAAAATCGAAATGCAATAGTCCACAAACGTTTTGACCAGTAATGACAATAGTTTCTATGCATCTAACTGGCCATAGTCTTAGCCTAATTATTTTTAGCTACATTTTTCATGGTTCAGATAAATATTAGACCTAGTTGGTACACTTCACGTACACTTTTATTAAATTTCATTTAAATGGCCTTTATTTTAAATGGTCGAATCTGTATCCCCGCGCACGTCTTATAAAGACCGTGTCTTATAAAGACGCGTGATATAAACGACAATAATTGATTTACTTAACTGTTGTTAGCATACATTAAGGACTAATATTAATTTTAGTAACATGCACTTTACATTTGCTGAGGCTGTATTGTCTAATGGTTCCTAACTATACATTACAGGGATGACTACACTAAGCCTTTAGTTGATAGCTTTGATGCCGTATTTTTTCACACGTTAATGAGTTTTAGCGCGTAGTTTAGTGCAACAATTAATTTCATATTAAGCAAAATACGGAGCAAATTTTGCTAAGATCAACAATATACTAGAAGACACAAATCAAAACTTAACCCCATAATTTTCCCTGCGCATTCTCGGACCTATAAATACTTGGACAGTGATTAAATTGTTCGAAAAGACAGAGGTCGCCGCCATTTCATTTCCTTGTCCGGATTTAGCTGAGATGCTTTTTTTGCGGGCTTATAAAAAGTAAAATGGACTCTGGGGATTTGTACGGCAAAATAACGTTTATTACGACATAATCTTGCAAGTTTGTGTATTTTGTAGAGTTTTGTGTAATAATTATAAGCCAACATTTATATTTTGATTCATTACTAGATAGCGCGTCATTCTGTAAAATATAAAAATCCCAATTGATTTTTTTCTACTACTATAGTGTAAGATGAAAAAAATTAACTTAAATTTCACTGAATATTTGAGATTAATTTTATATTCATTAGTTTTCTGTGTTGTAATGAATTGTAAACTGTTAATAACATTAACGAACACAAATGATAGTCAATCAAAAATATTTTTTTCCTAACCTTTACGAGTAAATATTCGTATATATATATATATATATATATATATATATATATATGTTTATATATATACTAAATATTAAAGTTAGTATTTAGGTGGTGGATGTTCCTAAGCTTTTTTTCTCATGTACAAGTAGTCCGCTCCTTATCACTCTGTCTAATCTAAACAGTGGTTAACTATAATAGTTACAAATATTGTCGATATAACAAAGTGGTGTCGAATATCTAAACATCAACTGTTTTTTCTCATGTGGTACTCTGTTCCTTATCACTCTATCTAAGCTAAATGGTGGTCAACTAGTTAGAAATATTGCCAATATAATAAAGTGGTGTCGAAATATTAATATCAACTGTTTTTTCTCATGTAGTACTCTGTTCCTTGTCACTCTGTCTATGCTAAATGGTGATCAAAATATTGTTTATATAATGTGTCGATCAATCCCAACATCATAATCTCCTTCAACTAGCGAACCAAAATAACTACAAAGTATCTGAGAATTAAATTTTCTATTGCCATGGCTATATATATGACATATATAAATTTGTTTATAGACCACACAATAAGACTAGACGCCACATAAAAAGTATAGCAATAACAGAGACTATTCTGTAAGCGGCGATATTTTTAGATCGCATAGCTCTGGACCCAAACAATAACTTTGTAATAATGCGGTGAGTTAAACGGCGTTTTGTCGGTCCAAAGCATAGTAAACATATGAAAGTAGGTTATCTCAGATTTTAAACAACCCTGAAAAAACAGTGCTTTTGGCTAGTGAGTTAGCCTTGAGTACAAACAAACAAAGCCAGTCTTTCTCATGATTCCTTAGTTTTGATTGGAGTAAGTTTTCTGATCCTGCCTGGTTCAGCAAAGCTCTATGTTAGAGCAATTAGCTTAGTTAACCACACTGGTCCAGCGCAGATTGGCGGGCTACATACACCTTTGAATTTTCTTCGTAGATGTATGCAGGTTGCCATACGTGTTTTCCTTCACCATAGAAGCGTCAGATAACTTTACATATGACTTACGATAAACAAACAACATGTTGATATATGGCAGGATCAATCTCGCCCTTGCAGGTTGTCATAGAGCCTAGACACCACATAGGGACCATTTTGGAAATCACTGCTCTAGGCTAAAGTTGACAAGAGTTCCAAAACCTGAAGAGTACAGGGCCAATCCTTCGAAGGTTATCCTCAAGATCGTTGGTATGCTTGACTGAGCTTAGGTATACATATCCGATATGTTTATTGTTTTGTTTGACGTTGGCCGCGAAGCGTTTATGACTTACTCATATATTATTCTTACTTACCTCAACTATGCCCCAGATTTAATGTTGTTGAGATGTAAGTAATTCCTAAACTGTGTTTCTTACTTGGAACGAATCCAAGTAGCCTATTGAGATTCATGAGTAATTGAACAATTGGCTCTGGGCAGAATATTTGTGGCAGCATCGACTTTATTTTGGAAGTGTTTAAAGTTATTGTTATGGTCAGGTTTTTTGGTTATTTCACGATTGTTTAATGGCTTTCGCATATGTTGACTGATTAGTCTGTCGACAATTGCTCAGAAGAGACATGAAAAGATACCATTTATCACTCCACCATAATATCTACGAGAACCACGACCCTTATAAAAACTAGTGTACGGCACCAAGTTGGGACGGAATTTGAACCTTTTATTATGTACCACGATGCAGACAAACAGGCCTACGGCTCGCCTGATAGTAAGAGTTTACCGTAGCTGGAATATTGACTTTTGGAACACCAGGGGTGTTACTCACGCATCTTCTACCCTTTAAAAACCTATTTACTCCCCTCTTTGTATTATAGTCCTTCGGGAAGCCTATCTTAGTCTTCAAACCAGGACACAGGAACACTGCTATTTTGCGGCAGAATTAGGTAAGACGGAAGTACCCAAGCAGATGACCCTGATACAGTAATAATAATAACAATCACATAGTATGAAACAAAATCGCTATCCGCCGTCTGTCTATCCCTATGTATGCTTAGATCTTAAACTACGAAACGGGTTTTGATGCGGTTTTTTTTAATAGATAGAGTGAGTTTCTAATGTGATGTCGTAAATAAGCACGTTTTTTTTCACTCTAAGCAAAACATGTTTGTATTGTGTAATGACAAAAAAAAGGATATATTTACGTATATCAAGCATTGAACATAACTACTTCTTTAATAGAACTTAAATATTTTATTTGTAAAAGATATGTTTATATATAGTAATTCTTCTTCTCTCTCCTACCCTGTTCCCAAATTTATTTGGAGTCGGTGCAACATGTCTTCTTCTTCCACTCTCCTCAATCACTTTTTTCTTTTTTTTTCACTTCACACAGTCTATACATCTTTTCTTCGGTATTCTTCTCCCTAAACGCCCATCCACTGTCATGACTATACCTTTCTTAGTAACATGATAATTATCTCTTATTATTATCTCCCCACAACAGGAAAGTTTTTTCTTTCTCTCAATTTTTCAACAATAAGTGTAATGTATGGTAGATTTAATATTATTATGTATGTCGGTAGTTTGTAGTTGAAATATTATTATGTATGTCGGTAGTTTTAAGTTAATTTTAATATAAATACGAGCACATCTGTAATGTTTGTTAATCCTACAATAGACGTCGCAAGATCAACAGTATTTCATTATTCCTGCCCCGCTCCAGATTCTTCAGTGGCGACGAGGATTATACTACGAATCGAAGCGCGATATTAAGCTGCAAAAAGAAAAAAAAAAAGAAAAAAAATAAAAAAGGAAGGAAGATGTCGATTGGAAGAATAGCAGAGTTTAATGTGCGCACGGAGAATTGGAGATTGTACGTGGAACGACTCGAGCAATACTTTGTTGTCAACGACATAAAAGAAGATAGACAAGTGCCGACGTTGATCACGGTTATGGGAGCGGAATGTTACGAGCTGTTGGTAAATTTGTGTACTCCAGAAAAGCCGACGAGTAAATCTTTTAAACAGCTTGCGGATATTTTGGAAAGGTACCTCCAACCAAAGCCGAGTATATTATCGGAGCGGTATAAATTTCGTCACAGGAAGCAGGGTAGTGATGAAACTATTTCTGAATACGTAGCCGTGTTAAAGAAGATGTCGAAGACTTGTGAGTTCGAAAGTTGGCTAGAAGAGAGCTTACGTGATCAAATAGTATGTGGGATCAAAAGCGAAACTATACGACAACGCTTATTTACGGAGAACAAGATGGATTTCGCAAAAGCTTATGCCCTATCTGTGAGTATGGAAGCAGCGGAGAAGGACGCGGCGACAGTGGAAGGCCGAACAATGGCAGAATGTGATTACACAGCATCCTGTCAGGCAATCGCGGAATCGTGTCGAAATAAGGGACCGACAAGACTGACGACCAGTGGCGGCGGTGGCGAGTTCCGTGGCCGCGCACGGCGCGCGCGGGGCAATCGGCAGGCATCGGCGGCGGGCTTTGGGCGTGCTGCGTTTGGCCAGCGGGCGAGAGAGAGCGCTCCCCAGCAGGCATGTCGGGTATGCGGTGCGGATCACGACGGGTCGCAGTGTCAGTTTTCTCACTACGTATGCAGAGTTTGCAATAGACGGGGGCATTTACGGCGAGTCTGCCCCAATCTATCAAGTCACTACGCCGTGGACGTGACACCAGCGATTCGGGAGGATAGCATCGACGAGGACAGCGATGAGGTACCACTAAACCAATTATCTTATAAGCAGTGTAATCCAATAATGATATCGCTTAATATAAATGGTCACGATATCGAGATGGAATGTGACACTGGTAGCGCAGTGTCATGTATAAGTTTAGTACTTTACAAAAAATTATTTAATAACTTAGAAATTCAAAAAACAAATTTGCACTTACGATACTATACAGGAGAGATAATAAAACCGGTGGGTGTTATAAAACCTATAGTAGGGTATATGAATATTAAAAAGAATTTAAATTTATACGTTATAGAAAATGCGAAGACGTCGTTACTAGGCAGACAGTGGCTTATGGCGTTAAATATTCAACTGCCAAGGTTCGAGAGTTTAAATAAAGTGAATTATCATAGTTTTGACATAAATGATTTTAGTTCCAGATACTGTGATGTGTTCGCGGATGGTCTGGGTCGTTTCACGGGCGGCCAAGTGGGCATTCACTTACGAGAGGGGGCGGCCCGGTGTTCATGCGCGCGCGCGGCCGCTGGCATACGCGCTGCGTGCGCCCGTGGAGCGTGCGCTGGATCAGATGGTGCGCGACGGCATCCTCACTCCTGTAGACCGCTCGGACTGGGCCACGCCCATTGTACCAGTCGTCAAAAAGGACGGTAATATTAGAATTTGCGCTGATTATAAATTAACTTTAAATAAGGTTATAGAAGTCGACCGTTATCCGTTACCCAAGGTGGAGGATTTGTTAGCACGTTTACACGGTGGGGAAAAATTCAGTAAAATAGATCTGTCACAGGCGTATGCACAATTCGAATTGGACGATTCTAAGAAGTATACAGTTATAAACACACATAAAGGCCTATTCATGTATAATAGACTCGTATTTGGATTATCGTCTAGCCCAGGAATTTTTCAAAAACATCTCGAGCAATTGTTTGCTGACATACCATATGTAGGAGTTTTTTTGGACGATGTCATTATTTCTGGGCGAGGGGACCTGGAACATCTGGATAATTTAAATAAAGTTTTTGAGCGTTTGCGAAATAATGGACTTAGAGTAAAAAGGGAAAAGTGTGCATTTTTTCAAGATAGTGTAAATTACTTAGGACACGTTATAGACAAAAAGGGCGTGCGCACTTGTGAAGACAAGGTCAAAGCCATTTTAAATACCAGGCCCCCCACAAATGTTTCAGAGCTACGATCTTTTATTGGTATGGTCATGTATTATTCAAAATTTATTAGAAATGTTAGTACTACCTTGGCGCCTTTATATAATCTATTACGGCACAATGTAAAGTTTAAGTGGAGTTCAGAGGCTGAAACAGCATTTACCTCAATCAAACAGAGCTTAGCTTCTAGTGAAGTTCTAGTACACTATTCGTTAGAGCAACCGTTAATTTTAACAGCAGATGCAAGCTGCGTTGGAATAGGAGTGGTTCTATCGCATATTACACCAGATGGAGAGCGTCCTGTAGCGTACGCGTCTCGCTCACTTACGACGGCTGAGCGAGCATACGCACAAATAGATAGAGAAGCTTTAGCTATAGTGTTTGGGGTTAGGAAATTTCACCAATATTTATATGGCCGTAAATTTAAACTGAGAACCGATCACAAACCTTTGACATATATTTTTGGTAGCAAAGTGGGTATACCTGTTATGGCAGCGTCTCGATTACAGAGGTGGGCTATTTTGTTATCCGGGTACACTTATGAAATAGAGTACGTGGCATCTAAAAACAATTGCGCTGACGCTTTATCTCGATTGTCACAATCGGAATCTAAATCACACATACGCAAGGAAGTAACATATATAAACTTTGTTGAGAAATTTTTACCAGTAACACACGATGATGTCCGGATGGCTACGGCAAAGGATATCTTACTTAGTCGTATTATGTACTATATTCAATCGGGCTGGCCAAGTAAATGTGACGAGGAAGACGTTAAACAATTTTTCAATAAAAGGAATGAATTGTATTTAGAACGCGGTTGTGTTATGTGGGGTTATAGATTGATTGTTCCTCAAAGCCTCAAAGAAAAAATATTAATGCAGTTACATAGCGGTCACATGGGTATTGTAAAGACGAAATCTTTAGCTCGCAGCTATGTATGGTGGCCAAACATAGACTCCGATGTTGAAGCACTCTGCAAGCAGTGCGAAACGTGTGCGGCGGAGGCGTCGGCTCCACCGCACGCCCCGCCAAAACCGTGGCCGTATCACATTCAGCCATGGAGTAGGGTACATCTCGATTTTCTTGGGCCATTACACGGAAAAATATATTTAATATTAGTAGATGCCAGTTCGAAATGGATTGAGGTGTTTGATATGCCCAGAACGAATGCAGCGACAGTAATTAGAACACTTAGAGCCACATTCGCACGATTTGGACTACCCAAAGAGGTAGTATCAGATCAGGGACCACCATTTACAAGTTTAGAGTTCCAATGTTTTTTAAAGAATAACGGTATTCGGCAGTCATTTTCGCCCGCTTATCATCCTTCATCAAATGGCGCGGCAGAAAACGCGGTAAAAATATGTAAGCGGGTCATTAAAAAAGCTAATAGGGAACTAGTGGATATAGATAGCGCATTGCAAACATTTCTACTAAGCTATAGAAATAGTATTCATAGCAGTACGGGTGAGACCCCCGCTATGTTGCTTCAGCGACGCTCACTACGCTCGAGGCTCGACTTATTACGCAGCGTGAGTGCTCGCGAGTTGTGCGTCAGCCGCGCGCAGCACAGCCAGCAACAGCACGCGGGCGGCGTGCTGCGAGACCTCGCGCCTGGCGAACCAGTGTGGGCTAGAAGTTTCCGTCAACCAGATAAATGGTTGAAGGGCACAGTTGCTAATAATCAGGGTACTAATAGATATGTTGTGAATAGCGGTGACGGTCGACTTATACCTAGGCACATAGATCAAATCAGACGCCGATCAAGGATGTCGAATGTTCCTTGCCCTTCTGGTACAAATAGCGATCAATTTGAAGGTCAGGTCAGTATTGGCAGTGAGGATGCTCTAGCGGATTCCAATATACCGATGTGGGAAGCAATGATGATGTTGCAGAGGCAATATCAGTTACAAAAAGTAACAGTGAGATATCTGTGCCAAAACCAGTGGAGGACCCCTCTGAACCTACTTGTACGCCCGTGAGTCGCCCCCGGCGAGTTCGTAAACCCGTACTGCGCTATGGAATAGATAGATTATTAATTTATTGTAATATATTATTAGTTTGTTCATTATTATTCATTAGTGTTAGCAATTACATTTAAGTTGGGAGGTGTAATGTATGGTAGATTTAATATTATTATGTATGTCGGTAGTTTGTAGTTGAAATATTATTATGTATGTCGGTAGTTTTAAGTTAATTTTAATATAAATACGAGCACATCTGTAATGTTTGTCAATCCTACAATAGACGTCGCAAGATCAACAGTATTTCATTATTCCTGCCCCGCTCCAGATTCTTCAAATAGGAGCTACTTTCAGACTTCCCCTAATATATTAATTTCTCACGATATCCTTTCTTGTTGTCGTGTTTGCAAGTTAGCCTCGAGATATTTTATTATGGAATAAACTAGTCTGCGATAGCCTGTTTTTCATTGCGCATAAATTACACTTAACACCCTACATATCCATCGATATATAGGTAGTCTAATTACACTAACCGAAACACGAACATATACTATGACAGCTGTATCATAATTACTGCCTCCAATTACTCCGGCCTGCTGATTAAATTGTAAATCACAGTGTTGCATAATCATGCTATTGTGTTCTCCACCTACGAGGTCGGTAAATGACAAGCCAATGTGTGAATGAAATTTAATTATCGGAAACTAATTACGGTTTGGGGTTTGTACTCTCGCTGTGGATGAGGGTGTTATATGGTTTGAAACGACCTATATAACGGTGTTAGGCGCTTTCGACGTTTAATTTTAGTAGCTTTCAGCTATTGCTTTACTTAAAAAAAATATAATAGCGAAGTGGCAGAGAATGTGGTACATGTCAATTTTAAAACGCACTTAAGCAACACTTAGTTTAAAAACAAACCCCCAACCTTGTTAAATGAAAGGTGTAAAGTCACACCAATCTACAACACTCACACCAATTAACCTAGCCCAAAGTAAGCATTGTAAGGCGTGTGTAAGGATAACAGATAGACCATACATATTATATATATATATATATGTATATATATACACATAAGACATAAATTCATTACACAAACATCTGCACCCACCGGGACTCGAACCCGGATAATTTGAAAGCGGTGTACTAACCACTCGGTTACTGAGGTCGTATAAACAATGCTACTAAGTTATGTTTACTGCAGAAGTCCAAAAGGGTTGCAACTACGCAACGTAATTACACCAGAATGTCAGGAACTGGTATTCTGTTAAAATCCAGCAAAATACAATGGTTTATAGAAAATAGACAATATTTTATACTAAATGAACTTATTATGGGTAGGTATACATACATACAATAAAAAATGTCAAGGCAGTAAATGGGAAAATTACTAAATTTTACACATTACATCATGTTGTAAAATTTTATATATCTGTATTTCATTTTATTCATTACTAGCTGATGCCCGCGACTTCATATGCACAGGATACTTATCATCATATTTTGGACAATTCAGACACAATCTTCATAAATTGTAACCTATGTGTTATTCTGATGTATCTGATATATTAATGTAAGGTCTCATTATCTATCTCATACATCCATACTTACAAACTTTCGTATTTATAGGGATGTGAATTATCAATGTGGGATATTTTGTGCTATTGGGGAGCGCTGCAACTCCATCTGTCAGCAGAATGCATCGCAAGTAGAGAAAACAACTTGGTTTACATAAAACCTTTATATTATAAGTATCGCTTATATCACGTGTCCTTATAAGACACGGTCCTTTATATGACGTGCGCGAGGACACAGATCCAACGCGTAACGGCAATTTAATTGAAATTTGATAAAAGTGTGTGTGAAGTGTACCGACTACGAAAAATTTATCTAACGTTTGTAGACTATTGCATTTCAATTTTTGTGGTTATTATTATTATATCTTGTGGGCATTCATAGAGACAGCCTAAAATTCACACGAACGGTTGACTGGAAATTATACAAATATAAAAAAAATATTATACATGAAAAAGATGTATGATCTTATAACGAACGATTGAATAAAGTTAATTTTAGGAGAGTACTCGACAGTTAATAAATAATAGTAATTAAGGTAATTCTCCATTAATGTTGATGCTATCATATTGAATCATTCAATGACAAAGTATAACAATATAAGACTCAAAGATGCATTAAGGTTAATAATCTGCAATTGTTCGTAAGCTCGTCTCCATTTTCATTAATTCGATAGAGAGTTTTTGTCATAATGTATAGTACTCACTTTCACATAAGCAAGGCAAATATTATTGTACATTATCTTCGAGCAATAATATTTGCAATATATATGTAATTCAACATGACTCGAATATGTTTACATTAGTAATTAGCAATAGACATGTTTTTGCTATCAACCTAGTCATTTACATAATTATGCTAATTATTCCTGTATTATCCAATTAGTAACAAGCCAGGAACATGGCAACTAGCGACAGGCTATAAATGAATGGACAAATTGATTTCGACGTTGCCTAATTACAAACGAGGCTTAATTACTAAGCTAAATTAAAGTTCTGACATATTGTTAAGAAGCTTGATGGAAATTAATAGTAGTACCCTGTTACAATTCATTACCACTTCATCTTTTACTTATACATCATTACTTACTTATACACATCTAAATGTTGTTTACATGTTTCTCCATTGATGAAGAGAAATTTATTTAATTCGATGTTGTAGCATCATTTCTGAATAGTGGAATTACTACAAAACTTTGAGCTCTAAGAGACGGCTAGAGTACAAAATAGAAATATTAAAGTATAATATAGATAGAAGTATCAATAGCATCAAAACATTTAATCAATCAACATTCAATTCACCAGAGAACGTAGAGTTAGTACATATTTTTTATCGAAGCAAATGCACACGCTTATGATTATACCGATAAATATAGTAAAATATGTGTATTTAAGAACCTAATCTTAATAAGTAGCCAATTTATAATTTACGTAAATAAGTAATTGACTTGCATTTGATGCAGCATCATAGTTTTCAAGTCACTATAAATTATATTTATAGTATAAATATAATTGTATTGTTTTTGTGAAAGCGAGTACTATTTATTATGACAGAAACTTTCTATAAGGTTAATAAAAATGGAGACGGGCTTAAAACCAATTACAGATAAGTTTATTTATATATATGCACCTTTAACTCTTATTTCGTTATGTTTTCTCATTAAGTTATATAATGTGATAGTATGATAATTTTAATGGCAAATTAATTTAATGACTACTATAAATTTACTGGTAGACAAACAGTTAAGTACTCTCAGTACTGTCCTATTATTAACTTTTTTCATTCATTGTTTATGAGATCACAAATCTTTTTTATACTTAATTTACATATTTTTTGCATTATTCTAATAATGTCATGGCACTAAATGCTTATAGTGATATATGCTCACAATTTACAACTAATGCTAATCAAATAACATAAACATTCCCCTATATATTATGTGTTTATTAATAATCTATCAAACCGAAGCCTTGCCTTGTATGTATATACCTATGTATGTATATACCTAGTAAGGCATAGGCCTATAGTAATGCATAGTAACCATAGTATTTTAAAAGTTTCGGTGTAATTTATATTCATTTTGAAATAATCGTATTTTGTCAACTTTGAAATAATCGATAGTCATATCTATTCTTTCATAGATTTGATCACTCGAAATGACGAAGATCGAATAGTACTAAAATTGATATTTATATCTTGAATATGGTAAGAACGAATCCTTGAGAAGAAAACTACTGAGTGATACGGGTACTTCATGGGAGAATCTCTTTTTTATATACATGGTTGCCTTAGTTCCATTTTTTCTATAAAACACAATTGACAGATTATTAAGTTTTGATTTCCAATCACTCAGGTTGAGGCCAGGTCGAACCGACTCTTAGCAGCTTTTTTTGTTGTTTTTGTTTTTGTTGTACTTTTTAATATATTTTATATATTTATTATTAGCCAATGTTTGGCCGACTTAACTATGAGGTGTATGGCCATAATATAAAGAATATAAAAAAATACATATAGTATAATTTTGCGTATGAAAATACGTGTCAATTTGCTTATGACATTGTACATGACCATTTTACGTTTGAGTATCTAAAATGTCATAATGCACGTAAAAAACACATACGTGTATAAAGATAAATAAAAAATATGACATATTTGGAACATATATGACTTAGTTACGAGTATACATTTGACATATACGTATGCGTATAACTTAAAAAAAAGTCTATTCGCTATAATCTTTTAAGCATCTTCACTGAACTGAACGAAGAATTCCTGGAGTTTCTGGATCTCTAAGTGTTACCGTGATAAAGAGCGGCGATTAGTTCTCATGCACTTTAAAAGCTCGCTTGAATTAATGTAGTTCTTTTTAAAATTCTAAATGAAGCTCTTAATTCAGAAGCTTTGTGTTATTTGCATTTTTTCTTGACTATTCACTTTGATTACCTTTTTCCTTTGAAGTCACTAATTAGAATATTTTTTTCTATCGACACAGAATCTCTTGGTTATCTCACGTAATTTTAAGTGATGAAAGGCTGAGTTCAACTGTCTTATCACTAATTGCTTATATAACACGATATTATAGATAATTTACCGAGAGCGCAGAATTGAATATGTAGAGTGAATAATATCAGCATTACAAGAAAGCAATATTAAAAGATAGAATTACTATATAGATCTAATTATAAAGTCTTTCCCATATATTATAGATAGTATTTTAAAAAAAGTTGCCTTATGAGGTTTCTTCCAGCTAATGTGACAGTGTAGGAAAAATGAAAAATATTGTAGGAGACACCAAGAGAATAAAAAATAAACGCTAAAATTAAAATCTTAATAAAATTATTTAAAATTATATTTACAAATTGTTTATATCCTTAAACATACATACAATATGTAAATATGGTGGGAAAGTAAAAATTTATTTCGAAGTACAACTTACTTCGTAAAAACTTGCGTCATTCCCAAAGACTTTCCTTTATGAACAGCCTACGCAAGCTTATAAAGAAAAAACCAAGGTAAGTTGCTTTTTTCTTCATAGTAACATTTTTATTGGAAGCCAATATATGCATATCTGTAGATATTAGTTATCTGTAGATACTAATAAATAACATATTATTGAAGCAAAAATAACTTTTGTACATACTTATATTACAAAATAAAAATATAGAAGAATATTCAGAGATAACTTCTATCAAATTAAATAAACTAAATTCTACATTCAATAGTAATCAAAAATTACACGATGTAATTGAAATATTATGTCAAGTCAACGAACTTCTATAGTTCTTAAATTGTAAGTTATAATATTAGATACAAGAAAGAAAAAATAGATATAAAAAAAATAATTGTCTTAAATTAAAAACATCTGTACACAGATTTAGAAAAACAACCAATAAACATAAAACAAACTAAAAGCTGCAACTAAATCGATACGCTTGTAAAATTTACATCACTATTGCATATGAAAACTTACATTTAATTTTAACAGGTGCTCCCACAGTTTGCTTCAATATCAAATTTAAGCTAAACAGTTTTGCGTGAAAAATCCCATATACTAGTATTCTCGGGAGCTCAGCTGTAAAACAACAAGAAAGCAACTTGTGCAATATTAACTAGACGATGGGTATGCTCACTACTAGTGATGTGTGCACGATACTCCATATCGATATGATTGATATTGTTAGGACCGATGATGAATACTTTTTAATACAATGTGCTTAATTAACAAATAACCAACACTAATTAACACTGACTATCACTTCGTAGTTCACTCCTGTAGCTTCGATGTTTATTCGCCGTATCGTAATAGAAATACTGTCCCTGTCGATTGACACGCTCCGATTATGTGGTTTCACCAAATCTACTAAAACAAAGTTCTACCAATGTCGCGATAGCGCGACACGTGGAGAAGTTTAAGCGATTCAATAAAGATCAATATCTTTAACTCCGCTACGCGCACTACAGGGCGCTACGATCACAATGCTCGGTGCCTTTTCCCAATACTCTTCTACGATTTTGCTCGAATCGCTTCTACGATTTACTTGGAAAGTATTTTTTTTAATTATAATAATAAGTAGATTTATTTTCAAATACAGTTTATATAACATATTTTTTGTTTACAATAACATTCTTAATAGCTATTACATAAGTCCGCTGGCTTTCAAGCTAGGTAGGACCTGTGATTTGGAAGACGGTGTTTCAGTCTCTGAGCAACAGAATAAATCAGAGCAGAGCAAGCACCTACATATACTAATTTACTTTATTTGTGTAGAACTAAACAATCATCCTATATGTGTATCAATTATCTTATGTATGTATATGTGTATCATGACCTTGAGTACTTACTATACAATTAGAGCTTCAGTGTCTTTGTAATTTAACTTTAAAACCACTCCTTATTTTTATGTTTGCAAGTATATTTATTTAGTTTATGCAAATCAAGTATATTGTGGAGTTTGTTATATTTATTTTTCAGCTAGCTAGTCGCTAGATACTTAGTATTACAGTTAAAACTCAAATACTAGACGTTTCGTCTGGACGTTCCCGATTATTTCTAAATGCTCGCCAAAAGTTTATTGATTCGATGTCGCAACAATATTATAGATATCTAATTTAACATATATTTCAGTACATGAAATGAAATACTTAAGTTATCTCAAATGAAATCATCAACATAAACTTCTATATAGAGAGAGCGGTGGTGCCTTAGCAATCTCGCAAATGATATCGAATACAGTTCACAATGTAAATGGAGGCAATTTGAACAATTCAGCATCAGCGATATATTTAATAGCAATTCAATCGAGAGTTATTCATGAATTTGATATCAGTCATTCAATGTTGTATCAAAGATATCCTAAGCTGTACTCTCTCCTTCATCAATAATTGTAAGAAATTAAAACGAAGTTATTAGTTTCTGGAGAAAATTGCGTAAAGCTTTAAAATTATCTTCAATTAAACATAGCTAGTAATTACAAAACAACTCCAAATGATTAAAATTCATATGCGACTCAGAAAAGACAAAAGGATGAATGTAAAAAATAATACAAATTGAAGAAAATAAATTGAAGTGAATAATTGTTGTACTCGTAAATATGTTTCGCTATTACTACATCAAATTTCTGATGTAAGATCTATAGTTTTAATGCACAGTATCAAATCTCATCCAAACTAAACCGAACTAAACTAAACGGTAAAATAGAATTCCCCGTTAAACATATACCCGGTACTGTCACGAACCGGGTAGATTCTCACCCTCCACGACACGTCGATCACGGAGCATCCGAGTCGGTAGATGGGCACTCAATTTTAGTGGACTCTCTTTTTATTCGACCCTAAAGGAACGGCGCCGGGGCCGCTAACAGGCAAGGCACAGAACCTTCCGTTCGTGCACCTTCCACATACTCAAGGTAAAGCTGAATATAGCTGCGGCTTCAACATAGGTTCCTCCAAAAAAAAAAAAGGTGAAATGGAATTCTAAAAAATTATATACACCGTATGTGTTTAAGAATAGAAATGATAATGGAATGCATTTATAGATTGACACTTAAGTAATATTATAAAGTACGCTTCTTAAGTTAAAAGACTATAACGCCACAGATTCCTTAGTATATTTTTAGATATTTAATTTGTACCTGTTGATATTCAGACTTTAAATTAAACTTTTACTATAGGACTTGTTCCATTAATGCAAAGCTATGTTGCAGCCATTAACGATCACATTTAAATTACTAACCAACTATGAAGTCAGTGGTGTTGTGCTATTTTTTTCTTGACGAGGGGAGGAGGGGGAGATTTCCTCCAATTTTCGCCCGTCGCCAAGATCGGCCCTGTATATAGCATAAAAAGGAAAGGAAACGAAAATCATTACGAAACCCATTTTGTGTATATGTTCCAAATGTAGGTAACTTGTTTATAATTTTTTTTTCAATAAGTCAGGCAATTCTCTTTATCAGAAATCATCTTTAGTTCCGGAAAGCGTTCCGGTCCAAAAAGGAAGTACCGGAATAACATTCAGGAGCGTTCCGGCTCGACTACACCACTGTGTGAAGTGAACTACAAACAATATATTGAAAAATCTTTAGTAAGTGTTCGTTTTATTTTATTATTTATATATCTCTTGGAATCATTATTACAAACCAATTAGGTTTTTGATTGAATTCATTAAAAAATATTCTATAATTTAAATTTAATATTGTTAGGTGTAACATTTTACCTAGAACGCAATTCAGGACGTAACTTATTTATAAGCCGTGGAACCAAGTAAGCAGTCCTTCGTTCGCCGTAGGTATTTTTCATGCCGATCATCGTACGTAACGTTAGTTCATTCAATGTGGTCGCCCACGTACATACAGATGTTAATGCTTTATCCCTTTATTCTATTCCCTTGAAAAAGTTTTCTTTGAGTAGCAAATATTGCAATTGAATTACTACCAGCAAAATTATACAAATTACTTAAGTTTAAAGTTACATAAACGTAGTATTGCGGCTCGCCAGAATTCAGATAAACAGTAAGAATTTTCCAGCCGAAAGAAAAAACATTTCTGTATATAAAAAATAAAACAACAAAACAGTTAAATCGTCAAGGACGTAACAACACTAGACTAGAATAACGCCAAGAAGTTGCGAGGCGTAGATACAATTCCATTTATATTGGAACACTCGCTTATTGCTCTTGCATATTTTAGGTCAGACCGATCGACTCTGTACTGAATAGTGCATATTCAATTACACACTCCTTGTATACACTTGTTGTGGTGTAAGTAGCTAAGTAGTTTATTCCAGTTAGTTTAAATATTGTATTATTAAATATTCGTTTAATAATTTGACAGCGTTTGTAATTTGCTCCTTATCGTTATCATATATCATCGGGTGTCCTTATCCAATTTACTTCATTTAATTTATTAAGGTAACGTAGACGAACACTAACAATGTTCATGAACACTATAAAACTTAAGGTTATGCTAAGTGTTATCTCAATCAAAGGTTGTCAAGGCATGCGTTAACTATGAGGAAATGGAATTAATGAAAGAAAATGAAACGAAACATTTTATTACCTGTTATTCTCACAGTTATACTCATGTACATACATTTAATATTCTAAGTGTAAGTTACAATTACAGATATAAAAATCTTTTTACTTATGCGACAGCTTCAGAGATGTATATATGTTACCGGCAATCTGTATAATCTAGTATTCTATACAATACCTAGGTAATTTATTTATTTATTTATTTAAGATAAGGTACACAAACAGATGACAATCCTAACAACAATATATACATCACAAAACAGAATGACTAGACTGCCATCCAAACAAAGTGTACACAGCATGATCTCATGAAACAGTCACAAATAGATATTATACAAATATATAATATATATATATATATTATATATATATATAATAATATATATATATATATATATATATATATATATATATATTATATATATATAATATTATATATAAAGTATAAAACCCGTAATAGCTACAATCCTGGGATCCAGCCCTGAGTACATCTGAAATGCTTCTTTTAATGAGATAAAGTTATTATCAAAAATATCAATGTCATTGTTGCTCCTTGCCAACTCATTGTAGGCTCTCGCCATCCTAACTATCGGATTGTAGTAACAAATATACCGAATGCACAGTCGGTAATGTATATAAAAGAAGAAGGCAGGGAAGGAAGGGACGTGCGGGAGGGCAAACCTGTTCCCGAAGTTGACAGAGGTCGCGGTGATGCTCGCAACATACTAGGTGTAATCTTACGAGTACAAAAAACCGATGACGAACTTTATCAACTAGGCACAAAGCAAGGTGTTGTTAAGACATTTTATTCAAGACAGCAATTTACAGTTTGTCATCAAGAATTACTTAAAAAAAAAGACGTCCCTAATCTAGAAACGACACTCCGTACAGTTGCGACTTTACATTCTACGGGGACAGGTCAGGGATTTGTCAAGTGTAGTTGCAAAAAATACTGCGATACTAAAAAGTGTTCTTGTCTTAAAAGTAAGATTTTGTGCACTTCAAAATGTCATAATAGTTCCTCATGTAAGAATAAATAATTTATTACTTACCGATTTTAATTTTGATTACGCAGTAGATACTTATTATTTTTTATACTTATTACGTACCTGTAAGCAAATTACATTATGTTCCAGCCAGAAGAATTTTTTAGTTTCACGTAATTTTATTGTTTTTTATGGAGCACCCTAATTGTTAATTGCAATAAAGTTGATTTTCAGTAATGGAACATGTTTTATTTGCCCGTCACTTTATATGTAGGCCAGTTTACATTGATAAAAATTGACCAAGATCTATTTCTTTTACACACTGCCGGTGAACCAGCTGGTACTCCCTAGGAATCCCTAGGAATTATATACATTACCTATGTAAAGTATGTAATGGACAATAATATTCATAATATTTCATACATTGCTTGGACGCCCCAGGTATTCTATAAATTTCCTAGGTATTGTATAGAATACCTAAATTATATACAGATTGCCGGTAACATATAAATGGCGTACTTATACCTATTATAACGATTATTATCTCTCGAATCATTATATCTCAAAAAAAGTTGCCCCTAAGAAAATAATGTATTGATATCTTTTTTATAGAGAATTTTATGATCTACAATTTTTTACTGTAACAAAGTGATAATTTTACGATAAAACTAACCTTTTTTGTGAAAATCACGAATATTTTTTTTTTCCGTACACCGTAATGATTTAGAATTTTTCAATGTTGTTTTTAATCATGTTTTGAACTAAGTATTTTGTGTTTTCTCGGCTGGATGGTAATTTATGTAATTTCGAATGTCTAGATTGACCGGACTATAAGTTGCTCTCTTGTCTGTTAGTTTGTTCGGATAAAAATTTGCTATTGGTTTTAAAGAGAACTGGGTCATAATGCATTTTAATGCTTTTATACCATAATTACATGCTTTGTAGAGTATTTTAAAAGAAACTGGAATTTTATATTAACTAGCAAAAAAAGGAAAAAGACAATTTAATAAAACGCCAAGGGTGAAGTACAAAAAATGCGCCAGCAGTTCCACCGCCGTGATTAGGCCATTGTTTAATTTAATTAGTATCTTTCTTTCTTTCCAGCGAGATATCTTTGATGCGATTTTAAATTTATTCTGCTCTTTTTTATCATTTTATTCCTTTGTTTTTCCTTTGTTGCGGATACATGATGAGTTGTAAATATATATAGATCACACTGTATTTATGAGTAGCTGATCATCCCGATGGTCATACCGATTTCTTTTCATATGTTTTTCGGCTTATTCCGTCGTGTATAGAAACTCTTCTCGGAGGGTTGTCGCGGGTGGTTAAATGATAAGCCCAACTCCAGCGTACACGATGAAATGTATTTAATATTTTTTTTAAATACAATAAAATGGGTCGTGGGTAATTTAGGCCCGACTGACAGGTTGCTTCCGTGATTCCCGGACTTCCCTGGTGGGTTGCAGCCAAAGGTGATGGGTGACCGCTGGAGGGGGAACCAAGTAGCGTGGTGTAGGTGGCGATGGCGAACAACGACAGGCCAGGGTTGATGCCCGTAAGTGGCGGCGTCGCTTTTAAGCCCGTACTTTGTTCCCTGTCGGGAAATAAATCACTTCACAAAAGTATATTACTGTGAATTGAATGTGTAAATAGTTATCACAATATAATACAATACAGTCAATACGTGACTGCTATTATATATTTACAAAAATGTTGTGACAATATTCAATTAGCAGACCGTGCTACCACGGGCTTGCTCCTGCGACGAGTGGGAATCGATCGGCAAAGATCGGCCACGCACGGCTCGTGCACAGAGCGCGCACCATTGGTCTATGCGAACAAAAGGCGTAAGGAATGAATAGCTGCCGGTTAGGGTACCGCGCGTCAAATAAGTGAACCATCATCGATTACATATTATTCGCTTAGTTGATTGTATTATTTATTGTATATATAATATTGGTAAGTTAAGTTACGTTTATTGTTTAATTAAGTTAAGTGTGATTTAAATTTGTAATTAATGAATTTATTTATTTTAATCTAAGTTTATGTATTTATGATGTTAAGTTGTATGTTTTTTTTATAGTGTACTTTTTTATTTTTAAATAATTTAGGATTTCTTTTTATTATTATAATCTTTTTTTGTTAGTTATTTAGTTTTATTTTTATGTTTTTTTTTATTAATTATTCCTTTTATTATTGTTTAAAGTAGGAATGTACGTATAACGTTACATTACCCCGCTGCGTCACCAAGGATTTTATTCTCTTTATAATAAAATCCGCACTTTAAAGTGATTAGTTATTGTTTGTATTTACCCATTCAAACTTATTTCATACATCACGCTAACATAAGGGCAACAATAAGCACATTGGAATATTGACGCATACTACCATTAGAAAGGTTCCTGTTATTTAAAAAAAACTGGTAACCCATACAAACTACATTACATACCTAGATGTTATTACACGCAAAGTAACGTATTAAGTAAATTGAAATAATAAAAAAAAAATAGCAATGCTATTTGTTTAAACCAATAAGTTTCAAATCTTTGATATGCCATGTTCCTAAGTCTTTACCGGACATATCTTCAAGGACATACACAAGAGGAGATTTTTTATGAATTACACGACATTTAATGAATTTTGGTGCCAATTTCTTGCTGAAATATTTGTCTTTATCGCTTAAAACGTAAGCACGCTTCATAACAATATCTCCAACATTAAATTCGGCATCCTTTCTTCTCAAATTATAGTGTGCTGTATTTTTTTTATGTGCATGCCAAAGTTTTGCCTGTACGTCATTAAAAATGTTTGACAGACACCCTAAATTTTCTGCATAAATATCCCGAGGTAAGAACAAAACCTCATCGCCTAAATCTGAGTCTATATAGTGTGTACCACAGGTAACAAGCTCTCTGCCATATACCAAAAATGATGGTGTGAAGCCGGTCGCTTCATTGACCGAATTATTAATGGCGAACTGGACTTTTGGTATAAAGATGTCCCAAGAGCGATGGTCATTTTCAACGAACGTTGAAATGCAAGTTATAATGGTTCTATTATATCTTTCTACCGTATTAACTTGCGGTGTATATTTTGGGGTATAATAAATATTAGGGATATTATAATTTTGGAAAAACGAAGTAGTATCATGACTTATAAATTGTGTACCGTTGTCTAAGAATATAGTTTGTGGAATGCCATGAACGAGAAAAACTGAATCTTCTAAAATTTTGATAATAATGTCTGAAGTAGCTTTTTTAATTGGATATATGAGGCAAAATTTAGAAAAACAACATGTTACGACTAAAATGTAACAGTTCTGTTTACGAGTAACAGGTAGCGGGCCCATAAGGTCAATCGAGATCATCTGAAATGGTCGAGAGCACTGCTTAGGACGACCCATAATACCCAGCGTTTGATGATTGTGCATTTTGTACTCTAAACATTTCTGACATGATCCGATAAATTTAACGACGTCCCTATGCATGCCTGGCCAAAAGTAACGAAGTGAGAGGCGGTTATATGTTTTAAAAATACCTAAATGAGCGGCAGTCGGCTGTGAATGATTTTCTGAAATAATTTTGTCACGTAATTCGGAAGGAACTACGATCTTCCATGAAAACTCGTTATTAAGACTACATTTACCTTTAGTTAATCTGTATAAAACCTGGTCTTTAATTTGATAATTTGGATAATCCTGAGGTACGCTAGTGCAACCGTTATAAATGTTCTTGTACCACTCGTCTTTAGAGTCCGCTATTTCGGAAGAACTAATAGCACCTACTGGAACGGCACGCGAAAGAGCATCCGGGATTACATTATCGACCCCACGACGATGCTTAAGCTCAAAATTAAACGATGACAATCGTACTCCCCAACGAGCCAGACGACCGGTCGGGTTACTCAGAGAGAGAAACCATTTCAGCGCACTATGGTCTGTATACACAGTGAATGGCTTACCGTTCTCTAAGTAACACCGCCAATGCTCAAGGGCAGTAATTACGGCTAGAGTCTCACGCTCCGTTATGCTGTAGTTCCTCTCAGCTTTAGTCAAGGACCTACTCATATAGGCAACTGGGTGTTCTTTGCCGTCCTTGGTTTGCGTGAGCATAGCACCTACTCCGAAATTGCTCGCGTCCGTGTGTACTTCAAACGGTTGGTCATAATTAGGACATGTGAGGACGGGAGCGGAGACCAAACACTCTTTGAGTTTATGGAAAGAAGCATCAGCCTCCGGAGTCCATTTAAACGAGGGCGTACCTTTTTTATTTGACGTCAACTTATTAAGAGGTCCAGCTATGGTGCTAAAATTGGGAACAAAACGGCGATACCAAGTCGCTGTCCCGAGAAATCTTTTTAAGTCTTTACGAGATGAAGGAGTTGGATAATTCAAAATCGCATCAACTTTCTCGGGATCAGTTCGCAATCCAAAACTATCCACCACGTAGCCAAGATACCTAAGTTGGTTGCGAAAAAATTTACATTTTTCTAAATTGACGGTGAGATTGGCATGTTTAAGCTTCTCTAGGACTTTTAACAAAAGCGTGACGTGTGAGTTATAGTCTCTAGATATAATGATTATGTCATCTAAATAAGCAAAAACATTAGGGCCAAATTCACCAAACAATAAATCGACTAAACGCTGTTGAGTCGCTGGTGCGTTAGTCAATCCAAAGGCGGTACTTTTAAAGCGTAGAGTTCCTCTACCCGGAACATAGAAGGCGGTCTTATCGCGGTCTTCAGGTGCAATAAGAATTTGCCAGAAAGATTTGGATAAATCGATGCTACTCAAAAAACGAGCATCTCGAAGATTGTCCAAAATCTCGGAAATATATGGCAAATTGTATGCGTCTTTCTTGGTTACAGAGTTAAGCTTCCGGCTATCGAGGCAAAACCTCGGCTGGCCATTTTTCTTTGTAACCAAGAGAACCGGTGAAGACCAAGCACTTTCGCACGGCTCGATTACGTCGAGAGCCAACATCTCATCTACCTGCTCAACTAGGATGCGCTGCTTCTCCGGTGACATGCGGTAATACCTCTGTCGTATCGGTTGAGCATCTCCGGTATCGATTCGATGGGTAATTAAGTCTGTCCTACCGAGACCTTTACTTTCGAACGAAATATCTTTATATTGGTCTATGATATTGTCGGCAATCAGTTTTTCCGAATCACTCAAGTGATCATAGCCATGAATAAGAGTCTCATTATCTATTTTTACCTCCTTCGGAACAGTAGCGAGGGAGATACTACCTAAATATTTAGGGCACAAATTAAACTTTCGCCAGAAATCAACACCCAATATCAGAGATGTTACTACCTGTGGTACCACAACAGCTTCAATAAGGTGGAAATCACCTTCAAAGTGTACAGGGATATTCATATAACCTAAACTTTTTAATGATTGACCGTCTGCTGCTGTGACGAGAACACAACGGTCAGTGAAAAGTTTGCAACCTCGTTTTTCTAACAAAATATGAGAATTGTTGCCTAAAACTGTGACTGCTGAACCTGAATCTAGAAGTCCAGTGAAGGGTAAATCATTTATGATGACAGAAACATATGGTCTATTGTCATTGTTAGGTAAATCATGAATTGTGGCCGTTTTATATGAACTAAAGAATACTCTTATTGTTTGCAGCCAATTTTCCCAGTCGGTTTTATCAAAATGGCTGGCGGAACTGCCACAATTCGAACTATTTAGTTTTTTGAATCAGAAGGCTTAACTTTATTGCAATCCGGGCAATCAGGGGTTTTTACATCTTTAAGACCACACCTAAAGCAATAGATTTCGTCTTTGTTCTCCGTGCATTGTCTCAAATTGTGGGTGTTTACACGACACCTTGGGCAGAAGCGAGGTTTCCCTGTTTCAATGGCATGTATATAGTTTTGATTTTTATATGAATTCTTAGGATATTGATTGTTTGAATTATCTTTGTTTATATTTCGATTAACGTTATTAAAACTTGTGTTGTTATTTTTATTATTAAATTTTGTAAATGAAATATTGTGATTTTGTTTAAATGTGTTTGTTTTATTACTAAATTTATGTTTATTGTCATTATACGCAAATTCGGGAGCTAATGTAGATGATGTCGCACCACTAGGTTCGCGAAAATTAGCAAGACGTGCTTGAATGTTCTCGTAGTTGCGACATAATGACAGTAAGGAATCGAGTGTCGAAATTTCGTTTGCCGATGCAAGGGTACTGGCGTAGCACGGTCTGATGTTATGGAGGATGATCTCCAATTTGTCCTCCTCTGATATATAGTTTTCGTAAGACGCGAAAATAATCCAGACATTATAGACAAATAAATGGTAATATTCTCTGATTCACCTTGTGTTCGAGAACGGATCTCAGATAGCAGTCTGTAGTCATAATCAGACTGGCTGAAATCCCGTTTTAACAAATCGATTACTTCATTCCATGTCGACACTTGATCTCTCACACTCCGAAACCAGTGTAAGGCGTCACCTATAAATATTTCAGTGGCATACGATAAGATCTTGGATTCTGCGATATTTCGAGCAACGCAAAATTCACTGATACGCTGGATGAAAGCTCGAACGCACGTCTTTCCATCATATTTTATCTTGCTCAGATCAGATGATAGTCCGTGATCGCAAGTAACTGAAACATTCACAGGCATTGCAGAAGATGATGGATTTGAAGAATCCATATTTGAACTTAAAGGGTCTATTTCTCTATCTTTTGATGCCTTGACAATGTCCGTATATTTTTTAAATTTAGATACACAAGAATCGTAATCTGCTTTAGATGATATGTCATCGATGATGATTCGATTTATGCGATGGTACAAATGATTTAATAGGTTTTGAGTGCGTAATAATGTATTCCTATCTAAGCTTGATTCCAAACTAGACCTAATTTTTTCAAGAGTCTCACTCACACCTTTCAAATCATCGTAAGCTTCGAAAGGGCTTTCCAAAATATCCTCGGAAGGAAAGAGCGGACCTAATTTAGCAATTTGCTTACGCATTTCCTGAACTGTGGTAGCAGGTGAAGTACCTCTAATAGTAATTTCATATTCTAATTCGGTTTTTTGTAATGACAAGAACTTTACTGGATAAGACATTGTAAAAAAAAAAAAAAAAAATTACAAAACTAAAAAAAAATGTGTACGGAACCCAATTGAAAACGGTGAGAAAATAATAATTCGAAGATGATTTTAATAAAAATTAGCTTGGCTATAAAAAATATATGTACGGAACCCGATGTTAATTATGACAAAAAAAAATATTCTTATCACGAAAATTACGACTTTTAGTAAGTGATGAACCAATACTATGCAACTAAATAAGTATAATACTATAAGTATAAGTATATATAATAATACTAAATAAGTAAGCAAACTCCGTCTGTGACAATTAAAATTACGAATGGAATGAAAAAAAATTATATAAAAGAGCATACATAAAAGCTGTAAATCAAAAATAAAAAAAAAAACATACAAGACGATCACAAAAAAAATTAATAAAAAGCACACAACACACAACTACATACTGCGAAAGCAAACCATCAGCCCATAAAATTACCAAGTTGTAGGCGCCAGTGTCGCGGGTGGTTAAATGATATAAGCCCAACTCCAGCGTACACGAGAAATGTATTTAATATTTTTTTTTGAATTACAATAAAATGGGTCGTGGGTAATTTAGGCCCGACTGACAGGTTGCTTCCGTGATTCCCGGACTTCCCTGGTGGGTTGCAGCCAAAGGTGATGGGTGACCGCTGGAGGGGGAACCAAGTAGCGTGGTGTAGGTGGCGATGGCGAACAACGACAGGCCAGGGTTGATGCCCGTAAGTGGCGGCGCCGCTTTTAAGCCCGTACTTTGTTCCCTGGGGAAATGAATCACTTCACAAAAGTATATTACTGTGAATTGAATGTGTAAATAGTTATCACAATATAATACAATACAGTCAATACGTGACTGCTATTATATATTTACAAAAATGTTGTGACAATATTCAATTAGCAGACCGTGCTACCACGGCTTGCTCCTGCGACGAGTGGGAATCGATCGGCAAAGATCGGCCACGCACGGCTCGTGCACAGAGCGCGCACCATTGGTCTATGCGAACAAAAGGCGTAAGGAATGAATAGCTGCCGGTTAGGGTACCGCGCGTCAAATAAGTGAACCATCATCGATTACATATTATTCGCTTAGTTGATTGTATTATTTATTGTATATATAATATTGGTAAGTTAAGTTACGTTTATTGTTTAATTAAGTTAAGTGTGATTTAAATTTGTAATTAATGAATTTATTTATTTTAATCTAAGTTTATGTATTTATGATGTTAAGTTGTATGTTTTTTTATAGTGTACTTTTTTATTTTTAAATAATTTAGGATTTCTTTTTATTATTATAATCTTTTTTTGTTAGTTATTTAGTTTTATTTTTATGTTTTTTTTTATTAATTATTCCTTTTATTATTGTTTAAAGTAGGAATGTACGTATAACGTTACAGGGTATTAGGAGAGCGCGAACGCTGGAGTCCTTTAAGAATCAAGTCCTGTCAAAGATTCCGTAACTTAAACTAGTTATAGTTTCCTACCCATCCTATGTTTAAATCTCCTTTTATTACTTCCCTGGTCCTAGGTTGCCTGGAAGAAATTGCTGATTAGCAATAAGGCCGCCTTTTGTACATTTTCTGTTTGTTGTTTTCTTTTTTCTGTGTATTTTATGTGTACAATAAAGAGACATGTTATGTTATGTCATCCCTACTAATCCTTATAAACGTGAAATAGGATACTCTGTACAATAAAATAGCTTATAGGTACATGAGAATAACATATAGGCTACAATTTATAAAGATATATTTAGAAAATAACAGTGTCTTTAGCTAACCAAGTCTCTTATTTTTAAATTCACATCGCACATTAAGGCAGTATATATGAACTACATCATTACGAACTGGTAGTGTAACATAGATTAGTCTCCATTTCCTTCTCTACGTGCAGACTATAGAATGAGTTCACGGCTGCAGTGTTTCTTTGTTACTACGATTTGTCTGACTTCAAATGAGTATTTAAAAACTTTTCTCTCGTACTCCGCAATGGCTGAGCAATAGTTCCTAGAGCATGTACGAGTATTAGGGGGGTCATTATCATTCCAGTATTCATTTAATTACGCAATTTCTAAATAAACAATGTATTGCCAATATAAAGTAATGGAAAAATAGCAATGATGAGAAAATAAATGTTAAATTTAAATCGGAAAAAGTAATTTAAAATTAAATAGGTATATAAATTTGAAGTAATATTCAATACCAAACATTAAAACATATATATTATTTATAATAATATAGTATTTTAAATAGTTTTCTATATTTTCTAATTTGTAAAAATATTTGTAATAAACCTTATATGAAAACATTAAGAAAATTATTTTATGTATAGTATTTCATATGTTGACTGCAATAATGTAATGTAGTGATATGTGTGTAGTGATATATAATATGATATATGAGTATAATTTATACAGCTATTGTTGGTTAGAAGTAGAGCATCTCTGATTTTTGGGGGTGTATTTTTTGAGTTTCGTTGACACTATGGTTTCGGCGCTATTTTTCAAGAGGCCTGGGGTCAATCTTGCTACGGACTAATGTGTAATAATTTCATATGTACATTTATCCGACACTCCTACTCTGAAAGATAACATTCTGAGGCAGCTGGAAATTCAAAGGTGTATATGAAGTCGACTAATAGTCATTAAGCCAGTGTGGTATAATCCAGAACAAACCCTTAAGGCTTCTTTGATTCACAATTTTTATTTGTCTGATAAAATCAAAACGCTCATACAGCACACGTAAAAATTTACATTTAACTGCGAAAATCATAGCTATTTTTATCTACGTAAGAGCTATGTCAATGTCAATATGTAAAATTTGTTGTGTCTATATTCGCCAAACAATTTGTATTTCGGCGAGACACATAGCAGCCGTCTCGCATAAGCCCTATACATCTATCCGTTACTGTTAAAAAGGGTCGTGACAGACGGACAAGGAGTAATCTTATGAAGGGCCGCTCAAAGTGAGACACCTGTTTTCTGATATTCTGTTATTTCTTTATAGCAACAAGTAAAACGTGCTTTAATGTTTTTACGTGATGTTTTGGATGAAATGTGAACTGATAGTTGGTAGATTTTTTTTACTAAGTACGTGTGGGCGTAACTATTGTTGTATTGTAAGGACGTCATCATCTTTGTTTTTCATTTCATTCTCATTGAAAAGTTCGAGTTAAGTTATGGATACCAGAAGCCTTACCATAATCGCTTGGAGTAGGATTAAAACAATACTAAAATAGAGACAACGCTCTTATATCATATAGCGCCATCTCCCTTGCCCCATGGTTTTGTTTCTTATTTAAGATATCATGGCACGCCTATATACGTACATATATACCCACACCTTTTTTCAATAGGGGTAGGCAGATATCACAGTTTTCCATTTGCTACGATCCAAATATACCTCCCTAGCTTTCTTGTCTTTCATTAATACTTTCATGCACGTTCGTTGGTTACGGGTACTCTTCACCTGACCTTACTTCACTATATCACCTATTTGGTTCAGGTATGTTCACCTAGGTCGTCCCCAACCAACTGACCAATATAAATTTATATGACCTTATAAATTTCCTTCGCCTGTTGAGTTTTGTCCATAATTTCTAAGAGTCCAAACTGTCTAAGCATTCCTTTCTCAATTTTAGTCACTACATTTTCTTTTCCCTTACCACACTATTTCAAAATTCCTCCCCTCAAATCTCTCATTTCTACTGCATAAATTTTACTTTTATCCTTTTTTTGCAACACCTAGCATTCACTCCCATACAGAAGCACTGTTACACGTACAAAACGGTTCCAGTCTTCGATTTTAATACGAACAGCTAAGATGTGGAACTCTTTGTCGACGTCTGTGTTCCCGGAACAATATAATCTTACGGTCTTCAAGTCACGAGTGAATAGGCATTTGCTAGGTAAGGTAATCAGGTGAGATTGTGGACAAACGCAAACCTATTTTAAATAAAAAAAAAGAAGCGTAGGGACCAGTATACCTCCACACACCTTTTTTGACAAAGCACACCTACAGATTTTACTTAGTCTCATATTGTGGATAGATCGACTTCACATACACTTTTGAGTCTCATCTTTATCCTTATCCTACGCTCCCACAGTGAAGGAAAACATCGTAATGTAACCTGCATGCACCTGCGAAGAAAGTTAAAAGGGCATCGGAAGTCATTTTAACATAGGATAGGTTCGTGCCCCTCGATGGAAACAAATACTTCAGAGGAATGTACACGAATACTGATAAAATTTGTACATAAAACAAATTTTTATACGTAGTTAGTCTTACTTCAGATTTCTGGACCTCCAGAACTTAGACCACAGCGTGATTCCTGTATAACTACACCGAAATATAATATCTGTAATTCCTGCTCCTTTTAAGTGCCTTGTAACGCTCTAAACAATATAACCCTTATTGCAAACGATTAGAGTATCTTATTGTTCGAAGAATGTACGACTCATTGTACAAGCGTCATTAGGCTATCTGTGGAACACCGGACGCAGTGCCGCTTCCTGTCGTTAGCTTGTCGTAAGTGTCGTGTTATGGATATGGTAGATGAAATGAAATAGTAGATCATGAAACCCAATATAATGTAATTTGTAAGTCCAATTTTGATAAGAATACCCAAAAATAAAATAATTGAAATCTAAATAAAGATAATTAAACAAAAGTACAGCTTCGTAAGATAATGAAGAAACAAAAGTCAATGGATTAATAAATAAACAATCTTATAAGTATGAATCGAATTAGTGAAGTTAAAAACAAATTGATTGACTGATTAATACAAGGAAAAATTTGTATGACTCGTGTGATCTTTTCAATCTCGAGATATATCTTTAGATCTCGTTCGAACACTTTCTCGACATACTGTCACTACTGACTGAACTTCAATTAGTAAACTTCCTTTGTATTGACATCGACAACGTTCAAAGAAACTCGTAAGCGCTAAATATCCATAAAATTGCTGGTATGTATATTGATCTGAAGATAGCGTGGCAAATCCACACTAACGTTTTCCTAATCCGTACTAATACTATAAACGCAAAAGTTTTTAAGTATGGATGTTTACTTTAATACTGCTTCATGGATTTTATTGAAACATTACAATAATATTGCTTATACGTCAGAATAACAGATATACTACATCTTGTACAGATATTGAGTGAATTGTTTAAAATATGATAATAAGTATCCCGGGTAGACGAAGTCGCGGGCACTAAGTAGTTATATATCTAGAAAAAAAACTAATATACTCATATCTAAACAAATTTGTTACATGCATAATTTAAAAGCGAGAAAAATTGCCTTTATAAAGTTATAGAATGTAATGTAGGTACAAAACCTGAAACGATATTATCGTTTTAGTTTTTAAATTTCTTTTGATTAAAGTAAATAAACAATATTTCCTGGTGTATCAACTTATGAGATATGATCAAATGTAAAATAACTTCCATAAGTCATGTAATATATAAATATAATTATTAATTTAGAAGTACGGAAGAAATAAGCTGTTATAACATAAATAATAGTTATTCACAGTATTTACGACCGTATAGTCACTACAAAACTACTTATTTAAACAAATTGTTTAAATAAGCTTTCTTATCTATAGACTAACTCAATAGTTCCCACAACATCTGACTGGGTATCGACTGCGAACGTCGATAACCGATAGTCGATATTATTATAGCCGTATCACAAATTTCCGATACAATCAATTCGATTAGGCCATTTCTTTGAGTTTTGTTGGGTAAAGGAGATGATAATAGCAAACTTTATTATTATCTAATATATTTAATACCAAGATCAAAATGGCCGAAACGATCCCGTCTCCTAGTACACAGGAAAGTTGTATACACAAATAGAAATATTATATTGTCCGACGGCTCACTTATGTCTAATGTAACCGCCAATATATCATTCTTTATATTAAATGGGAAAGGTAGATATATATTTGATATGCTTAGTTAAATCCAACAATATATAATACAGAGGCTCAGGCCTCTGAGACGGCCTTAAAAATAGTATACTAATAAATGAGGGTAGGTGGATATAGTTAGCAGCAAGTTGGCGATCTACTAAGGCTACATACTCGTAGTACCTTCACTTGACTGCTCTAGTTGAGAAGAGTGCTGTACTAATGGTTAGGGGTAGTTAACGTAGATAAAAGGGATAGGCTATTTTCCTGAATAAATGGATATGGTCTCCACTAGAAATCCTGATTGTGTACGTTTGCTTCGTTTTGATTGTAACCTCTTAAATTTATTCTAGTAACTGTAATTACAGGTTTGTACCATTGGATGAAAATCTGTATAAACCGGTATAAGCCTGTGGCATTAGCGACAGTGTAGTATTTTGTAACTATCTCAAACATCTATGACTTATATGATAATCTTATTATTTATTAACTATTTAATCTACTTAAAACTACATAATCTTACTACCAATAAAACCGTGACCAATTCACAGACACACACACACACGCATATATATATATTATTATGCGCTTATTTATTTAGTTAATATTTAGTATAACATTAAAGTTTGTTATTTAGTTTAACTGAGCTTTTATCCGCACTTAGCCTCATGATTGGGCCATCATGCGTCCTGTTGTAGTTGACTTCTCTCTTACTCCAACCATCCCATGTCTTCCGTGAATGTCAGAAGCCTCTTGAGTTCATTTCTACATGCTTCCGGTAGGAATATTAGGAGAAGCTTCGCCTATAGTCAAAGTAATCAAAGTTAAAAAGAAGTTAAGCTAAAAATATGCTCTGAGACTGAGGTGGTATCAGAGCAGATATTTGAGGTGTCAAAGCTCTTAATACAAAATAATACAGGCCAAGAAACAAATACACTTACTGACTGACATAACGTGCTTAAATAATAATAAATTTAAAACAAAACTCATTTTAATATTTATTTTAGTACTGGGAGAACATACGTTCTGAATTCACATTGCAACACATTGAAATAGGGAATCCTCTTAAAAGCCATTAGTTCGAAAGCGTCTTATACTGTTAGCTGAGCTTCGTCGAGGGAGTTTTTTACATTCCTGAGTGGATGAGACGCTGATCGAGCATGCATTTACAAGTGGCAGTGTAGATAGATAAAAAAATAGATTATATTGTATTTTATACTTGATACCATGATCTTATTGCTGATATTTTTGTGATATATACACAAATTTCTAAACAAAGCAATCGTGTCCATTTATAAGTCATTTCATATACTGCGAATAATATTTTTTACAATTAATATTAATGATTGGTTTAGTATAATATAACTATGTTCTGAAAATAAATAAGCATTCGTTATTTTTAGGCTGTGGGGAAATGGAGTAATGTGCATTTTCTCATTTGAAAATGAAAATTAATCATAATTGTATTAGAACTAGACGTGTAGTTTAAATATTTTGTAAGTGTTCAAATCAAATCAAAATAATCGATATAAACCTTTATTCAATATAAACCTTTACAGGTACTTGTTGACGTCAAATTAAATAAGGAAAATTGACTCTCCACCTGTTCGGAAAACGGGAAAGTCTTTTCTAGAGGAATAAATAAGAAAATCTAAAGCTCTATTTTTTGACTACTTTTCCAATAAAATTTACAATATTAATATTATTACAATAAAAAATCTTAGGCTTAGAGACATATAGTATCTTGTGTCTTTGCTGGCACAAACATTAAATATCAAAAAATAATCGAGTATTTTAAATACGTTATTTTGTTATGGATCTACGCTCCATTAATATAATCTCTAGTTCCAAGTACGAGTATTAAGATAATAATTTATGTTATAATAGCCTTTACTCATGTGTGTCTGTCTGTTATCATCTTAAATTTAATGCAAAGGCAACTTTGTGGAAGCTTATTAAGCATGAATATATTTTCCTCCAAGAATGAGCAGCTAGTTTTCTAGAGACTGTACACTAAAAAGGCAAGTTTATTATTATTAAATGTATGATAGTTTCTATATACAATTGTTTGTTCTATAGTTTCAAAATAAAATATGCTAAATATTTTATTGTGGAACTATTTATATTATTATAGTTCGAGAAATGCTTTGAGGAATTTTTCATTTTTTCAATTTACTCTCATTATCTAGACGTTGGCAGTTCACCACCGTTTGTAGGAATTATCTACTTCGCGGTACCAAACGGTATTTCTGGACCGATGCGATATCCAAAACGTAAGAAAAAATAGCGCCCAAAATTTAAAAGACTGGCAACGCACTTGTGATCTCTGTTGTTACAAGTGTCCATGGGCGGCGGTAATCTCTTACCATTAGGTGATCCTGTGTTAAGCCCGATAAGAGATTTTAAAAATTCTATTGAAAGTATAGGCGTAAATTTGCAATATATTCAGCTAGTATGAACCTACCACGTTAGTGACTAGAGACAACTCATCATTATAAAATTCAATAATACTCATATACTCATTATAACTTAAACCTTAGATGAATTAATGTTATCAATATTCGTTTTAACCTAATAAAATAATTAATTTTTACTATTTAAAAAACAAAAGATAAATAAGGAGGTTTTACGGTTAAGGTAGTATTTATGAAACTAGTATATATAGTCTATTCCAGTGATTCCCAAACTGGTCTATATCGACCCCTAGGGGTCTATGACAGCTTGCAAGGGGTCTACGTTCACGAAAAAGGAATTTGGGGGTCCAAATGAAATGAAAATGGGGTCCATAATAATTTGCTGCTAGCAAATATATCGAATAATGTCAGATGTGCCAAAAAATGAAAACATGAGAACTAAAATTAAATCAACTTAATAAATCTTGGGCTACTTTATTAGAAACTAAGGTACTAAAATCAACATTAAAATAATCTTTGCTTAAAAAATGATTTGTTATCATGTGATTTATGTTCGTTTACGTTAGGTGGCATCCTAGTCGTGGGCGTGTGGCGGTAGCATCGCGAAAGCGCACCCCGCCACGCGCCCCGTTATGGGTAGGTCGGTTCTCTACCGGAGAGCACCACACACGGCCGCGCCTAGCCAGCGCGGTAACAAGGTGCATAACGAGCATTTTCCCCCCGCAAAAAAAAAAATAGGTGGCATCCTAGTTACACGACCATCTTGAATACTAGCTAACGCGAACTTAATATCGCGGCACTAATTTATGTATTTACTTTACCTTCAGCTCAGTTAGAATAATAATTATATGTACAAACACATATAAACAATTGCTGGGGTGTGGGCGTGTGTGGTGTTATGGTATCTAATAGCCATTTACAATCTAGCCGGGTAAAGTAATTAGGTTATATAAAAAAAATAACTGTTCTTCTGTACTTTGTTTATTTGTGTAACTCAAACTAATATTGGAAATTAATGATCAATTTTTTATGTTGGGATTACTAAGAAGTTATGTTTCAGACAAATTCTCAACAAAAAATCAACCACTTTCTCTCAACTTCAAGCTTTGCTACCGGCTACTTTATGAGACATTTTATTTTATAAAATTAGCCTCAAAATGTAATAAAACATTTCCCTTTTATCACACTCATAATGAACACGTTTTTTTCCCAGTAATTATCTTTTATTGTGTTCACGCTCCAAATTACCTTTAATGAATGGGAAGACAGAAAGTAAAGTAATTAATTTACGTCGCGCGAAAAATATAACTGAAATCGAACGATAGACGAAACACGCTTAGAGAGTACTATTTCATTTCATTAAAATATATTCAAATGTATATTATGAAACTATACTGTACACTTATTCCGGTTTTTCAATCGTGGGTCCTCTACTAAAATTACTTTAAACTTATTATTTTTTAACACGCTTTAATTTTTAAATCATTCCGTATATTATCATCTATCAAAAAGAGGAAAGGAAATCATGTTATAAGGTCGATCGTTTGTCACTATAAACAAAGCTTGTATTGTCAAGAGCTATTGGAGCATATACTTCGTATAGGCGTCTCTTACTTTTTATACATAAAAAATTGTAAAGCTAAGGACTTCACACAACACTAGCACAAAATCAAGAGTGGGTAAGAAGAAGTTAGATAAAAAACGAAAGCAGATGTCTGAAGTAAGAAATAAAAGATAGAATAAGCTGTAACTTAGTAAAATCTTACTAAATTCAGTTTGAATTTTGACAATTAACATAAAAATACATATAGAAGGCCTCATGGCCAAGGCAAAGGCTGAGTTTAGTTGGTAGGCCATTGCGGTCGTAAGACTTCCTCAATTTGAAGTCCGATATAATCACCGTGACAATACGGTGTTATCCATGAGGATTGTCAGCTTTTCTCCAGAGAGAAAAAAAGCATTTTTATTTAGTCGCATAACAGTAGTAAGCGAGTGAAGACGTCAATGTTGTTTATTCTATTTTGTTGTTTTATTTACTACGATGTCGTAAAACATTAAAAGAGTATGTACATGTTAAGTGGATATATAGTTTTACACGTCACATTGTATTAATATGTGTTAACTATGTAGTAAAACATGGACAGGGAGAATCGATTCTGTGTACTTCACATCTGTTTGAAAAAAAAAAATATCTGCCCTCGTAGAGAATTGAACCTCAGACCTCACGATCAGCACTTGGTTATCACGGCCTCTGAGACTTTGAACGTTGGCGATAATAATTCTTATAAGATAACCCAATCTTGAGTTGTTACTTTGGTTTATTGACTTTCAAAGTGGGGAGCGCGTGTCCTTGTAAGCACTTATGAGAAAATGTTATAGAAGCACAGGTGCGTATTAGAAAAACCTATTATCAAGCAATTGAATAAATGAGTTTTCATATATTATTCAGAAAAGAATTGCATTGCAAAAGAGCCCAAAAGATGATGGCTATGTATAACTTAAACATAATCATTATAAAAATTCTAACTAAGACATACATTATGAATTAAATACAAACAAAATATAATATTTATATAAAGAAATGTATATATAATTAGTTACTTTCACCATTTCAAGTTTCGAAGAGTGAATATGCTTTTTTAAAGTTGCTCGACAGTGAGTTACGCAACTGCTTCGTAACCATTCTTCACTGGATACATTAATTACTGTCAGCTGTCTCTCCAAATGATCAGGCTCTCGCAATTAAGGTCCTGTATCACAGCTGGCGTCAACTATTTTATTATTAATTTAGAAAGCTTTGCAAAATGACCAATTATAGAGTAACAGAATAATAAGTGGGCTACCTGAAGTTATGCTCGGTTTTAAGGACAATTGATAGCGCTCAAGAAACACTGCAGTTGTGAGCTCATCCCAAAGTTTGCGCGTAGATAAATGTACTTTGTAAATGTTTTATTTACAATGTTATACAAGCAGATGAGTGTTCTCCCGACTTCCAAACTATTTCGCTCCCGCTATATAGATTGAAATAGTATATATTACACTGAAATAAAGAGAAAAAAAACCTTTGTAGCAAAGTCAAGTTGCATTGCTTTTCTTATGCGCCTAAGAATTTGTATTATCAACGTTCGCTATAAAATATATGCAATGTACTGCGTACTAAATGATAACGTCGCTCTCTTGAAATTCCAATGGTACAGCCGTCGTCGTAACCGGTCGCGAACTGTCAAAACCAACATAAACAAAATTGTTACTAACGTCGCTACGTAACGTAATATAGTTATGTTTGTACTTCATTCTCTAGTGTAAGGCTCGTATTATAAAATCAAACTAACTCAAATCGCTGCTCGAATACAGTTAGAAAGGGATGGTACTATTGAACTATCCCTTTCTACTCAAGCAAACTTATAGTTTTGATTTTGATTTTAGAATACGAATCCAAGTAAGTGCGAGTGCGTAGTTATTGCCTGTCTGTATGTAGGAGTAAGAGTGAACTGGCGAAATGAATTTGCAATAATTTGATGCAACTTACCATTTCTAGTTAATTCGATTTTTATAGTACGGTTATATCCAATGCAGTACATTTGTATCGATATCATTATCAATTCTATAGTGAACAAGAAGTTACTTATACATAAATGTCCCCATCATGAACTTCGTACCTAACTATGTACTTTAAGATGTATTTATGTAATAATGGTACAAAAACAGGTTACAGCCAATTAAAATAAAAATCATCTACACCGAACCTACAAAGACCCTTGAGAACCCAATATATGTACATCCTACTATATTATTAACTTGCAGCAAATATGCAACTGTCAAGTTGATATGTTGGAATAACAAAACCCAAATTCGGTATAACAAGGATAAAGAAAACAAAACATAGATCAAAATAAAAAGAAGAAACATATATACATTATTTACAATCAAAATATATGTTACCTTAAATCATTAGTCAATAAATTCGAAAAAAATTTAAAGTACAGTGAAAAATACTAGCAATCAAAATCACAATTAACATACATTCACATACATCCGCATATACATTTTTACTAATTATTCCCGCTAATTAACAACAACCCTACAATCCATAACAGCTTTCCGTTTAATTAACCTTTAATGCTTAATTTGTATATAATGGTTTCCATCACATATCTGTACAATCTTAGCAAACAAAGCAATAGTTACAACGCAAATAATTGTACTTTAGGTCTGTTTGTATATATTTGTTGATATTTTCATACTTTATTATAAGACTGTTTGGTACCTTAATAAATAAATAAATATAATATCCATAAACATTCAGATATGATTCAAAATCACAGCTCATATGCGTCCCCCATCAAGGAACACACATAAATGTAAAGGCATGAAAATGGTTAAGGTATTTCCATTTGTACCTATTACAGATGTATATTAGTCATACCTAATCGTATATAAATATATTTATTAAAGAAATAAATAGTAACAGCCATGGTTAAGTCTCATACAAGTTTCTGGTTAGTTAACTATATTTTTATATAATTAGTATATAATAATATGTTATGTACTTAATTTAGATTATTTTTTATTTGATTTTTGTATATTTAAGCATAATTATATATTATTAGTATTTATTTTATATAGTTTATGTACCCATGTATTTTGTTTTTTTTTCTCAATCTCTCCCACGTAACAGTATAAGTCACTTGACACCCAGTAAGGTTGGCTGGAAGAGATCCCTTTTAGGGATAAGCCCACCCATGTACACATCCAATCACTGCATAATTCTTTTTACTATAATGTGTTTTGTGCAATAAAGAATATATATATACAAATTACTGTCCCCTACAGGTGTCGAAACCGAATTATTAGAAATTCTGTCTAAGGAAGACCACATATATCAGGGATATATTGTTATGTACCTTTCATTATCATCATCACCATAGCTCCCTCTCGCTATTTCATCTAGGGGCGTAAGCCTACCCTAACTATGTTAGAGCGATTAGGCCTTAGTCAATCACGCTAGTTTAGTGGTTGACTACATACACGGTTGAATTTCTTTGCAGCTGTACGCAGGTTGCCTCACGATGTTTTCTTTCACCGTAAGATCGTCAGATAAGTCTACATATGAAATTCGAAAAATGATAAACACTTTGGTACATAGCGGGATAGACAAACCTCGCGAATCACCCGATTCGAAGACCAATGACGAGACCTCAACGTCACATGATTAATATAATAAAATTTAATGCTTACCCCAATAAACTTAAGATCGATTTCATATATAGTTAACTGACACTTAATCGTGTAATAAAACTCAGAAACAACAGTAACACATTTACTTTACTCAAGCATACAACTCATAGTAAAAACCTCAGAGATTACCCAAATGAGAAGTCACCTAACGCTCAGAAACGTTCACTATAAATATTTTCAAAAACTCATAGAATAGTTATAACTATTACTAATAACAACATCTATCACTTCTATCTAAAAAACAAATATCAATCTAACAATTTATGTAATGCATTTTTGAGACAAATTCACAATAAGCTATACAGCTGGATACAGTAATTTTATTACAACCTTACAATCAATTATTCGACATGTTTTTGACAAAACAGTAATACAAAAAAATATAAAACACCTGCTACTGGTTAACTATAGCTGTCTGCTATAAGTTTACGTGAAATTGGTCTTAAAAGTCTCGAATCTAGATAACACTGATATAAGACTAATGCTTGCTTATTCTAATTACTGCGGCGTTACGATAACGTCGAATCGATATCCAATTAACAGTAACCTCAATCCGACATTTGTGGCTTTCATCTATCAGTACAATTGTATGCCTTAGGCGTTATCAAATAAGAGCCAAGTTGGTATATAGTGACATTATATGTATATGTATATAGTGCTTTAAATTCAAAAATCAACACACCCAAGGAATTGTGGCTAGAAATGAGTAAGTTGAATTTTGTAGTCATTTTGAACTTGCGTAAGGTGATGTTTATTGGAAAAAAATTAACAAAACGAAATTAAATATTATGATAGTATTGAAATAATTCATTATTACTTATAATTGTAAATTATTTCTTCGCAGGATTAGAAATTCACGTAGCGTGGCGTATATCTTGATAAAATGTAGCCTATGTGTTATTCTGATATATAAGCTATAATATTATAAACTCATTAAAAACTATTTAATAGTTTTACCTGAAAGAGTAACAAAATACATACATACGAACTTTCGCATTTATGATATTAAGTAGGGAAACATGTTGGAGTAGTTGATCGGTAAAGCAGGGTAATGTGCGCAGTATAAATAGCTTGACAAGCAGACTTTGAGTTAGTTGTTCCCGCTAGCTGGAAGTGCGATGATACCGAAACCCAGGAAAGTCACCGCCCGTGCAGCAAGCTACCGGCCTATAACGATGCTGAATACCATATCGAAAACATTCGAAAAACTCATCATTGAGAGACTGATACCGCACATTTCGCCGAGGCCTGAACAATATGATTTCAGAAATCGGCACTCTACAACACTCCAGCCAACTAGAGTGCTACACCTCGCTGCTGAAACTTACAATCGCAAAGAACACGCCGTAGCGGTAATGCTTGACATGGAAAAGGCCTTCAATAGGGTATGGCATCCAGGGCTGCTATACAAGCTGGCCACATCTACTACTCCTCGTAGAATAGTCAAGATTGTGGCCTCTTATCTCGAGAACAGGTCTTTTCGTGTCAAGATCGAAGACAAGACGTCGAGCAGCCGAACCATCAGTGCTGGTGTCCCCCAGGGCAGCTGCCGGCCCCCTGTGTGCTACCTATTGTACACAGACGACATCCCAATACACCCCGGGATGCAGCTGGCACTATATGCGGATGACACAGCCTATATCGCAACCTCAATGAACCTGAAGCATGCAGTCAAGAATTTATTTATTTATTTCCTATAATAATTATTACAAAATAAAACTTATAACTATCGAACTCTACACTAAGCTTAGCTTGTAACGTAGAATCCAGACCACGATACCAAGAATATACAATACACAGCTCCAGCGACCTAAACTAAATAAATAATGTATGTACATTTAATTTGGGCAAATAAATACAAATAGTCAATTAATTTAAAATTAAGAAAAGGAATACAAACTAAAACGATTAGGTGCCTAGGTATACGAAGTGATATTAATCCCAAAGTTAAGAATGAATTGTGTATGTGTGTTGTTTGTGTGTGTGATGTGTATGTGTGTTATAGAGTGTATGTAAATGAATTTCTGATTACCTGTGTCATATGTGTAAGTGTCATTTTTTTTTCTTTTTTGCTTCACAGATTCACAGCATAAGTCATATTGCCAATAACTTTTCAGTTTCCTTATAATCTAGTCCCATAAGCCAAGGCTCTAGTAACTTCCTTACCTGGTGGTTCTCCAGCCCCTTAATATGTATTTTGCTACATACACTGTTATAGAGTCTCGGTAAAAGATATAAAGGGTGACGCTTTGCAATTTTTGCTTGTCATAATCCGAGGAAGAACGAGCAAGGCTATGCATATAGGTCACTCCTCTCGCTATGAAAAGCTGTTTAACGCGCAAAACTTTAGAGACCAATCATCGACTCGCATCTGCCCATCAAGACCAAGTTGATGATTTATAAATTATATAAACCCAGCCAGTATACCTACGCAGCTCCAGCCTGGTTCGCTTTAGTCAAGAAGACGTACAGGGAAAAACTCGAAGAAACACAATCGAGAACACTGCGAATGATAGCGAATGCCGCGCTTATGTTCGCAGTGACGGCATCCGCCGAGACCTACGCATCGAATCTATAGCAGAATTAGTCAAAAGACTTGCAACCAAGATGTATGAACGGTATGACAGATTCATACACCCGCACATCAAAATAAGCGCCCCGCAACACGCCCGACCACCCGATCAAACAAGGAAGGCACTGCCCAGGGATCTGCTTGAAGAACTATGAGGCAAAATATCGAAAAAATATTGAAACCAAAGAAGCGATTAACAAACCGGTTTGCTAGAAGGCAAACAAAGACAGTGATACCCACAATAAAAAAATTGTAAAAAATATTAAAAATACCGGGGGTACTTGTAAAAAGAAAAATAAATTGAAGCCTTAGGCCAGAATGGCCGATCCAATGACCCACCCGTAGTCACTGGTGGCGTATGCTACCACCAGAAAAGGGTTAAACCCTGAATCGGTCACCCCAACCCCAGAAAGGGGCTGAGATGAATGTGTTGACTTTGAGTTAGTCGTTCATCAGCGTTTGAACGAAGCATTAGCTAAGAGGAAACTCCGTTAGGCTAGTATATTTATAGTGAATTAATAATTAGACAGTGTAAGTTAGCATAAAAAGTGTATAAGTTTAATTGGAATAAAAACAGTGTCAGTTACAAGTACGTAGTATTATTTCTTCAAACTAATATAGTAACGCCTTGTAGATCAGATCTTTGGAATCTATCACTCCTGGGTTATACAAATTATATTCTTAATTATATCGCACCATATGCTATTGATATTGACTACGTGTCTGTTTTTAGTCTTGAACATTATGGTGGATATAAATAAGAGAGTCGGTGGCGTTTTAGTCTCGACACTTAAAGCTTACTATGATCTCTCAAAATAGTAATAAAACCATCGTGCAAGCGAGATAACGCTCTATACTCTAAGAGTAGTGTCTCTGTTTCTATACAGTTTTAACCCTGCTCTAAGCGGTTATGGTGAGGCCTCTGGTTTTCGGATTGAGATAGCTCGTGGCAAACCTGCAATATACCAATATCTATTTCATATTTTAATTTATCTGATGCCCCTATGGCGAAGGAAAACATCGAGAATGGGTGTTATCGTATCTGCGAAAAAATCCAAACGTGTAACGAATATGTGAAGTCGACTTATTCGCACGGATCCAGCATGGCTGACTAAGGCTTAAGCGCCCTAATATAGTTAGGGAAGGTTTTTGCCCTTTAATAGGGATGGATATGAACTGTGATGATGATGATGTTAATTATAATACATTATAAATACTAAAGGTTGTATAACTATTAGTAATTAGTTGCGTGGAAGCGTGTAATATTTTTTAGAAGATATATATATATGTGTGTTATTATTATAGTATTATATGTATATATATATAATAACATAACATAATATAATATATATAATAACGTGTGCTTCTCTACTTATTTTTTTTCTCGAGGTGGAATGGTTTGCGCACCATACCTACCATCCCCATAGGATATACCCACTATACTACCCCAATTACCCTCTTGTCCATAGTAAGGATGATCTAGGGACTGGGGAACCCAATTGCTACGACTCGACCAGCTACAGTTAACTTGTCTACCTACGAAATTGCATTTGTTTTTCTAGGCTTTCAACAATTTTCGCCTTTTCCATACTAATGTTTGCCTTATTTATATATAACCAAGAAATTTATATGTATATTTATTATATTCATATATATAATAAAGTCTTTGAGGACATCACTTATTAATATTGTATTTTCAATTACCTACGTGTTGTCTTTTAGTATCCTATTCCACACTAACGAAAATAACTGGAAGTGATAATTTTTAATAATAATAGTACCGTCTGCTCTAATATAATTATTTTCGTGTTTAAAATAAAACATTAAAATCCACGTGCCCAAGAAAGTTAATATCTATAGAACCTGAATATGTTTTTTTGTTAGTACCATTTATTCCCATTGTAAAACATTTCGATTTCCTACTGTATTTTAAACTTTTCCGCCTTTCTCGCTACTTCAGTACTCGCCTTATAATTTAGGGGTGCTGTGTTTAATATTTATGAGACAGTACTAGACAAGGGTGTCTCGAGTGTTTGGCAAACGGTTTCTCATTATCATAGTTCAAAAACAGCATACATAACATATTTGCTAGTATATTAAGTAGTAGAAAGTATCGTAACAGTTTTTTTTATTGAGTTTATCCAATTTGTAATAGTTAAAAGTAAAAGTATAGTTTTATATATTATTAATTTATAATATTTTGTTTAATAAACAGAAAGACAAACGCTTACTGTTTGTATTAAATCATCATTAATAATTATAATTAATAGGAATTATTAGGAATCTAATATCACAGCTAAAAGGAGTTTGTTTTTATTAATATATACTATCATTATTTCTATCAATTTTATTGCTGGTGTAATTAGCAGATTCCATCAGACTGTGGGAAACACTTATAAGGCACTAGCTGACAATTGACGCTGGAGCTAGTTGAAGCATTATGTAGTAAGCTAGTACCGTATTGAACAGCGCACGTAGATTTATCCACAACATGTACATACATGTTTTAAAGCCCATTTTTCTGCAGTATTGATACAATTTTGAAATATGTTGGGCCATGTAACTCTGTGTTTGTTAATAAAATATTATTATTATTGTCGCTTATATCACGTGGTTTTGTAAAACACGGTCCAACGCGTATAGGCCCTTTAACCGTAATTTAATGAAAGTGTGCGTGGAGTGTACCAACTAGGTCTAAACTGTAAAACCATGATAAATGCAGATAAAGACTAACTAAACCCAGTAAGATGCACAGAAACTATTGTCATTACTGGTCAAAATGTTTGTGGACCAAAAAGGTTAAAACAGGGCTAGGGAGTCACATGCCTTCTTGAAACCTCGTAACTGATTTAAATATGGCAAGCCCCAAAAAAGCAGAGCAATATTCGTGCGAAGGGAGCCACATTGGTGTGATCAGCTAATGGTGTCTCGATTGCACCCTTAGATGTAGAAAGGTCTGTCTATGATAGCAATCGAGACGCCGTCGCCATTATGACTCATGGGACGCCACTCTGTCCGGCCGGCTAAGGCAACACACAGGTAGGTGGCATACGCCCCTGAAGCTAACCTCGGTGACGCAACTCACTGACAGCTCGCGACAAGCTGCCCTGAGGGAAACCGACTGCAATAATAGGGCATTAATGGCAGTTAAGGGTCATTAAATGCCCCACCAGCGGGCGATGGGGTCGTCACATCCCTACGCACAATTATTATTTTTATTATATGTGTGTGTGTAAATATGGATGGGCATATATACATACTTAAACATATGGGCAGATGTGTATCTGTATATAATAAATCATAATCTGTATTTTTTATAGAGTGATGTACCTGATATCTTTTCGCACTTAGCTAAAAGATTTTAAAGGCAGTTATTCAAGTTCAAATTTATTTACGTCTACCAAACATTGCAGAAATTATTGCTAAAAACGAAAGTAGAGTTTCATATACATAACTAATAAACTATGGTCCCCAAACTAAGCAAACGCTTGTATCTTGGGAACCTACATCCAAAATCAGGAAAATATGAAATTATTTAATCGTTCTTACGAAAAAATTAATATTAAAAAAGCAGAAAAAATTGTGTAATGTGTAAAAGTGATTAGTGAGGTGGGTATAGATTTGTGTATGGTATGTGTGTAAATGTGTATAATTAAAATTATAGGTATGCACCCACATAATAATATGTATTTACTTTGAGAGATTCAGTTTTGTGATATGAGTATTAGATAGTATCCAATCCTTTATTTTTTTTTTACAGGGATAGTTTGACAGCTTAGTGGTTTCAGCTCAATGGTAATTTATATACATTGCGAATGCATATCAGATATAACTGAATAAAGCGGAGTTGCTATTGTCAAGATGAGTCTTGATGCATTGTGTAGAGTCCCTTTACCTACAACTGGGCCAAAAGTCTCAAAGTTTTGAACTTTTTATTAGAATTTGAACAAACATCACTCATGCAAATTTACGCTGTAAACAATTGAATCAATTTAATTAACGCTAAATTACACATAAAAATATGCAAAACTATATCTAAATAATTTAAAGGAGATTCATGGATGACGTAACGGTGAAAACATTCAATTTTGCTTCAAATGGTTTGCAAATGAAACGGTGGTTTGCCTTAACTATTGAAGATCTACCCTACAATTATTTGGAAACCATTTACATGAAATGGTTCCTGTTTCATTAACTCTCTGAATATGCGTCATTGCCTCTAACCGCTCATATTCAGCCAGAGAAGGTCGCAACGCCCTTCTTGTAAGGCAAACAACCTTAGGCGAGTCCTTTGTTCCGGTATTCGTGGTTATAATACGTCTACAAGGCGTTTTGGTGGAAGACAAAAGATTATTTAAGTCTCAATTTGCGGGGGTTGATTGTGGTTTAAAGTTGTTTGTATTAGACAGTTATAGGGTAAACTACCCGCAAAATTACACACAGCAGAAACGGATTTTATCTTTTTAAATTAAACGGATATTTCTAGTGAGTATATAACTAAGATATTAGACGGGTCTCTTGTGGTTATGTAAGACCTGAAAACTTCCAAACTTTCGAGTTAACCAACTTCAAAGTCAAAGCAAAAATATTCGAATGACACCCTTTATTAACTGTTAACACAAAACTAATGTTAGCTAGCCTTAAATGTAATGTTCAGTAAATTGCAGTGTTGAAATGCTCGTGCGTAAAATATAGCTTGTTTAGTTAGCAAAAGATTAGAAAAAAATAGCTTGAACAACACTAATATTTTTTTTCAACAGAATCTTCATTTCTCGTGGATACACACCAAAAAATTTTATCTCATTGCCTATGAAACACTATACATATATATATATAAATATGCAGAAGGCGTTCGACTTTATACATGCTGACCGCATTATAAATATATTCGAAAAATTTATCATCCCTTTCATATCGCCAAAATGTAATGTCATCTTCAATTAATTTAACAAACACATACGATTAAATTTAGTACAATTCTCTTTTGAATTCATTATGATAAATAAAGTGTCTAATTGATCTGATTGGCCTGTTTTATAAATAGTGTGAATTTCCGTAGTCTGACAATGTCAACGATTAGAAAAATCCTACAGCTCATAATCATCATCATTCAAACCAGTAGAGGCTTTTCGCTGAACAAAAATCTCCAGTGTATCCAAAGCGATCAGTCCTGAGCTTCTAGTATCTACGTTTCTGTTATCTTCACCAGATCTTGTAATGACTTTTCCATCTCAATGGCCATCAGTTCTACAAACAATGTGCCCTATCCACTGTCACTTAAGGTTCAAATTATGGTAACCTGAATGCAGATTTCATCATTTCTGATTCGATCACGGAAAGAAACTTCAAATATAGCCATTGCCATTTCGGTGATATTGAGTCTCCTTGTAAGGTATATGGTCTCCCATAACTAATTCATTTTAATTATTTTGAGTCGATATCAAAATGTAGAGAGCAATCCTAAAGAGGCAAATCAGACAAGCCACGACGTTTACCTCTACATATCTAGATCTCTACAATTTGTAACTATTCGCTACAAACTTCGTTAAATAAACCACATTGTGATTTCACACGACTAGCAGTGGAGTTAGGAATGGAACCTTTTCATTAATTACATTTTATAGTTTAGTTATGTGTCCCGATGTAGGTTAAGGGTTATTATCAATAAAATGTTATATGCAAATTCCGGAATTCGTGTGTCTTTGTGTATTTAACTGTCTCAATGAGTTGTAAGAAGATAAAAATAAGATTTGACTAAGGCCTAATCGCCCTAGCGTAGTTAGGGTAGGCTCGAGCCCCTCGGTGGGGACGTATATGAGCTGTGATGATGATGAAAAATAAGATTTTTACAATTTAGAATATGATTACATTTGCGTGATACAACAGCAAGTTACATTCGTTGGATAGTCAGGTCTATACTAAATACCATTCAAAGAAAAGGATGCTAACACCACTACTAACTTATAACCTATTTTACCAATGTAAATACAGTTAAAGTGGATATAAAAAATCTACAAAAATCATGTGTGATGTATAGGAGACACTCCTTAGTTATTTCTTTTATTTCAATATAATTATAATTATTTTTAAAGTGCATGCTAAATTTTCTGTGAATATTCTTATCCTTCTTACCGTCATTAATATTGAGCAAATAGAAGCAGAATCATGATTATTGCAAAATAATTGTTTTATTTTAATTTAATTATTTAGTTTTACAGTGAATTTATAATTTAATGTTTTATAAATTTTTCAAAAGTCTATTTATTGCCGCTGCTAATGTCGAGCAAAAACGACCAAAAATATAACGTCCCCTAAATATTTGTGTTTTGTTTTTTATATTTGTTGTTTCTGTGATTATCAAAATAAATACATACTTTACATTACATTGTCTTCTAAAAAACGGAAGAAAACTTAATTTTATGCCAAATTGACACAAATTGTTTCTAACCTCAGTTTTGGACACGCTTTCGCTAAACTTCAGCTTGCATGTCTATTTGCCACATTCGTTGAATAGAGTAGTTAGGCGGGCGGGCCGCCATTACGGCGTATTGTGTGAGGTACGCCCAACGTGAATACGACAAGTTTATCGCATAGTTTGTTATACGTCATTATGTAGAGTTAGATTTTCCATTTTACAGTTTTGTAGAGTTACACGTTTATGCTAAAATGTATGTTGCCTTTATTTCAAACAAGCTGGTACCCGCGACTTCTTCTACACAAAAAAACGATTTGAAGTATATTTATTCTTACTTACGTGAAAGAATAACAAACATCCATCCATACGCACTTTTGCGTTTATAATATTAATAGGATAAGTATTACCGCTAGATAAATCTGGAAACGCTCCAAGAAATCATCACCCATCTTATTTGCAGGGATGTGTAAGGTATGTGGGTACCACAGATAACACAGTATCGCGGATTGTTTATATTTTGGATGACTTATTTAAGTTAAGCTCCCGTGAGACTGTTGTTTTGAAATTCATGTTTCAAATTACTGCAGAAATAGAATACGAGTGCTGCAGGTCATTCTTGCTGACTATATTGAGCTTTATTATCATGCACGTTATGTGTTATTATTGTATATGGTTTTATTTTATTATTATTCTGAGTATCGTTGTGTGCTTAAATATAAATGTTTTTTTTTCTGTCTTTCTGTTCTACATATTGTTGTGGGTTCTTGTGGATGATGCCTGATTAAAAGACTGTAGTGTGGAGATTGACTTTTTATTTGATATGACGAATAGATTACCTGTAAGACCTGAAGACTAATGACGACGAGTCCCGAATGAATGCTGTCTTCTCTATGTCAATACAGGTTATAAAGTGGCCAAGGGTCATATGTCCATAGACAACAACACATATAACCATTGGATATAAGCTAAAAAAAATTGTATAACCTTGTACTAGTAATTTGCTTGCTTTGCTTCCTAGTAGATTGCTAGGAATTGCTTAAGTGTGTAGGCATGGTATACGGTTTGGTTAGATGAACATTTCATAAAGTTCTATTACTATAACACTTGTGCTTACACTGGTATATGGTAACGGTGTAAGTTATTAAATATACCAGAAAAAAATTCCTTAATAGTTCATCCGGGGTTCATTTCTAGTAGCCGATTAAAAAAGAGCCTACAGTATAACGAAATGTTACAACTGAATAGAAATGGAATATTTGCTTCATACATACATAAATTGAAAAAAACAACAATAACAATGTTTTGCTGTTTCCATTTCTATTCAACCGAACACTGAAAATACTGTACTAATATATGTCACTGAAAAATTATACTTATTTGTATTAACAAATAGATATAAGCGAATTGGTAATAGGCAACCCTAATTGATGGCGTTCGTCGCTCGTTCATTGGAGTAGAGATGGATGCTTGTTTGAATTAACTTCGCTCAAAGAACAGATAGTTATGTCAACTAGTAGGGTTGCCTCTAATGTTAAATAGTTATTTTTATCGATTCTCCAAATTGTACATACCCCTTTGGTTTCAAGTGTTTTGAATACGACACCCTTTCTTATATGTTTAAGGAGATCTATAAACAAGTTTTTTAATTATAAAAATAAAACTTAATTACACTTTTTCATAAGACTATCTTAATCGTTAATATGTTTATATACCCAAAAGGTAAAATACCCTATTACTAAGACTCTGCTGTCGGTCCGTCAGACCTGATCTCGTGAACCGTGATAGTAAGTTTAAGTATTCGCAGATCAGATATTTATGTTGCAGCTGTAACACCAAATACTAAAAGAGAATAAAATAAATGTTTGTGTGTTAAATATATCTATACAATTAACGTGAATTCTCGCTTCTGCGCGCTATAGATAACGACAATAGGTAAATGCTTAAAATATTCACAAATATTAAGGTTTACATTCATTTTAAGAAGAAATTATTAAAATAAAATAAATATTTTAGTTGGGCTTCCAAACAACAGCCATTTCTTTTCTCCTTACGAGAGGAGGCTGAGAATCCTCATGAATACCAACTCAACCAAGTGCCACGATGATTATAGCGGGCACCAAACCAATCGAGATGGCTCAACAGAAATGACCTACCGACTAAATACACCCTGAACCTTGATCATAAGGACCCTACATCTTGGATGTAAAATTCTATTGCCGTGACCCCTTTGTGCGTGAGTGAAACTCACACCGGGCTGTTTTATTCAATTGTGCTATTGCATCTGGCTTTTATAACTGTATCATAAATATATAAATAGTTGATATAAAAAAACGGATATAGATATTGTAGTGTTTCTTGTAGACCAGCTGTAGCGTTAACTATAAGCTAGTGCCTTCAAGAGTTGCCGTAGCCGATTTAGTTCCTCAAATACCAACAAAATTCGGCGTTTGTAATCTGCAGCTTACTCTACCTAATAAAAAAAATGTGTTTATTATCAAAAGGATAAGGTCACAGGGAATAAATTTAATATCTTATAGATGTAACTTATAAATTATCGACAGCACTTATTGTCACAGATCACAGGTCCATCCATCACACATCCATCGCAGCTGTGAGTGTGTTTTCCATACTTATTCCGTGCATGGATCATTGTAAGTGAAACCGTAGGGAGCTCCAGCTCTCCAGCACTCCAACTACCTCATCTCCTCTAGAAGCAGGTCAAGTTTCCAAGATTACTCTGGGCTTCACTTATTGTTCTGGTGATCCAATAGTTCTCCGAATTTGGTCGTTTCTTCTTCCTCCATACATGCACTGCACAGAATGCTATCCGTAACAGCTAATGTGTAAAAGTGTTTATTCAATGAACAGTTGCCAGTTATGGTCCCAACTACGGATCGTAGATTTCTTTTATTTAACCGCAGCAATAATAGACAGCCCTAAGCTTAACTAAATGTTCAGTTCCTTGGATCTCAATCAACGTAGATACTTAACGCGAAGTCTCTCATGAAAACGTAATATGAAGTTAGTAAATTTATACAACGAGGCTCTCGTAGCAAACGTTTGCTTTTGACTGCCAGATGTAGATGTCAGATGGTACGGAGTACAAAGTGGGTATGTTGTTAATGTTCATGACGTAATTGTGGATTCGAAATGGTGGTGGTAAAGTTTTATGTGTTTATTTTGGTAAATAAACGCGTTTGTAATTTTGCCTTTTGAATAAAAAGCTTAAAGGGTCTCTCTCGGTCATTTTATTTGCCTCTGTGGATTAAAGACATTAAAAGGTCGTGGGCGAGCTGTCAAGGTTAATCATCCTAATGCCAAAGTTTGGATGATGAAGGAGCATTCGACTGCAAGCTATCACCAATTAGCCTAACTTAAATGAAGCTCTATAAAGTTGTGTTATGGAATCTAGGGTGACGGATAGAGGTACATATATTAAACACATATAATCCTTTCAATTATTATGTATAACAAGAGCAAGAATAATTAGTAATTAGCAATAAAAATATTAGAAGATATATGGATCGTCTGATGCTATTCCGATCCCTATCATTGTGACAAGGTCAACTTAAACTTGTTGCCTATTAAAAATGTAAAACTAAGAAAGTAAATACTTAAATCTCGCGACAAGCTTTTATAACATATAAATTGTGTCAATGTGTTAAATTTGAAATGACATTATAAGTTAATTGTAAAAATTTATTTTTTAATTTTAGCACATTTACATGATAGCTTGTTTTTAGAGAATGTTTTTTATTTACCTTAATTTTATTTTATACTTTTCAGATTTGCTAGTTATTCTGGGCAAACCCTTTTATTTGATACCCATATTGTAGAAGTGCATTAAAAATAATTGGCCCGCCATCTTGGATACGTTGCCATTTTGGATTTAGAATGACGTCAAACGTGACGTCACACGTCACAGTTAATCATACGTTGTAATCCAAACTAAACGTGTATACAAAATTTCAGCTCCATCGGTTGAGGGCAAATGCCTTAAAATTAAGTTGTAAGATTTGACCCGAACATACAAACATACATAGCAAGTTAAATTAAAGCTTGTAATTAGCAAGCGACAAACGCTATTAAGACGTAGATGTAAAAATTAGAGCAGCTAATCATAATATGTTTCACGAGAAAACAGATAATAGGTATCAGTTTTTTTTAATTATTCGCCGTGATAGAACACTCTCTCTCTCTCTCTCTCCGTGGCATTTATTATTCCCATCTGATGGTGGGGTCTGCCTTTCTGGGTTTTCTCCTCCACTTCGCTCTATCGGACGTGTCTTCCTCGGAGACATTGCAGGATTGCAGGTCTTTCCTCACAACATCTGTCCATCTAGTCTTTGGTCGCCCTCTGGGTCTTACCCCTGGGATTTCCAGATTGGACACAACATTACCCACGTAATCAGGAGGCCTTCTTTTCACGTGCCCAAACCAACGTAGTCTGCTCTCTTGCAGCTTGTCGGCGATGTAGCGTACACCGAGACTGCCGCGGACGTAATAGAACACTAAAAAGTAAAAATAACTTGAAGCGTTTCCTGCCATTTAGCCCGGCAGTATCTTAGCAATTAAAAGTCCGTTAATAGAATACGAAAGAAATTTAATTGTTATGCGGTATATATGTGTATTAAATATTTAATAAATGTAGGGTAATTTCACTATAAAAATGTATAGTGAACATGTAGGTGTCAACTAAGTTTTGTACTGCTTAGTTATTGTACGTCTCTTCTATTTTTTATCCTTTAATATATACTAGTCAGCAATATATATTAACGCCTTTTATTATAGAATGACACACAAATTTAAATCTCTGCTCGAGTCGAAATAGATAGGTATGGCGCTATTGAACCCACATAGGCTATCCTTTTTAGGGTTTAATTTTAGAATAGGATCCTTAAACAATGAATTCGGTACCCTGGCCGTGTCCTTTTCTCTTCTTCTCTTTTCGCCCTTTCTCCTGATCGCCCTTATGGCCTAGGCTCAGACTGAGTTTTATCGGTCATCATTCCTCATCATCATTTCGGTTGATCCGTCTCCATCGGTTTCGAGTTCGACATAGTTACCGTGGCACTTGGTTGAAATAGTGTCCAAAAGGAGTTTCAGACTCTCCAGAGGGAAAAAAATAATTACAGAGATAATTAATTCAACATTGTAATTACTTGATGAAACTTTTAAGTAATTAGTAGAAAAAGTGTACTCATAATTACTTCACAAACAGACCTGGCGGCGGACTGGACCTGGAGCGAAATCAAATGCGAAGTTCGGGATGGAGACTCGCTGTAGACGCCCTCTGCGCCAGCTGAGGGGACAAAGACCTTAATAATGATGATCACCAAGTAAGAAATGACTGCCCTGTGACATACACGTGAGTATTTTGAACTATGTATTTCAAAATATAATATTACATATAAATGAAACAAGAACAGGTAAAACTGTTCCTGTACTTTTGTTTTGTGTCTATGTATATGTTGCTCATCCCTAGTAGCCAATCAGTACGCATCGTTGTTCAATTACCGGTTAACTCGCGCGGCTTGATTGAGTAAAATGGACGCATAATAGTTTGGTTTTAATATAATATTCGCTAGTTTAAAATGTAATTAATTTTTTTTGTCTGGTATAGTCTTGTGCAGTGAGAGGTTTTGAGATATTATTCTGATATAGATTTTTTTTTTTAATTATATTACTTGAAAAAATTTCTTACTTATTGTAGTTTTATATTTTTATTTCTATCATCATGCATGTCAACTGGCTGTATAACGGTGGGTTTTGCGGTGCTATTAATAGCGACTTCCTGTAACCTTCACCAAATTATATCTGTCTTTATTATGGGGAACATTTATTGACACTATGTTTTAATTTGAACTGGTAAACAATAAATCGTCGAAGGCGCTATGGTCTCGGCGCTGGCTTCCTAATCGGAAAATCTAATATCCCTAATCTATTTGCAGTTATTCGAATCACATACCTATATAACATTTCTCCTTGCAACTTATACTTGCAAACGAACTTAAAGTTGTATGTAAAATTAATAGATTACCGTCCGAAATATACCTTAGTCGCTGCCGCTTAAGACTTATTATTTGAGCCATATAGGTTGCCGTTTGGTTGCAATGAATTTGTTTAGTTAAGCTATATTGCACAACTTTAAGAAAGTGGACAAATGACAGACTTAACGCCTAGGACATTTTCTCCAAGGCAACCAATAAAGCGTGCAGAAAAGTTATTCAAAACGCGGTGAAAATGTGTGAAAATAATACAAATACTTATAAATACATACAAACACAAATATATACATGTACACACATACTAAAAGTATTATTTTTTAGAAAACAAACTCAAAAAATAGTGCTTTGGAGCAAGATTCTTGAATTTTAATTTATAGCAAAACAAACCAGCATTTGGATGCAAGTTTTTCCATTGGCGAATTGCGGAGACCGTTAAGAAATTGAAAATAAAACCAGACATGTGACTAGGGATCTCGAAAATGTGATTAGAACCTAAATGTAGACTGAGTGTATGAAAATTACCAAGCACTCGATGTCTACTTTTCCAATAGTTTGGTCATTTGTAGTGGTCAGGCTATGATTATCTACATTCTGCTACAAATTCCAGCAAAATACAGCGCAAAAAAATCTAACAGTTATTAAGAACTTCCTATAGTCAAGAGGGAGAGTTTCTGTGACTAATTATTCAGAATATGGAAATCACCCATTCATGTCTGCGATAATTCATCAACGTCACTAAATGCGTGTTCTTACTGCCTCGTACAGTAAATTCGGTGTGAAAACTTTGTTATGGACTTAGAGAGTAGCCCTGCTGTAGACGCTTCCATACAGTTCGAACTTCGTATACTTTAATCGCTGCCATTAATTAAAAAGTTTTCCAGACCATTAGCCATAGAAAGGTCTTCTAACGTTCAATTATTTTAGAAATTAAGCGCTTTATATCGACACAAAGTTTAAAGCTTGTCGAAGGTAGTTTGTCGTTTGAAATGTAAAAAGAATGGGAACTTTTTATATACACGATGTAGCTACATCATAGCGAAAATGAAAACCGTGGTATACTAAGCTAGTGATGTCTGCTTGGGTACCACCATCTTGGTTATTTCTGAAGCAACATTGCAGTGTTCATATTGCTGTGTTTAGGTGGAAAGCTTAAAAGAGATGATGAAAGTACTGTATACTATGACTTTTTATCTTATGCCACATGTTGGCAACGTACACTATAGTTTTGTAAATTTGCTGCGAATCTCATAAGGACTATACATGTAGTCCCTATTAGATTCGCAGCAAAATTAAAGTACAGTACAGCATGCTATAGTATAGTATATACCATAGCGATTATAAGCACTTCAGGTGGGCAGATTACTTGTTTGTCAATATCTTATCCCAACTAATATTATAAATGCGAAAGTGTGTTTGTTTGTTTATTTGTTTGTTTGTTTGTTACCTCTTCACGCTTAAACTACTGGACCGATTTCAAAAATTCTTTCACCTTTGGAAAGCTACATTCTCCCCGAGTAACATAGGCTACTTTTTATCCCGGAAAAATCGACAGATCCCACGGGATGCGCAATAAAGGCTTCGCTCAAAAACTACTGCACAGATTTTTATGCGGTTTTCATCAATAGATAGAGTGATTCTTGAGGAGTTTTGCGGCATTTTTTATCTCGGAAAAACGGATAGTCCCACGGGAAGCGCGATAAAATCTTCGCACCATAAACCGACTTCCGCGTATATGTAGCCGTGGGCAAAAGCTATGACCCTTAACCCTCTATACACCCAATCCCGAAATCCACGCGGGCGAAGCCGCGGGCAGAAAGCTAGTACTTATATAAAAATGAATCGCAAAACGTCTTGTATTCTTTTTTTAAAATGTTCGTTGAAGTTCAAAGGTGGTTTTTACGGCAAGAAAAATTCAAATAATTTGTCGGAAATACCCTAAAAACAGCCCTTCTCTTTCCCATACTAACATCTGACTAAAACGTCGTTTCTAACTAAAACGTACAGTTAATTTGAGCTTTATTGTTATTGTATAAAGATCATATTGCATACTGTTTTGTAAGCAATGTAGGTGTGTTCCTAACTTCAAAGAGTGAATTTGCGCATTATTAACGCTATATAAAGTTGAAAATCAATCATATCTACCTAAACAGTGTGCGTTGAAGCACAGAATACATCGTTGGAGGATTTAATGTCACGTTCCAAAATTAAATAGTCACAAAATGTCATAGTTCATTTGGACCTTTTTTGCAATTTGGTTGGCTATGCGATATTATCTATAAAATAAGTAGGAACAAAAAAGTGCCACTTTACAAATCTTTTTCACAGGGCGAAGTCTGTCGAGTCCGCTAGTATAGTTATAAAAAAAGACATAATATTCTTATAAAGCGTCGGTGGCGTTGTGGTCTCGGCACTGGTCTACGAATCGGCTTCTTCAGAATCTTATTCTGTACCAATGTATTTTTCGAATTTCATATGTATCTACATTTATTTGATTTTCCTATGGTGGAAAAAAAAAACATCGTTTGGTAACCTGCATACATTTGCGATGAAATTCAAAGTATCTAGTCAATCAATCCACAGCGTGGTTGATTAAGGCTCAATCGTTCTAAAATTATGAGGGTAAGCTCGTGCAATTGCACGAGCCTATCGAGTTTCGTGGGAACGTATTATTCTGGTTTCACTCAATACAAAACAGGCTCGTGAGCTGCAATATGTTATTTCTTACCACTCTCATTTTTATCTGAATTTCATTTGAAAGAATTTATTTTAACTTGTTAAATTCGAAGTTTCGAGTTAAGTTGAAAATAATAATATCTTCAAGTCTCTAAATACTATAGTTATCTGTTCAAACTTTATGATTCATGTTTACGCCAAAAACCTGTTTCTTGTTTGTTGCCCGCACGCGCTCGCTAGTAGATGTTAGTTTGTGTGTTACAACGTTTTGGCTGGACTGACGCGACAATAACAAAGCGATCTATACACGACCCGCGCATTACATTCTAATTTCTATTCATAAACTGTGCCAGTGTGAATATTGAAGAGTAGAGAAGAACTGAGTGGGTAATTCCTATAGTCGACCTAAGGTTCTCCGAAGGCGTAGTGAAAATGCGGTAACAATTTGGTTTGACATTTAACAAACAACAATATCAGAGCCCAGCACGTTTTTTTTATATATACTTACAATTTTTCCATATCAATTCACTATGGAGGCTAATAGAATGCAACGTCGATTAACTTTAATTACTTTGAGCATTTCATTAGAGGAAAGCATTTGAATCGCTTGTTATTTATATTATACATGACGTAGACCTCCAGTTACGAAAGTACCTACAGCACAGTTTTTAAATTAAATATATATACGAAGTACGAGTACATTTTAAAATTGACATAACATTATCTAAGAACTGAAAATGTTTATGCAAATAGAAATCTGAATCTGAAATTGGATTATTTATGTCATAAACGCACTTACCAACCTAAAACAATGGAATTAGCTTTCATACATTGATTGAAAAGATTAGTATTCTGTTACCGGGTAATTTTCAACACAATCTATATTCAAGTCAGAGCGCCGCCCGGCTACTGAATCTAAATTACGCTTACACTTTTTTTCAATCTTACCAGAACGAAATAAACCGTCATCGCTGGTACAAATTACTTTTGGAATTTAAAACGGGAGTTCGGAAGACTACCTTCCGTTCACTGATTGCGACTCATTCATTAATTCGTTCCGGCCGTTCTTTGTTTCGATTCATTCGTTCTGGATAAGGCTGAAGTGTACCAAATTTATGCTGCATTTCAAATTACAATACACTACGCCAGACGGATAATGTCGGAGTTAATAGGTGAAAATTCTGTGGTGTCTATGTGTACAGAGAAACTCTATATAGCGAATTTGAAGGGACCGGGTATTACGTTACAAAGAGATTTTTTAATACTGAGATTAAAAGAAAGATAAAATAATAATTAAGTAATATTTTAATGAAGTGCAAAAAAATAAAAAAAATATATGTATATAAGTACTGATAACTTCAGACTCATTCTTATTCTAATTTGTTATCTATAGTATTGCTATATATTTTCTGTAAAACTGTAGACTGTTTAATTACTCTAAACACGATACTGTTATATTAACAACTCTGATAAATAAATAAATATTTCTTACATTTTTACCCTAGCCCAAAGGTAGCTCTATACGGCTTGTGTTATGGGATCTAGGGTAACGGATATATACGAGTATAGCCAATTCGTTATTATTACATAACGAAGTAATTTTTGCGACTTCTCAACACTAACTAGTAATTACAACACCAACGTTTTAAAAATAAAAAGAAGTCTAAATATGATACTATATTTCCATAAATATACATAAAACCACTTCATTGATATATTGAAATAGAAATGCGAGAGTAAACATTTTTTTTTAATTATTTAGGCAAGATATCGCTTATGTTAGTAATTAATGAAGGAATTTATGTTTTTACTGATGTGCTTATAAAAAAAAATGTTGGTTTTAAGCATCTAACTTAATATTCCATTATTTCACGGCAATTAAATGTATGTTGTTCTCGACTCAGCCGTTAGTTGACTATTTATAGAAATTCGTGATGTCAAACCGACGACTCGGTCAGTGTAGTAATTAAGGAAAATTATAGAATTCATTCATTCATCAATCATTTTCAGTTAATGTGTTATTCTTACAGCTTCTACCAAATTTTCTCCTATAATTTTTCACTACACTTCGACGATTATTTTGCTTAGATTGATTACCTGAATAGTGATGTACAAGATACTTTGTAATGATTATGGAGTTTCCAAATGGTGAGCAATACAGGAGAGTGAAGAGAAAGACTAACTCCAAATATATTGAATATAAAATATTGGGAACAAGGAAGAAGACTTTGTTATGAATATACAATCTCTAAGCCAGCGTATAGCGTAGCAATGGCAATATGGTCATTTATGAAATGGCTTTTATTTATTTCAACCGATCCGACGATCCGAGCCTCTTAAAATGTTGGTTGATGCGATTTAATTGGAACGCTGATTGAAATATGCTATTACAAAGTCAATAATTATTTTAATGATGCCAATGCTTGGTGTTAATTTGAAGATATTACATTCCAAAGTGTATATATTTGTTTTCCCGTATAAATTGTAATGACATATGTATGTACGTTGTATGATAATGACATAATTTATTGTAAATGTTTTTATTACTTTTGATAAAGCTGATAAGTTTCTTGCGCCCGTTCTTCTTATCAGCTAAAAAATATGTCCTGAATAGGTTTCCTGGTAGGAAAAAAAATTGGACGATTCAAAATAGCTTTCTATAAACAAATTTTTGAATAAATTTAATTTTGATTTTGTTATTAGTTAATGAGTATTTGCCTATAATACCCTAGTGATATCAATTAATTTTGCTGTACATAAGTAAATGAAATAAAAGTACAGTTCTAACATTAAAACATGAACTTTCTGAATTCTAAATCTGTGAACCTTAGTTAGGTTTTTAAAATCAGCGATCTCGTCGCAGACGGATAACTTGAAATTATACCGGCATCCCACGGGAAAGAGGTTAGAGATATATATGTAAAACTGGGAACATGTTGACTTAGTTTTCGACTGAAATACAACATCAAATAAATCACAAAGTAATTATTAATATACATATGTAAAGCATTATAAATATAATTGTATGTATAATAAACGTTTTAAATACATATACAACTAGCTTTCTGCCCGCGGCTTCGCCCGCGTGGATTTCGGGATTGGGTGTATAGAGGGTTAAGGGTCATAGCTTTTGCCCACGGCTACATATACGCGGAAGTCGGTTTATGGTGCGAAGATTTTATCGCGCTTCCCGTGGGACTATCCGTTTTTCCGAGATAAAAAATGCCGCAAAACTCCTCAAGAATCACTCTATCTATTGATGAAAACCGCATAAAAATCTGTGCAGTAGTTTTTGAGCGAAGCCTTTATTGCGCATCCGTGGGATCTGTCGATTTTTCCGGGATAAAAAGTAGCCTATGTTACTCGGGGAGAATGTAACTTTCCAAAGGTGAAAGAATTTTTGAAATCGGTCCAGTAGTTTAAGCGTGAAGAGGTAACAAACAAACAAACAAACACACTTTCGCATTTATAATATTAGTTGGGATTATTATACGAGGTAGTAAGTAATAAATGTTGTTAATCAGTACTTTTTAGGTTAAATTATTCTAATCGTCTGTGATGTTTATAAATGTTATCTTTGAATATTTAATATTAAACAACAGAGATAAAACAAGCTCAGTATTTACTTATAAATAAACAGGATATTCAACGTCCAAGTTACCTTGAGAGAAAGTATTTTAAACATCGTAATTAGATCTACTCTACTACTAGTGTTTTAATTTGGTTATGCTCAGCCATGTTTTATCTTATTGGTATACGAATAATAAGTGTAAGAATCTAATTTCATAGATTAATTAAACATTATTACGGTAAAAATATCAATTAAATAGGAATAAGATTTCATAAATAATAATAATAAAATAAAAAATAAGCTTACATTATATTACAATTATGTAATACATAATTTAAAATACATACGTCGAATTAAAGTGCGTCAAATGAAAATTTAATAATTTCAAACACGTCAAATATATATGCATCTGTAAAACGTACGTTTAAGTAGAAGTTAAAATTTATCTTTTAAAACGCGTCAACACAATAACATCATTTGTCGACAAAAAAATTATACACATGAATCTAATGTACTTTTTTGTGCTATGAAGACACCGTTAAAAATCTCTGAAACAGACAAGAAAATCTGAAGGTCTGGTTTTTTATCTCGTCTTCGCAAAATCATAAAATAATACTATTATACCTATCAACACAATAAACGTTTGTTGATTTATTTGGCTAATTCAAACTAGCTAATAAACGTAAAAAAATACATCCTTCTATTGTGGTTACATAAGTTTCCTCTTATAGCTAATACTGTTATAGTCTAAGATATTTAACGTTTTTTCTACAATTTTCTACATACACGATTATTCTACAAAGAAAACCATAAGAAGCGTTAATTAATAAGAATCTTAAATTTAATAATAAGAATTATTTCACAATTTGAGAATCAAAGAAACGAGTATAATACGCTTTCTTTAAGGAGAGTAAGCTGATATTGAAAACAACTAGTTTAAGATGTTTGTCTAGCTTTTTTAACTGTGCTCGGTGCTCGAATTAGGAACATATCGGATATATCTTTATTTATTTATTAAAAGGCATAGCAGTAATACTTTCTAGAAATGTGTTGTAGAAAGTTTCACATTTCTCAAGTACAAACTTCTAGGTTTTTATAGCCTAGTATTTCACGTATTTAAGAGGCGAATTTAGAAATTTTTAATTAAATGTAATATGAACCTTATGAACTTAAATGTGATGTTCATAAATATGCTGATCTTCTAATGTCAATATATTTGTAACTTTAACTTTTACATCTCCGAGGGATCTTCTCTGTCTGAATTACATATTGCGCGAATTGCTCTTTTTATGAGTTCATAAATACTTTTAACATTTACGGCAAAATCCCACAGTAAAAGTCTATAAGACAATAAATAAAATATACTAATTTTGCCATTTCAGTATTTTATATACCTCATATGTAGCAGAACTGAGTATGTTTGCTAAGAATGCAATATGGGAATCCCATTGTAATCTAAAGTGAGTACTTATAACATTAAAAAAATTATACTATCCGGAAATTCTACAGTTTCATCATTAAACATGATTTCAACATCAATACGATTCACTTTTCTTATATTTTGCAATTACATCTTACAGAATCTATATTGAAGGTCATTATTTTATACATTACAATCTTAGTAAAAGTAAGAATGAAAAATAAACAAATAAATGTATATACCCATGCAATGGATACAACATAGATAGTTCCTTTTTTTATTCTATGTGTGTGTGCGTGTACGGTAATGTGTATATTGGTTGCGTGTATGTATAAACATATAAGTAATCTGGTATGTTTTAACTGCTATAAAGTAAATATTGTAAACTAGGAACAGGAACTTGGAATTCCTTAACACTATTTAGATCTGAAAGAATTCGCCATTCAGATCTAAATAGTGAAAAACAATATTTTTATATCTGTAATTACTATGTCTATGGTCTGTTAGACAAACACAAAAGTTTTACGATTGCTAATGATTATTATCTTGCAAACGGTAATGGCAATCATACAGCAACGAATAAGGTAACGTCTAGGCAAATGCAACATAACATACACAGTAGAGGAAGATATTTTTACACAGCCTTTTCCCAAACGCAGATGTAATAGTTAATATATTGACATAAGCTATTTTCCTAAATATACATACTATCAGTTACAAAAATATTGGCAACCTATACGTAATTCGGTTTTGCAGTAAATACACTTAATGGAGTTATATTCTTTTCGTTTGCAAACACAAGAAGTATATGAAAAAAGTAGATCTTTAGTTTTATTTATGTGTTGTACATAAACACACTGTTCTTAGTGCTTATGAAAATAAACAATATTCTACAGTATTTGTAAATACTTCCTTCCAATGTTATCATTATACACGTCTCATTCAAACCAAAACAAAACTTTTTCCAACAAAAGCTTCAGGCAGTGATGTTTTCGTATTATTAAACTAAGGAAAATATGTTAAGGTCAAGATGATATGAAAAAACAAAAATATGTGTGTATGTGTGTGTATATGTATATGTATGTATGTGTATATATATACATATGTGTGTATGTGTATATGTATATATATATATATATATATATATTATATATATATATATATATATGTGTGTGTGTGTGTGTGTGTGTGTGTGTGGTGTTATTTTTATTGTCTAAAATTGTTTTTGTAATTATTTTAGTTATGTTGTACTTGTAACAACATACTACAATATTGTTGCGCCCAACAGGGTCCAAAATTGTCTGACCATCTTTTAAAAAATTTTGGAAACAAAAAGTATTGAGTATTGAGTATTGAAAAATATTTACATAAAAATACCTCCTTCGTTATTTGAAAATTAATGAAATATTCTAAACTTTAGTTTTAAAATTACTTTAGCGTACAAATTATTTCCTTGTATTTAAAAGTTATTTCTGTTACGTATGTACAATTTTTATTTATTTTACTTTCTCCAGACTAATTTTATTTTTGTCCTTTGTCAACCAAAAATGTAAGGAAAACCAAATGAAACGTTAACACACTTATCAATAGAGTACCCATTGAGTCAAGAGGCCTCCTGTGAGAACATTATTTCCCAAAACATCCCCTAAGATGTTTTCCTCTAACAAAAGTAGTTTAGCGGTAGAGGGCGAGCATTTGCAGGGCATTTTCAACCCGTCTACCATAACCAATCAAAGGCCTTTGTTGACTTTCTTAAAGTGTTTTTCTAAATAATGTCTTTTTGGAATAGTTTAAAGTATTTTTGGAACAATTATACGTATGTAACTTGTAAGTAAGTCTATTTACTCTACCTTGATTGAACGATCTCCCCATTTAGAAAGTACAATGAGAAACATAATAAAAGAAAGTGTAAGTTATTTAACCACAATCATCCGAGAATTAAACTAACTTTTGGCGAGATAAAACAAACCGCAATCGCGTTGCACAGAGGCAATTGAGGTGTGAATTAACAATGCCTACGACTGACACAACAAACATTGTGAAAGCCTTTACAGCGCAAACTGGCGAGGTAACTAAACTAGTATGGACAATGTGAAAACTGTTATGGAGATTTGCTTACACTCGCGCGTTTCGCGTCGGTGCTACCTACCGCAACGCATCCATTAGTCATGTCATGCATGAAGTTCGCGTAAGATGATTTTGCGCGCAGTGAAATTCGGAACTGGTTCAATTTTTAACCGACCTCAAAAAAGGAAGAGGTTCCAAATTCGATTGTATATATTTCAAGTTAGATTTTTAGTAACTTTTGACTGGGTGAACCGATTTTGATGATCCTTTTCTTATTTGAATACTGGTGGTTTTTCTGTCCTATTAAAAAATCATATGAACCTTAATTTACATGAAATATTTGCATTAAATAATATATGCTATGATGAATGTCAACGAATAACTCAATATGTACCTAAGTGTACTTTAGATTCACTAAAATAAAAAAAAATACTAAAATTATAAGAAAAAGAAAACGATTTGAAAGGAAATACTAATCCAATGCAGATCAATATACACTAAAAAGTAAAAAAAATATTACGATATGAATGTATTAATGTAATTAAAACTATTGCTTTATTAAAACTATATTACTTATTATTTTTGGAGACAAAATAACTAGCAATCTACATTTCGCAATGTAGTTTAGCTAGCAATCGCTTCTTTTTTTAACGGCCGTTTTTGTTAATTTTTTATGACATTGCCATTATATTATTTTTAGTATATGACACTGTTATGTTAATTAATATTTAGGTGTTAACATACGAGTATTCAGTGACAGAGCTTGACACAAAAATCCTTCCAGGATATAGATTTTTTTTGTTAATATTGGTGTTATATAGATGTATTCGTTAAATAAAATTTAATGTAATTTTAATTTGTGTATGTAACAGCTAACAGCACAAGGCAAAATTTGATTGATAAGATAGTAATAAGTAATGATAAAATAAATTGTACGAAAACATTAATAATCTTTCAAAAAAAAAAATATAATATTGTTATGAATCAATTAAAACTCTAAACCTTTATTCAATGCCTTTACATGCACTTATTAAGATTAAACACATTTAAAATTAGATAACCCAAGGATACAAAAATAACTAATTGTCGATTTTATTAAACTTATTTTAAAATAACATTGGTAAAATCTTATACTTAAGAAATCCACAAAAAATTAACTGAAACTTAAAACAAACTTATTTAGTCATTACTGTTATTTCCGGCAGGAAGGAACCAACTTCAGGTATTGCTAAATTGTATCACAATACCAGACTGTTGTACCAGATATGAAGCGGACTGGAAAGTCAGAGCCTACCTACCTCTCTCATAAAAACTATTGGATCTTCACTCCAGCTACTTACAGTTTCCACAGCAAAAGTCATAAAAATATAATAAACTAACATAACATAACTCTTTATTGTACACATAAAATACAAAAAAAAAAACTCTAAATAGCAAATGTGCAAAATGCCGCCTTATTGCTTAACAACAATCTCTTCCAGACAACTTAGGACCAGGGAAGAACTAAAAGGAGATTTAAACAGAGGATGGGTGCAGTAATTGGACAGGACAATAGGCTACAACTAGTTTAAGTTAAGGAATCTTTGACAGGAAGTGAACACCGACTTTATTCTTAAAGGATTCCAGCGTCCGCGCATTCCTAATACCCTCAGGGATTGAGTTCCATAACCGGACGACATAAGCCGAAAAAGAATATGAAAAGTAATAACTTTGCATGTTAGCTACGCATGACTTACGAACGAAACACTCTAGATGACTTGCGCTGAAAGTGCTTACACATATTATATATTTAATAAAAAAACAAAGACAAAATTACTTACCCAAATTGCAGTAAGCAGCAGTGAAAATGAGTATCCACAAAAAGTTCATTTCAGCCGAATATCTGTAACAAAAGTCTTTATATTACATACAATTTAAAAAAACAGTACAACTAGCCCTTTATTGAAGAACATCTCATTTAAGTTACAGACTAAAAACAATTATAGATAATGTTCAGACAACTATTAAGTATTAATTTAAAGGAATTTTCAAAAGTTCACATATTACTTTGCATGGTATGCGAGGTGCATACTCGACGTACCTTTACCTTCCCTAACTAAAACCATGGCTATTAACAGCAACATAAGAACTTTTTAAAGAGTTAAGTATACAACCTGATGTTTTTATTTTTTTGTACATAGGTAGTAATTTCTTTGTATATAAGACTGTAAATCGAATGAAAGTTAAAATGCAAAAGCTTACAAGACATATGAAAAATATATTTTACCTCTCAAAATATACACGCCTTTTAAAGTATTTCAATTCTAAAGATTATTTATACGAAAAACAGTACGGTTTCAGATCTAAATCCAACACACTTTCAGCTACAATTGACTCAGTTACAGATATAAAAATTAATATTGATAAAAAACACGTAGCACTGGGAATATTTATTGACCTAAGGAAGCCGTTTGATACTGTCAGTCATGATATCCTATTGCATAAATTAAAAAGCATTGGAATCGTTGGTCCCACTTTGGATATTTTTAAATCTTATTTATCAAGTCGACAACAAGTTCTAACAATTGACACAAATCAGTCTGAACCCCAACCAATAATTAAACCAACCAATTTTACCAAAATTAAACCAATAACTGTCACCTCGATTCGAGATCTAGGTGTTATATTCGATACAAAGCTACATTTGGACCTCCATATCGAAAGTATTGTAAACAAAGCTTTTAAATTGTATGGATTTGTGATGCGGTCTAGCTCGAAATTCACACAGGCTTCAACTTATATTTATCTGTATAAAACACTGATCTGTTCGCAGTTGGATTAAGCTGTCTCAATTTGGAATCCATTCTATAAAAAGTACGATAAGACTATTGAAAAAGTGCAGAAAAAATTTTTACGTAGTGTCCAATATAGATGCCATCACAATTATCTTAGCTACGATCAGCTTTTGAAAAAATATAATGTAATGAAACTTAAGAACAGACGGCTACAGCTTATAGTAAACTTGTTATATGATATATGCCACAATAAATACGATTGTAATTACCTGACTGGAAAAATATGCTATAGAGTCCCTACAAAAATACACTGCCTCACACTCAAGGTAAACTTTTTGCAACTATGAGATGCCGTACAAATGCTGGTAAACGATCACCTCAAATGGTTACATTATATAATGAATATTTTAATTACACTGATATACATGCAACTCAACCTAGCAGATTCAAAAGAGCTATTCATGACAAAATAATGGAATTATAGATATAGTTAATAGTAGGTACCTATACAGTTCTTAATTACTGTGTACATGAGAACCTATTATACTGTTTTTGTAATGAATGATGTTACCACAGTGCACCTATGGGAGTGTGTCGTGTGTTCGTGTTTGAGTGTGTGCATGTAGATGTATTTGCATGATGTTTGGATTATGCGTGCACGTATCCTTATAATTAAATATATCTACGAATTACGCTAGCTATTTTATATAATTATGTTTTAGTGGTAAACGGAGTTGATCTACAATGATATGTATAATTTGTAAGAATTGTTATTAAGACTTATTGTAGAATTGTTAGTTTACCCCAATAAAGTGAAAAAAAAAATCGGAGTACCTCAGGGATCGATTCTGGGGCCGCTATTGTTCCTTATTTACATAAATAGTATCGGAAGATTAGACTTAAATGGTAATATTACTCTTTACGCTGACGACACGACTCTGTTCTACTTTGGTGGCTCTATTAATACATTAATAAATGATGCTCAAGAAGATCTAAACTTATTAAATATATGGTTTAAATTTAATCTCTTAACTATCAATGTTGATAAAACACATTACATGATATTTACGGCAAAGAATAAAAGAATTGGAAATTATGACCCTCTAAAAATTAATAACCGATTAATATCCAAAGTAGATAATGAAACATACCTCGGTTTATTACTAGATCATAGCTTAACATTTAAACAGAACATAATTAAAACTAAAACAAAATTGGTTTCTCTCACCAGTACTCTAAGAGGTATAGTAAAATGTTTCCGCTAAATGTACGTTACACAATTTATAATACGTTAGTAAAGCCGCATATTAATTACTTAATTGAAGTTCAGCTCAGCATCAAAAACAAATTTAGAGACAATACAAGTATCACAAAATAAATTAATTAAAGTCCTTTTCAATTATGATTTTCTTACACCAACAAAAAACGTATACAAAAATTATGAATATCTCTCAAACATATAAATATTATACATGCCTATTAGTTCGTAAAATACTGAATAAGAATATACATATAAAAATATTTTTTATTAAATTTTTATTAAGCTATACCGCTAACAAAATTAAGACCCTTCTTTTTTTGTTCCCCTGAGGAAAAAGCATTAAGTTGCATACCCCGGCTGTGGCGAGCCGGGCATGTAGGGAGCCCCCGGGAACACCAAGCCTCTTCCGGGAACCCCCAGCCTCCGCTCCCCCGCCGATACAGGGGAGCCCTCCTCGGGGGAGGCTACACTACCTCCCCCGGTCTCCTCCACCGAGAACGCCCTCCGGCCACGGAAGGGGCGTGGTCCATCCCGGGTCGCCGTAGAAATCGGAAGAGAACTACAAATACGTACAGCACGTACAAATTACGTCAAAAAGAGTAGTTTAAACGAAGGCGTCTTAATTTATAACAAATTAACTGAGGATATAAGAAAGGCCAATCCATGGCAACATTTAAAAAATTGCTAAAATCTTATGTAAAAAAAAAATAAACAAAACACATTGAAAAAGTTAGGTTAGTAAGATAACTGTATGCGCCTGTCACTTCCAGTCTCGCCAGGGCAATGTACACCACCTAGCTGAGTGAAGCGAACGATAGTATTTTTTAACTCCTACCTACATAATTATTGCTTTGTTTTCTGCAGATCGTCTTTTTTATTTTATTAAAAAATAAATGACTGAAACCCGAATAATGAGCAGGAATAGTTATTGTTCCACGCCCTTCAAGATCAGGATGTAAATTATATAACAAACTTCAATATTCGACGAAATTGATCGAGCATGCCAAAAATATGTAAAACCGATGGAAATTGTATAAATGAAATAAGAAATTCAGTTGAGAAACTGAATCGAATGCTGCGGCCTCTATCGAGCAGCCAGCATTTTAATCAGGACCCAACAAGTTTTGTAACAAGTCTGACCCAGATACGTCAGCGTAACCGGTAAAGTAAGAACTTGGGCTTTTGCAACTTAACCTGCAGTTTAGAAGGCTTAATAATTTAGGACTGTGAGACGATTTTGAATGGATATTGGTAATAGATGACTTTTAATAGAAATATAGAAAAAAAGACACTAAAGGGGCACGTAGCATATCATTTTGTATATTTCTAAGTACTAGACAAGTATTCTAAGTGTAGACCGGGTGTAACTAGGTAGCCTTCCTTCAAAATAACGAAATACAACAGACTACGTTCCCTAAGTATCGCGATCCTACCACCAGTGGTCTTCCGCAAATGCTGAAATTCCTTTTCCCTCCATTTTCCTTTTTTCCCTAAATAGTGAGTGCATAGAATTTCTTATTCTATGCACTCAGTATTTTATTTACAATAATTAAGAGAATACAATAATTATATAGAAAACAAATGTAATATTTTGTACCATGTTTCTTATCCTTCGTAGGTAAGTCAATCTTTTTAAATGGTAAATACTCGTATTGCTAAGTTTAAGAGTAGCATTCGTGCTGTTATCCATGACTCGTAGCGTCTACTGTGTTTTGTTTGAATTACTGTTTTGTTGCATAGAATAGGTGTGTAAGTTTATTATGCGATCTACTTATGATATGTTTCTATAATTAAGTTGAAAGTTTATTAGTGAGTGATTAAATGTTTTATGCATAGTCTTCAAGTAAAATATTAATTATTTGTTTCCTAAATATATATAAATATTAGTATATACATAGGTAGTGTTTTCCCTTAATCTCCCTAAATATTTCTTCTCATATATATGTAATTTATATATTTTTCCTCTAGGAGAAGTTGTAATGTAAATTGCCTATAGAAAAAGCTAGCAATGTACTTGTTACTCCTCAGCTCAGCTCTGTATGATTATGTAGCGTTATTGCTATCAAATTTGATTTAAATTTCTATAGTAAGATTTTTAATATGTTTACAAAACAAAATATAACGACTATAAATTAATTTTAATAAGTATAGATCGAGTTCATCATATATAGACTAACATAAGATATATAGACTATATCCAAATCGTATATTTATATCGTTTCTTATCACAAGTTTACTGGAAAAATATTCTTTAGTAATACGCAGAACCTAAGTTTTGTCAGTTTAAAAGATTGTTGTATACATAAATAAATAAATAAAATAAATAAATAAAAAATCTTTTTTACAGATCAAAGGTTTATGTAACGTCAGAGGTTACTTACAAGTGGAAACTAGAGTAAAGTTGTGCGAATCCCTTGTGGTTGCGAAGCTATCTGTTGCAACATATATATTTATAAGGACAAACTGTTTCATTTTATGTAAAATCTTCGCAAATTATTGGTAAACACAAAAACCTCAGAAAGCAGAATACCAGTGCTTTGCTCATATCCTTTTGTGAGTAATTCCAATCACCGAGCTACGACTTTTTAACACTTCTGCAGCACACACAACTTTTGGTTTGTACTGGGTTTTTTTGTGTTCCTATGTTTGTGTGTGTTGAAGATGTTTTGTAATTAAATATTTTATCTATCTATCTGTTGTTTACTTGTCCATACAAAAAAATATACAGAACGCACATGTTTCTGCGTTGTGGTTCCTCGTCATTCGCATATACGACCTTATTTTAAATATAATAAGTTACTAATTATAACAACAACACGAGAACTGCATTTTCCAACACTGCTTTTTATAGTATTGAAGAGAAAAATTTATCATTCATTTATGACAAATAACACACAGATGGTACACGTCATGCTACGAGTTTAAATCACCTAACAGGCATGCTACTTGACTTTGAGGTGTTGATTAGGTCGTAACAAGGTCGCTTTTAGTAATATTAATGCAAAGTTTGACTGTATATCCTGTAAAAGTGAAGTACCTACGATGAAACTCAATGGTGTACGCGAAGTCGAGAAATGTGCCCAGGGCTAGTCCTAAGGCCTAATTGATTTAATGTAGTTAAGACGGTCTCATGCGCCAAAGTGTGGATTTAGACTGTGACCGTTGGTCAAGATAAATATGTTATATAAAGTTAACTGCACGTTGGAAAAGGGATATGTTCGTTATATATGTTGTTAGGTACCATAGGTACCAGAAGGGATATTTGTATATAAAAAAACGGACAAATATAAGGTGTTTAATTACTTACAATTATTATTATGGTAACGGTAATCAGCTTCAATTAAAGAAAGTTTACACATGATTAGTTCAGATTAGTCTGTATTTTTATGTATAGTCCTATAATCTGTAACAATTTGTTTATTCAAGTGAATGAAATAGTAGATGTCTCTTATTCGTTTAATTAATGATTTAAAAGCGAATATTGCGAAAAAGCGATATTAACCAAAAAGTTCAGTTGTCAGATTTTGTATATTTATGAACTTTGGAGTATTATAAGTATTATTTAATATATTGTTAACTTATTTATATTCAAATCATTAAGACCAGTGATTTCCAGATTGGTCTATATCGACCCCTGGGGGTCTATGACAACTTATAAGGGACAAAAAAATTGAGGGTCCATAATGATGAATATTATGACATACACTGATAGTATCTATTTACTTATATTATACTATCTTCTAATATAAAGACATAAACATTGTTTATAAAAGTACCTATCAAGTAAAAAATATATTATATATGTTTATAAAAAATTGTATGTTGTAGGATGTTGGCATTCAATATCAGATAAGTCTCTACCCAAAACCGACAAACATGGTAAAGTGTCTAAGATACAAAAAAGTTTGGGAACTTCTGATTAAGACCATTATATGGCTTTTGACCCATAACCCATTTTTCATATTGAAATGTAAAAATAACAAAAGTATAGTTATTTGCGCACTGTACTGTGACAGAAACTAGAAATACAAAACTAGTACTAATATGTGTTCACGAAAATTATTTCCATTTCCTACTACCCCGCGCCATTGTAGTACTTACTCTGTTCAAATTTTTTCTCACAATACTTAAGAGTTTCTTAGCACTTTCTCTAATAAAATTAAAGCGTAATCATAGACTGAAACTACCATGTTAGCTGTTCTCCCGCAATTCACAAAGCCATCAAGAAATACGTGAAACATGCAAATCCGCCGATAAGTACGACTTCCTATCTTCTGAAGATCTGGGATCATGAATAAATTTACAAGTCTGACGAAAAACAACATTCCAAGATAAGATGAAGGTAAAAGCTGGAGTATGATATTTGCTTTGCTTTAACTTGAATGGAATAAATTGGATGGCTCTTGTATTGAAATAAATCGATTATCTTATACGGATCTGGCAAGTTTCAAATGATTATAGTCCTTATTGGTATTGAAGAATTAAGGAACTTATTTATTGTAATTATTTTATTTTTATTGTTGGTTTTTGGCTGTAGGATCGCATTAGTAATTCCTTGACCTTGTCGTTTTTAATTGAAGACGCAGGGTTAGCCAATGGTCCTAATGACGCTGCGACTTCAACTGAAAACGACCTACCGACCAAACTCAACCTAAATTGAGTTTGGTCGGTCACATCGGTTGTGCTCAATCGGTCTAAAGTCAGACATAACCACCGTGACACTTGGTTGCGGTAGTAGCCATGATGAAAGATGGAGATCACTCCGGCAACGCAATAACGTCCTCTTCAGTTTATTAATATATTAAATTCGCCTCCATTTGCTAATCCGCTTAATTCACCTGTCCCGGGACGAACTCATCACGGTTCACGTGTGCTAGTTTCAACCCGGTGATACCGCATAGAAAAATAGTGTGTTAACGTATCTGGAGATTCGACTGGATATCAGAGGAGTCTGCGCAGCCGCTGAATCAGATACCAGTATTAAGAGGACCATCTAACCAGGTCTTCTTTTCTTTAGCTTTAGTTAAACACGCTTTATTACAAAGGATATTGATTACGTTTGCTGATTCCGCGCAGTTGATGATGCCTTGTCCAACAAGCAGACAAGGTCGACACGTGTTTCGTCTCTCAGCGAGACACGAAACACGACACGTCGACCTTGTCTGCTTGTTGGACAAGTCATCATCAACTGCGCGGAATCAGCAAACGTAATCAATATCCTTTGTAATACAATGGACTTCCGCAAAATAACACCTGCTACAATAGAGTACTTAAACACGCTTTAGCTATAAAAGTCTTTAAATAAGTTTAAAATAAACATTCAAAAATGAAAAACTTATCAATAAATAATTTTTCTCAAACATGCTTGGAAATCTGAGCATTATTTTGACAACCTTCTTCGAGATAAATCGAAATTGCTGTACTGGCCAAATACATGCGAGCAGCGGCCGGCAAAATATGTATGAAAATCCATATCTGTCGTATTTTAGCGGCCAAATAAATATATATAAATTCATATCTATCGTGAATTTTAAAAATGGAACCATTTGTTGCTCTGAAAAATAGCAAACCAAGGAGGCAACTTATCAGAGTTTTATTTAATTATCGAACTGGCCTGCAAACGAAATACCTGTTTTATAAAAAAAAAAACAAACTAATCCTTTCGATGGCTCCAAAGTACGTTCCTCTAACTCAAAAACGTCGAAATTTCTTTTTTTACGTAAATCTCTTAACTATTTCATAAGCATTAAGCCCCTTAAATTTCATGAAAATATCTTAAGAAACAAAAATGTTTTCAGGTTTACATAACGCTAAGTAGGTGTACTTTTGGCAATCGTGTGATAGACATACCGCGCGCACAGGTATTAGCAATATTAGGCGCACCTTTTCATTTTCCCATAGTACAAAAGCTACAATAGTAGGGCACAATCCATAGATTTTCTTTAATATCTACCACAAAAAAACCTGTTAGTACATTCAGATTTTAAATTACATTCCGCTATTTAACACTTAGCTGTTTGTATCCTGACAGAAAATTTTCTCGATATGCCAAATGTAATACACAAACTTTTTTAAATTGCAAAAATAAGTCTTATTATCAGAAAATAATGGTAAGGAGACTGTTAATTACTTACAATTTCGATTTCCAAAGTTACTATTATAAGGATAAGGTACCGACAACGATTAATTTAAATGTTCTGTATTATTTTATATTCCCACATACATTCCACCAAATATGAGTTAGCGGAGTGTATTCCGACTTGGAATTGGAGTTTTTTTCAGTTAAATTTCGCTAAGTAGGGCTTACTTTAAAACCATAAATGATTACAAAATATTATAAATGGGGTTCGAAGCAACAGCAAATCAAGATGTCACTCAAAAAAAAAACATAATTTAATTTGCGAAAACCAAGATTTTATTAACTTTTTTCGTTCAAATGCTCCTCCTGTAAACCTACGTTTTTGGAGTTAGAAGATTGTCATTGTAGCCATCGCTTTGGCGCGTGAAAAATTTTGTTCATTGTTGGTCATTGAGTTTGAAAAGTCCACTTTACATTTCAATAATTGTACATTTAATAACTGTATTTTCAAATAAAAGTTCTGCTTGGGACTACTTAGTTTTAATTTCCGCGCATTATTTGAGAAAAGTACTATACAAGCCTTGGCCACAACTAGGCATTGATGGACTTACGTATATGTGTACACGTTTGTCCATGAATGCCTCTATTGCTGGCCGCTGCAGTAATGTACTATTTATCATCTTCATCTTAACTTGACATTTTGATTATTTTGTTGCTTATTATTATTGCTATTTAATGGATAATTATACATACTAATTAATTGGTAATAATACTATACAATTGTTATTGATAATAATAATTTTATTAATAATGACTAGAAATGTTTTAAACATTGAATAAATCTCCAGTCATGTACTTTATCAGGTGAAACATAGAACTCATAAACAATAAGCAACCCCCTCTGTATGTTTATGAATGAATGAATGAATAAATTTAGGCAATGATTGTTGTTTACAGCGCATAATAAATGTTATTTTTTAAATGACACCTTCAGTTAAATTTGTTAAGCAAGTGGCGTGACCAAGTTCTTTATTTCACATGATCGATTTTATTGAAAATATACTATTGCTAAACAACTCTATATCCTCCTAATTGTAAGTAATTACTGTCGCCTATAGTATTTCAATCCCAAAATCTCAAAAGCCTCTCTTCGTTTTTGTTGACAGTTAGCAATTTGGATATACTGTTATACCCAAGTTTTCAACTCACCTTGTTTGGTGGCAGTAAAAACCCTACTGTATCCGAACGTATTAGAGACAATTAAATTAAATACCAGAAATTAATTGTTACCACTTACTTACCGTACTTGTTATAGCTCCAGTGTAATTAAGTCTGTGTTGTTAATTAATTGCTTGTAAGCGAAGTTGATTTGTATAGAATTTTATTTTAAGCTTATCATCTACGGGCAGTAAAACAGATCGTTTTAGACCCTTAATATTCTTACCGCCTTAATTAATTACCGGAAATTTAATACCTCGTATTGTGTCCTTAATAAAAAAGATTTTTTCTCAAAATTTATATCGAGAAAATAAATTTATGTGTAACTGCTGTAAAATTTTTAATTTTTAAATCACTTTTTAATTTCTTCAGCATTAGTATTAGTTAATTCAAAGGAATTTTAACTTTCGTATTTTTTTGAATTCCTTACAAAACATTTTTTGAATTACCTTTGCTACGTATTGTAGTGGTACGTGTACTGGTGGTGATTTTTAATAAGACTTGAAAATGAAATTGCGAATTATGGTGCATCCGTGACAGCTATTTCTTGATAGAATAAAATAACAAATACGCAACAGTTGCACGGATGATAAAATTATAAAAAGTTAAATTTATAAGAGATAATATAAAGATTTAAAACGTCAAAATATCTATACGATTCGGGTTGCTGATTTGATTATAACATCACCCCACATATTTGAGACAAATAATTATCATATTTAATGGATAAAAATGAAAGTATTTTACCAGGTTTTATTTTCAGTAACGTAGTTGTAACTATGTATAAACTATTCATAGACTGTGCTTTATCAAAGGTGTTTATAGTGTAAGGTGTATGGTAACAACCCCGTGACCAGTATTGTGAAGTTTATAGATTGACGACGCTTTTATTATGTTATATGTTGACATACAAGCAGACTACCTTGTCGGTGAATGTTTACAGTCGCCTACAGTATATGTAGTTCCAATGAGATTCACAGCAAATCTGCAACCATCACAAAAACCACAGTGAGCACAAGATGTAAAGTATAGAACTTAATAATTTCACTATGTTATCCTTTACACCGGAACAGCAATATGAAGCAGAAATATATATTTCTAACACTTACACCAATTAACCTAGCCCAAATTAAGCTCTATACGGCTTGTGTTATGGGATCTAGGGTAATGGATAGACATATATATATATTCTTCTTCTTCTTCTTCCTGCCCTTTTCCCACCTTAAGTAGGGTCGGCACAACATGTTTTCCGCTTCCATTCTCCTCTGTCACTCGTCAGCTCAACATCGACTTCCTTTACTCTCATATCAGAATTCACACATTCAATCCATCGCTTTCTTGGTCTACCTCTCATCCTACATACATATATTATACATATATAAATATTTTTGGTAGAAATGTATGTTTTAACAACCATGGCTAAGATACAAATGCTCGCATTCATCACACAAACTGCCCCCACCGGGATTCAATCAAAACCTCAGAGATGGCGACAACTTGAAACCGGTGTACTCCACTCCACTATGGAGGTCGTCAAAGTCTAAGGAGGGTCACAATCAAATCTCTCTACAGTACTCTCAGTTCAGGGTGCTCCGGGATCGTTGGAGATACTTTAAAATGTAAATACGATTTCTTCTTTAATTATCTGTATTTCTTTTCTTTATGTAAGCTAATATAGTGTTGTCGCTAGGACGTCCGTACTAGAAGTCTCTCTATCAACTGTCTATAACTCGCTACGTCAAACGCTGCGGGTTCTTTATTTGTAATTGGACACCGAAATGAAAGAGGCGAACTCCCAATGAGTTCGTCACCCTTTATATACGATACTAGCAGGTGCCCGCGACTTCGTCTGCGCAGGTACTTGTCGTCGTGTCTTGGACAATTCACACAATATCTTTATAAATTCTAACCTATATGTTATATTGCTGATGTATAAGCTATATTATTGTAAAGTTTCATTAAAATTAGTTGTTTTCACGTGAACGAGTGACAAACATCCATCCATTCTTACGTTTATAATATTAGTAGGGATGGTTTTGATAGTAGATTTATTTCAAGCAAGTTTATTTTAAGCTGACGATATTTTAAAAAATATTAAAATGAGGTAAAAATGTGGTTCTCCATTTCTAAAAATTTCACAACGTCGATAACAATTTTACTTTGACATTTAACAAAGTGAGCAGCATCGATTTGAATATTAATTAATCTGTCAGACTTTATCCGTTTTTTTCTGGTCTCAATTCTCATTACCTTTGAAAGAGCTTTCTGTTGAACGCGTCCTGTAATTTCTCAACCGTCGTTACATGACAGGAAATCGTCAAAATCCAACCCTCGTTATTTTTTATTGTCGCAAATTGGTCAGGTCGTACTTACATTAAAAGAGTTTTTTATTAGATAAAATAAGTTGGTATCAATATTAATTCACTACGCTAATTTAACACTTTTTTATCTTTGATAGATAGATATATATATATATTAATTCATCTATTATCTATCTATAATATATATAATATATATAATATAATATATATATATATATATTGATTATGTATAATATATATGCGTGTGTGTGTATGTGTCATTAAAGTATTTAGATATATTGTAATTTATTTGTCTTGTTCACTTCATTGTTCTTTGTCATCTGCATTTATATTATATTAAAATTTATATTACATAGAAGTTGTATGAAGTCTACTGTTATTATCGATTATAAAATATTATGTAACTGTTCTCATTTACATTGTCTATATTTGTGCCGATCTTTGTATGTATTTTAATGCAATTAATTTAATAAATAGGTAATTATTATTCAAAATACTAAGGAAAAATTTGTGTCTCATGACACGTGAAAATGTTTATTAGAGCTAATCTAAGCTACAAAATGATATATGTAATTGAAAATATAGATAATGTGTATGTTAAATGTGCACGGATTGAATAGCATTAAGTACATTTAATTTAATTAAATGAACTTTTGTGTAATATTAAGGTTTAATATAAAATATAATTATAAGAATAAATAAATAGGTGAAATAGTAAAACGGCTTACGACTTATTTGGATTAGATTTGAATATGATAATCTAATACTTGTCAATACAAATACTCAATATCAATGAAATACTAAGAAAATCGATACTTCCCTACTATACGTATGATTTACCACAGATACAATGCCAGTGGCTGGATTACGTAGCACCGTATAATATGTCACGGGAGAGATCCCGTGACGTCACACGTCCCAAGGGAAATTATCAGCCGGACACTGAATATGTTCGCAATAATTTATAGTTTATTCTAGTTCAGTTATATAGTCGCGTATTATTTTCTGATTTGTCTTGTTTGTTCTTTTAGTCAATATTCTACACACGAAACTGTGTATTTACCTTCAGCCTAGAAGAGTCAGAATAGAACTAATTTAATATTTTTTCGTGTACCCGCTTTACGTAGCGAACGCTATAAGTTTGCGTAGGATAGTATTTCGAGTAGCTTACGAGTATATTACCGTGGTGTATGTCGTACAAATTGTAGTATATTTTATTTTTATGTATAAACTATATAATTGTAAGGTTTATATAACGTTCGAGCATTTGCTCTTGCGACTCCACTCTGTCAGGGAGGTTAAGACAAGACAAAGGCGGGTAGCATACGCCCCACTGAACACATCGGCACCCTCAGTATCACAACTGACCGACAGCTCGCCACGCTGCCCTGAAGGAAATTGACTGCACTGATGGAGCATTTATGGCAGTTACGGGGCATTAAATGCCCCGTAACTGCCATAAATGCTCCATCAGCTAGCGATCTGGTCGTCACTTCCCTGCACACTCATATTTATTTATTACTAGCTGACCGGTGAACTTCGTACCACCTAATTATTGGAGGCATATTTAGTAAGTCACAAAACACACGACACAATACTTTTTTAATTTTATTGAAATTTGTTGCTTTTAGATTTTTAGGAATATTAAAGAATTATAGTATAGGTGCACAGCAAAGAGGCGTTTACATTTCAAGTGACATTTTACCATAGACAATAGGTTGGCACCCATCAATATGTCAACACATTAATTATTTTTATATTTTGAAATTTAAATACTCGATGTTATAAGCAAAGTTGATATTATGTTGTCGATTCAAAAGTCTTGTTTTAATGCGTTCTTCAATTCGAGTGGAACTGAGAGTACAAATACCGTCAAATGTTTGACAGAAAGTAAGTGATCAACTTTTATATGGGAAAATGAAATTGTCGTCTTACTCTATCTTACTCGCAATTTTTCCTTATTGCTCACCGTTTAGACCTACCCTGGACTACGACAAACATTTTAAAACCAAAATCAGCTCAATCGCCCAGCCGTTCTCGAGTTTTAGCGAGACTAACGAACAGCACATTCATTTTTATATATATAGACTAGCGGACCCGACAGACTTCGTCCTGTCAAAAAGATTTGTACAGTGGCAGTTTTGTTCTAATTTAATTTTATAGATAATGTCGCATAGCCAACCAAATCGCAAAAAAAGTCTAAATGACCTATTACATTTTGTGGCTATTCAATTTTGGAACGTGACATTAAATCCTCCAACGATGTATTCTGTGCTCCAACGCACGCACGCACACTGTTTTGATAGATATGACTGAATTTCAACTATATGTAGCGTTAATAAAGCGCAAATTGACTCTTTGATGTTAGAAACACACCTTCATTGCTTAGACAACAGTGAGTGCAATATGAACTTTATACAATAACAATAAAGCTCAATTCGATTGTACGTTTTAGTTAGAAAACGTTTGCATGGGAAAATAAAAGTGCTGTTTTTAGGGTATTTCCGATAATAAATCGAATTTTCCTCATTGTAAAAACCCTCCTTGAACTTCAACGAACATTAACAAAAAAGAATTGGCCAAATTGGTTCAGGCGTTGTTGAGTTATGAGCTTACCAACACATTTTGCAATTCATTTTTATATATAAGATTACGAGTATTAAAAAAATTCTCCCTGTAAAGTACTAAACTACGTCACGTACGTTGCTTGACATCTAAAACTCATTGGCTTACCTCTCTAAGTCTCATTCTTTTCAATGTATGCTACGTATTGTTTCTGTGATGCCCAGAATGGACATTATTTCGCCCGGCCCGCGACATTCCACTGGGAGATCATAAATCATCGCAACATATTTAGTGTCCGAGCAATAATTTCCCGCAGGAGTTTTCTTTGATAATATTTTATTGTCTTTCTTTAGACACTTACAGTGCGCTATAAATAATCACCTGTTTGTTGAAATTATCTCATTAGTTGTTTGTTTTTTTATGATATTATTTAAAAGAGACGTTAATTGAAAGCTGATGTCAGATAAATAGCCCAACCCAACTTCTGTTACAAGTATAAACAAGTTCACATTATATCTTTAAAAGTTGTAATTTCTTTATATTATTTACTAGAGTCAAAATATTTAACGTTACTATTGAATAATTAAAATTAAACCCAAACATTGTTATCGTTTAAGTAATCCTTAACAGTATAATAACCTATTTTCATAAGAGTATTATATAACATATATTTAAATCTGTGAAAAGACAAATCGGTAACACTTTGTGTATCTTTGTTGTAAAAGACCCCATTTTACCGCATAGTTTTTTTACAGCCTGTACTTTGGAACAAGCAAAGCAAGCTTATTTTTATTTCTCATGATTTTGTATACTTATCAATAAATTTTTCTTAAATATATTCACCTACAAAGGACAATAGCGGAAGTAAGCATAGTAATGTAGAGACATTTAAAATGACGTCATAACTAAACCAAATATTAACGTTATAGGTGTTTTATATTAATAATTTACTTGGACGCGATAACAGTTTGCTAACACGGAAGAAAACGTGAAATAGTGATTACTAATTACTGATAATTTAGATTTATACTTGTATAAAAATCAATAATTTGTTATTTATTCATCAGAATGTGTAAATCATTTACAATGAATGACCAAAACAATAGTAGAGTTCATATATATAAATGACAGATGTCCTAAACTTTGCACTCATTGTAGGGATGTGTGTACCCAGCATAAACATCAAATTATGTGAAAAAAGTGCTTTGGTATCGTTGCTGATAATCATATAATAAGAATTTTCTCCGTATATGTATATTAATTTCAATTTAGGTATGACTTAATTAAAATATATATATATATATATATCGACTGTGAAAGGAGGTTAAAGTCATAGCTGTATGTGTATCTCATAGTGATCATACGAGCTATTAATATATCTATGTGGGTTTGACTTCTTTGTGTTAGATTGAGGGATGTCACAATGAATGCCAAGAGATAAGGAAAACGAATCGTTACGGAGGGAATGTCATATAGGCCAAAGATAAGATGATATAGTTAATTAAGAAGCTTTTTATTGTCATGAGATTGTGAAGGAGATTATATTACTTTGATATAACGGACTCTATTATACTCGTAATAACAAAAAAGTATTCATTAATTAATTTCAGCCAATACACGGCGACTGCTGGACATAAGCCTACCCCAAGGATATCCACATCCGTCAGTCCTGTGTTTCTAACATCCAACGCCTTCCTGCGTTTCACAAAGCCGTTACTCCAGCGAGCAATGTGCCCCGCCCACAGCCATTTAAGGTTCGCAATTCATTTGAGCTATGACAGTGACATTGGTTCTTCTGCAGATTTAATAATTTCCGATAGCACCAGGTAGAGAAACTCCGAGCACAGCCCTCGTCTTTGGGTGAATTAGATGAAAAAGACTTCAGAAAAGTCAATATTCTATTACCCATATCAACACTTGTACCATTATGTCTCTATAAAGTAAGTATAGCTATCACAGATTACTACATGTAGATCCACAGAAAACTAAGCATAAATAAGTAAAACCACAAATCTGTAGTAATTTTTAAGTTGATTGCTATTTTTCGGACATATTTTCTAATTACAAGCGTATTTTAAATATTATTATTGGAAACTAAGGGTGAAATATATACCAAAGTTATCATAATTAACGAGTAGAAATAGTATTGAGAGACAAATAAACAGACAGACAAAAATATCTTTTAAGGTTTTCACTTTTCTTTTTGAGGTCAGAAACCATTTTTTACAAAGTAGAATGCACGCAATGTTACGCACTGTACCTGTCAATGGTTATGAACAGACATTTCCTGGACTCATCAAGGAAGCAGGCCACCAGACCACCTCAATATCCATTCTGTCCTCAATTAGGGTAAGCTAGGAATTGGAACCCAATTTCTCCAGATCACCCTTAGCTGCAACCTTAGCTACGGGTCAGGAAAAAACACCTGTGGGGATCACTGTGAACATACATAGAAGTAATCCCCAGGCGGGGAGCCTTTGCATGCGCGCTTAAGGAACTACTAAAGCGCGCAGGCCACACGTTAGGTGTCCATAGACAGCAACTGAGGGACTGCAAATACCACCCAACCGTATGCGTCAAACGCGAGCAGCGAAGGATCGTCTTCCCGCTAATTCCTGGGAAATAATATTTTCACTGAAGGAGACCACAGCCTATCATTTCCTCCCGCAGTCCACTATCTGAGGTAAGAACCCGTAAAAGTAAACATTAACGTCAAAATACAAACATTATCGTAATTTTAACACAATCCTGAAATATTTAACAAAATTCACTTCCAATTACATCTGAAACCACTGGACGACGACAAATTAGCAAATTGAATTTTCGACTGCGCCATTTTTTAGTATTTCCCTTTCATGTAAAAACTTTTTGATTGATTTTACGTTTTCACGAAGGCTTTTTTTTATTTCAAGGCCGCCCAATAATTACTTATCGGACGTCGAACGCGAAGCCGCTTCAATTTACTGTAGAATTAGAAATCGTTTAATTTCAATTAATTAATGTTTTCAATAGATTCTGAATTGATTGCTTTCAATGATGCTGGTGCAAAAATTTTGTTTAATATCGACGCCAGAAACGAAAAGTCAATTTAGGTCTGATCCATCATTCTAAAGATTTAGTTATTTTGTGATTCTCTACAAGCTTAGTCGGAAAGTTCAGGGTTTGGTATACACAACAATGCATAATGTATTATATTATGATCTTAACCTAATTAATAATTAGCAACAGAATTACATAATATGTAATTCTGTTGCTAACAATATTGTTTGAATCTATGATATTTGATTCTCGTGAATCTACTACCTACTATCTACTCACTGATATCCTTAAAAGACACCATCACCGATCACAAGTTTTCGCAAATAAATTTGGGAACAGGGCAAGAGAAAGAAGTACTCGGCAGCTGTATGATAAAAAAAATTGGCATTTTTACTTATTAATATATACTTATTGAAATAAAGTCATAAATTGTTATTTTTTTCAATAATACTCGTATTATTTATATGTATACATTTATGGGAAAAAATAATAGCAACTTTTTTCCCTCAACAAAGGTTGAATGATATCCAATCAGTATTAAAATTAAGGATAATGATGTTCCACGGTATTTCCAATCCAATGCTATTTACAAAATATTTTTCCAGATATTTATTTCCGATTATAATGATTGAGCGTGCGTCATAGAAATGACGAGAATTTCTTTGTAATTCCATCATTAGCGAATTTCATTTTGTCGTATCGAAAGTATATATTTTATAATTTGTCATGTTAAATGTGGCTTAATTTATGATACTATTAAGTATCGGACAGATTCGGCTCAATTTATGACTCTAAATAGAATACCGGATGAACAGTTTTTATTAAAATATAGAACGGTCGTCTGCTTGAATATTTCTGCCTCAAAACAGCAGTATTCACTGCAGTGATCCAATTTGAAAGTGAGAAGGAAGGGTGGCAATGACTCTCTTAGGTAACGTGACTGGGACGATAACTAGGATTAGTTATCATAGATATATCACAGGAACTGTCTAATTTAGGTAACAAAGACTACATGCCATAGGCTTTAAAAAGCGTTGCAACGTTTGACTGTGACGGCTACGTGGTCCTGGTGGATATCACAGATATGCTGAGAATCTCAAATTAATAAACTACTTTAAATAACTATGACTACTTGCCTTCAGCTAAAAAGAATAAACGTTGAAACCTTTGGCTGTGACGACACAGTGGATATCTCAGGTTTGCTAAGAATCTCACCAAGACCCATCTACTTTATTCAATTCTGACTACTAGCCGTCAGCTATAAAATAAATCGTTGAAATCTGAGTGTGACGATTTTGTGGCTCTAGTGGAAATCTTAGATGTGTTGAGAATCTGACAGAAACCGACTAATTTAGACAACTAGTCACAGGCGACAAAATTAGCCGTTGCCATTGGTTATACAAAAATAAATCTCGAAAACTTTGACTAGGACAATATTATGGTTCTACTGGAGATTGTATATTTGCTGAGAATCTCATAGGCAGCTCTGATAACTTACCACAGGTTATAAAAAATAACGTTGCTCCTCTTAACTGTAACGACAATGTGTCTTAGTGGGGATCGGAAATTTGCTGAGAATCTCACAGAAACCCTCTACTTTAGGCAACTATGACTAAGTAGTCTGTTTATAGCTAGTAGTTAAGTAGTTTGTTTATAGCTGATGGCAAGTTCATCAGCTATAAACAAAACTAGTGTTGAAACCTATGAAGAACCTCAAATGTATGTATATGTGAATTCAATCAACTCCCACTAGCCCAGTGTATTAAGTCATCGCTATTATAGTAGGCTCAACCCTGTCTATGGGGATATCATTATATCAGCTGATTAAGATATTGAAGATGATTATCAAGATAAAAAATAATATGCTCATGTGTGAGTGTGCTGGATGTGTGGGTCACATTTCTATAAACCTATCAGAGGTGTCAGCAGATGGCGTTCACAAAATTACGTTTGTAGCTTGGAACAATGGTAGATTTTCAGCCTAGCCTAGCCTAGCCATCATCACCAATTAGAGCCACTAGGCTATTTGATTTTTTTATACTACGATGGTGGCAAACAGGCCTACGGCCTGCGGTAAAGCGGTTACCTACATAACTTGGTATGGTTCGACTCAACATGAGCGCGCCTCTGTAAGGTCATAGCCTCATCTTCACCATGCAGTGGCGGATGTGGTGATGTCTTAATTTATTACATAAACTATTTATTTAAAATCATAGTGCCAGCTCACTATACCTGCTCAGGCACTAATATCATTTATACTGTGATACCGCATTCAGGTTTCATTGTTAGCCAAATTGATGAGTAAGCAGACGGGCGCTCGCGAAATGAAGGAATCTAGTTATAAGTACCAAAGAGAACCTGTGTTTAGCTCGGCTTTCTTAAACGTCTGAATGATCTTTCGTCTTTTTCTGTCTTTTGATTTTTATGTATTAATAATTTAAAATACCATTCGTTACTATCAAGTGTTCTTCTCTACGTTTTTGAGTCATACGTCACGTCAAGTGTCAAGTAAGTAGGAATAAATCTACCTTTTGTACAAATGAATACGCGGGCACCAGGTAGCACTTAAAACCCGTTTTTCTTTTTAGTTACGGAATCATAAGTGTATAAAAATACATCTTTATTTCTTGTTTAATGCATCAGCAAACGGACGAATCTCCGAAAACAATTGCGGAATTCATAATAAAGGTTAGGACAGTACACAAAAACTTAATTCGCTTAATTGGGTGGACCGTATAAATTTTCCCTTCGCCGTTTAGTCTTTTGATATTAGAACAAAAGCTGTTTCAATTTGTGAAAGTTTCGCGGCGAATTTCACATCAAATTGAGCATGTGATTCGTGTAGCACGGCACCTGAAATATATTGGATTGGTCCTTTTTGTTTTCCGCTATTTGTATGACATAATAATTTCGTATGATAAATAAATATAATACAATAAGACTTCATGCAGAACATTATTGAATTTGACAACCTCCGTAGTCGAGTTGTTAGTATACCGGTTTCAAGGTGTCACCATCTCCGAGGTTCCGGGTTCAAGTCCCGGTGGGGGCAGATGTTTGCGTGATGAATGCGAGCATTTGTACCCTAGTCATGGTTGTTATTATATATTTCTATGAAAAATATTTATATATGTTAAATATATGTATGTTTATCCGTTCTCTAGATCCCATAACACAAGCCTTCCAGAGCTTGTTTTGGACCAGGCTAATTGGCGTAAGTGTAAGAAATATTTATTTATATTTATTAAGTATATGTTTTCATAAGGCGCACATATAGTAATATTGATAACGGTTACATATTTGAGCCTCTTGGAGTAGCAACGCTGGGCTCGTAAGGATCAGAATCACATTTGTCTGGTTGAAGCAACGCCTAAACAAAATGCTGGTACATCTTTTTCTTTGATTAAAGAATCGGTATTGCTATTCCTTATATTACTCCTAGCATTTTAGGCACATTACCCAATGGCGACAGATATTATTATTATTTTTATACTTGATTTAAATTATAACATAAATTAACCAAATTAATAAACGATTAAAATGTAATTAAATTCTTGTTTCACATTATTCAATATTTAAGCCACAGAATAAATTTAAGTTATTATAAAATATTCGCATTTGGCACACTTGGCGATAAACATTATCACAGCTAGATTAGGTTTATATTTGAGCATCATATATACGTACATATTTAGACCAAATAGCTGATTATGTTGAAAGAAAGTCAGGTCAAGGGAACCCATAACCAATGAGTGTGCACGAATGTGTACATGAAATCCAAGAAGCTATGGAAGCATACCAACATAATTCACTAGCTTCCTCGTCGAAGCGAGTGGAAAACTGTGTATCTGTCTACCCCCATGAGAAAGAGGCGTGATTTTAATATAGATGAGACATGATGTATGTATATAGATTCTCATCTCTAGTTAGTCTCTCGACTAAAGTACTTAACCATTTGATTAGTACCACCCAGATCTGCTTAACTGGGACTCCTACACCATATGATGCCACTTTAGCACTTAATTACTAACATAATAAGAATGACAATAGAAAACCAGTATTTACGTTAAAAGTCCAAGTATTCGATCATGCAGAACCCATCTGTCAACTTAATCCTCCGTTAATTAAGGGCCACTCGACACAGAATCTTGATAAACAGCCCTTATCTACCACCCCTGTCAAGTTTGACGTTTTCAATGCGAGGGCTGTACAAATAGGTCCGTTAATGAGTGACATCGTGGTGTTTAAAACAGACCTCCACAGACTTATTTGAGTCATTCGTTTCACATAACATGCATCGCTTGTGATTTAAGCCATCATCGACTTTTCAATTGTATGACTTTTTTTTTCATTATTGTAGGGCATAAATTGACTTTGATAATTCTTCCTTTGGGCGGTATGTTTTAATTCCCATATAATTTTTATTAAAATTAGTTCGGAGCTTTGTGAGTAAATCAAATTAAATTAAAATAACCGAAATTATTAAAAAATACTATAAAAAAAGAATTATTATATATTTATACATACTCGTATGTAGTTATTTTTGGAGTCACTGCCAGACTAGATAACTCTCTTCCACTAAGCCACAAAGGTAAGATTTTTTTTTTCGGCTTTTGGTAACAAATATCTTGGGCATCCAGGAACTTCCGTTACACCACTCTGCAGTGCTTATTTTGGGATCAGTGTATTTTAGAAGGATTTATCTCACATTCGGATACCGTCAGCTCAGCTATTCCATCTTCATCCACTAGATCAAAACTAACAAAGCTAGTTTCAAACAAAATAATACGAAAGACAAGCGAAGCATCAAATGAAAGACAAGCGGAGCATCAAAATAGACCTTGAAATACATAGGGTCAATTTATTTAAATTCTAGCAACATAATCCGAAAGTAATATTAATAGGGCTACAATATCTAAATTCCAGGAAAATAATCTAAGCACCTAACGAAAGACAAACAAATATGTGTCTGGAAATACATAGGACCACTGTATCTCAATTTCAGCAAAATAATTTGTCAGTTATTAAACATCAAAAAAGTTACCATAATTGCATCACAAGTCTGGTGTCGCAAAAAACGCAAAAAATGAGTAGATCAAAGCGGAAAATGAATGAATGGAAAGTGAGATATTTATTTGAGACGTATCATATAATTCTACTATAGATTAAAAAAATAACAAGATTCCAGCTACCGCAGAAATGAGATTCAAATTGTGAATTCTTTACTTTGCTTTAGCGTATACAAGGATCAGACGAAGACACGGTATTCTTACTGGATATGGCGATATAATGTCACATTGGATTGTAATTTGGACCCTGCTTTTCATATGTATGCAATCATTTGGTGTTTGCAAATATTATGCAAAATTATAATTTAAAGAGTACACTTTTGGTTGTACTCAGAAGCGCTCTCGAGGTCCTTGAATAGAAATGATTAACAGATGCATTAAAGCTTGTTCGGACAGACATTTCTCCGTTGCCAATTGCATTATTATTGCAAAAATATTCATAAATGTTCATAGACGTACAAAGAAACAAACCTATTTCTTTCTAAGGCTAGAGGACAGGAATAGCAAAGCTGGAAAAGGATTGATGTAATATGAGCATGTACGTAGCTTATTGTATATTTTTGATCATTTTTAGTTTTTGCGTTAGTATTCAACTAGCCATGACTTTGTCTGCGCAGACGTAATATTTAGAGTATCTTATATTAATTTCTTTCTAAGGCTAGAGGACAGGACTAGCAAAGCTGGAAAAGGATTTATGTAATGTGAGCGAGTACGTAACTTATTGTGTATTTTTGTTCATTTTTAGTTTTTGCGTTAGTATTCAACTAGCCACCCATGACTTTGTCTGCGCAGACGTAGTATTTAGAGTATCTTATATTAATTTCTTTCTAAGGCTATAGGACAGGACTAGCAAAGCGGGAAAAGGATTGATGTAATGTGAGCGAGTAAGTAGCTTATTGTGTATTTTTGATCATTTTTTGTTTTTGCGTTAGTATTCAACTAGCTAGTACCCATGACTTTGTCTGCGCAGACGTAGTATTTAGAGTATCTTATATTAATTTCTTTCTAAGGCTAGAGGACAGGACTAGCAAAGCTGGAAAAGGATTTATGTAATGTGAGCGAGTACGTAGCTTATTGTGTATTTTTGATCATTTTTTGTTTTTGCGTTAGTATTCAACTAGCTAGTACCCATGACTTTGTCTGCACATACGTAGCATTTAGAGTATCTTATATTAATTTCTTTCTAAAGCTAGAGGACAGGACTAGCAAAGCGGGAAAAGGATGGATGTAATGTGAGCGAGTACGTAGCTTATTGTGTATTTTTGATCATTTTTTGTTTTTGCGTTATTATTCAACTAGCAAGTACAAGTACCCATGACTTCGTCTGCGAAGACGTAGTATTTAAAGTATCTTATATTAATATGGGGTATACCTACCTTTATAAAGTGTAGCCTATATATTATTCTGATTTATGAGCTATATTTTTGTAATGTTTCATTAAAATCCATTCAGTAGTTTTTACGTGAAAGAGTTACAAACATCCATCCATACAAACTTTCACGTTAGTAATATTAAGTAGTATAATGCAAATAGAAATATAATACAGTAACTTCGGGGCTATCATGTATTCACTATTGTAGCGAAAAACGTCATATGAACTTAAAGGCATTGAGAAGGAAAAAGCTAATATATCACATAGTATATCGGACAAAAGACGACCAGCCCCAAATAGAGCTAACATTATTCATGTTTGTGAACAAAAGGTTATGACAATGTCAGCGTATGTTTTGGTTAATGTTACAAGAGAATAAAAATCTATTTCTTGGGGAAAATAATAAAAACCTCTATGATATTGACTCTACAATTGTAGAATCATATCTACACCTACATACATCATATTCTCCCAATGATTAGATGGTATGAGGAGCAATGGGTATGTTAGATTAATGTTGAGGTGATGAATGAACGAAATACAATCATACTCTATGTTGTCAACTTGTGATATATGACCAAAAGTCACAGAACCCAGTAATTTCATTGCTTTTCATACCTTTCACATCGGAACACAGCGATACGAATAGCTTTGCATATGTACCTAAGCAGATGACTTATATAGAGTCGCCTACAGATTTCCATGCAACCTTTAGGGCCTTTGAGGCCAAGACTCAGGTTCAGTATAGTCTGTTGGTCATCCAGCATGTGTCTTGCTTGCCTACTCATAAAACCTAGATATTAAAAGTAGTTATGTAACATCAAGATTGTTCTTTTATCAATCGAAACCTGTTTGAAAATAATTTCAAAAAATTAGGTGAAGTCAAAGGAAGTTACCCCAACATAACCTATGATAATAATTCTCTTAACGATTAAATTTTAGGTATATTATTAAGATAAAAAGGTAGAGCTTTTAATTAAACCTCCGGAGCCCGATTAAGTGGTGTAGCATCGCCAACGAATATCAACTTACAAGACTTGTCGAGCAAACAATAAAACCCGACACTGATTTTGGGAACTTTGACCAAACTTTGGAATCCTTTGTTCTATTACAGGGGTGGATGTGGAAATGCTCGGTTTGGGAATGGAAAATCGATATCGTCTGTTTCCAGCACTGTGATTCTTTACCAAAATTATTCAAGTGTAGATGATTTCATAAAAATGGAACACAGTTTATTGTCGTCTACATAAAAAGAATACGTCCGACGGAGAAACCAATTTTACAAATCGATAAAAAATCTAATTGTTTAACTTTTAAATAAGTTTGTGATTTGTACCGTAATATATTTTTCCTCTTTCTTTCAATTATTATTTTAATATCGTCACAATAATGTAATTATTCTCGTAATGAATTAACTCACAATACTGACAAATAAGCAATCTTAAATTATTTGTGAAATTTGTAGCAACTCTGTAATTCGTACGAAATTTTATGTGCAAAGAAGTGTGTCAGGTAGCTTTTGGTGAAAATTAAGGAATGTTTCAATCATAATTTGAACGCCCTAATTTTTTTTTCTAACTAAATAAACAAACTTTATATTCAATAAGAGCTACAGTATGTTGTCAATTTTTGACTTAAGATGTAAAGTCACGGTTTCGAATAATTTCACAGCATAATATGTTATTGAATATAACATATGAATGTATTTCAATCATAATTTTGTAGCATGTTATTTTTAAATTGACAAATAAAAACTGATTTAATCACTCCAATCATTATACTGTTTAAGAAAGTTCGTTTTTCTTTGCGTTCCTAAACAATAAATCAGATCGTGATGATACATTGGTTAAGTATTTAAAAATTCAAAATGAAAATAAAAGATAATCCACTGACTCCAAATTCGTGAAGTCGGTACAAGACTTAATGTCAACTTTCTTTTATAAAAGAGATTAACACAATTAAGGAGTTCTGCTGCTTTAGTGATTTGAGTGATCGTTGATTAAATTAAAACTTAATAATTAAATTAAAATTTATTAACGATTCAATTTAACCATTCTACATAATACAAATTATATAAGTGGTCCGAAGGAGTTGCATAGGTGCTGTGGAATCTAGGAAAAGCCCTGGTGTTGGAAGCAACAAGCGTGAACCTTGAAATTCTCCCCCATCATAGCCACACGTTTACAAACCGGCTCAGCGGCTGACCAGGTCCCAATAGCCGCAAATATCCGTCCTTAATGAACGATTACGACTTTGTGGCGATCGTAGTAGAGACGCTTGAGCTTTGGTCAGCTGACATAAAAGATTTTGTTAAAGCTTTATCGGCACAACTGGTCTAAACTACAGGAGATCTTAAGGCTGGCATTTACTTCGTCTAACGTATCGCTCTGACGGTACCGAGAAGTAATGCCGCCAGCATAATGGGATCCATGCCGCAAGCTGACTTGCTAGACGGGGTTTTCTTTTTATAACTGGTATTTTTTTTATATTTAGATCAGTTTAGAATTACAAATCTCTCTGTTTCTAGGATTAGTTTATTTTTAGAATTAGGTTTTTTAATTGTAGTCATTTTCAATTAAACATTATGTTTTTTTAATTATTGATATTAATTAATAAAACATACCTTCCTCAACTGTTGTTATACTTTCATACACATTTCTATAATCTAGACTTGGCCTTTCTTCAGCTTATGTCCTATTTGATTCGTCTCTTATTAATTTGCTTTATACATTTCCTTCGTCAGTCGTATATCATTACACTATTTCATGATTTATCGTTCATCAACGATACAGAGCTGTCAGGGTCACTGTTTAATGATACTTATCCTTCTTTCGCCAAATTCAACATCCAGCATACCAAAGCGTAGAGATCAGAACGCCTGCGTGCACAGCTTTCTTCTTCGTGACGTTATTGACAAGGTCTGTTTTCTTTCATAAATTTAGTCTGCTGAAATTCAATTCTAGTATAAAGCAAACGTCAAAGGTAGTTAAACGTACCTTTTTCGAGTGGATAATCTAAGTATAATTATTGTTCAGGTCTCTAATAGTTACAATCGATGTATTGCTTTACCAAATTATCATTCTGGAGAGTTAGATTCTTACAAAACTAGAAGCTATAAATCCGGATATTATTCTGGTATTGAAATAGTTGAATGAAATAATTTGACTAAAAAACATGATATGAAAGCTAATCTATTTTTGCGGCGCTTACTATTTATCGTGACACTTGTCAGTTGGAATGTTCAGAGATTTTCAGACAAATCGGCCGGATTTCTAATTTTGAATGGTCGGTCTTATATAATATATATATATATATATATATATATAATATATATATATATATATATATATATATATATATATATATATATATAGCAATACAAATATATTCAATCAACAGGCTACCTGATAATCGTCACAAAGTATGCAACTTCCCTATTCTCAACTTTCAGTTCATCGGTCCCAAGGTCACGTCCCGTCTTGCTTTGATGTTCCACAATATAAAGAGAGAGACAGTAGTTTACGCGGGATCTTGTCTACTTATCTAGAAGTTCAGTATACAATGAGTTGAAGTGTTCAAATTGGAAATTTAACAAAACGATATTTGTTGAGAACTCTTCACAAAATTGTGTCTTTGATTTAATTGATTTACTTATTATAAGAAAAATTATTTTTTGATTGTCACAGATTTGATTGTCAACTAAAAAAAATTATTACAAAATCTACTATCAAGTTTTATCTTTTTATTTTTGCTTGCTTTTTTTCCCGTATTTACAACATTTCTGGCGACCGTGACAGGACGGTTTGAAAACATGGAATCTCTGAAAAAATTGCGTTCGATCTTGCGCCGATTCTACTCAAATGCGGAACGAGACTTAGAAAATGCACAGAGGGACGGTTCAGATTCAAATATCCATGCGATGTTTACAATCGCAAAACAGAAGGCCGAAGAATTATTCAGTGTTGATGAAAAAATAAAAGACATGTGGTTTGCAGACATAGACGCAAGTGAAGATGTCATTTTTGCCGATCTACAAACAGCAGATTCTTACAAGTCACGCTGGGTAATCGTGAGTACGAATTATTATCGTCAATTTCAAAGTAATGTAGACGTTGCATGTGATGTTGCTTCGATGGCCTCGCACATGAATACTGCTTGCTCGGATAAGTCAGCACAAAAGCGATTCACTTTACCAAAAATAGAGCTACGCAAGTTTGATGGAGAAATTGGCAACTGGATTTCTTTCTGGGGACAATTTTCGAAAATCCATAATGACGCTGACATTGATGATAGTGATAAGTATCAGTACTTGGTTCAGGCTACAGTACAGGGATCAAAGGCGAGAGAACTGGTAGAAAGCTTTCCCCCATATGGAAAGAATTAACATAAGGCTATCGAGCAGTTAAAAGACCGATTTGCAAGAGAAGATCTGCTTATAGAAAACTATATAAGAGGACTTCTTCAGTTGATCTTAGCTCGAGACAAGCAATTACCGCTCGATTCATTATATGACAAACTGTCAACGCACATTCAAGCACTCGACTCCTTAAATGTTACCTGTGACAATTACGCTTCGATGCTTCTGCCAATGGTAGAGTCTGCAGTACCCACTGAAACGCTAAGAGCTTGGGAAAGGTCTAGAAATAGGCAAGACAAGAACCAACTTAAGGCACTGATGGAGTTTCTGAAGAGAGAGGTCGAAGGAGAAGAACGTATTGCCGTTTCACGTGCATTCACGAGTGACTCACGAAAAGAGCCGACAGCATCGTGTTTGATTGCGAGCGAATACAAGCGCAAGGAAGGTGAACAGAAACACAATATATGCGTCTGGTGTGACAAGGCGACACATTCTTCCTTAGAATGTTTCAAGATACCCAAAATGAGCTTAGAAGAACGAAAAGGACACTTGAAGAAGAAGAATGCATGTACGATTTGCCTACGTGTAGGACACTACGCGAAGAAGTGTAAGAGTTTCCCGAAATGCATTGTATGTACAAAAAGGCATACTGTACCAATGTGTCCAGAGATAGGCAAGAGGCAAACTGAAAAAGAAGACTCTAGTATAAGTAATTGTAGCAATAATGTACCGCAAATATCCCTTTGCCAGAAAAATAACACCACTTTATTACAAACTGTAATGTTACATGTCAGTTATAACGGTAGGAAAAAGTTAACGAGGGCCTTATTTGATAGCGGTTCACAGCGCTCTTATATAAAACTAGATGTTGTACAGTTTTTAGAAATACCAAGTACTGAGAAAGAGTCGGTCAGTCATTGTTTATTCGGTGGTACACATTTGAAAAAGGGTACGTATTGTAAATATGATTTTGAATTACATAGTGTAAATAGTAGTTTTTCTTTTTCTATGTCTGCTTTAGGTTTAAATAAACTTACGGGACCATTGCCTAAGTTGAACTGTTCATCAACGATTGCCAAGCTTCGTAATTTAAAAATATTTCCTTCCGACATTGGCGACGATGCTTCGGATGTGGGATTATTGATTGGGGCTGATATATACGGGTACTTACTTTCAGGCAATGTAGTTCATGTCCACGAAGGTCTATATGCAGTAGAGACAAAATTGGGGTGGTCTTTACAAGGGGTGATTCCATACAATTATATTTCAATTAATTTCAATGTTACGGATTATTGGGAACTAGAAAGATTGGGAATTAAAGAACCTTGTGATAAAATCCCCATAGAAAGCGGAACTAACACTTACAAGTTTTTCAGAGAGACTGTAACTACCAGTGAAGAAGGTTGCTATGAAATTTCCTTACCTTGGAAAGAGGGATTTCCGCAGGAGCTAAGCGAAACCAACAAACCCTTGTCGCAGAAAAGGTTGTATTCTACTACCAAGAGGTTAGTGAGCTTGAATTATTTACAAAAATATGACCAAGTACTAAAAGACTGGGTTGCGGAAGGCATTATAGAAGAAGTTGTTGGCAATGAAAATGGGTTGTATTTACCACACCATGCAGTAATCAAAGAGTCCAGCGTCACCACTCCTGTGAGGCCGGTGTTCGATGCTTCGGCTAAAGATAGATTTGGAAATTCTTTGAACTCTAGTCTAGAAAAGGGAATAAATCTATTAGAAATAATACCTAAATTAATAATTGATTTTAGACTTCAAGCGGTAGGCATTACAGCCGATATTAGAAAAGCTTTTTTGCAAATCTCTATAAAGCCTGAAGATAGACATTATTTGCAATTCCTTTGGTGGCGAGATATTAACAGTCGTACAGATTTGATTACTTACCGTCATAAGCGTGTTGTCTTCGGTGTCACTTGTTCTCCATTTCTGTTGGCTGCAACTATAAATTATCATTTAGATAATGTCAAGGATGAACGACGATCTATCGCACAGAAACTGAAATCTTCTTTTTATGTGGATAACTGTGTGACTAGTGTCGGGTCATTCAAGGAATGTGAAAGTTTTGTAAACACTGCAAAACAGTTAATGAAAGAAGGTTCCTTTGATCTTCGTTGTTGGGTTACCGGTCCTAGTGGCAAAAGTGAGATATTATCTGTCTTAGGCCTGATATGGGAAACTAAAGAAGATATCTTACATACTAATGTGAAGCTCACCAACTTTAATAAAGAGAATTTAACAAAGCGATTACTTCTTTCTTACGCTAATAGTGTCTTTGACCCCATAGGCTACACAAGTCCAGTTCCTTTATTACCTAAGCTGTTACTATAGAAAACTTGGAAGTTAAACTTAGATTGGGATAGTCAATTATCGTCGGATATAAAAATGCAATTCAATTTGTGGGTCGATAAACTAAAATATATAAACGAAATTAAACTACCTCGTAGATTGACTGTACATAATGTAAAATATTGTAAAAATACAATTCATGTATTTTGCGATGCTAGTAAAAATGCATATGCAACCTGTATATACTTACGCAGCGAATTTGAAAACGATGTGCACGTACAGCTAGTATTATCGAAGTCACGGGTTACGCCTGCAAAGGAATTGTCCTTACCTCGATTAGAATTGATGGCTGCTGTTATTGGGGTTCGGCTACATCAACAGGTAAAACAGATTTTTGAATCGCATAATATAGATATAGACACAGTGTTCTGGTCAGATTCATCTGTAGTATTGACGTGGATTAAAACCGATGGTTGCTGGCCTATTTTTATTAAAAATAGAGTGAAGGAGATACGTCATGGAAGCGATTTAAATCGGTGGCGTCATATTCCAGGTACCTTAAATCCTGCTGACTTACCCTCACGCGGCTGTGATGCGATGCAGCTACGAGACAGTCGTTGGTGGGAAGGGCCGGAGTGGCTTAAAACGGACTTTTCAAGTTGGCCTACATCGTCTTTTAATATTATTAATGCGGAGAATCAGAGTATAATTCCTGTTACTACGAGCACAGTGGGTGAATATTCTCTAACTCCTTTCATTACTTTTCCAAGTATCCAAAAATTATTAGAACATGTGCTTGGATATTTAGATTTGTATATAATTGTAAAAATAAAAATTATAGAAAAACTAGCGATATTGACTATAACGAGTATACTGACGCTGAGAAAATAATATTTGGACTTATTCAGAGAGAGTATTGTAAGGATACTAAACAAAAATACAAGCTCGAGATTTATAACGATCAGCAAAGACTGCTTAGGGTTCAAACTCGTTTAGTTTTAAACAGAATGGAATCTGAGAATTTTAAATACCCTATTATTTTACCTGGAGAGTCAAAAATTGTACATAAACTAATTTACTATAAACATTGCACTCTTCAACATGCTGGGACAGCAATTTTATTAAGTAATCTCAGAGAAGATTATTGGATCTTGAACGCCAGAAAGTGGGTAAACAAGATAATACACGATTGTTTTCTCTGTCGTATATTTAAATGTAAAGCTGCGTCTGCACCTGTGGCTCCACTTCCTGAAAACCGAATCAAAAGTACAAAGGCTTTTCAAGTAACCGGTATTGATCTTTGTGGACCACTGATTCTAAAATGCGGCAAAAAGGTTTGGATAGTGTTATTTACATGCGCAGTGTACCGAGGAGTACACTTAGAGCTTGTAGAGTCGCTATCCACTGAAGCATTTTTAATGAGTTTTCGCCGTTTTGTGTCTAGGAGAGGTAGAGTCAGTGTGATCTACACCGATAACGGCACAAATTTTGTCGGTGCCAACAATTTATTGACAGCGGTGAATTGGGATGAAATTTTAAAATTCTCAACAGTTAAGGGCGTCGATTGGAAATTTAATGCTCCTAGTAGTCCCTGGTGGGGAGGCTTTTGGGAAAGACTTGTGCGTACACTTAAAGAAATGCTTCGTCGGATGCTAGGAAGATCAACTCTTAACTACGTAGAACTTGAGACACTACTCTGTGATTGTGAGTCCACTATAAATTCTAGACCATTGACATTTATGGCCAATGACACAGAATGTCTTCAACCTCTTACTCCCAATTGTTTTATGCAAGACCTGTCAGAGTCCGGTGTACCTGATCTTGATCAGATAGATGCCACGGTAATAAACTCAAGACATCGATACCTACAGAAACTGCGAGCGGACTTTAGGGGTCGATTCCGTAGTGAGTACTTAGGTAGTCTTTACCAAAAACCACATATGTGTTTTGCTAATAATTTGAAGCAGGGAGATATTGTATTGTTAGATACCGATAACAAACGACATCTTTGGCCAATAGCTAGAGTATTAGATTGCATCAAGGGTAGGGATGGTAATGTACGCTCTGTAAGACTAAAGACCGACAGAGGTTCAGTTATAGTACGTCCAATACAAAAATTGTACCCCCTTGAAGTGCAAAGTGGTTTAGAATAATTTATTATTTTATTTTATTCTATTTAGTTAAAAAAAATGAGTAAGTATAACTTATTTATTACAATTATATTAGAAATATGTATGTCTCTAATATTTTTCTGGCTTGGGAGGATGTTGAGAACTCTTCACAAAATTGTGTCTATGATTTAATTGATTTACTTATTATAAGAAAAATTATTTTTTGATTGTCACAGATTTGATTGTCAACTAAAAAAAAATTATTACAATATCTACTATCAAGTTTTATCTTTTTATTTTTGCTTGCTTTTTTTCCCGTATTTACAACAATATTCTCTTGTAATAATTAAAGTAATTATCATCTATTATGAGTCAAATTCTTTCAATGGATTTCAATTACCTACACTGAGGAAAAATATAGCTAACAAAGCCACAATAAAAACGTTGTCAATATTTTTTTGTATTTGCATCAAAATACATAGGTAAAGAATATAAATTAATTATCTATGGCCACAAAGTTTTTATTGTCAAACTTTTATGAATCTGTGGACAATACGTTATTTGTCATTTTATTTAAGTTATAGTATTATTAACACTGTCGCAACTTTACGTTGTCAACGATTTCCATATTTTGTCGATCTATCAAAATTTAAAATTGTTTGATTCACAAAAGAAAATAATAGCAAAGTGCCTTTTGTGCTGAGATACATTTTTAATTATTAACTTTGGCGTATTGACAAAGTAAGTGGCATGAATTGGCGGCGGGGGGAGCTAATGATTTAACGAACTTTGTCAGTTGATCGAAGTTTTATTATGATTTTGTTTCATTTGCCTGTGATCGTTGAGCGCGTGTGAATATATCATTTCGTTTTAGCGGTTTAAACACCTGACAGGATTACAATAAATTGCTATAATTCCTTTGGTGGACCAAATCAGTATACCGGTACCGGTTGCGTGCTACGAATCAAAAATCACATAGGTTTTTAACCACTTTGAGAACTATTTTAATGAGTGACAATTGCGAGATATTCAATATGGACGACGAGGCCCTAAGGGTATTTTTAATAAATGCCGGACTTAGTCATCTGACGAATAAAATGTTGGGTAAGTACCACCCTTGTTATCCTGTTACCCATAAGGTTTGCTTACCTCAGCGGTCCTAACCCTAAATTATTTGCGAAATATGTGCTCTGAGCAAACTTTCCAACCTGAGCAAAGAAACTTACGTTAAAAGGTAGATTTGTAACCTTCTGCAACTACTTTTCAAAATCAGTCAAAATGTATAATCAAGTGCAGGTCTAGTACCTGCACTTGATTATACATTTTAAGTTAGTAGTTAGCATTTTTAGTTTAGTAGTAAGTCATTCGAAGTGTAAATTATATGCAAATTGTCTATAAGTATTTTTCCCATTGTATGTCTCATGAGCAGAATCAATGTCATTAACAGTATGATACCTATGTGTAAAACTTAGTTTTTGCTGGTAAAAATTTGACCACCCCAGACAAACACTTTTCCACCATCTACAAGGCTGCTCTATACATTAAGGGGGGGACCTTTCTGATTCTGAATAGTTAGGCCAGCCTCCCTCACAGCAAAAATGCTGGAAGCGCTTAACGCCTAGACTAACCAATATTATGCAGTTACAACTTTTACACTATCATTTATTATAAGATTTTAGTGCAGTAGGTAATAATAACTTGGTAGCAACCTGTTTCCACTAAAGTTTTATAAAGTGGTATGACACAATAATATCATGAGTATAATATTCATGCCATAGTCATACTTTGCTGTTCTGCGTAGTAGGTTTTATCATTGATTTTGTTAATTTCAGAAGAAAACATGACGCTTGACTTCCTCCTTCAAGCAAATGGCGACGAACTAGCGCTCTTAACCACAAAAGTAGTGGATAAAATTAAGTTACGATGTGCCATGTGAAAAATATGTTAAAGAATATGTTTGTATGTTAATATATGCATAGACTTTAGAAGTTGTGATTTGTCTCTGTTAGTTTTAAGGATAGGTAATACATAAAGACTGTCGTGCATAATTCGTAATAAGCCATTACTAAACTTAAAAGGAGAAAACCATTTTAATAGCTATACTATATGTTTTTTATATTAATTTTTATTGTAAATTATTAAGAATAGTTGTGATGTGCAAACTTGAAACCTAACAATTAATTTGCTTACAGGCTAAAATTTACATAAAGAAAAAAATGTCTGCATTTTTCTTTTTTTTTTCTCTGCTTAAAAAGCAAAGTCTAAAACACAAACCAATATGTATTATGTTAATAAATATTGTTAATAAATATTATTGGTTAGTATAAGGTGGTTTTATATGGCAATAAAAATAATTAACTATGATTATGTTTTCTTTAAATTTTCTGAACTGTGACCCAATGAAAATTCACTGCCACTAATAATAGAATGTCTCCTAAGTAGGTCACATTTTGAATCCTTTTTATATTTTTGCGTTGGTGTCAGCTTCTCCAGTATACCCACCTTTTTGCTACTCTGACAAAGGTAGTGCACTCTTCTGAACCTCTTATACAGGTAATTTGTAAGACGTTGGCTTTAATTCAAAATAATAATCTACTGATAATTAGTAGTGCATACCCCAAATATGAAGCAAATCGGTTGACCTTAAATATTTGCTGTTCTGTACATTTTGGATACGTTACACTTGTATGGAACAGAAAATGTTTTAAGGTCTACTACGATTTGCCTCTTAATTGGGGCATGCATTATTAATCATCAGTAGATTATTATTTAAAATTAAAGCCAACGTCTTACAAATCAGTTTCAGAAGCGTGTGCTTCCTTTGTTAGGGTAGCAAGGTTGGTATACTGGAGTAGTTGACTGTTTTGCCATATTGACAAAACAGAAAGTCACCTTAGCAAAGTAAAATTGTTAAAACAACAAAATAAAATTTTGCTCTTCTCACAAAGTTAATAAAAATTGTATTTGTAACAACGTTTAACATTGCTAATAAATGTTGTTATAATCACAATAAACATCTGACAATAAAAACTTTGTATCTATATCAATTTGCTTTAAACGGTTGTGTGGGGTTAAAGTTTTTTTGATACAATGACAATAATTTTCTCTCAGTGTAGCCTTGTGTACTTTTTATGGAATCAAGGAAATTGCTTAATTCTCATTTTAATATTAAAATGAAGATAAATATTACGTTATCTCTTTTGCAGCTTATCCACTATCAATATTTTATACAATGTTAAAAAGAGAGAGCTTTTCGCTAGGTACGTAATCACCACAGTTATAAATGTATTTTATTATTTAATCCTTTATTTGTATAAACAGCTTATTTCAAATGCAATTCAGAATTTTATCGTTCACCCGTTAAGTCTATAACTACTTTCAAGCAGAATGATAATTATTCATTCTTACAGTCTCATAGTGGGCGCCAATCTTCTGACATGCTCTTCAATGAACAAATAAACTAATTATCATGATTATTTAAGTACAACTAATACCAGTCCTGATTTTGCTCAACGTTTTGAATACTTCACAGAATATGAGAATAACTGGACGTAGTGATTATCGTCGAGAAGATATTATTACCGCCATCTCAATATTAAATACTACCACCATAAAACAAAGTTTTTTTATGTTATAAAAAGTCAAACGAATCACATGATTGTATGACCACCGTCCAAAAAAATCTGCAACAATAGAAGAGTTACAGATGCATAAGGTAATTGAACCGATATGAATAATGAGCTATTAAAATTTATTAAATTAGTCTATAACGTCGAATAAGAGAATCACTATTCAAATTGTGGCAAACCAAACTCTTTGCTGCTTTGTACACATTTTTGTTTCCTTTTTTTATATTTATATATGTCATTGTCATGTCTATCTTCTTTTTGCTTTGCTTGAATAAGTAACATATTTAACAAGTTTAATCCGTATTTTATTATTACCACTGATCTCCCTCCACAGCATCGCTAATACAAATATTATAACAACAAAAACTTTAATTACATAATTTCTTTAGTATAATATCAGGTTTTAAATTCCGCCAATAATTAAAAGCTGACTTCTATACATTGATTGTTAGTCAAATAGAAACTCGTCGGGTCAACGTTGTAGATACATAAATTACAAGGACTATGTTTAGAGAAACCTGTTCTCTCTCCTTTAATGAAGTTGTTTTAAAAATATAATATTATACAAGTTTGAAACTAATAAATAGAATATATATATATAGGTTCAGAAATGGTAGTTAAAATTACCATATTTAATTTTGGCTAGGCATGGTATTTAACTGTGTGTAGGAAGAATGCATGTGGTGTCCACATATAGAACAAAGCATGCTGCAAAAAAATATAAGATAAAAATGTAAAAATTAAATGACGTAAAATCACCTAAGCTTTGAAATGAAATTTAATCACAATAAAGTATATATATGATCGATTGAATAATATCTGTTAAAAACTTAACACCTTATCCTGAAAGTTCTGTCTTTAGTATTATTATATATTTTTCAAAACTTATATGACTAAAATCGAAGTAATTATGGTTAAATATTTAATAAGTTTTTATAAATCAAGATATTACTTAGTAATGAAGTTTTACTTAGTAATATCTTGATTTATAAGTATTTATATAATATATATTAGTCCAAATATGGCACAAATGATACTACGGGTGCAAAATTATTATTCTTCTTTATTATGTCAATTTAGTTGTATTCTCTCTTTTCTTCTTTGTGAAGGGTTTTCAACCTAATCAATGGATAAATCTCCAAACGTAAATAACTCATGCTTTTTATCAGATTTGCAACAGCTGAACGTAGTACAACAATGTAACATCAGCCCTAAGTCATCTAACACTTAAGCAGTACGCTGGATGCTAATATTGCGGTAACCTAGATGCAAATATTGCAACCACATCATGTTAGGCGCTAATCTAGAAACATTCTAACGTCGTTGGTGGATGTTACCCCAGGGCGCCAATTTTATCATTACATAATGTTGGGTGCCGATTGACCTATAGCCCCACGTTGTGCACCAATATAACATAGTCATTTGTTCATAAATGTAGCTATGTTAATATACAATAGAACCGTTGATAAGACATTTATTTAAATGCTACTGTAGCATTATGCAAATATTGATTTGTCTCTATGTTGAATAAGTGTTAAAATTAATCATGTTCTATCTCAGTACCGAAATTACCACTCCAGTGGTTTTCACTCAAATAACTTTTTTTGCTCAATTTGTGTTAATAGGTATCTCTTTTTCTGAGGTAAGCATGCTATAAGTTCTAGACGAAACAGCAAATACTTCTACCGGAGAAAGACTATAGCTGGGTCATCGGTTTGGGTACCTCCCTCTTACCTGATGACTGTGACCACTTATTATCAAGTAAGTAGGCTACTCATTTTTTACGTATCATATAAAAATAACATATGAACATAAATATAAATCATATATCAGGGGAAGTCAGAAAGTAGCCCGTATTATTGAAAAATGGAGAGAAAGAAAACTTGCCTGGTATGGTCACGTATTAAAAAGAGGGAATGGTCATGTACTAGGAAAGTTATGGACATAAAAGTCCTATTCCCTCTTAAGAGCAATGTTGAAATTATTTCTCTAGTAACTGTTAATATTACTTTTCCTTTCTAAAGTATTCGTTCCATATAAATGATATAATGTTTTTGTACTGTTCTCGTATAATTTATAGGCGTGACGAGACGTTACGAGTATCCAGCATTCATCCTGACGAGGACCAAGATACTTATTGAAAAATAGTACAATATATCTCATTTTTAACTTAAATTTCTATTTATCATTATCGTAATTTATATGTATGCGTACGACGTACAATTTATATTAAGTGACGTGTCAAGGTCTACTGTTTGTTATTATGCTTGAATTATTAAAATTACAATAAATTATGTATCTGTTTTACTATTCAGTTTTTTGATCTTGTACTGGGATACAGTCAAAATATTTTTTAAATCTTCCTGTCGCTCCGTTTATATGGTGACAGTCATTTTATAAGAACTAACTGTCAATTTTGTATGATCATGTTACTAGGAAAGTTATGGAGATTAATGTGGACGGGCGTATCGGGAGAGGAAGACCGAAGAAATGATGGATGGACTGTGTGAATGTTGATATGTTGTAGAAGGAAGTTAGTGTCGAAATGGCGAGTGATAGAGAAGAGTGGAAAAGGAAGACACGTTGCGCCGACCCTAAAAAAAATGGGGAACAGGGCAAGAGAAAGAAGAATAAAAAAATAATATCATTATTAACAAGACTGATAACTTTTATAATTAACTACACAGCAATGATTGGCTTCAATGTATTAATAACCTCATGACTTAAATAATATGACGTTCAGTGTAAGAGCATTCAGTACATCAGTTTAACCAAGCGTTACCAAGAGGATCCTTTTTTTTGTTTTTTTGTTACCACTGTGAAGTAATATCTCCCGTTATAACAATACAATAGCAATTCCGCGTCGAATTTGGAAATTTATTTCGGGCACGCGTAATATTTTTGGAAACAGGAACAAGACAAAATGTAAACATAAAAACAAAATCATTCGGGCTCTCTATAACTACTAAAGTAAAGGACTATCTTTTGTGGTTTGCTTTTTATCTTTATTTCAGTCATCTTGCTCAAAATTTATATATAACCATTGACACTCATGACCCAATTCTAAATATGGGTTACAGTACATTTTAGGTTTGATGACGTCACATGTCACACGTACAACCGAAATTAACATGTCAAACTATTAAATATAAAGCTCTTATATAGCAAATTAAATATTATTACTTCTCTAATTACATCGTTGTATATTATTATTGTTCTTCATTTAGAAACTCTTACTCTAATTTTTATAATAACCTATGAAATTATAGGTTTTTAAAGTATTGTTACTCATGCTTCCATATTGTTATCTTTATGTAACTGATAGTTTCTTAAGGAATAAAATAAATAACTTTATAAATTCTCCTAGCTAATGGTGTTAAAATCTATTGTAACCAAATAAAAATTTGTTATTTATTTTAATTTGTTTGTAAACAAATAATAATATATAAATTAAATCGAATACTAAGTTATATATAATAAAACGAATTTAAGACATATTGGATTGTTAGTTAAATTTTAACTGCATGCTTTATATTTACGGATTATGAAACATTTGATAATCATAAAGACACAGCACAAAAAAAAATATAAAAGCAGAAAGAAAGAAACTTTTAATAAGTAGTGCTTTAAAAATAGACTGCGGGAAAAGTTAATAATTTCACTTTTTTAAATTTCAGACTCTAATATATAATCAATTTAATTTAAGTAATTAGAAAAAAGTTCATACACTACGGAGACTTTATAAACTTGAGCATAATTAGCAAAAACAGCTGTCAAAAACTTACCTTTAAGTCGCTCTGGAACAAGTCTCCTTAAAGCTTTTTCTAGTTAAACAACATACACTAGAATAATCAAACTTACAAAAAGAAAACAAAAAGTTTGAACAAAAAGTCATACGATCGTTTCCCGCCTAAGCTGAGGGGCGCAAAGCGTCCTTCGTTCCCGACACTCGATCTGTAACTGGAGAGAACTGGGATAGAGAGTGATGTTTCGTTGGGAAACTCAGGGTGCGTCTACTGTGGTACGGATTATTGTATGTTTTTTTTTGCTTCATTTGTCTTAAAAAGTCAACTTTATAATTATCAAATTGAGTTTGTTTATCATTAAGAAAGATTTTTCTCTCTTGTTCATCTATATGATATAATATTATTTTAATTACCTATTACAAAAAAGAGACGTACAAAATGTAGTGGTAATAAGGGAGAAGGTTCTAGGCTCGGTGTGTGATTGATTGACGACAAGAACACCAACAAGTATTCGTAAGTGGGTTATAGATATATATATATATATAATATATATATATATATATATATATATATATATTAGTTTCTAGAAACAAAAATATAGTCTTTAATATTTCTATATTTCTACGCGTTCGACAGGAGGAATTTTACCATAATATTGTTACTACAGTATTATTCTAAAACGCTTTTCCTAACAATGTGTTGCAGCCCGGTGACCACGTGACCGCGATTTGACGCGACACAGTCGCTCATCAAATTATAAATTTCGTTGATTTATTCTGATTTGTATTCGATTTCCACTTGACAATTTCCATTTGAAACAGACGCAATTTCGCCGGCTGATTGATGAGATTCGTGAGGATTCGATGTTTCGGAGCGATCTGTGCGTTTTGATTTCTTGTTGACTTATAATGATATAATCGCAGCTGGGCTTGTTGTTATGTTTCTGACAAAAGACAAAATGTAAACATAAAAACAAAATCATTCGGGCTCTCTATAACTACTAAAGTAAAGGACTATCTTTTGTGGTTTGCTTTTTATCTTTATTTCAGTCATCTTGCTCAAAATTTATATATAACCATTGACACTCATGACCCAATTCTAAATATGGGTTACAGTACATTTTAGGTTTGATGACGTCACATGTCACACGTACAACCGAAATTAACATGTCAAACTATTAAATATAAAGCTCTTATATAGCAAATTAAATATTATTACTTCTCTAATTACATCGTTGTATATTATTATTGTTCTTCATTTAGAAACTCTTACTCTAATTTTTATAATAACGCATAAAATTATAGGTTTTTAAAGTATTGTTACTCATGCTTCCATATTGTTATCTTTATGTAACTGATAGTTTCTTAAGGAATAAAATAAATAACTTTATAAATTCTCCTAGCTAATGGTGTTAAAATCTATTGTAACCAAATAAAAATTTGTTATTTATTTTAATTTGTTTGTAAACAAATAATAATATATAAATTAATTCGAATACTAAGTTATATATAATAAAACGAATTTAAAACATATTGGATTGTTAGTTAAATTTTAACTGCATGCTTTATATTTCCACTACGGATTATGAAACCTTTGATAATCATAAAGACACAGCACAAAAAAAATATAAAAGCAGAAAGAAAGAAACTTTTAATAAGTAGTGCTTTAAAAATAGACTGCGGGAAAAGTTAATAATTTCACTTTTTTTAAATTTCAGACTCTAATATATAATCAATTTAATTTAAGTAATTAGAAAAAAGTTCATACACTACGGAGACTTTATAAAACTTGAGCATAATTAGCAAAAACAGCTTTCAAAAACTTACCTTTAAGTCGCTCTGGAACAAGTCTCCTTAAAGCTTTTTCTAGTTAAACAACATACACTAGAATAGTCAAACTTACAAAAAGAAAACAAAAAAGTTTGAACAAAAAGTCATACGATCGTTTCCCGCCTAAGCTGAGGGGCGCAAAGCGTCCTTCGTTCCCGACACTCGATCTGTAACTGGAGAGAACTGGGATAGAGAGTGATGTTTCGTTGGGAAACTCAGGGTGCGTCTACTGTGGTACGGATTATTGTATGTTTTTTTTGCTTAATTTGTCTTAAAAAGTCAACTTTACAATTATCAAATTGAGTTTGTTTATCATTAAGAAACTTTTTGCTCTCTTGTTCTTCTATATGATATAATATTATTTTAATTACCTATTACAAAAAAGAGACGTACAAAATGTAGTGGTAATAAGGGAGAAGGTTCTAGGCTCGGTGTGTGATTGATTGACGACAAGAACACCAACAAGTATTCGTAAGTGGGTTATAGATATATATATAATATATATATATATATATTAGTTTCTAGAAACAAAAATATAGTCTTTAATATTTCTATATTTCTACGCGTTCGACAGGAGGAATTTTACCATAATATTGTTACTACAGTATTATTCTAAAACGCTTTTCCTAACAATGTGTTGCAGCCCGGTGACCACGTGACCGCGATTTGACGCGACACAGTCGCTCATCAAATTATAAATTTCGTTGATTTATTCTGATTTGTATTCGATTTCCACTTGACAATTTCCATTTGAAACAGACGCAATTTCGCCGGCTGATTGATGAGATTCGTGAGGATTCGATGTTTCGGAGCGATCTGTGCGTTTTGATTTCTCGTTGACTTTTAATGATATAATCGCAGCTCGGCTTGTTGTTATGTTTCTGGCTTTTTTTTATTTTATCATTATTAGGCCTTAGTTGACCACGCTAGCCCAGTACATATTGTTCAACTACATACGAGTACACTTTTGTATGTAGGTTGCCTAACGATATTTTACTTCACCATAGTTGATATATATGACGAGATCAGACGTCAATGTAAATTTGCATACCTCACACAACTGTATGCACTCCTGATTTATTTATTTATTATATATGTACACACCACACACCCTCGATACATAATATAAGTGTGTCTCATATATTCACATAATCAACACACGCACACATAGAGATGCAAGATATAGAAGTGATAGTCAATATTGTAAAAATTTTGTTAATCAATCATAGAAAATATAGTTTATCATTTTGTCGTCAAATCTTGAAAGTTTTGGAAGTCTTATTCTCTAGTTAGCATAACCATAGTATTGTGAGCACCTGCGAGACTCAAGATACAGGCTTTTGTTTAGTTTAAGTTCCGCTGATACTTGATTTAAAGGCCGTATTTACCGTGGGAGAGCCATGCTTCGGCACGAATTGGGCCAGTTCGACCGGACACAGAAAACCGGCGTAAAATAGCGCTTGTGCTGTGTTTCACCGAGTGAGTGAGGGTACCGGAGGCCCTACCCCTCTTTCCCCCTTATTCCCTTTTAAAAGGCCGGCAACGCATCTGCGACTCCTCTGGTGTTGCGGGTGTCCATGAGCAACGGTTATCGCTTACCAATAGGTGATCCGTTTGCTCGTTTGCTGCCCTATCCTATAAATAAAAAAGGTCCATTCTTCTGCAGTATTAATACACTTGTGAAATATGTTGGGCCATGTAACTCGGTGTTCGTCAATAAAATATTATTATCTACACTAATATTGTAAAGAGGAAAGATTTGTATTTTTGTATGTAACGAATAAACTCAAAAAGTACTGGACCGATTTTAATAATTCTTTTTTCATTAGAAAGCTACATTATCACTGAGTAACATAGGCTATATTTAGTACTATTATCTATAAAATAAGTAGAAACAAAAAAATGACACTACAAATTTTTTTGACAGGACGAAGTCTGTCGGGTCCGCTATTTATAGATAAATGTACATATGAAATTCATTAAACAAAAACCACTTGTACCAAACATGACAAGATCGACCAGGCTCCTGGAAAGCCTGGAAATTGTTCGGTATCGTGGTTCGTCGATCGTGGAAATTGTTTCGGTATCTAACGACAATATATGGAAATTATTTTTTTACATGTAAGAAGTGTACATACGAATATTAATCAACAGTAATGTTTTATAATATTATTACTAAAGATTTTAAAAAGGGATAAGAAATAGTCCCTCAGAGATTCTTGCTTGTTCTTTTCGAATATCTCAAATGACAATATGTGAAAATGGATAGACTAGATGTTGAAAAGCTCATTTCGTAATTTTCGAACCAATTTTTGATCCACCCATCTAAATATAGATTGATTCAAAATGATTATTTATGAAAAATAAAAATAAAAATAAAAAAAATAAATAAAAATAAAAGCACATTTTTATGATTATTTATGAAAGCTAGTTCCGGTGAATTTAGAAATGTTTTCCATCCATCCCAACTACATTAATTAGTTATATAATACGTTATATATTTGTTTACATAATAAGTTACATACATATATATCAGGGGTAGCCAACCGGTCGATCGCGACCATTAGTCCAGTCGATCTTGACTAGGCAAAAAATATTAATATGTAGTACAGACTGCACAATATAATCACAATCACCAACTGCTGCACGCATCATCTTGTATTGTATCATTGTAGTGTCAATCGTCGTTCCGTCAAGTAAATTATATCCTCTGTTCTACGCAGTATAGTTAACTCTTTTGTTTTCGGGACTTTTTCTTGTGGGACGCGGGGGCGCATAGTAGTATCAATGAAATGGCTCTAAAATTTGCAGATACATATCAAATGGACCACATTATACTTCAAAACGAAATTATTACTCTGCGCTGCGACATATTTCTAAAAGCAAGATCATCCTCAGGTCTTGATTTCTGGGCATTGGTTTCCTATTAGAAATATCCATATTTGAAGAAATGTGTTGAACAACTGCATTCGTGTTTTGGTTCAACATATTTATGTGAGTCGGCATTTTCCTACCGGAAACACTACATACATGATTTTGCTAATCTATCTGAAGATACTCAAGCGCAATGCTCACACTAATATAAATAACTAATTAAAAATAATTATTTTTTATTTACAAAATATAAACTGCTACATTAATTTTGTAATAAACTATGCAGATCCATTTAAATTTTCAATTATGTAATTGGTAGATCGCACAGGGTTTCGCCAGATAACAGTAGATCTCGGGTCTGATCAACTCGGCCACCCCTGATATATATTATATAATAAGGGAAATCTTAAAATGTTTCGCAATCAGTTGCGTATTAAGATGAAAAATTCTTATTTTACAACAGAGTTGCGAAAACATCCGAATATAATAAATTTTCTACCTAATAATCAGAGATAAAATATATAAACAAGTTTGAATTATTAACCGAATAATCAAATCAAATCAATGATAAAGACAAGACAAAAACTTACAAGACCTCTAATTCAGTATAATAACCAAAAGACAAGTAAATTCTATGGTTTGTATTTACGGTTAATAGAGTTCTTTTCTCTTTCGAAATTCAATGTTAATTCAGAGGGAAATATATTGGGGGAAAAACAGACATTTTTTTCGGTAGCAAAAACTGGGATAAATATAACAAAATTACAAGGGTCGGATGATTACGGGACGAAGCAAGAGCAGTGTAATATTTCGTTTGGTGACTCCGCGCAAGTCTAATGGGTTCGTGCTAATGAGGTAAAGACACCATTTGTTAATGTAATTGTATGGAACGGCTTGCATCTCTTCTCTCTCCCTTTTCATAACTTTGTGTAGTTGAAACTATTAATAAGTCTACCCTACTATCCCTACTAATATTTTATAATGTATGTATGTATGAAAGTTTGTTACTCTTTCACATGAAAACTACTGAATGGATTTTTATGAAACTTTACAATAATACAGTTTGTATATGAAAAAAAAACACATAAGTTTCACATTTATAAGGATACACGTTACTCTAATATTAGTTACTCGAAATACTAATCCTGTGCAGGCAAAATCGCGGGCACCAGCTGGTCATCAGAACCATTTTCTGCGTTACTCGAAATATTAATAATATACAAATATATAAGCTAGTCGAAACACAAATTCTGCGCAAATGACGACATCATTTTTCAAAACTTCACGTTACATAATTTATAAGCTAGAAAACCTTCCATGGAATTAATTTGTTTTATTTTTACCGGATCGAGACCCATAACAGTACTATCTGCCCTATTTCTGCCACAACATAGAAATGCTTACATTACTATATTTTGTTGTAAAGGGTAAAATGGGCAGTAAAAATATTGGGTACTATGAAAACATCTTATGTCACATGTTGGAAACGTGCATTGTGGATTTTGTTGGAGTTGTAGCATTATATGCGGAAGTCCAGAGAATGTTTTGAATGATATTTTGCATTTTAAAATTTTGTTTTGCAACAATTTTGATCAACAAAACTGGTTCACTTGAAGGAAACTTTAAAAAATACGATATAACGCTGGCGAAGCTACTTGCAGAAAGCTAGTTTTGTATAAACTATTAAAGGTTGTCTGAAAAAAATTCGTCAGCAATAATATAAATGATCGTTAGATAACAGTGATACAAATATTTTGAAGTAAATGTGAAATCAAAATCTAAATACAATAACATTTTTTCACCGTTTTGGAAACCGTTTTGAAAATTACGCAATTGATTATTCTAAGTAATACTATTTCACATTTAAATTAGTTAGTTGAATACAAAACTTTACCATAAGATTAAAAATAACCGCTTAAAAATGTTCTCACAAAACCCTGATTAATTCAATACCTGACCGAAGCGTTCCAGTTTTAGTTTGGTTATATCGAAGTCTCTTTACACAATCTTGAAATTATACCTAAGGGAGCTTTACAAAGAAATTCCATAATCTTCTTATCGATCTGGTATGGGTTTTCCTCCTTGTCAGCAGTTTTATAATCCTAATCCCACAGACAATACTTTTTCGATGTTACGCACGATTCAATCAGTGTTTAGGAATTATTGTTTGCTGTGGATTGTCTAAGTTTGAGTCTGTGATAGAGTTACCTGATAGAGAGATCTAGTGAAAAACAAATACTTATAATTATTTTCTATATAATTTTTGCAATGGCACCCAATCTCAATAATAACTGACCCTCCGAAGAATGGAGGAACTAGACATATTATACATCTTTTGTGCATTCATCAAATTGTTCTCTGATATGAACGGATTTTTAAAACGACAAAAACATTCCGCATTCCAAACTGCCTTGCTTAAAAGGCGGTCGTGTACACCAAACCATTTCCTTCCAAGCATAGTTACAGCAAGCTCAAGTATATCATTTCTCACCCAACTAAATCAGCAAGCATCCTATAAGCCTCTGCTTATCTAAGATCTACGATCATATCTCCACACTGATGGGTTCTGTCATGCTAGCACCCATTTACAGTCTACGACCAAATCGTGGATCCATCTGGGAATGATCAACAGACTTTGGGTTATGACGATGACTCTAGTTCATTTGTAGATTTCATCATTACTAATCCAGTCACACAGAGAGTTACCGAGCACAGCCTTCTCCGTTGCCCTTTGAGTGAGTTTTAGTGTCACCAAGACCTTATAAAGATAAGGTTTATTGTATGTGGCAGTAACATATATAACCACTAGCAACACTAGTCTAATACTTTCGTCTTGAGGTAGATAAGCCGAGAACATGTCGTAAATATTTCCGAATGCTGTTTCCCTAATCCATTGCAAAACCATTTGTCCCAGATTAACATACTCGTCAACCATTTCTAGTGCATAGCTTCACTTGACTGGATGCTAGATGGGAATTTGACATGTTTTTGTATTGTCCATGTGTATTTTAAAAATTAGGCGCATACTGCCGGACAATTCATGGAACTTTAGGAACTCAGACTTCCACGCGAATCTTTAAATAATTACAATACAACACCCTTTCAAGTTTTCAAGACCGCAAATGAGCGATAAAACCCATTCGATAGAGATAGTAGAAATAAAACACTTCAAGATAAATTGCTGTACAAAAAAATAAAGCATTTGAGTCAGTAACTACCTTACTTCTCAGCTATGGGGACACCCTTGTGTTGATGCCTAAATAAACCAAGAACTTGAAGAAACCAAGTCTATTTGCTATGCAAGGTTGAAGTCCCAAAGAAGTTCTTTCCTTCCTCAAACTAATTGGGTAAATCAAGGTAAAGCTGTGAAAGCCAGCTAACAACAATAGGTCATTAAAAAAAGGGGTCGGCGCTATGTTTTTGGAGAAATCAGAACGCAACAATGAGCTTTTTCTCTTTAGTAATTGCTGACTTGTGTCCTGAACTGAATTTCGTAGTGTTCACGGTAGGACAGTAATAATTATTATGAACATAACATAAAAACAAAAATTATAACAAAAATAATTAAAATGCATTAAAAAGAAAAAATAACAATTATGATAATATCATAATAATAGTGTCAGTGTCGGTTATTAGATATACCGCAGAGTTTCCTTTAATATTATCGCCAATTAATATTAATTATATATTTTATTATATCAATTAATTCCGAACATATAGGCGTGTTACATTGCAAATTCAAGATATGTTTTTTTTTTATATAAATACTATTACATTAATACGTTCATCATTATGATGCGTAACGTTCTATGAATGAATCTGTTTTCTTACGCATCAATCAAAGTTTCATCAATTCTTAAAAAATAGCTATAATAACGCAACAATCTGAGTTTTGCCAATTCTTAAAAAAATAGCTAGATTTACGCAATAATCAGTTTTGCTAAGTTTTAAATTATAGCTAAATCAGTCGATCGTATATTGACGAACTTTGATTCGAGTCTACATTTTTCGTCAGCTATGTCTTATTGTCTTATTCTGTATTATTGTTCTCTTCGATTATCGGGTAGAGTCATTTTCTTTTGTGGCTTTTAACTCTTTATGTCCTCTCAACTGTTTGAGATATTTAGGTGCCTGTAATTATCATGAAATGCATTTTGAAACTTAGGAGATATTAAATTTAAAACATATATTACTTTGATTTGGTTTCAGAGACATTTGTCATGAAATACATTTTGAAACATAGGAGATATTAAATTTACTTTCTTATATGGCTACTAATCTTATCAGTAACACTTTCCATATTTACCATTTCATTTTCTATTCATAGCCTTTGTGAATGAGAAATTCCTACGAAACTCTTCACCAAACCCCAATTTACTTAAAATATCGTAATACTAATTAAGTTTTCAAAAGAATATACTATGTATTCATCTCCTAAAAAAAGTACTTAGACTTTTCCAAGACAAATTACATAAATAACTGCCAAAAAGTATCTAGCTACAGAAACAACTAGAGCTACAGTTGTTGACAAAATAACCTGTGTTTGCGCAACCACCCAATACAAGTAGACGTAACAACTTGAATATTCCATTTCACGTTTCATTAAACAAAGTGTGGTGCCCAACGCCTAATTTAAGCCAGAGGAATGTCAGGAAAATGTTCCACCAGGTCGAAGTTTTGATTTGTAATTCATGAAATCATTAAGAACTTTCCCGTAACTTAAATCGACTTCTCTTGTACTTAAAGGCAAAGTTTTAGGTGCTGTCGCTTTGTCGTCACGTCAGGGTATAATGAACTCTAAAACTCGAGAGTTAAAGGAAAACTCGTTCGAATTTGCGTGGTAGGGATGTGCTAGTGACAAATTTGGTGCAAGATAGTCGTGTAACATTGAGTGACGTTGACAAATATTGGGCCGAGTGAGATCCCTTGTTGATGTGGTTTTGATTGCCCCGCTTTCTCAGTTTTAAAAGCCCACAAAGCTGAGCACGTTATTAATCTCGAGCCTTCTCTAGGCCGAGAATTTATGTTAATCGTTCAGTGTGATATCCGCTTTTTTTCTTTTTCTTCGTGACAGTCCGTTGTAATTGAAGCTGTGGAAGCTGTTTTAATTTAATCACAGTTTGATATGATTTTACTTTTTTATTTAATGAAACATTTAGCGATTACCGATTTTCAGCCGTTACGTAGAGTTGAAAAAATAATAATCATATGTTTGTGGCACATAAGAAGTTGATTGAGGCTATTTGCAATTAGGTTATTCGCAGAATCGACTATTGAAATATATATTGATAATTAATGTTAAACCCACCTTACGCCAGCATATGACAAGCGTTATTTAATTCTAAAAATATCGAAATCAAAGTGCCTAAAGTAAATAAATAACCAAATGCTATTTAACAACGAAGAGCGAATCCTTAATTACTGCAAAATGGAATGGAAGCGCTTTGGAGGGAAAATTGTATATAAAATTGGTTGCGAATACAATATTCCATGTTCCGGGATCTCGCACGAGACGCCGCGCCGTAACCAGTCGTCTTAGCTAAATATTTGATTTGTACAGATATGAGATTTAACTTGGGAATGAAATTATGAACGTCTGCTCATATCGTTGTAAAGCTGGTTCCACACGATCTTAACTAGGGTCTTACACTTAGCAACTAGGAGAGTACTTTTGAAATATCAAAAAAGTAGGGTAAAACGTGGTATAACTGGCCATTTCCAATAACTGGCCACTATGAATTTTGGTCCCTTATAATAAGCTTTTAAATATAGAGCGACATCTTTGAGCTAACCCGTGAAAACTTTGTTTATTTAGCTATAGTTTTAGTACCCTTTTTTGGCGCTATACTAAAGCGCCAAAACTTTTGAGGTTATTTTCCGGCATTTGGCGGCGTCAACTCGAGATGAACAGTGGTTCCTTGTCAATTTGATAACGGAGTGTCTCATCAAAATACAAAAGTTTTCAGTGTTTTTACGTCAATCTCCTGTTTGTGTTGTGTCGTATGAGTTGGGAGTAAGGTAAGATTAGTTTATTTAAGCCATTTGGTTAAATTTACTTTGAATAAAGCTAGATTACAGGGGGTGGCCAGTTACTGAATTCCAAGATTCCATTTTTTTAGTAACTGGCCAGTCATGCCAGTTACTACATTTTAATCCCCTGTGCTTATTTCTACAAAATTAAGACGTATTTATTATGTAATAGGGTCTATTACTGTAATATAAAAGTATCATAAAAATTTACCGATTTTTTCTAGTAACTGGCATAGGTGGCTAGTTACTAAATGTTGGTGGCTAGTAACTGATTTCTTAATTCATTATTTATTTACAGATGTGCCAATTCAAAAATGTCAAAGAAAAGGCAATACAGTAAAGAAGCCATTGATAAAGCTCTTCGTTATGTCCTCAATAAAGAAGGTTCTGTACGGCAGGCAAGTAAAACTTTTGGAGTGCCTAGGAGTAGCATTCAATTTAAGCTGTTGAATCCTCAGACAAAATTTAAATCCGGTCCTGATACAGTTTTAACTGAAGAAGAAGAAACCGCGATATGTAATCATATTATAGCATTAGCGAAGCGTGGGTTCCCTCTTAAAAAAGAAGACATCCAACGAGATGTACAAGACTTCCTCCAAAAAAATCCTAGACCCAATCCTTTCCGTGAACACAAACCGGGAGAAGCATGGTTTAAAGCTTTCCTAAGACGCCATCCTTTGTTATAGCTGTCCGTACTTCCGAAGGAGTTACAAATGCCAGTGCATGTGTATCGCAAGCAGATATTCGCAAGTGGTTTCAGGAAATTTCAGTCTATATAGAGGAAAATGATCTTGCCGAAGTTATCTCAGACCCCCACACGAGTTTTCAATGGTGATGAAACAGGTTTCAACATGTGTCCCAAAACTGGAAAAGTGCTAGCAGAGAGAGGCACTAAAAACGTTTACCAAGTTGAAAAGGGTTCACCTAAAGACAACATCACCGTTATGTTCACTTTTTCTGCTTCTGGGTTGATATGTCAACCTATGATTATCTATCCTTATAAGAGAATACCCGACAAAGTTGTTTTAAGTGTACCTGCAAATTTTGCTATTGGCAAAAGTGAAAAGGGTTGGATGACAGCTGCGGTGTTTCACGACTTTATTAAAAATGTTTTCTATCCAGATTTAATTAAGAATAATATCTCCTTGCCTGTCATATTATTTGTCGACGGCCATAAGACCCATATTACAAGAGAAGTGTCGGAACTCTGCCGAAGCCTGAGCATACATTTGATTGCGCTTTACCCAAATGCTACACGAATACTACAACCAGCAGATGTTGCTGCATTCCGTCCTATCAAATCTGGCTGGAAAAAGGCGTTAAGAGATTGGTACACAGAGAACAATTACCAAAAAACTTTAACCAAAGAGACATTCGCTCCGTTATTGAAGACCGTTTTGGACACCTCTATTAAAACTGAAACCTTAATCCATGGCTTTCGTGTATCTGGTCTTTACCCGTTTAATGCAAACAATGTGGACTACAGCAAATGTTTACCATCGCATAATGAGGACAAAGTATCTGAAATAAAGAAGGAGGATACCGAAATCAATTATAAACTGAATTTTGAAGATTTTTCTAAAATAGTAGGTCTTTCAATAATCCGTCAGTGTGAAGACTACAATAATACCTCACCATAAGTTGTGATTATTTCAAAACGATACATAAAATCTGGAAAAATTCAAAGGGCTTGAGGAAACCAATGACAACGTTCTCTATTCACACAACAAAAACCCCCGGAAGAAGTTTATGAACCAAATGAATACTATAGTGAACCAGATCGTGTTACAGAAGAGATAGTTTCAGACTTAATACTCGATGAACGCACTGGCGAAATGAGATTTGATGAACGCACGGAGTTGAATAGTGAACCTAGACAAGAAAGTTTTCTTGAAATAACAACTGTGGCAGAAATACACAACCATGATAGTCAAAAAAATTTAATCAAAGATTCAAAAGACCAAAAAATAAAGACTGCATATTGGTAAAACACATTCACGGTAGTTTAGAAGAAAGAGAGGAGAGCTGTATTGTAGAAGAATGCAATATTAAAAGTAATCTTTTTGAGAGACATGAGACTGAAGAAGTTAAAACCAGAAATCAAGAGACTGGACAAAGGAGCAGTTGAATAGTGACATATCTCAGGTAAATAAACTTGAACTGCGCAAAATTCAGCCATCAAATAAACAGAATATCATAATTACATCTAACGAATCTTTGTCAGATTATTTGAAAAAGAAAATGATCCCCGCTTTACCTAAAAGACAAGGAAAGCGTCAAACAGAAAAAGGTGCCATTCGCGTTAACATCTGAATATTATATTCAAATGATAAAGCAAAGGAGTTGAAGAAACTTGAAGATGAGGCTGCAAAGGAAAATAGAAAACGATTGCGAGAAGAAAAGAAGAAGCAAAAAGAAATAAATGCGCCTAAAAAGAGACCAAAGATGACAAGTGACGAGAAAACTAAAGCTAAGATAAAGAAAATAGAAACAATAACAAGTTCAAACCAGCCTTACTTCTGAAAACCAAAAATTATCACTTCATAGGAATGTTCTTGTATGTTGCGATTCCTGTTTAAGCCCTATTACAAGAAGGATTCTCAAATGCAGTCAATGTTTAAAACAGTTTCATGTAAACTGCATACCATCCCATCATAGGGATCATATACCTGAGGATGAAGATGATGAATTCTTATGTCATCTTTGTTTTCATGAGAGCAACACTGACTCTTCTGAAGTTGATAACGATATAAACATGTTTAATTCCATATCTGAAGAATTATAAAACAAGGTTTCTGAATGTATAATACTATCTTAACTGATCTCATACCGTTTATTTTATAATTAAAAGTTCTTTACGTACCGTTAGAAATTATATTGATGTTTATAAGTTCCTAAGTTTATTGAAGACATAGTCATATATATATAATAATATAATAATTAATAAATAATATATAAGTAGTTACCTATCCAAAGAGTCTGATTTTTGTTATTGTAATGAACAAGTTTACCTATCTAGCTATATGTAGGATATAGATAGGCCTATAAAAAGTTTTAATCAAGTTAATTTGACGCTGGCCAGTAACTAGATAAATAAGTGCCAGTTACTAATTTATTGTGGCCAGTTACTACGAAAAAGTGTCTTTTTTCATTAAAATAAAAATATTTTTTTGTCTAGTTATTGTTTTACTTAATTTTATATTACTTTACCTACCTTTGAATGAAATTCTCTATATTTGGTATTTAATATTTTAATTTTACGCTTATTTTTCAATATTAAAAATTCACACAAACTGACAAAATCTCTTAAGTGGCAGTTACTACCTGTTTTACCCTAATCTTATATATAAAAAGGAATCGCAAAATGTGTCAGTAAGCGCATTATTCAACAACACCTGGACCAATTTGGCCAATTCTTTTTTAAATGTTCTTTGATGAGTTCAAGGATGGTTTTTACGAGAAAAATTCGAATAATTATCGGAAAAGCTCTAAAAACAACTTCTTTTTTTCCATACAAACGTTTTCTAACTAATACGTACAGTCAATTTGAGCTTTATTGTTATTGCTTTATTATTAAAGTTTATATTGCAAGCACTCACTGCTGTCTAAACAATGTAGGTGTGTTCCTAACATCAAAGAGTCAATTTGCGCTTTATTAACGCTATATAAATTGTAATTACTACTATATAATTTGACTATATAAATTGTATATCAAAACAGTGTGCGTGAAAGCGTTGAAGCACAGAATAAGTTGGAGGATTTAATGTCACGTTCTAAAATTGAATAGTTTTAAATGCTTATATATTTTCTATTTAATTATTTTTTTTCATAAGGTCCTACCACCAGGGTGACGGTTCTGTACAGGAGAATTTTTTGCCCTGACTATAAAATCTTTTTAACAGGATGAAGTCTATCGGGTCCACTAGTTCATTAATACTATTGGTGCTTGTCAGTAAATAAAATGCGGCTTCTACCAAAAAATCTCTTTTTGATTAATCTATACAATTATTAAATGACCATCAACAGTAATTAACACTAGTTAAATCTAATCACTTTGTAGTTCGCTTTTGCAGCTTCGATTCTTATTCGCCGTATCATAATCGAATACAGTCGTTCGACATGCTCCGCTTATATAGTCATACATGGAGAAATTTATGCGATTCTATAAATATGTATTATCTTTAACTTCGCTGCTTGACGCTAGATGCCGCTACCATCACAAGGAAATTTTCTTTGAACTTTCTTCAGTCTTTCATAAAGTTTGATGTGCTCGAATCGCTTCCACGAAGTGCTACCGGAAGGTTCCCTGTTTTTTCCGAAAGTTATAAATAGAATAATTTTATTGATTCGATAACATAACAGTATATACATATAGAAGTATTAACATTGATGGAAAAATTATGGAAGATGTGAAAGAATATATATAACAAATTGTAGTATAAGAAGCTCGACATTTTGAATGACGTGTATAGCAAAGGATTCCAAAAGTTAAGTATGGAATCCTGAGTGCAGCAAAGCATTTTATGTTGTGAATTTAGCTGTTAGCTGTTAATGTTATTAATAGGCTGAATTGAGGGCTGTGTAACTATTGTTTTGTACGGATATTTTTAAGATTTTTTTTCATAAATAGTATATCTACTACTAATGCAATTGTACAGCCAACATTAAAATAAATAAATTCATATCTAAATATTTCGTTAAATCTACAACACCAAAAAGATTGATTATTCGGTTTGTTACGTCTAATAGCTTCGCGATTCTGCTCTGTAAAAAACATTTGTACGGTTTATAAACCTGAGAAACGAATAAACATAATAAAACTCAAAAGCAATTGGATAGTACACTATAGACATTTATTTCTACTTTTTTTTTTTTGGTACGCAGCTCAAATTATATTTTTGAAGTGATTCAATTGAAATCCGAATTGAAAGGTACATAAAATTCCCATATTTTAAATAAACAAGACGCAATGTTTGCGCCATCTCCATTTTTCTATACAACGAGGTCTTTCATAAAAACAACCTTTTTTGTGAATTCCTGACCGAAATTCAGTTTTATGTCGTGTCCCGAGAGACATGTAACGAAGCGAAGCCCAGTCTCAGGAGGCAAATGACAATTTAATTACAAATTTAGGCTTTTGCTTATCGTGACCAACGAGCTGTTTTAATGGGAATCGTTTCGAGTTTTGTTGACAAAATAAAATTCTTTTGTATTGAGATAAAGCCGTATATTCACTAAAAATAAAGACTCGTCACTAATAGACAACAATTATTAAGCAACATGCCAAGAAGAGACATATGTTGTTTCGGGTGGTAAGTGTTCCAGGAACTATGTCCATCACTGGCGTTCTTCTTAGAGGTATTTCGACTAATGCTGATAGAAGATAATGTGACGTAAATTTAACTGGTTTATTACCAGAGGTCGGAATTAGGTAGAATTATTCATGTACTTACACTGATTTCATACAGCGAAAGAAGAAAATGGATATACCTCAAATCCCGAGATTAATTTTAAAGAGCAGAAAAAGTCTCGTGATTTTTTAAATAAAAAGATCTTTTTCAATGTACAAATGGATTTTAGACGTTCGGAGAAATTCATTGAAGGCAGAAAATATTGAAAAACTAATGGTTATATATTTTGATTCTCACAAAATTTATACAGTAACGTCGGAATCGAACACTTCAAATCTTAGTGGTAATAAATCGGACAAGGATTCTGATGGGCCGTTTGCATAACCTCACGAATCTAGGTTAGAAGTAAAAGTATTCACTCGTATTTATAAAAACGGTGAAATATGCGTATGAGGATTTGCTTAATGGCCGTTTTCACCAACCTTGTCTTAGCTTAGGCGACTCCTAAGTGACATGCTGCCACTCTTTATATTAACTGAAAAGAGTGAGACAGCATATCTCTTAGGAGTCGCCTAAGCTAAGACAAAGTTGGTGAAAACGGCCATTAGTCTATCAATAATTTGAATTGTGAATTAATATAAACTAATAAAAATTGTACGTTAATTATCTTTGTTTTATTTGTCTATCTCTGAGGTTTTTATTATTATTTATTTGTAATATTGTTGGCCACACGGGATTGTACATTAGAAATCCCGGGAAGGTCCACATTGATATCAACATTTCGATGCAAGTAGATAAATAATTGTACCTAATACCGACCTCTGTTTATATTACTCCATGTCATACTGGTTGACAGCGTGTGGTATTAATTGGCAGGATTCCCCATAGTAGCAACAGTCTTGCTCGATTTGATTGATTGTAGTGCTTCTTTCTTAGCTAGCTACCACTTTGTTTATATTGCTTTGATCAAAGATCAGATCTCTTTTGAGTTCCAGTTGAAACGGATCCAAAAGAAGCTTCCATCTTTGGTCTTACATTTGTCAATCGCATCAAGAAAAATCCAGAAGCTTCGCTGTTGTTTGTATAATAGTAACTATTAAAATTAATTGGTTTTGACCCTTGTGCCAGAAGTTCGTCCAGCAATTTGCGATGCGGTCTGTCTACCTTGTGAAACACCTGCGGTTTTGCAAGCAACAATTTGCTCTATCAATTACCACTTAGTTTTATTATTTATACTGTTTCTTCTTATGACTTGTAATGGAAAATCCAAACATATATTTTCTTTATGATTTGCTTAAGCGACCTCATGATAATGTAACAAATCACAGCTCATATTTATTGTGTTTATATATTTTACCGAGACTCTTATAACAGTGTATGTCGCAAAATACATATTAAGGGGCTGGAGAACCACCAGGTAAGGAAGTTACTAGAGCCTTGGCTTATGGGACTAGATTATAAGTAAACTGAAAAGTTATTGTCAATATGACTTATGCTGTGAATCTGTGAGGCAGAAAAAAAAAGAATTTATTTTTTTACACATATGACACAGGTAATCAGAAATTCATTTACATACACTCTATAACACACATACACATCACACACGCAAACAACACACATACACAATTCATTCTTAACTTTGGGATTAATATCACTTCGTATACCTGGGCACCTAATCGTTTTAGTTTGTATTCCTTTTCTTAATTTTAAATTAATTGACTATTTGTATTTATTTGCCAAAATTAAATGTACATACATTATTTATTTAGTTTAGGTCGCTCGAGCTGTGTATTGTATATTCTTGGGTATCGTGGTCTGGATTCTACGATACCAGCTAAGCTTAGTGTAGAATTCGATAGTCATAAGCTCTATTTTGTAATTATTATTATAGGAAATAAATAAATAAAAACATCTCGGCCTATACTTTTGAGCAGAACAGGCCAATCTATATGTATATTTGTAATTCATTTAGTGAAAGACATTAAATAATAATCTAGCTTAGAAATGACACAGAAGTGTTTGGAAGGAAATTTTCAAAATATCATTGACCCTCTTGACATTCCTTTCATAAATTTTCTTGAACTTTATTCTTTTAGTAATTGTTTATTTAGATGTCAGTATAATTTTGAAAAGATTTCCCAAGATCTTTCATTATATTTTAACCAATTTCAGGTTTCACTATAATGCCTTAGTGGCACAAATTAAAACCATCGCTTGTTAGTAACATTGGATATAAAAATGACTGTATTCTTTACTGTGAATTTTAGATGATATATAATTAATTTTACTATAATTTTTTACTATAAAATGTTCTTTTATAAGTGCTTGTAACCGTTTAGAAATTATTAGCTGAAATTCTATATAGTAAAGCCTAAAAAGTTATCGTTTGGTATTTATATATTTAGATTATATTAGATAGATTTAGATATTTTGTATAACATGACTCTAAAATGTCAGTAAATGAACTGATGATCTGGTGATGTGTGCGGGTAGTCAACTCTATTTAATATGTTAACCAATGGAAGGATGATGTTGATGATGTTACAAAGACAACATGTTTTAAATGAACATGTAACATACATCTCACTCAAAAATTTTATGAGATTTTAGTAGAGATAAATAAGTTACTTGACAACATTTCGCAGTGAGTCCTCAGCCTCACTTCCATCACGAAGATGTGTAATATACGTTTCGCAGGCTGAGCATCTTAAATTTTAGTTCAATTTACTTGCTATATATATTAAATAGATATTACAGAATCCAGACACTCAAAAATGTTTGGTTTAACTGACAACTTTAAAATATTATAGTAAAATATTTTATACTTTGTAGCTTAAAGACAACAAGACATGATTTGTATAAAGCAAATATTATGCAACTAAGTTATTTCGTTTCTAAGATCACGCCATTATTATTAAATTTACGTTATTTTAAAAATATAAATAAGAGAAGTGATTCATAGAAGATAGATCTATAATAATATCATAATGAGTCAATGTTGTAATTGTTTAAACTTCTAAAAGAAGTTGGGTTCAGATTATTTATTTGAGCTTCTCGGAGTACAGGGAACTATTTGAAATTATGCCATAGTTACCTTTTCATGTCACCACCTATCTTCTTTTTTTGGTTCCCCTGAGGAGAATGCATTAAATTGCACACCCCGGCTGCGGCGAGCCGGCGGTTATGTGGGGCTCTCCTCCCCAGAATGGGGAGCCCAACCCACTAAAAACCTCAGGGATGGCCTTTCTCAGGCATGTAGGGAGCCCCCGGGAACACCAAGCTACTTCCGGGAACCCCCAGCCTCCGCTCCCCTGCCGATACAGGGGAGCTATCCTCGGGGCAGGCTACACTACCTCGCCTGATCTCCTCCACCGACGATGCCCCCCGGCCACGGAAGGCGTTAAAAATCCAATATACCAATATAGCTGCCGGTCTAAGAAGGCCAAGTATCATTTGTTACATTACAAATGAGTATCAAATAAAAGGGTTTTGCAAGTCTAATACAGCCACGTTAGAGACATTGAAGAAAATTCAAAATGCCGCCGTTCTCAAAATGGCGGACCGCTTTTGTTTTCCAACCCATGCTTTATGGGTATCAAATGAAAGGTATTAAAGAGTAGAACACAACGCTATAAGTGACGTCTCGCAAATTTCAATATGGCCACCGATCCAACATGGCGACTGACATTTTTTTGCGATTCTCACTATATGGGTATCAAATGAAAACATTTTAAGAGTAGAACGGGTCCAAATGTGATTTATAGTAAAATGACAACTTTTTTTTACCAACCTCGATATACTTTTGGAAAGGTTCTCAAACGTACAAGATTTTATTTGAAAAATACAATAGTGAGCACCGCCACCGCGAGGTGCGCCCACCTCGCGGCACTCACGGGACCACAAACGCCGTGAGCATCTTATTGTATTTACAACCGCACAAACTTTTTTATTTTCTTCTGACACAAACGGAGTGGGCGTGTGGCAGTAGAATCGCAAAAGCGCACCCCGCCACACGCCCCGATATGGAAGGACACCGGGGGTTTTTTAGTGGCTAGGCCGGTACTCTTTCGGAGAGCCCTACTCACGGCCGCGCCTGCGCGGTGACAAGGTGCATAAGGTGCATTTTCCCCTCGCAAAAAAAAAATAGGTGCGACTTCCTCGCGCCCGTCGGCGACCCGCGGCGGCACCGCAGCTGGCCGCCCGCCGCAGCGCCGGACTCCTTCAAGCGGGATCGGCTATTTCCCGACCCCGTTCGGCGGCCTCTTTGTGGAGCATCAGTGCTTCACAGAAGTAGGTTACAGCCCTCCAACCTCCCTCGTCTGCCAGCTATTTCCGCTATCAATGCCGGCGGAGACAGATCTCACCCGATCTCATCGACCAAGACTCGGCGCTCGGAGACCCACGCGGGGCACTCAGCCAACCTGTACTGGGCCTAGTCGAGGTCGGATGCACAGTGGTGGCATCGTGTCGTCCCTCCCGTCCTATTCGACACAGATACTCACCGAAGCAGTCGTGCCCGGCCCAATAAGATCTTCAGGATAGATATAAGAATAATATATAATTAACATCGATTTCATTGATTGTTAGTGTTTCGAATAATAGTTATAACAATAAGCAGTATAAAATAACAGCAGATAAATCAATAGATAGATAACATCTCTTCAATTTTCTGATTTGATATGACTTTAATTGTATTTCATTTAAATGTTTATTAACTAATATATTTCTTTTATTATCTTTATATGCTGATTATGGCCGAATGGCCACATATCAAGTGTTTCAATTCTTCCTGCCACCCCTCTTCGGGGTCTTCAAGAAAACCAGCAATAGCAAAGTGTGCCAGCGTCGTGCACAGCGATTAGAACCTTCCTACGATCATCACCCTGATTATTTATAATCTATATATAACATTTGTTAGATCGATAAGAGAAGATCATTTTACTAGGAAAGTTATGAACATAATAGTGCATAGACATGTAGGGAGCTCCGCCAACTAGCCCGCAATGAGCACCTATGCACAAGAAGCTGTGGCAGTTATTTGGGGAACCCAGTGCCATTGACGGTTCGTAGAGGCGCGCGGGTGTTCCGCGCGTCCTCCACATAGAGAGAAACGGGACCCTCACGGGCCACATCGCCGGAATACGGCGGAGTTTTTAGTGGGTGCGAAACCCTCCCCCCCTTCCGCCCTTCTTGGAGAAGAGATTGTGTGTCGGGAACCAACATCTTCCCCGGAATAGGCAATTCATCCGCCGCAAAAAAAATGCATGTAGGGCGAGGAAGAACAAAGAATTATTGTATAACATATTGCAGAAAAGAGTGAGTGATGAAATAACAAGTGATGTAGGAGAGTGGAAAAGAGAAACATGTTGCGACGATCCCAAATGAAATTAGGAACAGGGCAAGAAAAAGAAGAGGAATATTTTCTAGATCGCTATTAATATTAATGTTTTAACCACTACATAAAACTTTTAGTGCAATTTGTACGAAATGTAAAAGTGTCTGGACAGTTTGCCGCAGAATCTGATTTAACTTCGTCGGCGAACCTTGGAGGACTCATGAATTACAAATCTCGCTTATCTTGAAGTTGTTAGTAATTTTTTTAACTTTGCAAACTCGCGGCAGTTTGCGTATTGTGTGAAATGTATGATATTTTGCCAGTTTCTTAATCTATTTTGTATACATTACAGATTTCATGATTATATGTATAAATTGTGGTAGTAGAATAAAATAAGATCTAAGAAGATCTAATTAGACTGTGTTAAAGGTGATTTAAAAGTTGTTGCAGATGATGACATAGAGATTAATAAATAGAAAACAAATAGATAGATAAATATTTTATTTGGTCTACAGACACACACACATGTTATTACCCCACTCTGGGTGAGTAGAGATGTACTTTTATTATAGGAATTTATTCTTAGTAAATACGGGTATAGGGATACAGAAAAAAGAATAAATGACCCAATATCTATTTAGCATAACGTGCAAAAAATACAGTTAAAAATAAAATATGTGCTCATTAGAATACAGTTGGCTTAAGTAATTGAAATGAATTTCATATAAATTAATCCTAATTTAATTTTTTCAAATCTAATTTAAAAAAGCAAGTGATATATATTTAAATGTATTTTATAATATTTCATTTAACTTAATTTAAATAATATATACTTGACCGACCCCAAATAATTCAGAAAAGTATAATATAGTGGCAAATGATTGTGATAAATTTCAAATTCATTTATTTTAGTTGTCAAAAATTAATGTATAAATATTATTCTGTGACACGTCTGCACAATAAAAAAGTAAACAAAAATATGCACAAGATCTATATAAATTTGTAGACATAATCCAAAAGAAAACTTTTTTGTATATTTCTGCGAATCAACAAACAACAACAATTAAATATGTAAGTGTAGGCGTGTATGTGTGTATATTTCGTATTGCTTTATATTTGTATGCTTTACACACATTTGCACTGCCTTATCAATAATCTTTCTGCACTCTATTGGTTGACTTGGAGAGAAACCCATGAAATTAAGTCCGCCGCTTGCACAATTTTTTTAATGCTATGCAAAAAAAAGTACCTAAATAAATAAAACAAAAGGTAACCTAACTCCTTTCTTTGAGGCGGGCAACCTATCTAGTTACAAAATATGTACAAGAAGACGTGTTGTTTAAACTGCTTTCTGGCTTATCCTATTAGACTCCGAATACAACTTTTTTTTTTGAGGGGGGGAAATGCGTCCTTGTGCACCATGACACCGCGCTGGCAAGACGCGGTCGTGTGTGAGGCTCTCCGGTCAAGAGGACCGGCCTACCCACTAAACCCCCCCGAGTTCTCTGGATCTATACGGGGCACATGGCGGGGTGCACTCTCGCGATTCGACCGCCATGTGTCCCGGGGCCGGCTCGACCATGAGTTGGTCAAGCCACCGCCAAAGGAGGGACTGTCCGAGAACCCCTGGACAGTCCCCCAGACAAAGAGACTTCACCACGGCGTGCACGCTTAGCCGGACGGGCACGCAGCCTCACGGTAGGGTTACTAGACAGGCAACACGGTGTTGCGTGTGCCCGCCTTCGCCTACCAATCCATCTGCGGCGGACGGGAGCGGCCTCGACGTCCTCCTCTTGCTCCCTCTCCGCGGCCTCCTTCTGCGAGAGCGTCATCTCGCAGAAGGCGACAGCATCCCATTCCGCCTCGCCGCGGAGCATGGCCACGACCACGCTCGGCAGCGAGAGGTCGCTATTTCCCAGTGCAGCGGTCAGTTCGCTGCGCTGTTGTTGCCATGCCGAGCACACTGACAGTGTGTGCTCGGACGTGTCGTCGGGAGCACCGCAGTGGTGACACCGCGGCGTCATCTCCCGACGTGCGACCTTGTGCAGGTAGTGGCCGAAGCAACCATGCCCGGTCAGTACCTGCACCATGTGGAACGAGAGGCTGCCCAACCCACTCCTCCAAATACTCCGAATACAACTATCACACGGTCATTAAAATTTAATCATTGTTATCATTTAAGTCATCCTTTATTGAACAATATAACGACCTAATATAACAATCTTAACAATATCTATACATTTTTTCATAGGAGTACTTTTTAACAATTGATGTAAATCTATAAAAACGCAAGTAGGTAACATTTTGGAAAATTGTTGTAAAAAGTTATACATTTCGCTATTAAAGAGCCACTAGTTGTTTTGCAGCTTGTACGTTGAAAGGGTATGTTTATTTTTTATGATTAATCTGCTAAGGTCAATATATAAATTTCTTTACAGCTGTCAAAGCCTAAGTTTCAATGTATAAATAGTTAATTAAATGATTTGATTAATATCTTCAAGAAACAAAAATATGAAGCTTAACGCAATAAAATGTAGAAAAAAATGTAATTAAACTCAAGAACCTAGTTTGAAAGTCAATCTAAGTCTACAAAATAAATTTTCAAAAGTTGGCTGCCTTATTCAACACAATCCAAGTTTTGCAAATCTTCTCCTGCTTCGGTTTCGTAATTATTAATTTCCAACTTTATTTGCTTTGGTACCTACCTACCCACTTTGATTAAACGAGAAATGCTTACAGTGATAATTTCAAACTTAAAATGATAATTTTTAGGTTCCATTTAATCTGGATATTGTTTTCGAATTGAATGATTAAAGAAATATGTTGTTTTTGCTTCATCATTATAGTTCATATGTTTCCCACCGAGGGGCACAAGCCTACTTAGTTACCTGTGTCTATGACTCTTATAATCCTGTGTCTACAAATATAACTCTCACACCCCTGTGCCTACCCGCCCTCTGCCTACCCCCATACGAAAAAAGTTTATAATTCTGTAAATAGTTATTCTCTAAAATTGTCTCTTTGTGAAAATAACGTTTTATGGTTTGTATTAATTAATTTAACCTTAACAAAATGTGATAGTTAAATATTTACGTAACGTTATCATCTTGTAAGGTTCATTATTTGTATTTAAAATTGTTTATTCAAACTGGCAACACTGAAAGAATACGAACCGTGAGTTAGTAATGAGTGGCGAGGAAGGGCATTCGACATCGGGCAGCGGAGCCGAGTGGTCGTGCTCTAGGAAAGTGTAGTAAGTGTTAAGTCTGTTGTGCGAAATACAATTTAGTTAAAGAAATAAACGAGTATTAATTCAGATAACGGAGTTTTACTACAAATCAGAAGTGGTAAGTACATGCTCACATTATTTTATCTATGAAGATGAAATAACTTTATTTGTTTAATGTTGCGTTACATTGTTCAAGTTTTGGTGTACATATAATAGTTCCGTCAGCATTATACCCTATTCTTGGGGGCATGCAAATTGTCACTAATATTGAATTGTATTCAGATAGATGGAATTATAACTATAATAGATTTTCAGAGATGTCAATTTATAGAATGAAATTAAATAATACGCAGCAGGCACCGTCATTCCGTGTGCACTGATAATAGCTATAACAAAGATAAGTTATACTCTCGTGGTCAATCTTAATAATTCTTATTCATCTCCTTATGGCTTCAAGATAATTACGCATTAAGCCAATTTCAAGTGAAATTATTTTATTGAATTTGAAAACGTACGGTAGAATGTTATAAAAATGGATTAGCATGACACGTGGGTTGTACAGTACAACAAAGTAATTTTGTGAACCTAAAAATGGTTAAGAACCTATTAGTTTCCCTGAAATAGCAGTTTTCAAATACCCACATTTATTTTATTTTACACTTCCATTTTTTTGTCTCTTCCCTTCTTCGTTGTATGATACAATAATAAATACCTACGCATATCAATACTTTTCGTGATTATTAAAACTATAAATATATAAGCAGATATATATGGCAGGTATATAAGTACATAGTAATCCAAGACATTGCCTTGCTGGTAGTGTTTTATGATATATTTCTCGAGTGATTTATTGCGATTTATTTCGACCTTCATTTTTTTTCCTTCTCTTCTCTCTTAGAAGGTCAAGGTCACATTAGAGGTCAAAATTAGTTAGATTGAAACCAGTGTGGGGTATTTAAAAGGGGGCTGAAATTTTCATTTATTTTGCACTCCGATGCATAGTTTCTGAGATATTTCACGATTTCCATTTTACCTATCACTCACTACTGCTTATTTTCCGAACTATTACTAACCACACTTGGTTTGTGAGTCATAGATAATGGAGCAAAGCGAGAACTGGGTCAACCGTCATCTGCAAACGCCTGAGCGTGCTACATCGCGACGCAGCGGACGCGACGAAGGCAGACGAAGTCGGATTCGGCTACGCGGTGAGGCGAAGGGCTACCGCCGCAGTCGTCCGCGTTACCGGAACCGCAGCTCTACTCGTCGCAGTCAGCGCAGTCGGAGTATCCAGGATAAGGAGCGTGAGTTAGAACGAGAACGCGAGAGAGTTAAACGGTTAGAGCAGGAAATTAATCAACAGCGAAGTCTCTTAAGCTCTTACGCGGAACCCCGTGACCGTTCACGACACAGTGTACGTGCAGCTCCACGAGATTCGCACAAACAACAACCTTCTACAAAGGATAAAGAAAGTGGTCAGCGGCGCCACCCCGTCATAATAACGAGGAACCAGTTCTCCGTTCTGTTAGGCGGTCGGCTAGTCCAGTATTTTCTGCGAGAGACATAATTGATATTATAACTTCTATGAAACCATCTCAGCCATTAACGGCTGCACAAGGATCAAATAATTTAAACCACAAAAACATACTACTCGATTTCGACCCATCATCTAAAAATCAACGAATTGACATTTGGCTACGGAAAGTAAATGAATGTGCAGCCGTTTACGGATGGGATGATAAAACTATTGTACATTTTGCCATGCAAAACTCCAAGGATTGGCCAAAACCTGGTATGAGGGCTTGAACTCTATCTTATTTAACTGGTCGGAATGGCAGGAGAAGCTGATGACAGCTTTTCCATGTGAACAGAACTTTGGCCAAACCCTGGAGGACATGCTAAAACGTAGAAGTAAGTTTAACGAGCCGATCGAAGTTTATTTTTATGAGAAGATGGCATTATTAAACTGGTGTGACATAATTGGAAAGCGAGCGGTCGATTGCGTTATTCATGGTTTGAGCGATAGAACGTTAAAAACCAGTGCTCTGGCACTGCGTTGTACGCACCCTGACCAACTGTTACAATTTCTCGTTAGTAACAAAGATATAGCACAAGCCGCCCCTAATCTTGATCGCACTACTAGTTATAAGAATAGGTTTGAACACAATTCTAGACCATATAATGGTAATAATACAGATTCTATGAAGCCTCACACTGTTACAATCAATCCTGGCTTATTTTGCTACAACTGCAACGAGCGTGATCGTATATAAGACTTCGGAGTATTTGGAATTCCATAGTGTTGACAACGAATTACCTTTCTACGGTTCCCAATTAAAGGACGTCCAAAATATTAAAGTTATAGTAACCTTCTTTATCAATTTATGTGGGCCAGCCACTATAAACTGTATAACTGAGCCAAAAATAAATGGTAATATAATAATAAGTTGCAAGGTTATAGGCAGTCCTGTAAATCAGTACATAACCTATGGCGGCGTTTACTCAGTGAATAGTGGTATGGTAAAAATCAGTGTCGCCCCTATCTCCTACAGGCTTCTATTGAGTATGGGTGTCACATTATGTCGGGGTACACATATACGCATAGTAAACCGTATCGTTTCTCCAGGCTCGAACGTTACCGCGTCCGATCTTCGAGAGATCGATAACGGGATGGTTCGTATGGGTGATAGCGCGGATGAACATGATAGGCAAAAATTATTAGATATTTTACATAAATATAAACACTGTTTTGCTTCTTCATTAAAGGAATTAGGGTGTACGAACGTGACTGAAATGTCAATCGAGCTGGACACTAAAAAGCCAGTCGTGTATCGCCCTTATCGTTTATCGCATAAGGAACGTGAGCAAGTTCGCACCATGGTAGGCGAAATGCTGGATGCCGGAATCATCAGGGAATCAGTGTCTGAATATGCGAGTCCGATAATTTTAGTGAGGAAGAATGACGGCAAGTTCCGAATGTGTGTTGACTATCGGCTTCTAAATTCACTAACCGCTAAGGAACAATGTTTGAGCCGTTTTGAAAATGTTTTGAAACTCCTAGACAAAGCAAATTTGACCCTAAACTTATCGAAGTGTGAATTTTTGACTACTAAAGTAGACTACCTGGGCTATGAAGTTAGCGCCGCTGGCATAAGGCCAGGTGGCAAGAAAATCACTTGTGTCATTGATTTCCCACGTCCGCCCAACCAGCACGCATTGCGACAGTTTCTGGGTCTTGTCGGATATTTCCGCAAGTTTATTAGAAATTTTGCACAAGTGTCTCATCCTCTCAACAAGTTGTTGAAGAAGGATGTGCAGTGGTGCTGGATGGACGAACAAGAGAAAGCATTCCAAGAGCTCAAGGACAGGTTAGTACATAGACCCATATTGGCTATATATGATCCTAATGCGGAGACAGAACTTCACACTGATGCCAGTAAAATAGGCATCGGTGGAATTCTACTCCAGAAGCCCTATACCGACGCCACATTTCGCCCTATCGCTTTCTATAGTCGACAGACAACGCCCGAGGAAAAGCACTTTCACGCTTACGAATTAGAAACCCTGGCGGTGATCTGTTCTCTCAAAAAGTTTCGCGTGTATCTTCTTGGACAGAATTTTAAGGTAATAACGGATTGTAGTGCATTACGCAGTACTTTTGTTAAACGCGACATAATACCGCGAGTTACACGATGGTGGCTGCTAATGCAAGAATTTCACTGTGCAATAGAATATAGAGCTGGTTCTAAAATGTACCATGTGGATGCTTTGTCACGTAATGCCATTCAAGATAGGGAAACTGCCGATGCATTGCAACAATATCCCACAGTAATGTCCATTAGCAATGGTGATTGGCTCTGAAGCCTTACAGTTAGGAGACTCTGAATTGTCCAGAATTAGAGATATACTTTTGCTAAAAACTGACGCTGAAGGTTTAAAGTACATTAAAGACTACTACGTCCTCAAAGATAACCAGTTATACAAAATAGTTGACGGTGAAGAGACTAATTTACGCTGGGTTGTCCCGAGGGGTGCGAGGTGGCAGTTATAGTCGTTTCAACCACGACGACATTGGGCATTTCGGTGTGGAGAAGACCGTCGATCGAATTAAGAAAACATTGGTTCCCAAAAATGTCTAAATTTATAAAAAAAGTACGTTCAGGCATGCGTCCAGTGCGCTTACGCAAAGAAAAGTACTCAGAGTGAGCGCGAAGGACTTTTACATACTATAGAAAAGATCGACGTTCCTTTCCACACGGTCCACATAGACCATCTCGGTCCCTTCGTGAAATCCAAACGCGGAAATACTCACCTATTAGTAATTGTAGAAGCATTCACAAAGTTTATCTTTGTAAAACCGGTACGAAATACGAACACTCAGAATTCCATACGCGCACTGGAAGAGGTGTTCTTCACGTTCATTTCCCTGATCGTATCATTGGTGACCGCGGGCCATGCTTCACATCCCATACGTTTAAAAGATTTTGTTTGAGTAAGGGCATCAAACATGTTTTGAATGCGGTGTCTTGCCCACGCTCTAATGGTCAAGTTGAGCGATATAACCGTTCAATATTGGCCTCTTTAACTGCTCTAAACTTAAATGATGATGAAAAGTCATGGGACGAGAAAATTGACACGGTACAGTGGGGCTTAAACAACACCAAACAAAAGACCACTGGGAGGACCCCTGCGGAAGTAATGTTTGGAACTTCCATGAATGCAGAAATCAATCCAAAATTTAATGAAATTAGGCGTAACACATGTGAGGATAATAATGTTATAACGATGAGGCAGGACGTTAGGGATAGAATACAGCAGGAGCAAATAAAACAGAAGGAAAACTACGATAAAAATAGGAGGCCAGCTCGCTCGTACCAGGAAGGCGATTTAGTAAAAATCACGAAAGTAGCTTTCAGTAATGAAGGTAAAAGCACGAAGCTTTTACCATTATACATAGGTCCGTATAGAGTTATTAGGGTATTAGGAAATGACCGATATAAGCTGGCGTCCGTAAACGGACTAACGGGTACCAAAAGGAAACGCAAAACGACCGTTGCGGCTGACCGAATGTTGCCCTGGGTTCATCTGGCTGCTCTTGAGGTTCATAGTGATTCAAATGATGAAATTATAAATGATTCTGCTTCTGAAATCGATGATTAATAATTTATTCTTCTGAGAGGTTGTAAATTGGTCCAAGTTGTACATGTACACGAAGAACTATGTATTATTGCTATAATTATTATGTAAATAAAAATTGATAATGACAGCTGGAGACCGTTAAATTTTCGAATGGATAACAATACCCTTTTTATGTTAATAATTGTTATTTATAATATTGATTGCGGTACAGCTCCTGCTAGAATTGGATGGGTTAGCAGGAACTGATATACGTTTGCGAGAATTGGATGGGTTCGCAAATGTTTGGGTTAATTTTGTCGTAAGAATTGGATGGGTTTACGACAGATAAACTTATGCCTTAAATTTAACCTTACTAGAATGGATGGGTTAGTAAGGATTGAATTTATGGCGTTACCCAGCAGTCCCTGCTAGAATGGATGGGTTAGCAGGAACTGATATACGTTTGCGAGAATTGGATGGGTTCGCAAATGTTTGGGTTAATTTTGTCGTAAGAATTGGATGGGTTTATGACAGATAAACTTATGCCTTAAACTTAACCTTACTAGAATGGATGGGTTAGTAAGGATTGAATTTATGGCGTTACCCAGTAGTCCCTGCTAGAATGGATGGGTTAGCAGGAACTGGGAGAGTTTACTGAATTTTTGTGTTGAAAGTGTTTAATGCAAATTACGAGAGTTATAAAGAGTTGCAAAATGCTACTCGTGTTCTCAATGTATGCCTATTATATGAATTTACATGAATTTATGTACAAATGTGTGTGGTTATAGGGACACTATTCATAGAGCCATGTTTGGTAATATTATTTATAATATTGTATTATTTTATATGTGTATGTAAACATACATACGACTGTAATCGTATTAGGTATGATTGTATCTTATACTATATTGTATTTTTATATTATATTATTATAATTATTAACATTGAAAAGAGGAGATAAAAAAATAGACCTTCAGAGTTTCTTGCCTGTTCTTCTCGAGAAGGCTCTCCCAATTTCCGAACAGGTGTCGAGTCAATATATTTTTTCTTTTTTTTTTCCTTATTCGTACGTACGGACAAGGTTTTTGTTTTTTTTTTTTTTATTATTTAAGCTTTTTTTTTTTTTTTTTTTTTTGTGTTTTGTTTGTTGACGTCAATAAGTGCCTGTAAAGGTCTATGTTGAATAAATATTATTTTGATTTTGATTTGACATAGTTCTTATTGTTATGAATGCTCTTCCTTGCCGAGTGTAAGGTTTGTGCTCGTCTCCTGGTTGCGTGTATGAGGACATACACGAGGTCAGGATGGACGAGTGTAAGGTTCATTATTTGTATTTAAAATTGTTTATTCAAACTGGCAACACTGAAAGAATACGAACCGTGAGTTAGTAATGAGTGGCGAGGAAGGGCATTCGACATCGGGCAGCGGAGCCGAGTGGTCGTGCTCTAGGAAAGTGTAGTAAGTGTTAAGTCTGTTGTGCGAAATACAATTTAGTTAAAGAAATAAACGAGTATTAATTCAGATAACGGAGTTTTACTACAATCTCAACTGGTGATGACGCTCAAGATATATAAACAAGCTTCGTGTCGTTGAGTTAGAGTATGTATAAACCTTCTAACGACAAATTAGCTAACTTTAAAGGGGAAATAAAATAAATTCGTAAAAAATCAATGTAAATTTATAAATTTCAGTATTCATATATAAAACACTTTTCGAGACTTAGTAGTTATTTGTTATGCTATCATATCTTTAATAGGACTTATAGTTTTTAGTCAAAATATTTAATTTCCTTTATCATATTAAGCGACGAAATTTAATATCATAATACCTTATTCATTTTGTTCTCAATTCATCACCAATATCATTATATAGATGATAAATCCAGAAGCAAATATTGACTACACATCGACCACCCCCAAGGATCTTAATACTGATTGCTTCTGTGTTGCAATATGTCTCACCTTAGTGGATCTATACTAAATTACCAGTTCAGCTTATAGGGGATTTAGTGGCGATATACTTCCCAGCTCTTGTTTGCCTTTTAATCTGCCCAAACTGTCATGGGTTTCGTGAACAATGTACCCTTAAGACTACGACGTAAGGTTTACTATTCTCTATGATTTTTTGACTTCACCAATGAGTTTTTGTACACACATATGTAAAAAATAAAATTTTAATCCTGTTATATTCAAATGTAGAAAGATTTTTTAATATGCTTAGCTGATTTCCGTGTGTAAGCAACAAATATCCAAACAACAAATTTCATAATTTTAGTAAAAATTAGTATACTTACTTATGATTGTTTGTTGTAAGTTGTTCACACCTCAATAATAGACGATATTTCAAATATTCATCTAAATGCCAATAAATTGCTAAAATTAATTACCTAATTAAAACACTTATTAATTACTATCCTGCTGAATTAAATAATTCAAAGGATTTATATAAAAACTGTTAAACAAATCAGTTTATAAAGAAGGCTCCATTTGAATAGTATTCTCATTTTTATATCAATTTCATGCAGAACTACAACTTTAATATTGAAATTAATACATAACATTAACAATTTTTTTTTAATTTATTATATATGCACTTATCGAAAAGCGACCTCTATAAGAACCTCAGCGTATGTTGCTTATCCAACTATATAAAATGTAAAATCAACATACCAAATAATGTCTATCTTACCCATAAAACCAGTATATACTTCTTCGAATAATACTCCAATATCCTAGCATAAGTCTCCCTCCGGAACGCATCAGCACTAAATGGAGCAAAAAAATGTTTTCTTACTTTCCATCAAGCTTAAATCTGGTTTTAATTTAAAATTCAGCACTAATTTTCACTTTCAAAATCATTTAATTTAATTCTCTTATACAACTTGTTATCATAGGAAACTGCCCTTGAATCCTAACATTGAAGATTTAATTGAAAACAAATTTCATATATTTCTTTACAAGAGAATACCACGAGACTAAACTTGTTAAACTAAACTAATTTGGTAACAATTTCCATAGCGAAATAATTCAATCAACGCTTTGTCTCTGAACTTTAAGCAATTAAATAAAACTTAATTATTTTTCTGTTCCATTCGTAAGATGAGAATTAAATTTATAATACTAACATATCTTTGTGAAAACTTATATGAATTCTAAAGCTTAAGTTATTTTACAAAAATTACATTCTGTGACTAAGTAACGCTTTGATAACTTATTCATGACTTTCCTTTTAGTTGTGATTAACTTATATACTAATATAATTTCGTTTATATTCATCACAGCGCACGAATCTACTTTATCTAGATGTTAAGACGATTAGGCTTTAGTCAACCACGCTGGGCCAGCGTGGATTGGACTATGGCAAAGAAAATTCAAAGGCGTATGACCTTTGATTTTTCTTTGTAGGTATATACAGGTTCCTCACAATCTTTTCCTTCACCGTAGGAGCGTGAGTTAATTGTACATATGAAATTCGAAAACCGTAAAATACATAGGTACCTTGCAGGATCTACCTCAGATCACGGATCCCAGGGTAGATCTTGCAATCTGTCATCATCTCATTCGTAAACTAATGTAGACTCCAGTTTTTTATACTTGTGTAATATTTCAGCATCATTTCAGCTGAGGTATGCTTTTTGTTGCAGATAGGGCTCACCCAAAACTCCCCGCAATGATCGGTCCTACGCTGTCAATGTCCAGCACCTTCCTACGATCTTCACCAAAATCAAAATCAAAATTAACTTTATTGAAATATGACTTTATAGAAAGCTCTTTTGAATCGTCCAAATTTTCTTTCCTACCACCCATTCAAGATGTATTTTTTAGCTGATTAGAAGAATGGCGCAAGAAACTTATCAGCTTTATCAAAAGTCTTACAAAAGTTAACGTTACTCTTACGACCAAAACCAACGTAATATTTAGATTTTTTTTCCATTATTAAATTGTACATCTTCCCTCGAGCTCTTTTCTTTTAAGTCCCGTGCATTGTTATGTTCCCATTGGAAAAAAAATGGTTTTAGTTTGAAAGTTTCAAGAATGGGTAGTCCTCTTGAGATTCTCTCGAACTAGCAAACCTCACACAAGTAGCTACGTATGTTATCATATAAAAAATAGTACAAGCAAATAATGATCTTTAGTGTTAGAGTTGATAATACGCCGGTATCGAAACGTCCGTCTCGGAGATCCCAGATTCAAACCTAGTGTAGAGTGGGGGCATATGTTTGTGTGATGAATACGAGCATTTGTATAATATTATTATATTAATATATGTATATCTACGTGTTACTGTAGATCCCATAACCCAAACCTTATGCGAATAGTGTGAGTGTAAGATTTACTTAAATAAATTGCTAACCCATTTTAGTCAACATACACCCCACCAGATAAACCTTCCCCAAAGAATCAGAATAGAGGGTTTTGGGCCGTCTGCCACCACATCAGCTCAGTGTAGATTGGTGAGAAGCGCCAGAGCCTTGTCTGTTGGTTGGCAGATAAAGTTGTCTTGGGACCCAAAGTCTCAACCCCAATAATTATTTCTTTGATTCAAATATTTCTTTGTGAAATATATGTCGTTTTATACCTATTATATTGAAAATCCTTCAACGCTTCTTACTAAAGAAAAACAGATCATACAAAGAAACAAAGAGTTTCGAAGCAAAATCGTAAGCCAACCTCCAGTCTCAAACGTCGGATCAATCGATAGCACATAATCTTCCCCGTATCAAAAAATAATTTCCATTAAACGAACCGTAATAATTTCCTCAAAAATCCTTCAAATCTTAAGAACCGTCGGGCGATATTGGAAGCATTGTCGAAGGGATCAGGGATGATCCGTGTACCGCGCCGACCCGCAAAATGAAGAATTATGGACATATCGACAGATGAAAATTTACGGTTATAGCGATTTAAGCTGTGTGTATTCCAGTATTCCAGGAATCCTTGCTTCAGAATATCTAAAGCTTCAGTGCTATAATTTGATTATATTCTCTACTTTGTTCGCATTTCCTTAAATTGTTAAAACTTTACCTTGTTATATATAGACATAGATAGATAATTATTTGGTTAGCGACTATACGCAATATCTCTACAGAACTACCCAAAAAGGCTCCGAAGTAGTAGTTAATTATATTGACAATAAAAGCCTATAAATTTAATAAGTTGTTCACAAATGTATTTTGATTTCGAATTTTAAATAAAATCACAATTAAGTGATTATAGGTTGGCCTATTCCCTAGTTCAGAGACTCACATGTGTTATCATTATATTTTTTTTTTCTTTCTTCCTACTTCTCCATCCTTTTTCATTATTCAATCCTATTCGTCAAATAGTACTTTACGTTCTAATTTTAATCTCACTCTTGACATAGCAACCCACAATACCGGTTTCGTTTCACACTCTTTTTCTGCTCATGCCTTCCAGTTATAGAACACTCTCCTTGAGAGTTTTAAGCACGAATGCTGGAGCCCTTTAATATTCCCATTCCTTCGTTAGCTGTCTTTTGTTCAGTACTATTTGAATCTCCATTTTATACTTCCCTGGTTCAAATTGTCTGAACGAGATTGCTGTTTATCAATTAGCCAGATTACTATTTAGCAATTTATATTTGTTGTATTTTCTTTAATCTATGTTCTTGTTTTTGGTGTACAATAAAGTGTTATGTTATGTTATATTATAATTATCATGACCGTCCTGAAGTTTGGACAAATATTCTTAATATACTCGATTTGCTTAAGCCTTCATATATAAACTGGACAAAGTTATCTAATTACACCATCCTTAATACGAATTACGGAATATTTTCCGAAATAAATCTTCTTTTACAAATAGAATTAACAAGAGTGTCGCTAAAAGGCCTCTTTTATAATTAGTTTAGATTGCCCCTTTTGTATTTTGATGTTGACTTTTAGGTGACATATAAATATATTTTACCAAAAAAAAAAAAAAGTATTATGCAAAGAAAATATTATATAAAGTCTCCAATTTTATCATTTACAAAGAGATTTTGTTTAAAAACATTCTTAAAATGAAATTAAACTTTCCATTTTTAGTTCAGTATGTTTGAAATTACTAAATAATAAAGGATTTTCAGAAAATAAATAATTTTGTAACATATTTTCTAATGGTAATGTAATTTAATAGTTTTTATTTATTTTATACGAGCAATTCCACAATATTGTGTTTAATACAAATCTTTGTTTATTATTTAGAACTTTTGTTTAAATAGCTTAATTTAAAACACTTTTGTATTTTTTCGAAATTAACGATAACGTGTTATTATAACAAACGTAATTACTGTTATAATTAATTTTAATAAAAACCTGTTGTGAAAAATTTGTTGCAGATATGGAATGTGTATGAAATAATTTTACTAGATTGATCTTTCATTGTAAAGATTTAGAATCTTGCTATCTTATTTGTCATATCCCATTGTCATTTCCTTTTTTGATATTTTTTCATATTTTTGGTTGAGCATCATGTCGTATTTATCCCCAACAACTTGCCCCTTCATTTTTTGTATTTATTATATTACCTTTTGTTACTTATAAACTTATTTATATTATCGCTGTCATTATCTTTGTCAATTAAATTATGAATTCTATGATGACTGAATATAATCGGAGATCATACGGTGCGGTCTTTAATCAAAACCAATTAGTCATTATGAATATATTAGCTAGAACATATTAACACAACATAAAGAAAGAAAAGCCTTTACAAACACAAAACCGGAAAAAACAATGGAAATCAAATAGGTATTTAAAAAGGCTCTCCGCCTAAGACGATTCGCTTTAATATATCGAACCTGACAACCATCCTTAAGAATATCCCATCACTCTTCACAAAATGCTGGCAATACTCAGTTGGTTGAAATACATTTCGAACGATTCCCTAGGGACACGTCCCAGTTAAGTCAGCCTATTTGGATGGCGAGGGATCTTTGGCAGTACTCGGCTGATATTTAGATAAGCTGTCATATTGATCTAATGGAAACAGTGAGATATTGAATTCAATCTACTTAGCGCTTCAAAATTGGTTGCATTAAATTGATAGCATTTTTGTTTTAATGTTAAATACATTTATTTAATCCGTATGACTGAATTTGAAATTATGTTTTAGTCTGTAATATTTTAAAATGCTAAATATTATATTATAATTATATAGCGGCGTTGCACTCGCCGATTAAATTAAAAGTAGTTTTATGATTATCGTTTGTCTTCCGTTAATTATCATGTTTTGTGATTAATAATAATTAATAGAGTTAGTATATATTTTGACAAGTTAAGATCATTAACACGATATTAGAAGTTGTCAAAATACTTAGAACTAAATTCCTGAGTAATTGCGAACTTTCGATTTGCTTATCTTTAAATTATTGATGTTTTCTTAATATGATATGTTAAAATTAATATTTCGTTTTTTAAAAATGGTTTGATACATTATAATGGTTTGATATATTATAATTATGTATGGCGCGATGTTGAAGATGGCGCGGCATATGCTGTATAAAAAAAGAATCTCATATTTAAAATGGGTAATAAAATTAGACCCAGTGTTTGTAAATAATAATTTAGTTTATAATGAATTTTGCTAATATTATTTAACGAAAAAAATTTCTTGGTCTGTATTACAATAACGGAAGTGAGAAGATGCTACAATGAAGTTTAAATTAAGAGTTTATGAGTATCTTTCTTTTTATTTATCTAAATATCTTTCAAATTCCTTACAATTTTACATTTATTTAGAAATGTTATCCTAATTATCAAATCCTATCCTAATTAAGATCCAATTTCACCGTAGCTGAACAGGAATTAAATAACAAACTACTATTGACATTTATTATATAGTTGAAATGTCAATAGCGGTTCGTTAGTTATCTAATGCTCAGTCAAAATAATGGTGAAACTGAACCTTAATATCAGTCAAAAGACAAAAGTCAACTTTGGAATCAACATATATAGGATTATTATGAGACTTATATAGGACCTAACAAACATGTACGATAATATGTGAAGTATTTTGGTTGTCCAATTTCTGACCTAAATTCCACCAGCCACAACTCAATACCAGCTAACACAAGCCAGAGGATAAATGATCGTGATTTGCATTTAAACATCAAATTGCTGCTGTCCACGCCGCTATTTATCGAAAATTCCAATTTGCCCCCGAATTATGGAGATTACTGTTATTTCGGCGTTCCGTCGATGTTTCGAATTCTGGATGTGACTTGGTCCTGTTGAATACATAACGGGTTATTGCTTCGCCTTCTCTCTACCTTTGTTTGCTCCTATAGGTAGAAACGTTGATCAATTACATTTGTTAACCGCTAGTCCGTATTAAAAATATCATATTTGTAAAACTTTACGTACGTTTACATTAATTCGATAGCATGTGATTTTAAATTAATTGACGTCATTATTTCAAGGGGCTGCTCGAGATTAGCCTCTGCCAAGAATCTTCATACCAATCAATTTTACATTGCTGGCAACCAGCACCTTAATCCAACCTTCACTAAATCGTCAATCCACCATTTATTTATTTATTTATTGTAATTATGACCACCAGCAATTGTTATATTATTATATCTAAATATTACAAATCCTGAACTTATAAAATATAACAAGTTTTAAGGCAGTCACAACATACACCACAAAATACACAGCCAAACACTATTAAAAAAACACAAAAAGAAAATTACATAAAACAACTCAGATGATTATCATGTATGCTGGCAAAACGAATCCGAACCGTAAAAATAAAATTCATGGCACCCTCAACAACTCTATTATTCTTTTTCTAAATTGTTTGAGAGGAAGAGAAAATATGTCGAGGTCTGCGTGTCCTGACAATCTATTGCAAGTATCTGGTAAACGATACAATGTGAAGTCCGTGTGAACATCAGTACGGGCAAATGGCTTTAGAAACAAGGGAATAGCATAACGCGGTGGCTTACGTAGAATTCTGATATTTAGCTTGTAAAGCAAAAAATCCAAAATGTTCCTGATGAATTTGAACAGAAACATCATATCCAGTTGGTTTCTCCTAACCGAAAGACTTTTCATATTGAAATAACGCAGCCAGTCTTCGTAATCCTTCAGTACACCATTCATTCCAGTGGAAAAAACAAGATGGCGTGTGAGGAGGATAAAGGAGTTTCCAGCATGTCTACCTAGTTATTCTTCATTATCATTTTTGAATAGACCACGAAAAGAATTTCCGAATGAGGTCCTCCCTATTGCTCTTATAAGACATTTCGTGAATGGTCAGTTTTTGATTCCATACATCATCACAGGCACTAATCGAAGACTTTCGTCTTGAGACACTGTGGTATATGAGCTGAATATGCCATCCATCCATCCATCAAATTCACTTCTTTCTAGAAACTAAAACTATTTGACTATGTATACCAGGTAAAAATAGTCGTTAACAACTTCCAATGTAGAGTCTTCAACGTTCTTTAGGGGGGTACTACATGAAAATTCGACATAATTATCGGGATATATCACCTTAATTATTATAAAACCCATTTATTGGTAAGCTCCACAAAACTATAAATAAAATGATATTGTGATACTGCTTATAATTTTTTTTCAATTTGCTCTGCTAGTTATCAGGTTATGTTAGATACACGCTCGCGCAGTACACGCCTATTATATTTGTCGACTGGCCCGTATTTATTTGTCAGAACAATAGGTCACGCCGTAAAGAGATACGTACCGTATTTTTTCAAAAGACAAAGGTTGATAAATGAATTTGAAGAAATTTAATGCGAGTTATATTATCTAAAAAAAAATTGTTAAGTATTATTTTTATAATAATATTTCACACATACACCAATTAGTCTAGCCCAAAATAAACTCTGTAAGGCTTGTGTTATGGGATCTAGGATAACGAATAGACATAAATAAATAATAAATAAATAAATAAATATTTGTTACACTTACACCAATTAGCCTAGCACAGCCGGCACATCGCTACTAGTTAACAGGCAATTATGGTTTGACAGCCCTAAACTATGGTTAATCAAGTTTAATTAGCACCGATATTATTTTTAACATATCCATTTAACACTTGATATAAGCATTACATAAAATGTATCATTTACAAATATAAATGTCAGAGTGTGAATTTTCTTTTCCCTTCCAGAACTTTATTGCCATCACTTCTCTTATAACTGGAGCGTAAATTGGAAATTAATCGTTCAATATATAGTGTTATTTCTCTTACTTACTTAGGGCAGGCTCGTGTCCCTCCCGATGTGTAATTCTTTTTATATATTGCGAGTGGAATTGTACGGTATTGAGAAAAAACTAAATTGGATCCACATAAGCGTGAGCTAATTTAATTGTAAAATCTGCAACCAAGCCAGTAGACCGCAAATAAATAAATATTTCTTATACTTACACCAATTAGCCTACTCCAAAGTTGTTGTCTTTTGTTATGGGATCTAGAGTAACCGATAGGCATACATATATACATATTTTTATAGAAATGTATATTAACAACCATGACAATGAGGGTACAAATGCTCGCATTCACCACTCAGAGATGGCGACACCTTGAAGCCTGTTTACTATCCATTTGACTAAGGAGATCGTCACGCCATCATCATCATCATCATCATTTTAGCCGATTAACGCCCTCCACTTAGAATCTCCACTCCGGTCCGTTCTGCGCAGACAGCGTCCAACGTCTTTCTGTGATATACACGTAATCGTTACCATACTTATGTATATAAAAATGTTATCCAGTTAAACATTCACAACGTTTCAAACAAAACAATATATATACAATCTAACGATCGTGTAAATAAGTCAGAAACTTTGCGTGCAGTAAATTCAACAAGGAAACTGTACAGGTCCATCGTTCTAAATCAGGAAAAAAGAGTTGGCAACAGTTTCCAACAAGCTCGGAGCGAGTCCGCTGGGGCCGGACCCGGACAGCTGCCGATAAGCGGGCGAATGACAGCGATACCTGAGAGAGTTGGGGACCGATTCCATAAACTACAACGTCAGAGGTAATTCCGTCTATGTTCCGACTTCATCTGCGCAGGATTAGTATTTCGAGTAGCTTCTATTAGCGTAGCATATAATCTATATAAATTGTAGCTTATGTGTTATTTTGATGTATAAGCTACATTATTGTAAAGTTTCTTCAAAATCTATTTAGTAGTTTTAACATCCATCTCATCATCATCATCTATAATAACAAGAGTAACAAACATCCATCCATACAAACTTTCACATTTATAATATTAGTATGACCTATTGAAGGGGTCAAATTATTTAAGTTTTCTTATATCCATTCGTCTATTTTATTTCAATATTATTAATGTCATAATTCCATATAATATTTAAATATACTTCACAATTTAAAAAGTATCTAAAAAATATTTTTTTTATAATGACAATCAAATTCTCAATGACATCTCAATTAGATTTTACTTCGATAATAAAATCAGACAAAATTTTAAACCTCTAACAGTATTAAATAAAAAACAAATACATTTAATTATAGTTTTTAACAAAATCAAGTCTTTATATTATCTTATTAATACTAAAATTTTATGTGATATATTAACAAACAAGCAGACTACCCATATGATAGTAAGTGGTAGCAGCCTTTAGTACATGTGGTTTCTGTGAGATTCGCAGCATAACTGCAACCCCACAAAAACCACAGCATACTTTGCCCGACCATCCAGTAATTTTACTGGCAATCTTATCCTTCAGGCCGGAACACAATGCTGTATTTGCAGCAAATATAGCCACTCTTCTATTGGTCGAAGTCGACTGTAAACTGTCAGCTTAGTCGTGGAATCAACCCTTTTATATAGGTATTTGTTAGGGAAATTTATACTGCAGGCGATATAGGCGTTTGATTGGTTTGCAGATGAAATCGGCTGGAATTTCAGAGGATCGAAATAATTGATTGCCGTCAAACATTTCTCGATGTTAATTCGTATCAGAAATTTACGACTAATGTTTCAAAGTAATCTCTTGAATGGAACAAATGATAAAATGTTGCATATCAAAAATAAAATATTCCTTTTCGAATTATAAAAAAATGTAATTAATGCAGAATTGATTATATGTAAATATTAACATGTTAAATTACTCGCAGTGCTCATCGTAGAAAAGCGCTGAAAGCTAAACGTACGACTATCAGTGTGGAGATCCTTGGAGGTGAACTATATCTAGCATTTGGCGCCATTCCGCTGAAATTATGATGATTAACTGTAAGCATTATTTTCGACTGTCCATGCTGTGGTTTCGTTACTGGCCTTTACATTTGAAACTTCGAGTTTTTCGATTGTCAAATTCTATAAAACCATTTATCCACCCAGTACCTTAATAACAATATAAGCAGTGTTAAAAATTCTTGTATATTTTTTTTTGTGTAATTAAGTGTTTTTTTTTATTATTATGTCGCTTGATATCACGCGTTTTTATAAGATACGGTCCTTTACAAAGCGTGCGCGGAGATATAGATCCGACGAGTAGAGGCCATTTAAGCGATATTTATTGAAAATGAAATTATGCTTAGAATATGCTACCTGGGTCTAATCATATGTAAAATGAAAAATGCATCTAATGACTATACCCAGTTGGATGCACAAAAACTATTGTCATTACTCATTAGGGATAAAAACATTTGTGGATTATTGCATCTATTTTGGTGATAATGGTAAGAACCGGGCTATAGAATAGACTCCGGTCACCTGCTTTCTCAACATCTCCTAACTGATGATAAGTTGTCACTTGTGTCATTAAATGGTCCCCAACAAACCCAAATCAATATTGGTGCAAAGATGGCAAGACGGTGTGAAGATCTAAGGGCGTAGAGATGTGGGCTGCGGCAGCAAGTAACACGTCGCCAGGGTTATGACATTCTTACACTTCTACCCTTCCAACATCTGCTCTTACGACTCCACTATGGCCGGTTGCCTAAGTCAAGACAGAGGCAGATGACATACGTGATCAGTTTGATTAAACTGATTAAGCTGCTCTTGCTTCATTATGGCTGGTTGATTCAGTCAAGGCGGAGGCAGTTGACATACGTCGCCCTGAAGTACATCAGAACCATCGGTGTCACAACTCACCGACAAGCTACCCTGAAGGAGCCTGCCTGCTCTAATTGGACATTTCTTTGCAATTGCTCATAAATGCCCCAACAGTGTGCGATAGGGTGATCACTTCCCTACGCAGTTATTATTATTATATTCATTGAAAATTAAAAGAGACTGACCTCGTATAAGTGTAGTCAATGTGAATGGTAACCTAGGCAATGCTAACTATACTTCTATATCAATATAAAGCTACATTTTATAATTTAATAACCTTTCTTGCTTTCGCACTTTACTTTCCTTGCAGAAATATACCAGAAAACGCAGCATTGGAAGACCTCTCACAATATGGATTTACTATTCGATGAAAACCGCAGTAAGAATCTGGATGCAAGATCGATGTTGAGATTGAGGGAGGCCTATTGTAAATCATTGGAAAGTTTGTCAGCTGAAGTAATGATGATCATTTTCCAGGTGATTAAACCAAAAAGCAACTGTGTATAAAGCATGTCACATTTGTTTTACTCAGTATAGATACTTTCCAACGAATTTCCTTCGTCATCATATCCCATATTGCCTTTTTCACACATAAGGGCGAAAACCCAACAACTCCAGATCTATATAGCTCCCTTGATATTCTCACAATGCTTTAACTCCCAAACCACTTAGTACAAAGTGGGCTCCAATTTAGATAAAAGGTTGGAGACGTTTGTACAAATTCAACGCTTGCAATATTTGTCTACTTGTGTTGCCTATTGTTTGACCATTTGGACTATTTTCCTTTGAATGCCATTCGGACTTTGAGAATGTGAATTGGCATTTTCTTTCAGCTGATAAAGAAGTAATTTTATATGGAAACCTCTTTTATTATTCTATCTTGTCTTATTATTTTCAACATAAGTATTAGGTTACTTATTGTAAAGTCTAAACGTTTCCTGTTCTTTTTGCAATTATTTTATTAATACAACACAATGAGTCAACATTGCATATTTAAACGGATATTTATTAACAAAGTTGTGTGTGCAAAACTATAGATAATAAATAAAAGTAATTAAGATTCTTATCAAAAAGGTCATAATGCAGTTAAGGATTACTTAAATGATAACAATATTTGTATTTAATTTTCATGATTCAATGTAGAACTTTAGCTTTTATAGATATAATGTGAACTTGTTTAAACTTGTATAGGAAGTTGGGTACAGACTATTTATTTGAGGCCAGCTTCTAAATTGACGACTCTGTATACCGGGAGGAAAAAAAATAGCCCTTGTTGATTCTCCCCAGCACAAGGTCTCTCGCCGCAGACTTGTGATCTAATGGCGTAACATCATTAACGTGCAAGTGATTGTAGAAATCCAATTTGAAGAGTACATTTTTATCTTTGATTTAAGCCATTTGTCAGTTTCAATAAATTTTGTTAGCAATCATTACATAATCAAGCTACAGGTATGCAAAATCTTTATTTTTCATCAGAGGATTGTACAGCTACGACGATGTATAACTAGCTTACTCCGAAACTAATAAATAGGAAAAGAATCCAATAGTTAATAAAGTAGTAAGAAATTCGTAGAATTGTTTTGTATAAATAAATATAAGTATCAAACATAACATACCAGAACAGACACTAACGGAATTAGCAACTTACGGATTTATGTGGAAATGAGAGCCTTGAGGAGAATCGCTGGAGTGTCGATGAAGGATAAATTGCGAAATAGTGTGATAAAGGAAATGTGCAGTGTGAAAGAAGGTACAGTGACAAAAATCGAGAAGGGAATATTTAGATAGTTTAGATACGACTAACTGACGAAAGAAATTTAATGAATCAGTTGGTAAGGGACGACTTGGACGAACATACCTAGACCAAATAAATAATATACTGAAAGAAAGTCAGTTCAAGAGTACCGATAACGAACAAGCGTGCATGAAAGTATTAATGAAAGTCGAGGAAGGTACGGAATTATGTTTGGATCTTAGCAAGTGGAAAACTGTGATCTCTGTCTACCCCCATGGGAAAGATTCGTGAGTACATTTATGCATTATATTCATTCTTAGTTTAACTTAACAAATCAGAGTTTCTGTTTTATATGTTAAATTTATATGAGTTATGTAATCAAACTCAACTCTAACTAGCCGTTAGAAGCATCTTTATCGCGAGTCGAAGTAACAGGGCCCCTAGGAATTCTTATAAACATTATTTTGGGACGTTGTCAGGCGTATTATATTCAGACAATACTATGGATAACCGCAACATTTGGTTGCGATGTGTTCAGAGAAGATTCTCAGCCTCTCCTTTCCTGAAGGAATAAAAAGCGTTGCAAGTCTGCAGTAGCTAGTAGAAGTTACGATGTGTATTCTTAAATACAGAAACAAACTTTTCTTTATAAAATTTCCTAGAAGAGTTAAGGAATCTATTAGTTATGTCAACGAACTTTATTAGATTTCTAAATATAGGGAAAAGCCTGCAAACCACCGGACACTAAATTTAATTACGGTGAATGACAGTTTTGTGGCGTCATTCATATAAAAATCTATGAAAGAAGTTACTAAACTACAAAATCATAAGCATTCGTTTAAATGAGTTCTCCGCAATGATACACATTTATCTATATTTATATATTATATTTCTATATAAATTAATAAATTAGACACTATATTCTTCTTATACTAAAACAGTCAATATTCAATTAATATATACATGTTGAAATATAGAAACCAAATAGTAAAACATTATCTCTATAATAAAAAAAGTCTGCATGTTGATACTTAGGTAACTTATTCCTACATATTGGATTGTATTAGTAATAAATAAACCTGAATAATCCCCCATAAACAATATACATTATTGACATTATCCTCTAGTATATCAGTTTGCGGGTAAATGCAAAATATGGCGGACTTTGTTATCGTAGCAATGCTTTATGAAGGATATTAATTAGCAATAGCAATATCTGAGTCAACAAACGGTGAGCGAGCGTTATCGGCGACAACAATGCTCTATTGTCTATGATTGCGGGCATCTCTTAATGCATCATGGCGTTCGTTTGTCTATGCTCTTGAAATAGGTGCCACTTCCGAGTATAAATATTGTCCAATAAAAATTCTATTTAATTTGTCCTAATTTATCACAAATCATTAATATGTGATATTTATCAATACACAATTTAGATAGTTATTTCTTATTTATGTTAAATAAGAAACTTCAAACAAATTATCGCCGTAATCGTGTTCAATCAATGACATATGGTACATCAATTTATGATTCCTTGTGTTTTTTTCACAATAGATCTTCGAATTTTGCATAACAATTGTAAAATTTCTTAATTTAATTTCAAAGAAATGAGCATGAACATTAACTTTGCAAATAGCTTCGGAGTATTTGGCTAAAAGCATCTAGGTCAAGCACAGTCCATGTAAAAATTTAAGTACCCGAGTTAATGCTTAAAAAATATATAACTTGAGTTCCGAAAATGTTGAACCATTACATATATACTATTTTTGCTTGTTTAAAGTATAAAAATACCCATTTCAAGTTAACGTATAGTGTAAAAGATATTCTCATAACTGACACTATACAAGTTTGAATCATAAGCTCATTGAGGCCGTATTAAAACATAACATTATCAAAATAAGCGTCGTGAAGCTATGGTATCAGCATTAGGCCTGTAACTAAAATAATACTAATGCCATTCGCTTTCGTTTCATCAAAACGAAATTTATAGGATTGATTCCGTAATTTTAATCATTTTCATACATTTTCGTTAGTTATCAATACGATTTTGATAATGAATAGAATGTGATTGATACTTTGTCTATGGCCGCAATTGTTTGTATCGAGAGATGATCTTTGAATAGTGTACGGTCTGGTACGGATTATTATTATTATATCGAATCCGAGAATTAGAGAATTCGAATTGTTATTTGTTTACATATACCTAAAAGGAAATAAGATATATTGAGACAAGCTGCAAGATACTAAAACGTATATGAAAGAACCAATCCGCATTGGGTCAACGTGGTGCCTAAGGCCTTCTCATTCGGTTGGAATGTATCTAAGTTGTGACAATGAATAACAAAATGATTCCTTACAAAGGATATTGATTACGTTTGCTGATTCCGCGCAGTTGATGATGACTTGTCCAACAAGCAGACAAGGTCGACACGTGTTTCGTCTCTCAGCGAGACATCTTCAGGATATGTTGCCTGCTCGGTGTCTCGCGAGCGACATTGTTTGTCTGCTTGTTGGACAAGTCATCATCAACTGCGCGGAATCAGCAAACGTAATCAATATCCCTTGTAATACAATGGACTTCCGCAAAATAACACCTGCTACAATAGAGTACTAAAATGATTCCTGTAAACATTATTGCTTATAATTAAAAGTTCAGTACGATTAGAAGATAAGTAAAGGCAGTGTATCAAACAGATGATATTCATAAAAAAATAATTACTTAAATCTGTCGCACTTATATTCCGCGAACAGCGCATGAATTTCGTAAAGGGGTCGAACAGAGGTAAGCAAGAGCTATTGTGTTAAGGGATGAAACTTGGAACGACTCAACAAATAACCATTGTTTTACAGCCCCATGGTTTGACTGTGGCTTTGTGGAAACGGACGTTCCTCATGGAATATCACAAACAAGAGGTTCGCTGATCGTTTCCCATTACTTACTTATCTTGAAAGCTATCTCTTTTGTATACCCTTTAATATTAGTAACAGTATTAAATGATTTGTGAAATCTTCTGGTTGTATCTACTACCATTGAAGTTTTGGTAAACATGATAAAACATGATTAACTATGAAATCACTTTTCTAATCAAAGTTTTATAATTCTACAATTAAATCGATTAGACATAGAAACTATGTTATTTCTACGTTGGAATGTGCAGTGCGTTTCAAAGGTTTGCGCTCAACGTGGTTCTTCTGTAAAAAGCAAACATGTAATATTCTTTCAACAGCATAATACATATAATACGTGCAAGCATAATAAGTACATGGGCATATAATGATTAGATAATCAGCTTAGTATGTTAATCAAACTTATCGTTGATTAATTATGTCCGTTCTACAACACGTGGTAAATTACAAAGGGCATGTTGCATAAACTCCAGGTCATTATCAACTTTTGCCTTCGCCGTATTCTCAGTGTATATTGCTTCAACTTCTAAACGCCAGAAGGAAACTGGATCTGACATACGCTTCATAGGTACTCTGAATCAAGGGAAGGATTTTTCAAGAAAAGTTTCTGTCTACTGTATTTAGTTATCACCAAACATTATATTTAGTACAATAAAAATAACAAGGTCAATAATGTAGGTATTTAGAAAAAAAAACATTTTGGACCATATTCTAAATTCGACATATTTTTAAAGCGGTAGTTTTTGTATTGTAATTATCTCGTTTTCTATACTACAATTGTAGTAATTTTGGCTTTTAAATATCAATATAAATAAGGAACTTTTTAAAGTATAATACGAAGGGACTGTGAACATATACGTAACAGAAATTAAGGTAACTTTTCATGCCAGCGGGCCATCGGTGCCGCTCCCGCACCTCGAAGCTTGGCTCCACGGGAAGGAGGAGGTCACCTACCGATTGACTCAGATACTGACCGGGCACGGCTGCTTCGGTGAGAATCTGTGTCGAATAGGACGGGAGGGATCGACGTTGCCACCACCCAGCATACGCTGGCGGAATGCCCCGTGTGGGCCTCCGAGCGCCGAGTCTTGGGGTGAGATCCGTCTCCGCCGGCATTGATCAAATCAAATCAAAATCAAATCAAATTGATTGATTGCGGCAATGTTGGCGGACGAGGGAGGTTGGAGAGCTGTGGCCTCCTTCTGTGAAGTAGTGATGCTCCAGAAGGAGGCCGCCGGGCGGGGTTGGGAGATAGCCGATCTCGCTCGATGGAGGCGGCATCGGGCTCGGTAGCACAGCTGGCGGGCGCCGCGGGTCGCTGGCGGGTGCGAGGAAGTCGCGTCCGCGGATACGGCGACCCGGGAGGGACCATGCCCCTTCCGTGGCCGGGAGGCGTCGTCGGTGAAGGAGATCGGGGGAGGTATTGTGGCCTCCCCGAGGAGGGCTCCCCTGTAAGCTGTCGGCAGGGGAGCGAAGGCTGGGGGTTCCCGGAAGTCGCTTGTCGTTCCCGGGGGCTCCCTACATGCCTGAGGAAGGCCATCCCTGAGGTTTTAAGAGGGTAAGCCTCCCCCTTCTGGGGAGGAGAGCCCCACATAACCACCGGCTCGCCACAGCCGGGGTATGCAATTTAATGCATTTTCCTCAGGGAAAAACAAAGGTAACTTTTAATGCATATTTAAGAAGAGGATTTTTTATATATATTAATACTTTATATATTTTATAGAATCGTGAAAGGGAAGAAATAGGTGTAATAAAAAATAAATAAATGATTTGACTAACAGTTTCTTTTTATTACGAAAACTAATTTCGTTTCGACTATTTATTCATAGCTCGACTATACAATGAAACTTCATACTGAAATCTCCCTGTAAAATAATTCAAGCGGAAAATACGCAAATCATTCTCTTCAGAACGTACATTAAGTACATTTTACTGTGGAACGTAACTGGAAACTATAGTTAGGACAACCACACTTTCCACTCACACGGAACTGCAGCAAACTTTACTGTAGGAACTAAGTTCTGTGCGCTGTTCCATTAAAAACTTTCCAGCATTATTACTCGGGTTAAAAATGTAAGCGTATTGTGATGCGATGCAGTAAAGTGATGGAGCGACTGTTTTTATGTTGAATTATGGGAGTAATTACAAAAACACCTCACTTTTATAATAACATCCATATTAACGTATTATAGGCTTCTGTTATTCTAATGACATCAAATTTGATTGAAATTGACAGATGGAGTGACATTGCTATTTTATTAAGATTCAATATTAAAAAATATAAGAAAATGTAAAATAAATAAAAAATAAATATAATATAATAAATAAAATATTAGAGATGGGCCGAATATTCGGTAAATATTCAGTATTCGGCATATTCGGCAACTTTTTCAGTATTCGTATTCGGCCGAATAGTTCTGTTACATTACCGAATAAACAAAGTAAATAACGAGTGTAGGTTGTTTCGTGATTTGTCGGTTTGACATCCTATACCAGCATTCTCAGTAAGCAACTAACAAAAAGATATAAATATGCGTCAAAATGTAAATATATTATATATAATAAATATTTTGCAATAAACGGTAGCTTAAGTAAGAAAAACCAAAATTGTTTTATTAATCATTAATCAGCTTTAGCATTTGCATGCTCTAAATTATAGGAAAATTAGGATTAGGAACAATAGGTAACGTAAGTAACTATTAAATTAATAATCATTCTAATGTTTTAAACTCAACATCAGTTTTAAACATATAATCTAAATTACGAGTAAAAGTCTTCTTTCAATAAAGAAATAAATTAAATAAAAAGTAGTGTTTCTTCTTTCACTAAAATAAAACATAATCTCTTTTTAATCGATCGAAAAGAATTTAAAATATTTAAATTGAAAAAGCTACCAAAAGTTTAGTCCTATTTATTTATAACTATAATTTAATCAGGCATGAGACGGTTATCTATGTTTTTTTTCATAAACATTCCCAGCTTCCGAGAAAAGTCGTTCACTATACACTGAAGACCCAGGCACTGCCAAGTATATTTTAGCTATGTTTGACATTAAGGGATATTTTTATTTTATTTTTTGTCCACCATTCAAAAGGACTTTTATCTCGCTGTAGAAGGTTCTCCTGTAAATATTTGTCCAGTTCAGTTGCAACAGGATTTTTTAAATTATCGGCCGATATCGCTGGTAGCTTTGTTGAGGCAACTTCTTCAAAACAGTTCCAAAAATCTGCATGATTAGAATTTGAAACAGTCTGAGCCACCCGATAATTGTCATCATCTTCTCTTTCTCATCATCACCGTTTCTCAATGCCTCGGCTTAAAATGGCTGAGTGCGAACCTGTATAACCGAACCGAATATTCGGCCGAATATTCGGCCGAATATTCGTATTCGGCAAAATCCGTATTCGGCCCATCTCTATAAAATATCAATATTATTATTCAATTATCATCATAAAGCAACAATGAATCTGCTATAGATTATAGTTTCAATAATATTTTATAGCAAAAGACTTATATAACTAGCTTAAAGGTTAAACATTACAGGAATTGTGGTAATTTGCTAAATTAAAGTGCTGATTTGCAAATATCTACATAATTAATTTAGTATGTTGATTAAGTTCTTAAGACTTAGACTACTAATTATGGTAATGTATAATATTATAAGTAGAGGTGAATTCTTTACCCATTTTTATGTATGTATTTGTTACGAATGATGACATATAACTAGAAACCTGCACAGCTTTATGAAGAGGTTCAAAGCTGTCGCAAAGAGTGGTAAAGCGATCTATTCCAGGGTTTACATACATATTACTATCTTGTAATAAACGATTTAACCTATTTCTATGTATAACTCACTTCTTTTACTTTTTTTTTATTAGGAAAGATTTACTTGTAATCATTATGTCTTATCGAAATAAGCAAATAAGCTGTTAAAATATGTACATCATTATATTCATGTAATTATACCGGTCCCTGCGATACAAGTCAAGTCTAGTGCAGTGGCCGCTGTCAAAGTTATCGTATTGTTAAAAGTTTTGTTAGTAATTTAAACATTATAAAAATATTGACTTTGTAAATATGTAAAGATTTCAATAGATTATAACTAACTTCGATCGATATATCAATTATGTTATAACCAGATGGGTCACCGACACAACTAAAATATTGCCACTTCGAATAAGTTCATTTTGACAGATGTCAGCTTCATTTAGCTTTTTCTTTCTATCTCGTAAGAAAAAGTTGACACAATGCATATAACCAAGAGTATGGTTCAAATCTTATATTCATGTTTCCATGTCTGTCCTGTCAAACACGAAAATCAAATTTTGGCATGTTAGGACGAATTATAATAAAACTATTAAATAAATATTTCTCACACTTACACTAATTAGCTTAGCCCAAAGTAAGCACTGTAAGTCTTGTGTTATGGGATGGGATTTATAATACATATAACAAAATTTCGAAACACAATATAAAATATTAAAATTTAATTAAATAATATAAACTGACATTGACATTCTAAGTTTATTTATTTATTAAATTAATACTTTATTAACTTTGTACTTTGTCGAAATATAAACTCGTAAATTACAGTATACATCAACAAAACGATAGGTACAAAGGGCGATAATGCAATGGTAACGTATGTGTCAATATTTATCCGGATAAGTTTCCATCTCCGCATATTTAGCTAAGACTAAGCATTATACATTAGTATAATAAAAAAGTTGAATTTTTGTGTTTGACAGGACAGACATGGAAACATGGAATAAGATTTGGGCTAACTCTAACTCTTGACTATATTCATATTAATTTTATCAACTTTTTCTTACGAGATAGAAAAAAAAAATTAATAGTAAGGTACGATGATGATAATAGGAGTGAGGTTACCTATAGTCCCATTTGTTCCCATTACCCCATTATAGTCTCCAACATCGCAATCACTTATACAATGTTACATTTACCGCTTATTTCCTGAGGCTCTGATTAATTAAGCACCGTTCCCAGTCCCCCCTTACAGAGTAAGCGTAAGGGGTAAACTCGATAAATTACTGCTTTCTAGATTGGTCCCATTTTGTAATCTTGCACTGTATAACATTGTCTTGTGGGCTGATGGAAATCAAATCGATCAAACAATTACAACTTTTATGGTTCGTTTGATAAAGTTTATTATCGGTTTTGTAAAGTTTGTCATGGCCGAACCCAGAACTACTACTAAGTCTGGGTTCCGCCTTACTTCTAAGATTAATACTTACATTGTCTTATATAGAATTGTCGTAGATTAGCGACAATGTTTTTTTTCGCATTAGCCACTAAAACTCCCGGGTGTGCTTTCCTCTTTAAATGGGTGCGGTAGGGTCTATATTGCGATGAAATATAGTTAGCCTGGCCACAAATAGTGTTATAATTAAAAAGAAACGAAATTCAAGATTTGTATTTGGAATTTTGTCATTCTTGTGTAAATGTTCATTATGTTTCCTAATTTACGCGCTAATTGGTTGACAAATATTTTTTTGATATTAAAATCTAGTGGAATGATAAAGTGAATGTATCACCTGTGATTGCACTTAAACTAGGTAGGTTTGGAACTAAATACAATTTTTTAATCTCTCTAGCCGCAATGATGTATAGACAAATATTTTTGACGGAAACATATTATCATCCATGACTTAGAAAGAAATGTTGACTTAGAATTCATCACCCAAACATCTCCCTCCAACTGAGATGGCGATGATACATTTATCTGACGCTCCTATGGTGAAAGAAAATATCGCGAGGCAATCTAGTTACACCTGCGAGGAAATTTAGAGATGTATAGTCAGCCAATCCTGGGCCATTGTAGTTCACTAAAACCTAATAGCCCTAACATAATTCAGGGTAGCCAAGGCCCCTCGTTGGGGATTTATATGGGTTGTGATGATCATCACTAATTAATCTATCACTGTTTTAATATAAATGATTCACCAAATCACAATAAACTTTCAAACGATTCTTAATCAATCATTTCCATTCATATTCAGACATTGTCACTTAGATACCCATTCGTATGTTGGCAGCGTACATATTTTATCTCCCTCTAAACCGTTCAACGGCCTAGTGCTTTAGCTATCGCCATTCCAGTAAACTACATGTGGCTTCGTGACTTTGAGTTCAAATGTTTAATTTAGTTCGGGTTTCTTCGCATGTATTTCAACTTCTTGTAGATGTTTAAAATTAAATAAGGTGATATAGTAAATAGGGTAGATGACTACAATTGAATATTGCCGTTTTTATACTACAATTATCAAATTTGAGTAATTTATATCTCATGGAAGGATGTCAATATGGAGAATTCAGTTATTTTTTATTAATATATTTTTAAGATTTCTAAGATATGTGCAATTATATGTTAATGAACATAGTTATTAGATTTCGAATGAAACGAACACATTTGTAGCCTTCTCACATTATGTATATCTATAACGGCGTGAATAAGTGCAGTAAAAATAACTAAATCAATTGAGCATTCAAATTCACCGCTTTAGCACTAAGCCAATTTTAGATTGAGATTGTCGCCAGTCTTTTCGACTAGCGCCTCGTTTTCTAGCAATTTGTATGCAAAAGAGACTTTAAATTTTTAGTGCTGCTGATAAACCTTGAAAAGGAGACTTCAGTTAGTGTAAATTAATTCTCAGTGATCTTTTGTGAAGTTCTGATGGCCTAGTACATTTTAAGGTAACAAATTAATCTGGCAATAGAATAACTAAATAAAATGTGTATAAAACTTAAATAAAAAGAAATCTGTCTGTGCATGAATCTGAAAACTTTGTCTGTAGAAAATCCAAATAAAACAGTCAAAATTTTGTTACTAAATTCTTACTTCATAGTATAAATAAATAATAACTCATTATCGCTTTTGAACTGAAATTTACGATTCCAAAGAACTTTTATATAAATAAAACAATAGAATGCCAAATTCTATTATTGTCAAACTCGATTTTAAAGCCATCTAAATTTATAAATAAAATGTCAGTTTATGCATTACCTTACAAAATGAATTCATTCAACAAGCGTTAGTCTATTTGACATTCAATTTAAATAAATATAATTGAGGATATTAAACCAAAGACTAATTTATAAATCAATAACATGTTTATATATTAATAATATTAATGAAGTTATTTTCTGTTATCCAATAAAAGTTTCTTTCATTTGTTAGTATAAGTAACACGAAAACAAAATTCGAAAATTCGACTTGTTTTCGTGAGATTTTCTTATGCCCACTAATATTACAAATGCGAAAGTTTGTATGGATAGATGTTTATTACTCCTTCACGTAAAAACTGCTTAAAGGATTTTAATAACACTTTAGAACAATATAGCTTATACATCAGAATAATACAAGACACAATTTATAAGGATGTATCTGATATAAACTACTGGAAATAGTAATCTTGCGCAGATGAAGTCGCGAGCACCATTTTAATCTAAACTTACATATTCACTTCGTCTGTTTTAAATATCCAATCGTAAAAAATTTACATCAAGTATTTCAGAAAATATGTACAACAAGCAGCCAAACAACAATCAATACAAACTCAATTATAAAGTCATCAAAATATTCAAGTCTCATAACAGACATCTAAGTGTCTCCGGGACACCCTGACTCGCTTTTAAGTCCGTATTCAATTCGTATTGAATCCGCACTCTGTATTCGGCGGGCGCCTCTCGCTCGCTTATTCGATTTGTTTCCACTACGAGATTTGAGTTCCTAAGATATCTTGAACGCGAGAAACGTAAGAATAATGGATATCCCAGATTTAAGTTTTTGTACCTACTGAAATATTGTGCGAACGTTCAAAGTTAAGATAATGTAACTTTTGACAATATAAGGTTATTCAAATTTGTAGTGTGTAGCAAGTATTTGGAAATAACAAATTATTTGCATTAGTTGTTTTATTAATACAATCGCCGCTGGACATAGGGCTCTCTAAAGGATCTCTGCTTTGAATATTCCTACGCCTATGATTTAGTAGTCAGTAAATATCCAGCCTTTTCTTGCGAAAGGCGATTCCGCTACAACCGCCCTCAGTTCTAAGAATAATGTACCTTGACAATTGTCACTTACGGGTCGTAATTCTTTTTCTGGTTCTTCCACAATCAATAATTCTGATTCAAATCTGAGCACAGCCCTATCAGCTTTAGGCGACTTTCAGTCTCTTTGTAAGCACCCAGGATTCGGTACCCTGTGTATACACTAGTAACATACACGGATTAAAGTCCTTGTACTAAAAGCGTTAAGTTACGTCTCGGAAATTTTACCACAAGTTAATGATAATTCATTAATGTAATAAATATTGCATGTTTTAAATGTTGCGATAGTAGTGATCTGTTCTTTTCTTACTCTTTTTTAATACCTAATTAATTTTACAGGAGCTTGCCGCTTGTACCTTTGTCCTTGTTATATCGAACTTGCCAATAGGAAATAAATCTTTTTCCATGGTAAAATTTATCCTACTTCTCCCTAGCTCCGCAAAATTATCAGTCTAACGTTGTCAAAAAGTCACATTTTACTGTGCATGTGGGCGTGCTGTGCACTTTGTGGATATGGCAAAAGGAAAGTAATAGTAGGATTAATACAGTACAAATGAGATTCAAACATTGGCGGGGCAGTACATCTATGAAAATATAATCTATGTACACAAATATTACAAAAATTTCATTAAGAATAGCGATGTTCATAAATTAAATACAAAAAATAAAAATAAGCTTGCTGTTCCAAATTTTAGATTACATAAAACACAAAACTCATTCTTGGGGAAATGTATAACTTTTTATAACAAGTTACCACACAATATTGTTAATCTACCTTTTAATAAACTAAAAACTCGAGTAAAAATAACTTTGATGAGCAAAGGATATTATCGAGTCCAGGATTACTTGGATGATCGAAGTGTCTGGGACTAAAAAACCCTCGCTCGTTGAAATAAACAAATTGTTAATAAATTCTTAGGTAACTGTGTAACAATAATATGTATATTTAACTGTACCTATTATAATAACTTTTTGTTACTTGTATCATAATAAATTATTGCTAGTTTTTAAATGATTGTATGCGCGTGTCTTGCGGTTGTTTTTTTTTTTTTTAGTTGTGCTAATTTACACGGGTACCTGTTTTTGGTAATTTGTATCCTTTTGTGGCTTAAGGGTAGTCATACTCTCATTAAAATCTCTTCGGCAGTGTCGTGTGAGGCGGGTCGTTACGTTCCCTAAAACATGGTTGAGCGAAGCGATGGCTGGTTCATGCGTCATGCTCGTGAACGGGTGCTGCCAGCGGAGATGAGTCTGCTCTTTGCTATACTGGGTACTACTCGTATTTATTTTAATTTAACTTTAATATATTCTTTTAAAACTGTATGACACGGCATTCCTAATATAGGCATGTTTTCAAAATAAATTTTTATTAATTATATTATGTAATGGAAAGTGACTTCATGAATTATCAATATTGAAGTCATTTTCCAAATTGACGACTCTGTATCTATTTAATACAGGGGAAAAAAAACAGCCCTTGCTGAGTTTCTTGCCGGTTCTTCTCAGTACAAGGTCTCCCGCCGTAGATTTGCGAACCGATGGCGTAGCTTTTCGACATTCACAAGTGCTTGTAACAGCCCAGACTGAATAAATGATTTTGAATTTTAATTTGAATTTGAAGATCTTTGAGAGGAATGGCTTGAGTAATGATGAAGGATAAATTGCCAAATAATCTGATAAGAGAATGCGTGGTGTGTAAGAAAGTGTTATAACAAAAATCGAAGGAAATATTAAGATGGAACATAGACACGTAGAAAGAATGAACAGTGATGACGAATGACTGACGAAAGGAATTTAAGTATATAGCAAATACAATAAACAAACTGGTAGAGGTCGACTTTTGCGAACTTACTTGGATCGAATAGTAGATACCCTAAAAGAAGGCCAGGTCAAAGCCTACATGAATGAGAAAGCTAGTGAAGCTGTTTCTAAAATTGTGAGTTCTATCTACTCCCATAAGAAAGAAAGGTATATAATATTAATAAACTCCTTTATTCGGCACAGACACAATGTACACTATTAATATTACTATACAAGTTATATATATAGTTATATAAAATAATTGCGTTAAGCGTGCCCGAGCCGATGGGTCATCATCTCAGCATATGCATGATGTCAGACACCCAGTGTTGGTTTTCAGCTGGCACCCATAGGGCTGACGGACGTGGGTAAGGAGGAAAATATATATGTTTATATATATAATTATTTAGATAAGTGTAATTAAATATTCGTAATGTATGTGTATTGCATTCACCCGACCCTCTAATTTAACCTTCTCTAAACATCATTAATATAATGTATAATTATATTATATTCATTGTAAACGTATGTAACATGGCACAGTTTATATGGCAGTTTGGCGAGCGGCGATCGACTCCAAATTTTGATTTTGACTTGACGAGCTGATCATGAATATATAAGTTTTAGAGAAAGTTTACGATAAAAATCGCCGCTAGGGGGCTTTGAAGTTGTAGGTACTAACTGTCAACGATTGCTTCTTCTTAAATTGATTCAAGCTCAGTAAGTAATGTTAGATATTATTATTATAGAAATGATCGGAGACTTTATATTAATTTTTCAAAAGTTGCCAAAGCAGACAAAATTTTCTTAATCCTTGTATCTCAGAACCAGGGTGGTAGCTCGATGCGCGAACTAATAACAGCCTTTGTGGAAGGGAATTGTATATTTGAAATCAATTATTATTTTATATAGAGTTTAAGGAAACACTTTGTTAACTAAATCTCGTGGTAAAAAAAGATCCCGAGTTGTATCTGCGAGAATCTTCTGTACGTTCGTCAACCATTTAGGATAAATTTAATTAAAGTATGCGTGGGGTGTACCAACTGGGTCTAATCTCTATCTGCACAATGAGAAATGCGGCTAAACACTATACTCAGATGCACAGAAGCTATTGTCATTACTGGTCAAAACGTTTGTGAACTATTGCATTTTGATTCTGGTGGTAATGATAACCAGGCAATAAGAAACTCCGGTCACCTACCTTCTCAAAGCCCCCTAATTTGTTTAAATAATTAATAATGTGAAATCTTTTTCATAGTTTATGTATTAACTGCACGTCTCTTCTCTTTTTTTGCGACTCGTTCTTTCGCAGAGCTGCTGGAAGAAATTTCGTAAGAAATAAGCAGTTCCTTTAGTACCTTACGTTTTTTTTCATGCGGCATTATGTTTTTTTTTTAATTTGGTTTTTAAGTTGCTTGTCAACATAAGACATAAAAAATAAAAATATTCGTTTAAGCGGCTTATTACAATTCTTCATTCTGCGAGATTAGGTATTTCGAAGCGTCTCGACAACTTATTGAAGGTCACACGTCCAAAATACTGTGTTGGCGCTACGACTAAGCGATTTTGATACTTTTCCCAAAATTTTTATTTTTATATTTTTATGGAATAACTAGCTGACCCGCGCCCACTTCGTTGGGCATAATATTAATAATCCCCGAAGCGAGCACGAAAGCGAACTGAATTAAACCCGAAGCCATCGCGCGCCGTCCGCTGATGATGATGATGATGATGATGATGATGATGATGATGATGACACTCCGCAATAATGTGGCTTTCTATTGGTGAAAGAATTTTTAAAATTGATGATGATGATGATGATGATGATGAACTATCCTATCTCTCAAGTTGGATCGAACTGCACATGGTGTGCGAATTTTATTATAATCGGTTAAGTAGTTTAGGAGTTCATTGAGCACAAACATTGTGACATGAGATTTATATATATTAGATTCGTTATTGCTATATATATCGTATATGAAGAAACACATTGTATGAAGATGATATTATAAATAGGACAGATGATTTTGTTAAAAATAATGTTTATTAAATATTACCTAGTATGTTATTTAGCAAAAGACGGTTTTAGTTTTAAATTAAAAAGGTCAGATTAGAAAAATACTACTTACCAATTGTTCACGCAAAACGAACATGTCTCAATATTTAAAATTGTCTTGTATATTTTAATTCAAACCTTGCCGCGCTTCACTTCATTCCTACTAAGGTGGTCTATAATCTGTGACTTAAAAAAAAGGGCGCACACGACGCTAGCGCCAACTAAAAAATATAGAACAAATTTCATGGCGTCGGGCTCTTAACCTGTCAAGCTGTAATCAGTAATTAAAGGCAATCGGTGTAAAGAAAATTATCAAGTGGTTTCAATCATCATAAACCCAATATCTCAGGACGAGATAAGTATCTGCAACATACCGGGACGGCGTGTACGCAGGTGGTGGCCCAACAACTAACCTAAAATCGGGACCTGGTAAGAGATACAGGTCATAATCATCAAAACTCAACACAAGAACGGAGCATCAGGGCGATATTTCGTTCACCAATTATATAGGAGTATATATAATTCATAAAACAGAATATCATAAAACAGAATCACCTATTTGCCAAATTTGCATCAAATCGATCCAATAGTTTTGGTGTGAAAAAGCTTTAAAAATAATAGATAAAAATAATATATAGAATAGAATAACTTTAGAAAAAATATGAAATTAAAAAAAATAATAGTTTAAAAGTCGCAATAAAATAATTTTTGTTACGTGATCAAAACTGATAATCGCGCTATACACTGACGATCAAAGGCACGATCACTGGATTCGATCGATGTAGGCGCGTAAGATTTCGACATAAGTCTCAGTCGACATAAGACTCTGAGGAGCGCTCAAGCTCTAATGAATTCGGAGGACTGTGCATCGCATTTTGTAGTAATTTTGCAGTATGATTTATCGTTTTTATTAAAATAAGATAAGAAATTCATGGTTATTAAATATAATACATTTATTCCTCATAAAGTGACATTTATTCTGATATAAATTAAAATTAGTAAATACTATTGTAGGTAGAAGATATTCACAGTCAACTTAAAGCGATTTTCGTGGTTTTTTCGTTTAGAATAAGATTTTTTTCCTATATTAAATTAATAGGTAATATATCAAAATTCCGAGGCCGCTACGAACTATATAACTATATAAGAGATAAAATTATCATTTTTTAATTTCATTTATGTAGAACAGTAGTTCAATCCCTCCTGGATTGGGAGCTGAAAAAAGTGCCTTCACGCATTTTATGAAAATCTTTCTCTACAATTTTGGGTTTTGTTAAAATTTTAAGCAAAATTTACAAAAAGCGAGGCCGCTACAATCTATGTCAATAGCTATTCTGCATTAGTCATTAAGTGAAAATTGACCATTTTACGCAAAAATCGCGTTCGAGATGTAATATGGCTCTTAAGTCAAGACAGTGCTTTTATACGTAGATATAAGGTATGTGTAATACACATGTATATATGTGCAATGGTCTAAAATAATGATAATATTTTTTATAATAAAAATTATATATAAATAAATAAATAAATATATATATATATATATATATGATATATCGGTATATATATATATATATAATCAAAAACTACCTACAGCAAAATTTATTAATACTAACATACCTACTTTAAGGTGCACGCGTCCATGTAACTACAAAATTCGAAATACAAAAATAAAACGAATTATTTGAAACATTTCCTACTTTAAAATCAGTTTTCCAGAAAACCCCGTTGCCTTGTTCAGAATTCATTAATATTAAATCCGCCCTTCGTTTTCATAAAACTGAATATTTACCAACAGTTGTACGATTTTCCAACACAGTTAATTTTAAAAACATGCTTCATTCTGTATACATAATAAAAGTCTGAAGAGTGACTTCCGCAACATTACATTTATCTCTGTCGTACACAGTAGAGATGATGGATGTGTAAGAGAGAAGGAGACATCCATAATCTGTCAACAAGTACACGCTAATTGCGCACTAGTCTCATCGTTATGGTGACTTTGATTTAGAAACTGTTAGAGACAATGTCTTTCTTGTTAGTTTTTAAAAGTATTTTTACCTTGATTGAAAGAGATTTATGACTAATTGTCGTGTAATAGTCATATAAAGGTATATTATTTAAACACATGACGCCTACTATTACTGATTAAAGGACGTTGTACTTGTAAGATCCATTCTTGTAAAGCATACTAGGTATTTTAAAAATAGTAATAGTATAGTGAATTAATCTCACATATATTTATAGTTTTGTATAAAAATGCGAACCAAAAACATTCTGTAAAAAACTAGCCAAGTCTCGATGGAGATGCCCAGTTTATCTCTAAAAAGTAATGAAATATAACAAAGTCGTGCCAAGTCTAAGGTTCCTTATTGCGATTTCGTTATTATTATAGTTAATGGTGTGTGACTTTGCCGTTGTCCAATCTGTCGCCAGAACCGCTACCCATTGACGATGGAAAATTGCCACTTCGAAAACGTGGTGTTACCCTTCAACGGCAAAATGGGAAGGCACGGCAGTGTTTGCTTCGCGCTCGACTTGGCGGGGGCACTACCGTGCCCCCAGATAATCGACAATATCATTTCTAGCCAACATGCGATAGGAAAAATGTAAAAAAAAAATTACTTCGGTAAATATACGGTGCATTATTTTTATTCTTCTATATACCTCCAAAAGCTATCCTATATATATATATATATTGGATAGCTGCCACTGCCACCTTCGAGAGGTCCATAGACTCTTTCGGCCCAGGGTCAGGGACATTCATGAGGTGCTTAACTGCTAGAAATTGTAGTTTTATTTCACTGCAAGGATCCAGGATATTTCACAGTTCCGACCTTCCCAAAACTAATGCAAAAAAAAGCTTTAAATAAAGATATGCGCTTCACAGGGTCAGTCTTTAAAAAATCACAAATATATTTTAGTTAGCTTTATTGTATTTAGTATTTATCTTTATCTCTATCTCACCTGGTAGTTGTTATTTATTTATTTATATATTTGGGAAACAAACAGTTAACATTTTACTTAAATACTATACATATTTTTTTTATCATACACCAGCAAAGTTTCCACTTAATTGCCAATTCAAACCAAAAGTAGATCGCAGAATAAATACACACCAATTCTAAGCAATAAAATAGTAGTTAAAACCACAAACATGTGACGCTTATGATGCTAGATTCTAGACTCAACACTTAAGAATCTGGTTATCTTACTTCTAATTATCTGAATATCTAAAACAATGCTATTTATTACTATTGGCTAAAGGTTTTTAGGTATTAACTAAAAGGTTAAGTTATCACCATGATATGGCGCAGAACTCCATATAGAATCAAACCTCGGTAACGTACCCAATGTACCCAAAGTTTATAATTTTAAGCAGCAAGGCACGAGGTTATTATATTGGTGGTATCTGATACTGAGGTCACCTTCCTCTGATTTATTTAACTACTAGCTGTACCCACTACTTCGTCCGCCTGGAATCGTAATTTTAGGTAGCATTTTTGATGACCGAAAGTGTTACAAACGTAAGAGTAGACAAATACAATTAGAAAGCTTCGAACTGCTATGCTATCGGGAGTTACACATGTTATTGTGAGTCAATCATAAAAGATAGACATATCCTGTCGTGTTATATTTTTTATATAATTTTAAGGAGACCAATCTGTAATATATGATTTCTGTTTAGCTTTAACCATTAAGGCAGCACACGCGACGGCAGCTAAAAGAATAGAATAACTTTTCCCGTTTTCCCAATATTTCCCTTCACTGATCTGTTCCTATTGATTGTAGCGTGATGAAAAGTACACTATAACCAGCTCAGGAGTATGATACATAATTGTACCAAGTTTCGTTATAATTTGTCGAGTAGTTTTTGATTGTACAATGGTTATAAAGACAGACAGACAGGCAAAAATTTTACCGATTGCATTTTTGGCATCAGTATCAATCCCTAATCACCTGATCAAACTGATAGTTATTTTGGAAATATATTTCATATACAGAATTGACCTCTCTAAATATTTATTATAAGTATAAATTAAAGTATATTCCAACTAATGAAGTTCTGTCTGACAGAAGTCAATCGTCAATCAAATCAAAAATCAAGTTAATCTAAGAAGACACTTAAGTAACGACTCTGGTGGTGCACCAAACAATAGTCTGTGTTTATTACCCAACATTAAGCAATCTAAATGCTTTTTTGCTATCTTTAAAAAAATTACAAATTAAATTTATGCTCAAGTAGGCAAGAAACTGGCGCGGTTTTAAAAAAACAAACCTGAGCACTGCGGGGGTATCCTGAGTAAGTTTCGTGCACCTTAGTGAGGATTCTCAGTCTTTCTCTCCTGAGGAAAACAAATCAACATTTGGATTGGGAATAGTTTTATAGCCTTAAAAGTAAAGTCCTGCATGATCCAAATGCATATTCACCCTACTACCCAGCGCTGAATGCGCCTCGTTAATTAGTCGGTTTATTAGGGATTCAAGTGTTGTGCCGAGATCTCTCGTGTGTGGCAAATGTTTTTCTTTTCAAAGTCAATCCTTTGCAGCTCTTTTAATACACGATGGTTGCATCTTTTACTATAATACGATACAAATAAGAGTTAAATTTTAGATATTTATTTTTATTAATCATTACTATCATTATTCAAGAGCCTTGGCAAGAACAATGAGAGTCGTTGGTCTATGATTTCCGCCACATGTTTCTCTATGTAACTCGGGGTCTATGCATCCTACCCAACAATCCTACAAAAATTAGAGGTTTGTTTATGGGCAAATGTATAATTTTTTAAAGCAAGATTCCACATGTGTAGCTGAATTGCCTTTTCATAAGTTCAAGGTACATGTTATAAAGACGCTAATGAGTAAGGGCTATAACAAAGTAATGATTATATAAATGATGCTAATGCTTGATGTTGATTTGAACATATTACATTCTAAAGTGTAAATATTTGCTTTCCCGTATAAAATGTAAACACATATGTACGTTGTATGGTAACGACATAATTTATTGTAAATGTTGTTATTACTTTTGATGAAGCTGATAACTTTTTTGCGCCTATTCTTCTTATCAGCTAAAAAGTGCGTCCTGATGGTAGAAAAAAAAAATGATAATTTGCAAAGAGCTTTCTGTAAAAAAAAGGCCAGTGTCTATTAAGTTTCACGCAGCCAATAGAAGATATTTTATGTTACATTCAATAAAATTTGTGTCTTATTTTTTTACATAAAACTGGAAGGCCGAGTGTTCACGTCATAGTCACGTCAGGAAAAAGAATCCAGCTACTAATTGGAGCCTACAACATCAGAAGAATTATTTAATTTGTAATTGACAGAATAAAACCTGTGACTGGCATAACATATGTATGTGAGATTAATTTTAGGCCAGAAAAGTTTTGTTGCGCTTAAACTAGTGAAGTCTTGATTTCCAATAGGGAATTAATCTCTTTTTTGAAAAGAATCTTAATTTGATCCTTGCGAGTCAGTAAACCATATACTAAAAATATAAAAATTGTATACATTCTACGTTAAGTACTATAAAAATTGCATTAAAATTTCATATTTTCAAATTTCGCGCGTAATTAGACGAAGGCGCCGCACGAGTTGTTACTCTGTAGCGATGACGTCAATACGGCATGTAAATAATAAACAAAGCTCTATGTTTGATGTTATGTATTATTATATTCATAATTTAAAAATGAGTTGTTATCTTTTATATATAAACAACTAATAAAGGAATAATAATAAAAGAGTAATACTGACATCGATGTTTTAATGCTCCGTAACACGGCAGAACCAAAGTCGGGATTTGCAGCAAAGAATTTTCCGAACATTAATGCATTTATTTTTGGTAAATTCGTACTATCTCCTTTTACAAAACTGTTTTTCATAGGGTGATTCACGTGCGATTTCAAATGAACTTACGTATTTATAACGTTCTCTTACATTAAAAAAGCAACCTACAAACTTCTTTTTTTATTGTTTTGTGGCTTAATACGTACTATGATTCATAATAACATTGACACGCATAAGTTTACAGTGCCTTATGACGTCACGACATGGCGGCCTATGTTTCGCTCTTGTTTTACGTATAGATTAAAAAAGTGAATACTTTGAAAGTAATTTTTATATTTTTTTGTTATTTTATGTACTTAAACATGATGGTTCCGACTATTTAATACATAAGCTATCATAGTTATATGCTTTTAGATCTTTTCTAATATAGAGGGAAGTACCCTATTGTGAACACGAAATATTTTTTGGCAGACCTTATTTTACACATGGACGAAACTCTTTACAATAGTGAGATGTTTCGGGAGTATGCAAGAGTATGCAAGAGAATCAGCGCTTTAAATGTTATAAGCAAAGCTGTACGTAGTTCAAACGTTATAATAAATTGAACTAGGAAGTAACATTTTTCGCTTGATGTTAATGCGATGTTAACGAAACAACAGAAAAACCCAAGGAATTTTTAGTAGAATTAAAGAAAAAAAAAATGAAAAAAGGAATAATCGTACAATTCTTTTTTTAATATCTATACTCAACTATAGAAAGAAATAATAATCTGTAGAAAGGCGAGAAAGCATTTCGAGTGCTTATTACCGGCCTGTTAGATCAAAATTAGATATTCGATACCCATTTTATTGGTAACACCTTCTTGAAATAAAATCCGGGCTGTCCCAGTCAAAGGCTCTGACGACCTTTGCTACCTGATAATGTGAAGCTTTTTCTATGTTCTTCTAGGCTCTCATTATGATTCGATTCTGACACTAAAATGGATTGGCTTTGATGTACTTTTGATGATCTCACAAAGTTGACGTAGATACATGTATGAAAGCTAACCTTGTTTTACACTGTACAGTAGTGAGATGTTTCGGGAACACTTTTGACAATAAACATTAATTTATCTATATTATACCTACGCAGCATTAATATTCACACCACATTTTCGTAAATTACGCTATTCAAATTACATAGTGTATGTTAAACAGAGACATCATTAATAGAAGATCGCGATGATATAATTTGAAACGATACTACGAAAGTATTCCCGAGTGATGATGAACTTTATGAAGAAGTGCATCGAGTCAAAGACAGCCGCTGCATTTGCATCTGAAATTTGTTCATATTAATTTATTAACTTGAAATATATTCTTTTTTCGAATGTAAAGCGACTGTTAAAAAATATTTTTTTACCCATTCAAAGTAAATGGAAGCATATATGTTATGTACAGCGACATCAAAAGCTTTGGAAAGTTTTTCAAAATCTGGTTAATATCTATGTCCTTTGTTGATACAAATGCTGGCTATCCAGGGAAGACCGAATCCAAGTTAACTTCAAGTGCTTCGCACGCTGCTGACCAATAGACAATGCTCGCTGGCGCTGGCGCTTCCCACCACACTGGGCCAGAGTGGCATCTTCTACAAGGTCCAGTAGTGGTAGTAAAAACTGAAACAATGAACAAAACAGGATCATCAATCCTAATAATTTATGCAAATAAACAAAAAAAAAAACATATATTTGAAAATAGGATTCATCCTTATTTGAACTCTATTAATGAATATATTAATATATTAGGAGATAGCTGATAGTTTAAAATCGAATACCTTAATCTGCTAATGTATAACAACCAAGAGTTCAGGTCACAGCTAAATCGCATCTTTCGTACCCCTTTTTAATAAATGCAAGATCAAGTATACAGTTGTTGGTTTGTCAGATTTGAGTAGAATTATTAGATATCCATATATGCCATCAGATATATGGTACTAAAATCAAAACAGTAATCGCCATACACAGAAAACGATTAAATTTCATCAAAACATATTATTGTAATAAAAATAATCTGTCGATAGTGGAATATAGGTGAAGATTTTTTACTTATTAATTTACCTTAAAAACCACTTATCATTACAGCTTAGTTATGTTCTGGCCGAGGGACACCTACCCTACCAAAGTTAAGGGAATTTTTTAGGTACGCCAAAAACCTGTTTCGATCTTGTTGGCCGCACGCGCTCGCTAATTGATAGTAGTGTGTTGCAGCGTGGTGGCTGGACTGACGCAAAATTAACAGACCGAAATATACGCGACCCGCACCTTTACAATTTTATTCCTATTTATTGTGAGTATACCTAAACTGTGCCGGTGAGAATATTGAAGAAAAGAAAAGAACTCGGTGGCTAATTGCTATGGTCTAGGCTTCTCCGAAGGCGTAGCGTAAACGCGGTATCAATTTATTTATTAGACACTAGCTGACCCGTTGGGCATAATATTAATAATCCCCGAAGCGAGCACGAAAGCGAACTGAATTAAACCCGAAGCCATCGCGCGCCGTCCGCTGATGATGATGATGATGATGATGATGATGATGATGATGATGACACTCAACAATAATGTGGCTTTCTATTGGTGAAAGAATTTTTGAAATCGATGATGATGATGATGATGATGATGATGATGACACTCCGCAATAATGTGGCTTTCTATTGGTGAAAGTATTTTTAAATCGGTTCAGTAGATCCCGAGATTACCCCTTACAATTTACAAACACACAAACTTTACTTCTTTATAATATTAGTATAGATTTAACAAACAATGACAACAGGGCACAGCACGTTGTTTATATATACAATTTTTCCCTAACAGGGATATTTCCCCCTTTAGAAGCAACGGAGTTAAAAGTAATGTTTTTTACTTCATGTAAACGTAACATATAACTTTAGTCCGTAAAGATAGATTAATGTTCTTGTAGAGAACGTAAACTATTTCCAAATTCGTCGTTGTACGTCACAGCGTAAAGTACAATAAGCACTTCATCAACTATAGCATTATCAAATTGATAGTTGCTGACAACGGTCCCGAACTCAGCGCAAGTAACTAATTCAAACGGCAGTTCGGAACCAATCCAAACTTATTCGATGACGTCATCCGTAAGTTTCAGCGGGAGCACTGAGTTAATACTTATTCAAATTACTTGTAGCTAGGCAGTTTCAAGTTGTAATTAAAGCGTTAACAGAATTTATAGTTGTAGTTGTTTGATCGGGTTTGAATTCTGTAAGGCTTGGTAATGAGAAAACAACCCTGTGCAATAAATAACATAACAATATAAAACTCGATAATATCGATAGGGAAATATCTACATAGTATAAAACAAAGGCGCTTTCTCTGTCCTTATATCCTATGTATGCTTAAATCTTTAAAACTGGGCAACGGATTTTGATGTGTTTTTTTTAATAGATAGAGTGATTGAAGAGGAAGATTTATATGTATAATAACATCCATTAAATGATAGGAAAATACTGTTTTTTTAGAGGTTTCTAATGTGATGTCGTAAATAATTACATTATTTCCGCTTACATTGCAAACGCAGTCTGAACCATACGAGAATTATAAAAATAATGTACTAAGTATTGTACACATTGAAAAGGTCTACAGAATTCTCCGATGGTAGTAGCGATTTTAACCAATACATTATCCCTTATCCAATCAAATACCTTAAATACATTGTTAATTTATTATAGAGCTATATGGCTCTTTACAGCACATGATTTATATGAATATATAATAAATATATACAACGTGCACAGATTTTGATTAGATTTGCAGCCGGGGCGGATCGCTAGTTATTGTATAAATATATTAAAGTATTGCGATGAATATTGCATAGTTTTATAGAACTTGGTAAAACCACCATATATACTGGAGTATTATAAGCATTCGAATCCACTCATAACTCGCTGAAGTGGCTCATGCATTTTGCTGTATTGAGCTGCCTAGGGCTTGAATGTTTCATGGAACGTTCTGAAAACTAATTTATAACTGGCGAATTCAGAACATATTTCATGCTGCCTATAGTTCGTATGGATTTCTCAAGTAATAAAGTTTATTTGCAAAGGAAACAATTTGTTTTTTTTTTTTAATTAAAAATCAGTTTTCGTTTATTGAACGGTAAATATTTTTGTTACCAGTCAATGTAGATACAATACATGTTTAGGATTTATGACATTCGGACCGCGGAAAAGGAAGGGCAATAAAAAAAAAGATTTTGACATTCGATACGTCACGCATTTTTTATGCACCGCCCCCGTTCTGGAGGGCGGGAGTGTTAGTTCAAGCCGATAGGGTCCCAGGCCTTCCGCCCGACCAAAGGCTGTAGGTAGTGTTTAGTTGGTAGGCTGGCCTTCTGCTAGAGTCCAACATAACCCCCCGCCGTAGACCGGTTGCGGGTGGTATCCGGTGCGAGGTCGTCCAAGCACCACAGGGGGTTGTCACAGCGACCACTGTGGTGGCGCGCCCCCTATGAGGATTCACTACCATCCCCCGTGGGAAAAAAAAAAGACATTCGGACCGCGGAATAGGAAGGGCAATAAAAAAATGATTTTGACATTCGATACGTCACGCATTTTTATCTGGGTCGCATTTTTCAGCATTATTAAATTTCATATGTACGTATCACAGTGTTTAAGTATACGGTTAATATCAGCTACGGATCGACACAAATAGCGGGTGTTTAGTGTCTTGAAGACGGAATTGGAAAAGTCGACTACCACGCGTTCACCTCATTACACCTACAAGTATCATAATATATGGTATATATTTATAAACATATACGGTAATGCACATTAGCACACATTACAACATAAGCCTTGGCGCAAGCACTGACTGGTAAGTACAAACATATATTATTGGGGGATAAATAAAAAGAACAATTGCGGGTTACGCAACAATACATATAATGTAACTCATTGTTTATGAGTTTCAAAAATGTAATTACGTACAATTTACTTTAAATATTTTATTTCTTCACACTTGTTCAAATATCATATTTAAAATCAATCATATTTAAACTTTTTCTTGTCTATTTACTGCTCCGCCATAACCTTTAAGAGCAAGAAAACCGAAAAATAGGAGTTTAAAATCCATAGTAGATAATGTTTCTTATTAAATTTAACCCACTTTCTTTTAATAATAATATAAAGAGATTTCTCTCTCTGCATCCCTAACCATCGGTAGCTTGGGTCCTGCCTCACCGCCGGCGGCATAATAGGTTTGAGTTTTTTATAATAATTACTTTATATATTGTACTCAAAAATCTCAAATTTAAGATGTTTAATTCAATAAATAATAATAATAATAAACACTTTATTGCACAAAAAATTATACAAAGGAAACAAAAATGTAATCAAAAGGTGGCCTTATTGCTTAAAAGAAATCAATCAAAAAGCTTAAACAGCCAACCATGAATCAGGGAATAATTAAAAAGATCTTCAAATTTTGTATTAGTAGATGTAAATATCGGAAACAAAATTAGTGGCTTATGAGTTGTTAAGAATTAAATGACAGGAAATTATTACAGATTTAGTTCCTAAAGGACTCTAACATACGAGCTCTCTTAATACTTCCTTAACCTTTTTTTTTAGCGATGGAAGTCCTCAGGCGTTGTGGGCCCCCTCAGGATCGAGTGTCGCATCTAAGAACCCTCGGCCTTTGCTCCCCTAGGTGCGGTAGAGGAGCCCTTCTCGGGGAGGAGTGCTCCTGCCGCCTTCCCCCTCCAACCTCCTCCTACCTACGTCACCCCCCGGCCATCCGGCTATCTGGGGTTTAGGCCACGCTATCTGACCCAAGGCCGCCTCCTTCGAGCGGGATCGACCATCTCCCGATCCCGTTCGGCGGCCTCCTTCTGGAAATACTTCCTTAACTTAAGCTATACGTTAATTGAACAAGGAAGTAACATTTTTTCTGCTTGATGTTAATGCGAGGGTGCAATTGCTACAAAAAAAATGCCATAAACTCAATGAGTTTATAGTATCTTAGAATTAAAGAAAAATAATATGAAAAAAATAATAATGGTATGACTCTTTTTTTAATATCTATACTCAACCATCTGTAGAAAGGCGAGAAAGCATCTCGAGTGCTTATCACCGACCAGTTAAATCAAAATTAGATATTCGATACCCATTTTGTTGGGAACACCTTCTTGAAATAAAATCCGGGCTGTTCCATTCAAATGAAAGGTTCCGACGGCCTTTGTTACCCGATAATACGAGAATTGTTAGGGATAAATTTATTTTCTGCATGACAGAAAGGTTTTTTCTATGTCTAGGCTCTCATTATGATTCGATTCTGTCACTAAAATCAATTGGCTTTGATGGACTTTTGATGATCTCAGAAAGATGACGTAGTATATGTATGAAGGCCAACATATGATTATTTTTTATTATGCTGTGTTTTCTGATTCTGGAGCTTTGTAAACACGTACAAAGAACTACAAATGTGTGTGTAAATACATGCTCCACACTGTGGATTATTTATTCTCTAGGAGGTAGACTCTGTACCAGGGTCGTATGCATGGGTACCTCCGTCTTACCTATTTCCGCCGCCAAACAGCAGGGTTCGCTTTGCTGTGTTCCGGCGTGAAGGGTAAGATAGGCAGTGAAATTACTGGGTACTGTGACTTTACATCTTATATCACAAGTTGGCAACGTATACACTGTGGTTCTTATGAGGTTTGCAGATTTGCTGCGAATCTCGTGGGAACCACATGTACTATAGGCGACTGTTACCACTTACCATCAGGTGGGCAGCCTGCTTGTTTGTCAACTTTAGCAATAAAAAAAAATATATATATAAACTCATTAATTAACAAACTAAAAAAAATACAATAAAAAATACTTGTTATCTTCAACAAGTTAATTATTCCAAAGGCGGACTTATATCTCAGAGGGTTTCCTCCAGCCAACCCCAGATGTTTTATGAGGTTTAAAAATTTGCGGGACACAGGATTAAAATAATATATAAATAAAACTGTTTTTAAAATAATAAAATCGTAATAAAGTTTTGTTTCTTACCGATTTCGTTGATTCTTTTTTTTTATTTATAATTCTTTCTAGATTTTATTTGAACTTTTAGTGTATATTAATTTGTATTTATTTAAGTCTTTTTGTTAAAGTTTTTGTTTAATGTGCATTTGCATTGTCTTGTTATATTTGCTATATCTCTACTTATATTGTAAACGTGAAAATTCGTATGGATGGATGTACGTTACTGTTTCACATAAAAACTACTGATTGGTTTTTTAAAATCTTGACAATAGTATAGCTTATATCAGAATAACATAGAGGTTACAATTTATAAAGTACAGTAAAAACTTACGCCACCCTAATATGAGCTATTCTGCGAATCCTGCGTGGACGAACGAATCGCGGAAATCAGTTGGTAATAATATAATACAATTCCTATCAAAATCAACATCTGAGAGATAATATTATTGATTTTTAATTGGACGTGATTGTTATTTTAGCGCACAACGTAAAGAAATATTCCTTTATATCCAAGTAAATAATTAATTAACTTCTAAATTCACGAGTAATTCCAAATCACCGAGTTGTTGCTACTTGAATCTTTGAATCGAAAGTTATTCCGCACCGATTTGTTTGCTTAAACAAAATTCGTCACCGCATAATATTTTACAAATGAATGGACATTGCAAAGCTTAATAACGAAGTTTATTTTCACTAAACTCCGTGGCTTGAGACTTTGCTAAACGTGTCGGGGCGACGTTTCGTAAATTACTTAACAAGTTTGATAAAAGTTCCCGGAATTATAAGGCTTAGTGTACACGAGTATAATTTCGTTGAAAATATTTGATCAGTATGTAACGCGTGCTTTAGGCAGTGGCCTACGAATCAGGTGGCTCGGGGTTTATACACTAATGTGTTTTTGTGTACGTATTTCGAATTTCATATTTATATTTATCTAACGCTCTTGCAAACGTCCTGAGGTAACCTACCTAGATCTGGCAAAAAAACAAAGGCATGTGAGTTGGTATGGTTGAGTCGCCCTAATGGTGACATTTTAAAGGTTGTATTCTTGCTTCTTTGTGCGAATTAATATGAGCTGTGATGATTTCAAATGATAACATGTGAACTGTTATTAACTTTAAGCACATATCAAAAAAGCCGAATGTAATTTTATAATTGCAACCGTGAAATAAATCGTTAACCTTACAATTATGCAAGTTACCATGTACATTTTGTTAGGGGAAAATTTTATATATAATCAACGTGCTGGGCCCTGTTATTGTTGTTTGTTAAATGTCATATCGAATTCTTACCCTGTTTTCCACTTACCCACTGAGTTCTTCTCTTCTCTTCAATATTCTCACTAGCACAGTTTAGGTACACTCACAATAAATAGAAATAAAAGTGCAAAAGGAGCGGGGCGCGCATAGGTCGGTCTGTAATTTTCGAGTCAGTCCAGCCAGCACGTTGCAACTAATTAATATCTACTAGGAAGCGCGTCCAGGCAAGAAGTGCGAAACAGGTTTTTGGCGTAAACACGTTTTGTCACCACCTTACACAACTTATGTTATGTCATTATACAACATAAGAGTGAGAACTCCTAACTTCTTGATACAGCCAGCATGTGTACCCTACGTCTTACACTCAACGGAACTCGCGAGTGGATTACATTTGACGAGTTAATTTTTAACTTGTTTAATTAAATTTTCTTTTGTACATAAATACAATTGACTTACGTATTCGTTGAGGTGGCTGACGTATTTGCAAGTTACGTGTTATGAAGTTTAATTTGAGATACGTTCAAGGATGAAATAAACGAAAGTTACAATGGTCATAGGTTTCTCAATGGGAAAAAATTCGTTTAGTTTAACAGACAGCGGTTGTAAATTAAAGGGCAAAAGTTATCTAGGTAGAGAACTCTTGGGCAAAATACTCTAGGCCGAGAAAATTAAATTTTGACACCCATCTATGGTTTTCTATTAACTATGGATAGGTATCCATAGTTATCTGTTGTTACTGTATATCTATTTATTTACTTAAGCTTTATGAACAATGGAGTACAATGGCGGACTTAATGCCTTAGGCATTTTCTACCAGTCAACCTTTAGGTGATGCAGAGATATAAAGAGGTAGATGTACAAAAAACAATAAAAAAGATGTTAATATATACATAGAAAATACCTATATATAACATTTATGAAAATCCTATTACATAAATAAAACATATCTACTATACTTTTATATTAATTGTGGGTCTTTGACAGTGAAATTACAAAAAAAAAAAACAATATCCAAAATAGCGATTTGATAGCCAGAGATCAGCAATTTAGCTCATAATTTATTTATGAACAAAAGTGTTACGCAAATCGTTAGTGTTTAGTTTGATAGTTGAAGAGTAATGACGACACTTACTAGTTAGGTTAAACTAGAAAATCATCAAAATGAGGACAACAAACTAAAGCACAAACTACGAGTATGTGGAGGAAAAGTATACAACAGGAAAAGTAAAAAAAAAAAACTATATGAAACAAGTAACATATGTTGTTAAGAAGAGTTGTTAATAGAGAAAAGACTTAGTTAATTTGTTTAACATAGTACAAAATGTATGTATAAATAGTTTATTAAGTTAAATATATCATAATGTATTATGTTGCTAGGAAAACTATAGACATGAGAACGGATGGGCGTGCAGGGAGAGGAAGATGGATGAACTGTGTAAATAATTATACATATGTTGAAGAAGGGGGCAAGTAATAGATGAGAGTGGAAGAAGAACACATATTGTGTCGACCCCAAATAAAATTGGGAACAGGGTATTATTGCTTCTATCTTTTATAAAATTATGAATCATTTTATAAAGACTGTAAGAATAGATACGTACACAATAAAAACATTATCAAAGAGTTCCTCAAACTAGATCGAATGAAGTTATTTATCACAGCACAGTTAATTTTCCCACTCAAATCTGTTTACGGTCCAATCAGCATTTAGAACGTGAGCTAATCACTGCTCTTCGCACAACGTAGCGCTTTGCTTGATTAATGCAGTGTCAATTCCACAACATACTCTACACCAATTTATTAAACTCACCAATCAGAGCACGTAGATTGCGTTTCAAACGAGACATGACGTGCAGCTGTCTCCTCCTGATTGGTACAAACCACTGTTCATTTTTAATTCAACTGTACTTGTTCAGTAGGATCGGCCCTCAAGCGAAATCGATTCAGTTTGCGGGTATCACGCAGTATTAGGAACTCCCATATGAATTTCCATTAGTTTTGACTAACTTTGATAGCTGGCTTAATAAAGTTTTTTAACGTACTAAGTCGTTTAACGATAAGCCAGCTAACAAGGAAAATTTAATCCTGTTTTTCTAAGTAGGACGATAGTCTGGCATGAAATATTAAATAGATATTTAAGTATCTTTGATTTTGTTGAATATACAAGGCTCTTGCCATTAAATATTTATAATACTATTATATATCTTAACTTTTTTATTACGTTTGATTACGACACTATATCTAATCTCGCCTGATGAGAAATCAAAATGAAGTCTAATGTGAAGCATGCCTATTCAATAGAAACCTATTCAATCACGGCTTGAAAAGTCCCAGGTTGTAATGTGGCGGGAACATATAGTATTTATACCATTTGCACTGATAAACTTATTACATACTTCCGCAGACTACATTAAAAATATAAATATTGACATTAACCAAGAATGAAAATAGTTTTTTTTTTTACTTTCCCTTTGTAATTTTGAGGTTATTAAAAGTTGGTCTTTTTAATGCCATTTTATTTAGTCATGTTCTAGTCTCTATCGAGATCGGCAACCGAAAGTCGACTACTGTATAAGTAAATTTACACTTACCGCTTAACCTTCGAATTTGATCCGACCTTTTGATGAGTGTGGTGTAAATATCAACCCCTGTGGGAGTACAAGCGCAATAACTGAAAGCGCTACATATTCAATCCCCAGTAAATTAGTTTCGCGGAGTTGGCGGTAAATTCATAAAATTATGAAACTTTAATTACTGCGCGCCAAATCTCCTTAGAGAATTCCACCTGCTTTTGAATACTAATTTATGCAAGCCGCAGCATACATGAATACTGCTTATACCGCAGCTATTAGAGTCGCTTTTACTATATCAACAATGAAACAAACTCACTCTTATTATATCTTATAGCTTATGCCAAGGATCATGCTTATAATATAATATACATGTAAGAGAGAAACAGAGAGAGATTAAAAAAACGCTTAAAAAGCAAAGATGTTGCTCACATACACACTCAGACTGCAACAATTTTTTATAGGTCATACAAAATATCTGTCCCGTGCGGGAAATGAACACGCGACCCTTTGCGTAGTAGTCGTTCACTCGACATTTATATACATATAAAAATATATATTTACCAAACTAGTGGCCCACCTCGGTTTCGCACGAGTCAAAAATATATTATAACGAATGACAATCAGGGCTAATGAAGTCTTCTAATGTGTAGTGAAAATATAAACCCAAAACTATAATACAATATGAAATGGTGAAAATTATATAATGGTGAATATATTCCGGCGGCAAAATATTTTATAATGTATTGAAAACTAAAAATAAATATATAAAAAAATATAATATATATTGCACATATTTGATCATTGATAACATAAATACATTATTAATCTAAAAATATATCTAAATACATAAAATATATCTTTTCTATGTGAATATAATGATTGCGCTAGGTTGTATTAAGAATGAGACTCAAAACTGCTTTTTTTATATACCACGATGGTGGCAAACAGGCCTACGGTCCGCCTGGTGGTAAGCGGTTACCGTAGCCTATGGACACTTGCCAAGGGTTCAACTTGCGCGTTGCCGACTCTTCAGAAACCTATTTACTCCCCTTTTGAAGAACACCATGCTGTAGCCTTGCGGAAAACCTCGGCAATTCCTTTGGAACCGCACTGTGCGAGACTGTCTACTCAAAACCAACAAACATGGCAAAAGGTCTACGACACAAAAAAGTTTGCTCTGAAACCTCTGGTATAGATGAAGACAATATAAGGTAGAGTTAACTTAGCAACTCACTATGCCGTTAATTCGCAATGTCACCCCAATAACGTTAATTCATAATGTCACCCCAATAAAGGAACTCTACGAAATAAAGCAATGAAGTGGAACTTTGCCCGTGTCCCGATATTCCCGGTTAAGTAACGCCCTGAAACGTCCTAAGCAAGGCGACTGCTGTTGACAGGAATAATTCCATTTGTCCCGCCTCCATCTCCCACAAGCACTGACGTATATCCTCCTTGTTTGCAAATTGATTGCTGTGACGCATCTTAAATGATTTTATGGTATTACGTTATTTGTTTATTGATTCTAATGTGAAAATGTAATCGTCAATTAGGATTTTCCAATCACTTTTGCACTTCAAAAATGTTGCGCAATTGATAGAACAAGTGAGACCTTGATAGTACAAGCAAGAAAACCAGCAAGGGCTATTTTTTTCTCCCTGCATTTTTACAATTAGAAGCTAACCTCATATAATTATTCTGAACCCTACGAAATACGCAAAAAAAGTGAGTACCGATACGTCATAAGCTAACCTATATAACTTGTAATAAACATGAGCAATAAAAAATTGTTCTCTAGAGTACGAACAACTATCACTATCAGATCAATTTTCCAATTCCAGAACAAATAACAATGTTCTTATTTGGCAATAATTGTAAACTAGGTGGTGCCCGCGACTTCGTCTGCACAGATGGTAAACTTTTATCAACTTATTCGACACTTATCGTCATATTTTGGACAATTTACATAATCCCTACTAATATTATAACCGCGAAAGTTTGTAAGTATGGATGGATGTTTGTTAATCTATCACGTTAAAATTGTTAAATGGATTTTAAGGAAACTTTACAATAATATATCTTATACATCAGAATAACATATAGGTTACAATTAATAAAATTATTGTATGTATTGTCAAAAATATGATGATAAGTAACAAGTAAGTAGCAAATCTACCATCTGTGCAGACGAACCACCGCGGGCACCAGTTAGTGTTGTTATTTAAGATAAAATATATATTTTTTTATATAAAAACTGTTATGAAAAGGGTAAGACAAGGTGGCAGCTAGTGTTTTACAAGCGTTGGTCTTAGCAAAGTCGACGATTTCGGGGATTCAAGAGCTGGCGTGCATTTTGGGTAAAAGCCTCTATACAACGTAGTAGTGGACGATATACATCGATGTTTTAAAAATACTCTATGTTTAGTAATGACGTATCGAATCAAACCGATGTATTGTTAAGTTAAACATCGAATATACATCGATGTTTTTCTTTCGGTTCATCGAAAAGGAAAACAATCATATGTACTATTCTCTCTCTACGGTCTAATAACTACATTCTAAGGGTCTAATTTTCAATTACATTATTTAGCACTCGCAACGTGTTTTGTCAAAAAGTGGAGTCACTGTTTGAAAAGGCAGACAATATTAGGCTTAAGGATTCTGTGTCCACTGCCTTAATTAATAAAAAAGTTATCCAATATTATAGAAGTCAGTGCAACTAATCCATAAAAAATATAAATGCAAATGGCTGACTGAATTGGCCCCGCCGCTATATTATATAATTTGTGTACCCGCCGTTTCTCTCTTACTTAGAGTTAGTTGCAGTTCCTGGCTACAAAAATCATATTATTTAAATTTTTGCATTCATTAATTACCTACTCAGCTTGAATAAAATTTCATTTTAAAATTTGCTGTGTAGTGTTGCTAATAATATTTATAAATCGAAGTGTTAAACTGAACACGTTTAGACCCATGTATTAAAAAAAATTACTAACGATGCAATAGCTTGTAGCAATGCTGTATCGAAAATCAATGATTTAATGAAGATTCATTTGCGTCAAATTAAAGAAAGCGAGTCAAACTCTGAAAAGTCTGATAAAAGTGTATATATTTTTGCATTTTCACATCACGATGACAACCTTTATTAAATAAAATTTAAATACAATAATTATGTATTGTATAACCAAATAAGTTCCCGGAGGCTTATATTGAAAACCAATATTCTGTCAGAATATAACAAGGGTTGAATGAGCAAAGCATTGTAAACAGTTAATAAATAAATGAGAATTCACCTCGGCATACTGTTATATTCGTTTATCAAACAATTTACATATTGGAGCTTTCGCATTAATGTTGAGCATCATCGAATATGTATTGCGGATGGCGTCAACGTCGGGGCTCTGGTTCGCGGTAAGGTAATCAGTTTCGAGGTCTTAGCCTCTTGTTCCAAAATTAAATATAAATCTAATTGTACTCAAGCAGAGATTAAAGTTTGACTGTCGTTTTGCGTCGTCGTTTACCAGTCCATATTGGCAGAGGACACGCAGACCGCGACATATTTTAAGCGACCCCCTAATCAATTAACGCAGGACCTTCTAGACCTGCAAGCGGCGGCGTCTGAGCCGTCGCCTCCCTTGTCTCCCCTTATTCGACAGCCTTCTGCTTCGCCACGAGTAGGTTCCCAGTCAATACAGGCCGGTCCCACTTTGGAGAACCGCGCCTCTTCTAGTGCTTATGCCCTCTCCATGGGGCAGCGCTAACCGTACCTCTCCCGAGGTGCGGCCCCCTTCCATATAAGGCAGTAGGGTGATTAGGACCAAAGGCTCAGGCTGAGTTTAGTCGGTAGGTCAGTTGGGTCGAGCCGCCTCGATTCACCAGGAGTCCGACATAATCAACGCATCCCTGCTTGCCTGTTGCGTTGGTATCCATGAGGATTCTCAGCCTCCTCTCCTGAGGAAAAAAAAATGCGTCGTTTTATTGCGTGTAAATTACACATGATTGCAATTTGACAATCTTTATATAATGAACTAACTTGAAGTTAGTGAGTTTGGGTGAACGAAATCTCCAGTACCACTAATCAGATTTCGAAGAAATATTTTGAAGAAAACTTACATTACTTTAGATGATTATAATATTCCTTGATACATATAATAAAAGGACGCTCAAATAAAAAAATACATATTGTACAGTTAGCAACACGTCAAGCTTTGCATTTGCATTAAAAAAAACCGTCGCTACTAGTAATAGTAATACTACAACGACATAAGAGTTTAATAATTTAAAAAAGATTTCGGTTATTAGATTGCATTTTGACATCTCTTGAAGTCTTCTCTGGCTATGTATATATATATCAATATGGGAAAAAACCTATCATACGGTTTCACGATTATCCCATATATCATATAGGTCAACTTTGGGGCTCGAAGCTGTAATGGAAATATTAGTTTAAGTGTAAATACTTTAAGTGGTATTCCTGACTTGACAAGTAATGTCAGGGGAGAGATAGAGTATTGTCGCGTTAAGATTGATTATGTATGTTTTTGCGTCACATTTATGCGCCTGTAAATACTTGCTTTTTATATATGGTCGTAATTTTTTGTTCAATGTCTTTTTCACGTATTTTGATGATCGCCTTTGGACTCTTATTATGTTATTAATAATAATGATTATTTAATCATGCCGTCAATGGTTCATTGTTTGAATTTAAGTAAAATAAGTTTATGTTTGAATAATACATAAAAAAATAATATAAAATAACCTAGTCAAAGTAAGCACAGTAATGAATACATTAATCACACACACATTGACGACCTCCGTAGCAGAGTGTTAGTACACCTGTTTCAAGGTGTCGCTATCTCTAAGGTCCACGGTTCGAGTTTTGGTGGGTGAAGATTTTTGTATGATGAAGGCGAGCATTGTACCATAGTCATGGTTAATCATAATATAATTACATATGTACATATAATAACACACACACACACCCACAGACATATATATATATATATATATATATATTATATATATATATATATATATATATATATATATATATATATGTCTATCTGTTGCCCTAGATCCCATGACACAAGCCTTACAGTGTTTATTTTGGGCCAGACAAATTGATGTGAAATATTTATTTATTTATTAAACGCTCGTATTCATCACAGAGATATCTGCTCCCAACAAACTCGAATCCTAAATCAATACAAAACACAAAAGTATTTTTATTTTATTCATAAAATCCTACTTATATACTTGTCATACATTCTCGAGCTCGTTAAATGTAAGAAAATACTGAAATTGGATCCAACGCGTACACCTTCACAGGAGCTCGTTGGCGGTTTTATCTCAGTAATTTACAGACGTGCCGTCATTAAGCGCGGCGAATTATATCATATTATTCGGAAGCCACGAGATTTGCTGGCTTTATCTAAAATGAACATTTCTTAGTCAAATTTTGTTGAACAATAAAGCGGTGGTGATAGTCTGGAACTAATAAACCTACCAATATTTAACATCATAATTCATGTACTTACTCGCATCGCATGCTTACGCAAAACTATAGCGTGAATTGTGTAAGGAAATATTTATAATCCCACCAAATCATACATTTTAAAAAGGAGAGCCAAGTTCAATACAAAAATTATGCTTCACTGTTGGCTGTGCCACAAAAAGAATGGAGATCTAAATGAGTGCCAAGTTCTATGAAATATCGAAGTATGTATTTATAGGAATAAAATAACATTATAAACAAGTATTAAACTGTTAGCTTTATTGGATAGGTATCAAATAACAATTGCTGTTATTTAAAAATGTGAGATCTTAAAGTAGGTTAGATTTGACTTGGTCAGTTCTTATTAGAATTAAAATATACTTTATAAAATGACAGATGTAATGAAAAGAGAGTCGAAAAGTTAAAGAGGTTTTGAGTTATAAAAGGGTCAAAAGTGTCACCAAGAGGTTCGTGTAATATTACCACTCGGCGCTGGCTAACCAATTCCTTTGCTCGAACTTGGCTTGACACGCTACCGCGTGTCTAGATTTACACAACTCAAAGAAGTTGACGACTCTACAAACGGACTATTCACAGTTCACACCTCTATTGCAATTCACAGTGCGATAATTGTAGTAGCTGAAGAATTTAAATCCTCCTCATTACCGCTGAAGCCAGTCATTACTGACTGAGTTTTCGCCGCAAAAACATCTGCTTTACAATTCAAATGCTAGTATCACCATGAGAAAGGAAACTTAAATATATATTTTTTTCAGTTATTCTCTTAACATTACTACTTGGGGTCTTTTACGGGTGTTACGTATCCCTACTAATATAAAAACACAAGGATAAATAATATAAGCAAACAAACAATAACACAAAAACACAGAAAGTATATAAGTATGGACAAATGTTTGTTACTCTTTTACATAAAAACTACTGAAGGATTTTAATGAAAAATATATGTGCTACGCTAGTATAAGTTACTCGAAATACTGATCATGCGCAGACAAAGTCACGGGCACCAGATAGTCTGAAAATAAAAAGTTTAGTGTGTGTTTATTTATTATCACAGGCCTACGATGTATATGTCACGGCATATAGTTTTATATAGCTTCACTTTGAGAATTAGTTCTTAGGAGACAAATTCCAAATCAGTTTTGCTGGCAAACGAACCCAGTGGATTTCTGTCGGTCAGGTATTCGCTAGATCGAATACCGACACCGAGCTGTTTGAACCAAATAGTAATACAGTGGGTGTAGGCAGTAAAGTTTTTTATTAAATTGTATATAGTTTTATTTATAAAAAATCTTGCAAATGATAGATGATTTACCTACTCTTAGAAAGTTACGTGAGAGGCTAAAAATTCTCATGAATACCAAGTTCCACGGTGATTATGTCAGACTCGAAACCGAATAAGGCGGCTCGCCAAGATAATCTAAAAACTAAACTCCTAGGCTATAAGAGCCGTCTAGGTATAACATGATGGCAACTGCCCCTCTATGAAAGAGAGACAATGCGGCGCCGAAGCGCAGAAGTATGAGCGAAATGATCCCGATCGTTACTCATGAGGTCGCTTCAGAAAGTGAAAGTGGATTCCAAAAGGGAGATTGAAAGAGTTTTTTTTACTGATGTAAGACACATAGTTTATTCTTAAAGCAACGTCTTTGTAATCTACAGATTAATAAGTATTTATAACATACAGGAAAGAGTTTTATATTTTTTTAATAAGGCAAAGAAATCATTGTAATTCCAACAGAGTTAATAGTGTAAGGGAGTGAGATTACACCACGCTGCACAACCCCCATTAAATTAACAAGAAAAGAAGTTAATAGAGCCTAAAAATCTTAAAAGTTATTACGTTTGCTTAAAAATAATATGGACACTTTTTTGTTTAGAAATGAATTTTATGTTGAAGCCATAATTACACTAAATATTGCCCCTTTCAACGCTACAGTCTCTTTCTATATTATTTTCATGAAAATTCTCGAAGATATCATCGGTAAATTTCATTCTTGTCTAAAACGATAAAAACTCATGGCCACCCTAGCCTTGAAGCGAAACAATGGACGATGGCACACCTCATTTGCCTCCCAAATACTTTGCAAGATACGAAGTTACGGGGCACACTAAGTTATTACCACTAACTTGGTATTCTTTTAATGTAACACGTATTAAAGAGAGGTAAATTTCGGGTAGTTTTTGTCAAAATCGCCAACTGCTCTGTGTTTATGTAAGCCGTCTGCTTCTGGGTAGTCATTCAGTACAGTATTTTATTGAATGACTTAGTATATCATATTATTCAAAGCAGTGATCATTGAGTATGTGAAATGGAACGATGTGAAACAGTAATTAACAATACCTGTATGTAGAATCGACCAACCCGCATTAGGCCAGCTTAATCACTCTGACTTAGTTAAGATAGTGTGCACAGTGATCACTGAATTTCTCGAAGATCACAAAGAGGTCGTGGTGGGAACAAATGATAGATAGATAGATAAAGCGTTTATAATTTTCTGCAAAATACACATAAATATCTACTAAAACAGTGGTAATAATTGAAAAAAACAAAACATACAGTCAAACACCATAAATATATGTATGCTGCAGACAGCAAAAGGTCAAGGCTTAGCTAAATATTTGCCTAATTTAGACAAATCAGTTTTACAAAATGAGCAGATAAAATGAATAAGTGAGAAAAAGAAAAAATAATACCAAAATAAGGAGCCGCATGAGGCCATAACTATCGTTGTCTCGATAAAATAATTATTTTAACATTTCAAGCGAGTACGAAATAAACTTTAAAGTACTTTCAATAAATATAATTATACTTATATAAAGTAAATATACAAATACAAAGACATGATACTGATACTGATATAAATGTATAAAGATGTAACAACTGAAAACAGCCGAGGTAGCTACCTCCAGATAGGTAGGTCACTCGATCCGACAGGGAAGAATCTGGAGCCTTCTTTTTGCTGTGTTCATCATATCAAATAGGTAGATTCGTGCCTCTCATCCTCCACAATATTTCAACCAGTATGAACAATGTCCAACATTCTTCAATTACTTGCTACACATTATCAAAACAATATAAGAAGCTTAAGCCAACGAGAAAAACGCAGAAAATCAACTACGATAATCCGCCATTCCATCTCTTGAGAGTTACAAGCATCTTTATAAATTTAAATAAGCCCAAACAAAACGCTATAATCCATCTGGGATACAGTTTTGAGTCCGTCATAACTCTATTGTAGGGTTGTCGACATCGAAACATTTGAGATCTTAATATTTTTTATTTGTGATAAAGACCGTTAAACAGAATTAAATATTGGAATATATATTGTCTTATTATATTTATTTTTTAACTTTCTCTGGATAGAAAATGACTCCTTGAGCTAAACAGGTAAAATAGAAATGTCCATGCAAGTTCATTAAACTATTTTGAGAAATAAGTGGTAAACCCATCACAGCTGCATGTTACGGATCTTGCTGCAAACGATACTCATGAACCTGAAAACATGATACATGTATCATGTAACATGAGTCATGTGACAAGTATCATGAGTTGCTCGTCTTTTCAGTTTGACGTCACTATAATATTAATTGGTTGAATGATGTTTATTTATATGTTTATACATTTAATTTAATTTGTTTATTTAAAACATAATAAATGAAAAAAATCGGTTGCTGTTTATGATATATGTGTTTATAATGTGGTATGTGTGTGATTATGTGTGCGATGTGTCGTGCCGAGGTCAAGTCTATCGCACTATTTTTGTTTTTTTAATCAGTGGATAACGTTGTTGGTTGCAGTACTGGCATGCATAGATATAGTAAACTAAATTATACTTTATATATTGTAACTGTTTGGTATCTCTTAATAAATAAATAAATAGGGAATAAGGAGATTTTTATATGTCTGAGACATACTACTTTTTTAATATCTGTGAAAGCCATTTGTTATAAAGCTAATCTATAAAGCTCGGATATATACCGTGACTTAACTTTAAACATCTGCCATGCAATTTACAAATAAAAAGCCATTTTGTAAGAAAAAGATGCGTGCAATTTTTCGCAATTGTAATCAACTGTAAATATATTTTTCTTTACTGATATATTTATTCTTTTAGTGTATTATGACGTGATACCAGTAAATTATTAATCTGAATTTTCATGCATTCTGTTATGCATGTGATAGATCCGAGTTAATTTAAAGTTTTAATAGAATATTTAATTTTAATGAACTATCAAGGTATGGTCTGTACATTAACTATATAATCGATTTTAGAATACGGACAGTTGTAAAATTACAACTATTTATATATATGTATATATATATATATGTATATATATATATATTATGTATCCAATAAATTTTTTATCATATCTATAAATATGACGCCCCTATCGTTTATATTTTGAAAACAGTTGTAGATTAATATTGATGAAATCCTGTGCAATCATGCAACTTTTTTAAATGACACAGCCATCTAGGGTTGACTGGAAGAAATCTCCTTTCTGGAAGAAACCGCCTTTAGACCAATTAACTTTATATCTGCTAGTATTTTTTTTAATTGAGACTTTGTTTTACTGATAAAAATAATAAAGAGTTTATATAAAATGTTTGAATATTTAGATGAGCTTTTGAAGAAAAGTAATGATAATGTTGCATTGTGTAATTGTAAAATTACAAGCCTGTTTCCGGTTGAATCTGTAGTGCAGATTCATTTCCGCCATTTTAGTTTTTATAAAACACCACTATTTTACTTGTACCGCGCCCTCTCCTAAGGAGTGATCCTTTCACATCAAGCCACAGAGTCATTAGGACCAAGGCTAAGGCTGAGTTTAGTCGATAAGTGACATTGGTCGAGCCGCCTTGATTGGTCTGGAGTTCGACATAACCACCATGATACTTGGTCGCGGTGATAGCCATGAGGGTCTCAGCCTCTCCACTCCTGAGGGAAAAAAAGCTCCAGAGGATTGTTGATTCTGTCATTGTTCACACATACATGCATTGATTCATGCATTCTATTATCTATGCGCAATCGTTTGATGCCCTCTTAACGCCCTGCACATACTTTTACTTATAGTTATGTAACTTGATAATTTCCAGGTATTGTCTAAATTTAATTAAATTCACAATAGCTTCGAAGATTCAGTATAACCGAATTGATAGTTGCTAGCGCTGTAAAACATCGAGTAATTCAGAATGTCATAAGGGTCTAAAGGGTTATTTGCACAGGGATCTATCTCGGAGTACTTATTTGTACTACACATATATCATCACTTATGTTTTTAATTTAATTTTTACCATAAAGATTATATGGTAAAAATCCCCATAGTCGGGCTGTCAAAACTTGACATTTTTACATGATTATCTTGTTAATTTTTTAATAGTCAAAATCCGGTGTCGCCTATTCTAAGGGCTCGTTAAGACTGTTCTTCTATAACACTCACATATTAACTAAAGATAATTAATTTCTAAAATGTTTCAAGCTTTTGTGATGGTAGGTACGTATTTTAAGTTTGTATAATCATACAAATTACCGAGACTTACCTGAAAACTCGTAGCTCGATCAATCAGTCCGTCACCACAGGGATAGAATAAAAAAAAGGGTGTAGAATAAAATTTCCACCTATTATGTTTCATTAAACAATTATATCGCAGCCCTATATTTTTAAATACGGCGACCATGCAAAAATGGTGAATTTTGAAAATCCGCAACAAATTATACAGCAGTCGTGTCGCTTCAGGATTACTTCCTTGACGAGGGCTGATGAGCAGCGTGCACGGATTACTCTTGTACATTAAACACACGAAAATACATTTTGACCTTGCTCTTGTATCCCTCTTGATAACGGTGATTTTCGTAATTCAAATGCTTTACTTGACGTGTTGATCACAGTACACAAACACGCCGCCGCTTAAGATAAGATGGTTTAAATTGTCCAACATTAAATCTGGTCGCGGCCTGAGATTAACTTTTTGTTAATTACCTTGATGGCTTGAGAAACACTTTCATTGGTTTAGTGTCCATTTTGATTTATAAATAGTAGACAAATATTCGGGCTTATGAAGTATCAAGTTGTCAGGTGATCAAATCGAGCTGTGGTTAACGCTAGTAGAAGGTCCTTGGAAGCGGTGAGTGTATAAGTGAATCATAAAATTAGTATACTGAAAATAATAGTAAACTTTTTATAAATATTTTATAGTTAAATATTACACAATTATTTCACTTTTATTCTAAAATAGCTTTCTGCCCGCGGCTTCGCCCGCGTGGATTTCGGGATTGGGTGTATAGAGGGTTAAGGGTCATAGCTTTTGCCCACGGCTACATATACGCGGAAGTCGGTTTATGGTGCGAAGATTTTATCGCGCTTCCCGTGGGACTATCCGTTTTTCCGAGATAAAAAATGCCGCAAAACTCCTCAAGAATCACTCTATCTATTGATGAAAACCGCATAAAAATCTGTGCAGTAGTTTTTGAGCGAAGCCTTTATTGCGCATCCCGTGGGATCTGTCGATTTTTCCGGGATAAAAAGTAGCCTATGTTACTCGGGGAGAATGTAGCTTTCCAAAGGTGAAAGAATTTTTGAAATCGGTCCAGTAGTTTAAGCGTGAAGAGGTAACAAACAAACAAATAAACAAACAAACACACTTTCGCATTTATAATATTAGTTGGGATGCATACCTTTAAAAGAACGGCCCAAAAACTCGGAGGGTGCACAGTGAAAAATAGAACAAAAAGAAAAAACAAATTAAATCAACACTTTAAAAGTAATCTGCTGAAAACTACGATAAGGTTTTTAACAAAACAGATGTAAAATATTTAATAAGTACTTAAATGTTACGACAACAGTATTTTTCTTGGCTATAGTCCATTGCTACAGAGCAGTAATCCATAAGATATAACTCTATATCTCTATATCTACAGAGGTCAGGAGTTCGATCTGAAATAATTCTTCAGATTTTTCTTGTTAGTCCGAAATTAGTACCTATCATGTACTAATTTCATAATAAATTTGACCATAGGGTACGAATATGGCGCTGTGGCGAGACCACAGCACAAAACTTCCAATCGAGAATTCGGAGGGTTTGAGGTCTATCCCTCCATTCAAGCCGTAGGACCCATATGGCCAAGGCTAAGGTTGAGTTTAGTTGGTAGATCACGTGTTCAAACCGCTCTGGCCATGTAGAGTCCGACATATATTTTATCATACACACCTATTTTTAACAATAAAATAGTAGTTAACACCACAAAAAAGGGACGCTATGATTCACGGATAATAGCACGAATATTGCTCTTCAACTTATCAATATTTACCATAAAATGATCGTAAGTCCCAAATTGATTGTTATAAAAGGAACATGAACGATCAAATACATTTACAATAATTTGTTCGTCTGAGTGGGAGATGAAACAACGACATACTCCTAGACTTCAGACGAGGGCATCTAAATAAAACTTGACTTAGTATAAATGGAGAATCTTCTTTACTTTAGGATTACTTGGAAATGTGTTATTATAATTATAATATTTTAGTAAGTTCATTAAATACGTAAAAAATATTATCACAATGTAGAAACATCGCAGTAATCAAAATAATTTAAGTACCTACATGAATACCCGACGCGAATTTTAGCATTTTGTTTTCAAAATAAAATAGAATTAGAATCGAAAATAACTGATTGTACAACACAACTTTATTTGGTTTGTTTAACAAAAAAAAAAAAATAGAGAACTAAAGAGTGGAGCGCAAAATGAAAATATTGTATATTTCAATGCTTATTACGTGTTTTAAGAGGCAAGACATTTTCAATTTGTATCTAAAAGAGGCAATGTATTATGCGCTACATGCTCTTTACGTAATTTCAATTGTTGTTGATATAATAATAAAATAACTGATTTTGCAACAGAGAAACACACCAATTAATAACATTCATTGTTTTAGCAATGAAAGGAAATGTTTTCGTTATCTCGTCGCACTTTTTTATGTAGTTTTGCAACTTAATAAGGGCATAATTAGGGTATTTTTTGTTTTCAAACGTTGGGTCTGTAACTAAATGAAATGACATTGAAAGAAGTGAATTTAGTGAAAAAGGGAGTGCCCTCTCCATGCACTTTCGTCATCTACGGAAATATAAATCTATGACATATGCATTTTTGTTATGAAAAATATTTAACAAAATTATCAAAGACATTGGCATCCAAAGGAAAATCCAAAATGCTAAAATCGGTATAAGCTAATCGGAAATACACATGAAGCCATAAAAATGTCTACTTACCTCCAAACTTCCGAACAGCGCCCCGATTCCGTCTTATTACAATTCCATTTGCTTCCCTCAAATCGAAACAAGCGAATACAACTTTGTCTCGATGCGCCCGTAATCGCTCGGAATCGAGTCAGCATCGCTAAATTGAGTAACTCAATTTGGCGCGCCGCCGTCGGCGACTTACCTCGCGTTCTTTTTTCAACATTTTTACAAACATGGCGGCTCAAATACATCCGGAGTTTCAGTTAACAAACCATTTAGAAATCTGTTCGTTTTTGCTTTATGTTATAACTTTAACCAATAATATTATATACAAATAAGAAGTAAATATCACGTTACCACTTCAAAACCATACAATTTCGACTAATTGTTGTAATATCATTTAGCATAGTTAATGGTGATAGCATTAAGATATTTCTCATTCGAATTCGGTTTGGCTAGCTCGATTCGATCTCTTTGATTCCGTACTTTCTGTATGATCTATTTCATTAATTTAAATAGCTTATCAAATATTAAAATATAATGCAGAGCAAAGATAGTTTTTAAACATCGTACATCATGAATATTATCCACTACAGATCTTTTCCCTTTTTTTTATTTTATTTCTTTTATTAATGTCTGGAAAATGCTTTACGCATACCCCGAGGCTCGGGAACACCGCGGGGTTATGTCGGACTCTCGACGCGCTTGGGGGCCGAGTGCCAGCCAAGCGCACGGCCTACCGACTGAAAACCAGACAATGCCCCTCAGGGACGACTTGGCCGGAGCGCATCAATCGTCGACGCATCCTCCCCCTCATCAGACGAGGAGAAAGACACGCCAAGGAGAGCAGCATCACTGCTTGACAAGGTCATGGGAACACTTACGTACACTTCCACGACCTCGTCTCGGCGTCATTGGCTCGCCTGCGGCGTGCCCCTCTCACCCCCCCGTTGTGCTGGGGGGGCCGTCGATCCCCCGGGACATCCAGGGGATCGTCGACTGACGGCGACCTTTGAGTAGCAGGAATCAGCCTTCCCGGGCCTGGTCCCTGCTGGTCACCGACAGGAGGAAGGAGGCGAGCGAACTCGCGCCTCCTTCGCCCTGCGCGCCTGAGGCGGCATGCCGGGGCCTCGGGATCCGCCTCCCTGGCCCGCTCCGCCGCCTCCTTCTGCGTCATGACATTACATATCTATTACCTAGTCAATAGGTTGGCTTCAAGGTCTGACTAGATATTATCAACTGTAACACAACTTACTTGAGAGTATGACCTGGATATAATTTTTTTAATTTTTATTATTTTAAAAGCAGCGAACATAAAATTTAAATGCCTCGTGTTTTTATAATACCCATGCGCCTTGGAAATCTTTATAGTAATATAGGTGAATACATAAAATATAACTTATCATTGTTTTATTTAATAAACAAGAGTGTATTAGGTCATTAACCGGAGACAGATAACCCGTGGACTCACATATTTTTACATATTATTTAATCATCGTGAAATATACCATATAAATTATATTTATATGGTACATTTTACGCTAACGGAGTTCATTCTCTTTAGTTTTATCTGTGGACTGAAACAGGAGTTTATTATTTTCATAAAGGTCTGTGATGCAAAAACAGTAAAGTCGATTTCTCTACCGATATGGAAGATTTATGATAATGGGTTTTATTGTATGTAATTATATGTAATTTAATTATGTAAGTATTAACATAAACCGTCACGGCTTTAGACTTGTCTTTTAAGTCGTGTCAGATTTCATGATCAGAGAGTAAATAGTTTTCTATTCTTTAAGCATACACAAATAAAACGATTTTTATTGTATCTCTAAATACATATCAACAATAATTACAAAATATCATTTTTTCATTTGAAATTCTCTAAACTTCTTCACAGCATTAATAATATCGTTAGCAAAGACCTGCGGCATTTCGAATGCCGCAAAATGGCCGCCCTCTTCCATCGGCGTCACACCGAGAAGGTTGGTGTACTTCCACCTTAGCATGAATTCTGGCAGGTATGCTATCTCATATTTCAATTGGAGACACCATGTGGGTACTGCCGTTGGTGTGCTGAAACATAGATTTGTATGATACTATGAAATGTGAACAAACTTTAGTACGAGTAGTTTGGTTATAATTATTTAGTAAGTCTTATAATTATTTAGCCATATAAATGTAAAAACCATCGCCACTCAAATCCGTCCCAATCAAGATTAGGTATTTCGAAGCGTCTCGCGAACTCATTGTATAGGTCACACGTCCAAAATACTGTGTTGACGCTACGACTAAGGGGCCATCCATAAATTACGTCACACGGTTAGGGGGAGGGAGGGGGTTGACGAAGTGTGACATTGTGTGACAAGGGGGTGGGAGGGATCTTAAATTTCGTGACGTCACATTTCAAAATCTATTATAAGCTAACTGTTAAAACACAAACTTTAAGTTATTACTATAAGTATGAAAAGTGCTGTAACTATTAACTTTTATTGTAAAGTCTGTATACTCTCATAAATAAATAAAGGAATAGTATCTTCTTCTATCTATTAATAGGGGTACTCCCGAAACGTACTATTTTTCTAATTGATTTTAGTAGGTGATTTTGAAAAATATAATAAGAAAATCATGAAATGACCATATACTTATTTAATATAAGTAATCATTTTTTGTTTTGTTAATTGATTTGATGTTAATTTTATTAAAATGAAAATAAAACTGATTTCGAAACCGCTTTTATCATTCAATAATTTCTATAATTTCAAAATTTGTGACGTCACACTAGGGGGGGGGAGTCTCACAAATGTGACTAGCTGTGACAAGGACGGGGGGAGGGGCAAAAAATCACGAAATTCGTGTGACGTAATTTATGGATGACCCCTAAGCGATTTTGATACTTTTCCCAAAATTTTTATATTTATATTTTTATGGAATATTTTGTTATTGCTATATATACATATCGTATATGAACACATTATATGACGATGATATTATAAATAGGATAGATGATATTGTTAAAAATAATGTTTATTAAATATTACTTAGTATGTTATTTAGCAAAAGACGGTTTTAGTTTTAAATTAAAAATAGCAAAGATTAATAACCAATTATATAGAAGTATAAATCATCATAAAACAGAATCAACTATTTGCCGAATTTCCATCAAATCGACCCAATGGGTTTGGTTTAGAAATAATAGATAAAAATAATATATAGAATATCTGTATATTATTTTTAATAACTATAATATAATAACTTTATAAAAAATATGAAATTCAAAATATATAATAGTTTAAAAGTCGCAAAATAAATTAGTTAATTTCGTGATCAAAACTGATAATTGACGTTCAACGGCACGATCACTAGATTCGATCGATGTTGGCGCGAAGAAATACGACATAGGTCCAACTCTGAGGAGCGCTCAAGCTGTAATGAATTCGGACGGCGGCAGGGATGCGTTGATTATGTCGGACTCCTGGTGAATCTCGACCTCGAGGTTCGACCCAACAGACCTACCGACTAAACTCAGCCTAAGCCTTTGGTCCTAATGACCCTACTTGCTTTTATTGACCTGTGCATCGCAATTTGTAGTAATTTTACAGTATGATTTATCGTTTTTATTAAAATAAGATAATAAATTCATGGTTAAGAAATATAACATATTTATTCCTCATAAAGTGACATTTATTCTGGTATAAATTTTATTAAGAAATACTATCGTATATAGAAGATATTCACAGTCAATTTAAAGCGATTTTCGTAGTTTTTTCCTTTTGTATAATATTTTTTTTCTATATTAAATCAATAATATATCAAAATTCCGAGGCCGCTACGTACTATATGACTATAGAAGAGATGAAACGATCATTTTTTAATTTCATTTATGTAGAACAGTAGTTCAATCCAGGAGCTCAAAAAAGTGCCTTCGCGCATTTTGATGAAAATGTTTCTCTACAATTTTGGGTTTTATTAAAAAGTTAAGCAAAATTTACAAAAAACGAGGCCGATACGAACTATGTCAATAGCTGTACTGCATTATTCATTAAGTTAAAATTGTTAATGTATCTTTGTTTCTGAGATCTAGAACGCCAAAATTGTCCATTTTACGCAAAAATCGCGTACGAGATTAATATGCCCGGTGCAGATTGGTCGACTTCACATACACCTTTAAATTTCTTCGCAGATTACCTCATGATGTTTTCCTTCACCGCAAGAGAGTTAGGTAAATGTACTCATGAAATTCGAAATACAAAAAAACACATTGTTACAAATAATGAGTTGTAGGTGATTTTCAGTCACGATTTTTAATCTATAACCATTGTATAGTCTTGTCCGTGAAACGAAATAAGTAGTGTATATGTTTGACATAGCAGTACAGAAAGGTGATCGCTCAACAACAGTGGTTGCTCAAGAGCAAAAATTGCTGGCTACCTGATTTTCAGTTGCATTACAAAAGTGCCGTTGTAGTTGCTTATCAATGTCGCGTTGTAAACAATAAAAGGAAGAGGACCCAAAATAGAACTTTGTGGGATATCGCTCATTACATAGTAAAACTGCTGAAAAACCTGAGACCATCCTGTTTTCCAATTTTTACCACCTGATTCCAGTCTCTTAAATAACTTTTAAATCTGACAAAATAAGATCACAATAAGTCAGTTTTAAGATAAAAAAAACCACACTAATAGAATCAAATGCACGAGATAAATTTTAAAATGCAGGAATCATAACCATGGCCTGCATCCTAACTACGATTATATTCTACGTAATATCAAACAGTGCGGTAAAGTTACCGCGATCCCTACGAGACTGATGTGAATGCTACTGTTATCCTCTACGTGCTTTACAAACTGCTTATACACAGCTATTTTCAAAATCATAGACAAGAATGTCATTACTATTCTTGATCTTAAATCACGCGGGATATATACTTTGAACAAAGTAGTTACAATAGCGACCCTCCAACAACTGGACGCTATACTTGAAGCCATTGATTAATTGACATTAGTGGCCTAATAGAAAGTATTTTAAGAAGCATTAGTTAAACTAAGTCTCGGCTAATGTACTCACATTCCATTTAGTTTGACTTAATAGATATAATACACTTAGTAATACTTTCTCCGGCAACTTTCTTATATACATACTAGTACGCAGTTTATTTTTACGGGAAATTATATTACATAGATTTTACAGGAAAATGTGATTATTTATCTGATCAGAGTCATTAAAATTAAGTGTGGATTAATTAATTGAGTGCGGGAGAAAGTCATCTGCCGGGCCTAGCATAAAAAAAGTGTCAATGTGAAACCATCTTAAACTCTCGTCTAGATCTATCTGCCATTCTTTTTTTTTTTTGTAACAAAATAGACAACATCGCTACAATTCTATTATACCAAATAATATAATAGTAATGTCACCGTGTCATAAAATGTAAAATGAGCATTAATAAAACTCACTTGTGCATTGCATTCTCCACAGGGAAATTCCGAACCCATTCCTTGTATATCCTCATCGATGTCGATATACTGCCTGTAACCCAGTATATCATAAAGTCGTCTATCAGATCATCAATATTGTATCGTCCCAGTCCTCCATCTACGTTGAACTTCTCATTAGGGTTGGTCCCAATGACAAACTTTTCTAGTAGGTACGACGCTAATGCAGCCGGAGAAGAACTTAAAGCAAGTCCTGAAAAAGGATTTTAAAAATTAAAACGTGTATTGCGGGAAGTCTAAATAATTATTGAATGTATGTATCCATCAGAAGTTAAGATTTTGTATAAAAAGTTTTGTGGTACTTTCAAAGAGTCTTACTCTTATTAAGAATAATTTAGACTTTTCATAGACTGTAATATTATTCGTCGTCACACCTATTCTGTGTAAACACAGGCTCATGCTTATTAAAATTTTAAACACTCACAGATCGTCATTTAATATAAGTATAATCTTAAGAGACACCAAATTTCAACTAAAAATGTTTGAACTCTGGTTTATTTTTATCAAATTTACGAAACATTTGACCTGAATGTTTTTTAAGTTCAAATACAAATTTTCTAAGTTCAAATACAAACTGGAAACCTAAACATAAAAAATAACTTATGGGAGTTTGCTACGCGGGAGAAAATTCCTCTGGAATTGCTCTGTACGGGACCATATAGGTTGCCGTGTATGAGCAAGAACTCCCTGTCGATAGCTGGTCAATTTCGATTTTTCTGAGCCGAATTTAAAGTAGAGATTTTAATGTCACGTGTGGGGCACGAAATGAAAGATGTGACCACAAATTGAAATTGTTGTCAATTTTAACATATTTTATGTGATCATGGTTTATAGTCAGGAAATGCATTTAAAATGGCTTTCTTACCTATTGTATCTGGCTTAGTGCACTGCAGATGCATATATCCCGTCTCCTCCATATAAAAACCAAGTCTTTCCGACAATGGGAACATTCTATTCGTAAACTTATCTTCGACCAGACTTGGCCAAAAGCTACCTAATGCCCAAACAAGTAAAGGCTTTGCGGCTAAGACCATAGCTAAGTTTGTATGGAAGCCTAGAACTTCGTTGGGAAATAATGTAGCCATGCTTGACCCAACGAGGAAGCCAAAATCACCACCTTGGACATAATACTGCTTGAAGCCCAATCTTTGCATTAAATTTCTCATCACAACCCCCATAACTGCTGGTGATAAGCCTGGTTTTGCGGCTGTCTGAAAATAATAAAATGCTTTACTAAGAAAAAGGTAAATCTTTCATTTGACTGAAATCATAAACGGGTACGATTTGAAAAAATATTTTTGTGTTATTGAAGGAAATCAGAGCTAAACAGTATTATGAGTTATCAATGAGGTATTTTTGGAGTGACAGATCCACAAAATTTCTAACACGGTCCATAGATGGCGTGTGAATTTCTATGTAAATTCAAGCAACATTTCACAGATTAAAAATTGCCACAGATTGATAGACCAATGAAATTAAAAAAATATTTATTTGTCTGCTCTTATTATAAATGTTCACAATACATCTCCAAATAATAAATGTGGTACATAAACTGAAGATTTTATTCTAGATAGACACCTAGTATTATTTAGAAGAACATTTGTGAAGAATCCACTATTACATTTTTATATTGTAAAAAAAAAACGTACATCAGAATATCCGAATCCAGGTAACTCTGGAACCACAACTTCGAACACGAAGTCATGATCAACTCGTGGTGTGATGAGGTGAGGTATAGCTTCATAAAACTCCTTGACTGATCCTGGCCATCCATGGAGCAGCAGTAAGGGAAGTACCTATAAAAAATATGAATTGTTTTCTTCTCACATGAAGTTAATGACAGTTGGTATTAAACTTTTTAACATATCACAAAAAATAAACATTTATTTTTGTTGCTATTATGACCACCGTAAATTATATTAAATGCTATTTCTGGCTTTCCTGTTGGTTCTTTCCAGTGCAAGGTATCCCGCCGTAAACTTATGAACCAATGGCGTGGCATCTTGGACGAGCAAAAGTGATTGTAAAAATTCTATTTAATAATTATATATATTTAATAATTAAGCGACTAACAAAAAGTTATAAGAGTGTGAAGTCTTTGACAAATTATATTATTTGTTTTTTAACTACTTCGATGCTTACTTGAATTTATAATTATTAAGCTAGCGCCATCGCTAATGAGAGTATACTTTTAATAATTAACAAATGCTGAAGGTCATTGTGGGGATGTTCAAGAAGAAAATCAAAATTAACTTTAGTAAATATGACTTAATAGAGAGCTCTTTTGAATCGTCCAAATTTTTTTTCCCTACCACCCATTCAGGACGTATTTTTTAGCTGATAAGAAGAATGGCCGCAAAAAACTTATCAGCTTTATCAAAAGTAATAACAACATATACAATAAATTATGTCGTTAAAATACAATGTACATTTGTGTTTAGAATTTATACGGGAAAACAAATATTTACACTTTATATGTAATATCTTTAATAAATCGCGTTCGCATCATTTAAATAATCATTGACTTTGTAATAGCCCTTACTCATTAGCGTCTTAACATGTACCTTGAACTTATGAAAAGGCAATTCAGCTACATTATGTGGAATTTTGTTATAAAAATTTATACATTTGCCCATAAACGAACCTCTAGTTTTTTGTAGCCTGTATTTGAAAATTAGTTTGAAATGTGTTACAATTTTTATACACATAAATTAAATTTTCATAAATATACTGGTCCGCTAAAGTCATTATATTAATCTCTTTAAATAAATTTGTAAGAGAATCCCTTTCTCGTTAATTATGTATAGCGCGGATTGCTCTTTTTTTGAAGAACAAAAATGCTTTCTATACTAGCAGGCGACCTCTTTAATAGTAAATCATAGGACATAACACTGTGAAAATAACTAAAGTAAATTAATCTTGCCGTTTCAACATCTGTAAGTTGTCTTATTTTTTTTACAGCACATATTTGATTGGGTCTCAATATGTGGATCCCATTGCAATGTATGTTATACCCTTAACCATTTGAATTTTAATGTTCAGAATTTTTACATAAACTTACCTTGACATTAGCTGCGACTTTTGGCTTCACACGCACATAATGTATACCCAACCCTTGTATATTCGTCTTGAAGTGGTCATACTGATTCAAGTACTTCAAACGCTCCTTGAAATTATATTTTGTGTTCCAATAATTAACAAACGTCTGAAACCATTCCACGTTCACGCCGTAAGTCCAAGCTGTGTTGTCCATATTCTTCGTCTTCTTCATGCGCTGGTAATCGCTTAGTCGACTTCGTAAGTCCTTTAGCATCTGAATTGAGATTGTTTATTTACATACATAAATATATGCCTCTTTCTAATGAGGGTAGGCAAAGATCACAGTTTTCCATTTGCTATGATCCAAATATACTGTACGATGTTTAGATTACGAAGACCTAACGATTTAATTGACATAAGACAACTTATTTTCACATTTTCGCTATCTATCACTAATTATCTCCTATCGCATATTTGATTAATTTATTATACTTATATCTAACTAGTGCCCGCGACTTCGTCTGCGCAAGATTAGTATTTCGAATAACTTATATGAGCGTAACGTATATCTTTATAAATTGTAGCCTGTTATTTTTATGTATAAGCTATATTATTGAATAGTTTCATTAAAATCCATTCAGTAGCATTTACGTGGTAACAAACATTCATCGATGCAATCTCGATCGAAAATCGACGACACGTTTAGCGCAGTGGTCGAGTAATCGGCTTCAGCGCAACGGGTCACGGGTTCAATTCCCGCACGGGACAGATATTTTATATGACCTACAAAAGTATTACTTACTATACTTAGCAAGTATATTAACTAATTTTTAACTTTAATACTTTTCTATTATCCACGGTACACGGGACGTACTACGGTCACATAAAGTGAACAGGAAAGGTTGGGTATGATATCAGGCGCCGAATATGATCGATTTTCAGAACCTCACTATTTTTTCGTATATGTATAGTATTTAAAATAATATTAGAGTGAGTTACGTGAAAGAGTGACAAACATCCATACTTACAAACTTTCACGCATATAATATTAGTAGGATTGAACGTCGCTCCGTCAGTTTTTTTTATACTTCAATAGTTACTGTTATTATTGATGGTGACGAACTCAACAAACACGTGAATATTTAAATAGGTTTTTCTGCTCTTAAGTGAAAAGTGATGTAACAAACACGACATTGTCATATGTATATGTTGAAACATAATGTCTTTGACTATGTTAAGTTTATAAGCTAAATAGAAGACTAAGAAGAATAAAACAACATTTATCACTTGACGGATTGTTATTTAATTGAAAACGGAGAAATGTTAGGTTTTATTTAATTTTCACTCACTTTTATTATTAATATTTATACTTACCATGTCACTAAACTCAATTTTGAATTGTTTTATTGAAGTATCCTGCAACCCTTTGGTGCTAGGGGGTCCCCACCATTCGTCAAGGTCCAAATTTGGCATCTCCGGTGCTCTCATTACATCATACACTTTGTATGACATATATGCGACGAATAACACTACGATTGTTGGTAATATAGCGCAACACTAGAAAAACAAAAACAATAGTCGTAAATATTTTCCATTATTCTTCTTCCTTTTTTGCTAGATGGATATTATATTAGATGGATAGTTTGTCTTTTAGATTTCGCACGCATCGAGTATGTATGTCACTTTCACAGGGCACTTTTGACAAGTGTTTCGTTAATCTGTCAAAACTATGATATTGTAATACAACTATGATTTTTGTATTTATATCGCATGTATTTACAATAACGTTGTGGTCTTGGCACTAAATATTTAATAGAATTTACTGTACAAAAGTTTAAAATAGTATGTTATTGCTGTTTGTTAAACAGTATTAAATGCTGTAGTGGATCATATTCCTCAACCCAGCCGACACAAGTTCATCTTGTGTGAAGGTCGAGTAAATAAACTTAAGCCTTATTCTTCTTCTTTATTTTGCCCTATCGGCGCAACATGTCTGCCTCCTCCACTCTCCTCTATCACTCGCCATTTCGACACTCACTCCCTTCTTCAACATATCAACATTCACACAGTCCATCCATCTTTTCTTCGGTCTTCCTCTCCCTATACGCCCATCAATGTTCATGTCCATAACTTTCCTAATCACCTACCGACCTATTAAGAAAATTAATTTAATTGATTTCAATAGTACAATATTCTACTGGAACGTCACGTACATGAAAACAAATATGTTTATTTTATCGTTTACATTTCTCCAACATCCTATCAAAACAGATTCAATGAATACGAATAATAAAACACTCACATTTAGAAAATAATAATACAGCTGTGAAAAGCAGCATGTACCAAGCACAAAGAGTTAAAAGTGTCGTAAATAGTGCACTAATTTGAAAAAAAAAACTTACCCTTAACTGAACAATCTAAGAAACAACATAAGCTCTGGAGAAATGCTAGCTTGTAGGCCACAACATACATAAAATTTCAAGGATTATGAAGCCAAGCATTATGACCTGCCTTCGAATTCGGAAAACCCAAATATTTTGAACAAACTTGTTAAATGTTCAATTGAACCTTTCCAAAATCATTACGAAACTAAAATCGAATGGCCTAGAGGTAGATGGTATCAATTACGATATAATTCTTCAAACTCCGGTTAGCGTATTCTTAAGAATAAAAATAAATCAAATTTGAACACCTACTTAGTATGCTTCCTTCGTCAAATGTTGTGAATATGTGTGATTGTTGTTGGGTGTATAGTTCTGTTGTTTTTGGAGTTATCTAGAGCATTCGACATTGTCAGTCGTAACTAATAAATTCAAAATTAGCATACTATCACTTAGACAATACATTAAATAATAGTAAATTAGTAATAATAGGAATATATAATGAAGTAAGGAAGGGTGTTTGATTTTAGGATAGTTTTTCTCAGTTTGTATCTCTTTTAATATAAATGTTACATACAAAAACCTTAATGGACAATGTTGTGAACATTTCTGTCATATTTATTAGATAAAATACTTAAGCGTTAGTGTAATAATGATACTTATTTTCTTATTTTTATTTTCTTTTCTTAGGAACACAAACAGTTATACTTAAATCTATAAATATTACAAAAAAAAATATTACAGAAACCAGTGAAGTGTTCACAGATAGTTAATAAAAAAAAACGGTCTGAGAGGTAAAAAATGAAAAGTAGCAATTAAACACACAAATTATAGCCAATTAAATACAAAAAAATAACTAAATTACAAATTAAATACTATTAAACTGGAAATTGGGGTAAAAGCAAATGAAATATTTAAGATAAACCTAGGGCTAGTATTTCAGACTTCAGTTGTGACTTAAATTGACCTATACTCAAATTGAAGTCCAAAATATCTACATTTGTAAAAAAATTATTGAATGCATTACACACACGGTATATGAATATGCTTCTTGCATATATGGTTTTGGTGGTTGGGACAATAAATGCGTCTCGACAGCGAGCACTAACACGGGGACATCTTAAAGTAATCACCCCTAAAAGGTTACGTGAGTCAATAATGTTGTGGATTACTTTATATAAGAAAACCTGATCTCGCAGTAATCGACGTGTTTCTAAAGAAGAAATCTGTGGTAAAGGTTGTTTTCTATATACTTATGATAATGTACCTAAATAAGATAACAATGCTATGAATCTTCTTGCTAATAAGAGATTTCCTTATTCCTGGAATCAGCACTGTTGCGACAAGGAATCCCTCAAGGATAAATTATGGCTTCTATCCTTTTTAATGTGCACAGCACCGACGATAACAAATGCTTTTGGCACTGTCAGATTCTTACGTTTGCTCTTGAATATAACTCGTGCGGGAATTGAACAAGTGAGCCATTGCGTAGAAGCCGGTCACTCGACCGCTATGCCAAAATATAGAAAACTATAAATGCGAAGTGACTTAAAGATTTAAATGGGTATATTATTATTCTGTTTATTTCTGTATATTCTGTATTATGTTTTAAATTTGCATTTTTGTTTGTGCATGAAATCATAAATTTATCTAGCATTTTTAAATAAAATTGAGAGCCACAAATATAACTGAAAATTACTATTTGAACTCACCCAGATTTCCACTCACAATATTATTTCACTCAACGTTACAATCAAATCACTTCACAGTTATGGAGTCCAAATAAAAACGAAATATTTTCCATACTCACACTTCTGAATTTACATTTCTTCTGCGTCGTTTTACTTTTGTTAGATTTACTTTTTTCCATGTTTTATTAAAAAATACCTTAATTAAAAAGTTACAATTTTATAATTTCTGCACTGTACCAAAAGACACCCGCGTGTCTTCGGTCACGATTAATACTATACTATGACAAAACACAAGGTGAGCGACCCGGGGAATTATGTAAACATGTAGATTAATCTTAGTTAACTTGTACAGAATTAATTAAGGTGTTTTAACAGGTTCTCAAATAAATATTTTTTTCGGATCATTGAATATCATTTTTGATTTGGTTATTCATGAGGACTGTTTTTGTTGTTTTTGTATTTTATTGGTGTAGTGAAAATTGGCTTAAGACCTGCGGACCTACAAACAAAAAAAAAATAAAGAAAAGGTTTCTAAAACGAAATTCCCAAATCCATTATATACGTTGTAATGGCGCAACCTTGATATCCGCGGAGAGCCATGTTGCCCGACTCGCGTATGACTACTGGGGTACAGAATTTCGACATACGAGTAGATAGACGTTGTAATGGCGCGACCTTGAAATCTGCAGGGAACCGTGTAGCCCGTCTCGCAAATGACCGCTGGGCTACAGAATTTCGACATACGAGTAGGTAGACGTTGTAATGGTGCGTTGTAAATTGTACGGATTATACTGGGTATATCCATTAATTAATAGTCACAGTAATTAATAGTCACGGAAATTTTTTCTAAGATTAAACCCTTAACATTAACCCCCTTCCCCCCTTTTCCCTTTTAAAAGGCCGACAACGCATCTGTGACTCCTCTGGTGTTGCGGGTGTCCATGGGTAACGGTTATTGCTTACCATCAGGTGATCCGTTTGCTCGTTTGCTGCCCTATCGTATAAAAAAAAAATAAAGAACACTTCAATATACGAAAAGAAATAGATATCTTGATTATTTTCAAAAGACTATATCAAAATTCGAAGAGATTCTAATGTTTATATTCATATATATCCAAGTCAATATTTTGTATGTCAAACGATGATTCGTTTAACATATAAAATATAGTGGTGATCCTTCAACGCCGTAAGTATATTGCCGACCTTTTAAATAAGAATACGCTTTAAATATAATATAGCCGAATTATTATGTACGAAAGTATATATTAAAATATTCAAAACATTAACAATTTTAGTTACCTTTATAATGAGTAGACATCAAATGAACCGCTGAGACACAGACACAAACATTGTGCATCGCATGTTATGTGGCGTGTGTCATCCATCGCAAAGTTCTGCGGTGCGGCGAAACGCTGTTTTCAGCGATGCGCAGCGTTGTTTTCGTAAAACAACGCTGTTTCCTAAACTCTGACGCAATACTTTGTGAACAAAGTTCAAAATGTCTCAAGTTGATAGATGAGACTAGTTTTTATCGATAATTTTTTTTTTAATATTTTGTTCGTAGATGTGATTATTTGTCGATTTCCGTCATTTTTAATATTCGATTATTAATTTGTTAACATGAAATATTATCACATTTGTATCTCTTCTAGTCTTATATATGGCGTATAAGAATATCGAAAGTGCCATATTATGTTGTTAAAGATCGATTTTAAATCCTTCAAAAGTAAGTATAATAAAATATTTTTTTATTATCTAAGGCTTAGATAATAAACTTATTGGCTTAGATTCTAAGCCGATAAGTATCGATTCATTATATAGCTAATTATTATAACTGTAAGAAATACAAATCACGTAACTATTATAACACTTTAAGAATTAATGATTTAACAAATCATCAAAAAGTTTTGTAGGACGGTAATTAACACTTTTGTTTTAGAACAGAGTGAATTAAATAACACGTATCACTTGTAGAGTTTACTCTTATAGTTTTAGGAAGAGTACGTACAAAGTGCACTAAAATATTTAGTCACACACTTTACATCAAGTTGTAAAAAAGAATTAAGTACTTAAATTCTTTGCACTGCGTAACAATAATGTCTGTGCTAAAGCTGTATAGGAATCACTAAATCTGGAATAACAGAGTTAAGAGGATCCATAAGTAATTGCAAATTAACACTATTGCAATAAAATATAATCTATAAATAAAAACAACCGCATGACAAGGTGATCTTCAACGTACGAGCCAGTAGACAGATAGATGACAACACACACATTCATACAAATTAATGAGATACATATTACACAGAAGAGACAAAATTTACAATCGAAATGGATGAGTGTGCAGCAGCAAGAACGAAGCATCAGAAAATCGGTGAACTTGTCTGATGACAAGATCATCGATTTTCAGCCGTCAACCAACGCACAACGACGCGCGCGCGTTTAGGGGCGCGGGAGGCAGGGGAACGTCTGGGCATGCGACGCTGGACTATCAGTCCTCTTTCTCCAAGTCGGCTATACACGTCTACGCCATCCTAGATACTGCCTGGGGTGGACCCACCAGAGTGGGTCGTGCGCCCTGGAAATGGCTCAGGTTGAAACGGGCGTCGCATTACTTACCATCTGCCCCGGACCTGAGTCAGCTAAGTATAGCAGGCGTGCCTGGCACAGCAGTCCCACTGACCAGGTGTAACCCTACCCAACCACACCTAACCCCCACCCATCCCACGCACCTAACCTCTACCCAAACTCCATTCCTGCTCCCAGTCTATCCACGGTGGCCCTCGCCGGGAGGGCAGTGGCCGCCCCCGGGCGGCGAAGGATGGCAAGCCTCCTAGGCTCGCGACTGCGAGCAGCATGTGGTTGATGTTCGCGGCCTCATCGTCAAAAAAGACTGATGGTGGGGGGGGGGGCAACCACCCGCGTGTTTGTGCCGTGCGCGGGGACCCGTAAGGGGGGATGCAGGAATCCTGGTGACTGAGCCGAAGGAGCGTCGGCAGTAGTACGCTCTTAGGCAACACTTCACTTTGGTCCGAATTTCCTCCAACACGGGCGGCCGAAGGCTAGCCACCTTCGGTCAATCGGCTGTGATATCCCGTCAGAGGGCTATCGGCGAGAGCTCCTACCCAGTGGGGGCAAACGACTTGTCGGCTTGTTCTCTGCTGAGAGGGGGGCTCTATATCTCAGGGTGAGTTCTAGCGTTTGTGTGCCTTTTGCCGCAACGTTCCCACTTGAGGGCTCCAAGGCGGGCGGAAACACCCTGAGACGAAATTTTATAACAACCTGCATGGATTCCCAAAACAAACCCAACCCCAAGGCTGCTTCTCGTGCTAGCACGACAGCGGCACCACCCACCACAACGGTTGCTCCTCGGATGCATAATCCGAGTGCAGCGCCCTCAAACACGTCGGCTGCTCCTGCGTCGTATAGCCACAGTGCAGCGCCGACCACACCACAAACAACGGCTACTCCTCGGGCTGGCAACCCAAGTCTGGACAATATAGGCCCACGTCCTGAGGATAGCCTAAACCTAACTGGCCTATCAGAGGCCATAAAGACGGTTGACAAGTTAACAACCGCCACTACCTCGACCGCAAATCCCTGGACAGTTGTGGCTCACAAGCGCCCTTGCAAAAGGAGTGCGGATGCTGCCGCCCACACCAGGACAAACACAAAACACACACAAGGGCCAAAGGGCCAACCGGAACGCAGTCGCCCCAAGGGAAGGCGCGCGAGAAGGGAAGCCCTGCAGCCTATAACCAGCACGACGACGGCCACCGCAGCTGTGGAAACACAGCGTGGACCTGTAGAAATACAGGGGTCGTCCGTGACACAAACACCACCACAAAGACCATCACCACCACCCCCCAACCAGCGGAGACGGAAACCGAGGGGTCGTCGAGGTCGGCGGACTGCTGCGGAGGCTCCACCTGCTCCAGCAAAGGAGAAACCTGGCGCTGGACAGAGTTCGGACGGGGCAGCTTCCACGAAGCGCTCTCGGCTGGACGAAACCCAGTCGCCCAGAGGGGATGCCAAACGCGCGAAAACCGACCCGAAGACCCGGCGGTCGGTGAGCTACGCGGATGCGAGTAACTCGCAGCTGAGAGTAGCAATTACCACCGTTCCGCCGAGGGACCTCTCGGCGGAGCAGGCAGAGTGGCTGAGGGAAACTATCGATGATAGGATCCTGCAGGCCATAATGTCTCCTCCGCATCCGAGCGCACGGGCTCCATCTTTCCGCGGTCGACCCTTTCTATTAGAGGGGGTCCTAGCGATGTGGTGTGAAGACACGAACGCCCTCAACTGGCTGGAGAAGGAGGTGAAACAAATAAATTCACCGATAGCCTAACACCAGTCTGGCTGTCATTAGACAGTCAGAAATGAAAAAGCGACTAAAAGCCGGGCTTCTGGTTCATACGCGCATCACCGACGCCGTGACATTGCAGAGAGTCCTTTGTGCCCAAAACCCGTGGTACAAAGTCGACTCCTGGCAGTGTTACGACATGACGGTGGACGACAAGGCGCAAGAACCGGATTCCAGGGAGAAGGTGGTGCACCTGATCCTTGGGATACCGGAGGACCAGAAGCAGAACATCTTGGCCAGGGACCGCCGTGTGGCTCACATGTCTGGTAGCGGATACATCCGCTTCTTCGCTCCGGAGGAAACGAAGGAACCAGATGAGCCACCGGCCACAAATCAAGCGGCAGGGTGTGCGCAGCCGAGGGAGACTTCTTCCCCGGTGCCCTCCACCTCGGCTCCCCAACATGGGTCGAGCCAGATGGAGATCGCCTCGCCGCCATCAGCAGGGGAGGGGGACACCAGCGACGAAGACGGAGTTCTGCGGAGCCCCTAACCTAAACGTCATACAGACCAACCTCCAGCACAAGCAGATAGCGGTGGCTTCGCTGCGTAGGGTGCTGGAGGAAAACAACAAGACCATCGCCTTGATCCAGGAACCCTGGATCAGAGAAACAACAGAATTTGCGGTCTGAACAACATCGGTGGTAAGTTACTGTTAAACACAACAGTGGAACGACCGAGAACTTGCATCTACATGCCTAACTCTATTAAACCAATTGTACTAAACCAATTCTGTTCCAGAGACTTAACTGCAGTAAAGCTCTTCACAGAAAACCAGACCACCCTTGTAATAGCCTCAGCGTACATGCCGAGCGAAGAGGACATACCTCCGAGGGAAGTGACGGAACTGATACGACACTGCGAGAACCACGGCTGGGAATTGATTGTTGCGGCGGATTGTAACGCACATCATCCACTGTGGGGAAGTAAGGACACCAACAAAAGAGGCGAGTCTCTAACCGAATACCTCTTCCAAACAAACCTACATATTATGAATACAGGCACAGAACCAACATTCGTAAACGTTAGGTATCAAACCATAATTGACATTACACTAGCAACACACACGGCAGCAAACCTTATAAAAGGTTGGCATGTATCAAGCGAACCCTCTTTCGCGGACCACCGACGGGTGTGCTTTGAACTACTCTACGAACTACCAAGCCCAGCTCCATATCGCAACCCCCGCAAAACAGATATAGCAGGGTATACTAAAATACTAACAAATACACTAGAAGAAACGAATACCAACGACCAAATGCTCAACACGAACTGCATTGAAGAGGAAGTAAAAATACTCACCTCGGCAATTGTCGGCAGTTACGAGTTGGCATGCCCGATGTCGATACCGAAAGACCTCAACAAGAACTCCTGGTGGGGCCAGAGCTTGAGAGGCTGCGGAAGAACCTCAGGGCTCTCTTCAATAGAGCCAAAAACACAAAATGTTCCGATGACTGGGACAGATATAAAAACGCGCAGAAACACTATAAAAAAAGAATCAGATTCCGGAGAACGGAAGCCTGGCAAAATTTCTGCAGCAGTATAAACTCAACAAACCAAGCCTCCAGGATAAAGAAAGTGCTGTCCAAGGCAAGCACAAACTTCCTTGGAAATATTAAAAAAGAAGACGGCACTTATACCAAATCGGAAGAAGAAACCAATACAGCGCTGTTGGAAACACACTTCCCAGGATGTCAGATCACACCAAACTGGGAATGGTCCGACGTGCATTGCAGTACCCCATCGAGTGAAGACTGGCAAGCCGCTAGTAAAGTGGTAACTGCGGACCGACTGGAATGGGCCATAAAAAGCTTTAGACCCTACAAATCCGCAGGACTGGACGGAATATTCCCAGCACTACTACAGTGGCAACCTAAACTAACAATAACACATTTACAACCAATATTTAAAGCATGCATTGCCTTTAAGTATATACCCAGACAATGGAGAGAAGCAAAAGTAGTATTCCTACCCAAACCAGGGAAAGAAGACTACACAGCAGCGAAATCCTTCAGACCAATAAGTCTAACATCTTTCCTTCTCAAGACACTAGAAAGATTGGTAGACCGATACCTCAGGGACGGAGCACTCCAAAGGAGACCTCTACATCCCCAACAGCATGCCTACAGGAAAGGCAGATCAACAGAGTCGGCACTACACATGGTGGTTCACAAAATAGAGTCGGCCATACACAATAAAGCATCAACCCTAGGTGTCTTCATAGACATTGAAGGAGCCTTCGACAAAACGATGCACAACAGCATAGACCACGCCCTTAGAAAATATGACATAGAACCAGCTATAAGAAAATGGACCACCGAGCTGGTAAGCAAGAGGGCGGTGCAGGTAGTGGGGAATAAAACCATCAGAGCAAAGGTGACAAGAGGATGCCCCCAAGGAGGTGTCCTATCCCCACTCCTGTGGAACATAGTAGTGGATAGCCTCCTACGGAAACTAAACAACAGAGGCTACACTACTATTGGTTATGCAGATGACCTAACAATATTGATAAATGGGACTGCAGAAAACATTTTATGTAAGGAAATGCGCACAGCCCTAATATTAGTAGAACAATGGTGCGATGAACACCAACTATCAGTAAATCCAAAGAAAACAGAACTTATACTTTTTACCAACAAAAGGAAGTTACCAGAACTACAACTACCAAAACTATTCAATACCAAACTCGCCCTGTCAACACAAGTCAAATATCTGGGCTTAATTTTAGATGACAAACTAAACTGGGCAAGCCATGTGGAATCAAAAACAAAGACGGCATGCCAGGCGTTTAACCAATGTAGGAGACTAGTCGGCAACAAATGGGGCCTTAACCCAAAAATCACACTTTGGTTATATACCGCAGTAATAAGACCCTGTATAACTTATGGATCATTAGTATGGTGGCCCAGAACACAACTAATCACAGCAAAAGCGAAACTACAAAAACTACAACGCTTAGCAACCATATCCACTACTGGATGTATGAAGACCACACCATCAGACTCCCTGGAATACCTCTTGCAACTAAGACCCTTAGACCTAGTAATACAAGAGGAGGCGAAATCAGCTGCTCTAAGACTGAGATCGCAGGGACTTTGGAAAAACAATACAGGAAAAACACATACGATAATCCTAGACTGGAGCACGAAAGACACTCCTCTTCTAGATGCACCCATGGATAGAATACCATGTCAACATATATTTGACAGGAAATACCATATCCAACTAACAGCAGAATGGAAAGATTATTCTAACATCCAAGAAGTTAGGATATACACCGACGGCTCCAAGACCATTTCTGGAACCGGGGCCGGCGTCTTTTCAAATGACCTAAACATCAAACTATCCATAACCTTAGATAAACGAAATACAATCTTCCAAGCAGAATGCATTGGCATCACCCGAGCGGCACAGGCGATTGCGGCCAGAGGTCTTACAAACTCAAACATAAAGATAATCTCGGATAGCGCATCGGCCTTACAGGCCCTCCAAAACAATACTATCAACTCTGTCCTCATACTGGAGTGTCATAATACGCTCCAAGCCATTGCAGATACAAACCGGGTAATCCTGCAGTGGATAAAAGGACACAGCAACTCACTCGGAAACGACGCGGCAGACGAGTTGGCAAAAAGAGGCTCCAACACGAAAGTGTATGGACCAGAACCCCTAATGCCTATTCCACAGGCAGAAGTAAAAGCCTGGCTGCGCAAGAGAACAGAGGAACTACACCTAAAAGAATGGACAACTAAGAAGGGGTGCAAGCGAACGAAGGAAGCAGTCCCGGTACCTTCCAAGAAGCTTGCCCGTTCCCTTATCAAACTAAAGAGAGACAAGATCCGAAAGGTCATAGCCACCATAACCGGACATTGCCTTTTAAACAAACACCTGTACACAATAGGTATAACAGACAGCCCCCTGTGCAGAGGGTGCATGGAGGCTGAGGAAACGCCACAACATGTTCTTATGGAATGTGCAAGTGTGGCCGACCAACGGGAGAAACTTCTCCATTCCCCGGCGTCCAGAAGCATGCAGCAGCCCACAGAGGCTGCTAGCGTTCTGGGAGGAGCTGGGATGGATGGAGTAGGAAGGAGGCAGGAGCCTTCTATCATACGCACAATGGCCCAATCGTGAGGCTAAGTGCGGTGGAGCCCAGCCAAACTAAACTAACTAACTATTACACAGAAGAGACAAAATTTACAATCGAAATGGATGAGTGTGCAGCAGCAAGAACGAAGCATCAGAAAATCGGTGAACTTGTCTGATGACAAGATCATCGATTTTCAGCCGTCAACCAACGCACAACGACGCGCTTGCGTCTCGGCTTGCAGTCTTTGCTGAGCTTGATGCTGAGCTGAATCTACATATAATATATATATATATATATATATATTATATATATATATATATATATATATATATAATATATATATATATATATATATATATATATATATACTAATCAGTTTTAATAATAAATATTGTTGCACAGATGTATTTCATGAAGAACATCAAACAAGTCATCATTCTTGACGTAATATTTGATATTTTCGACAACTTTGCGATGTCGCCAATACAACAAACATCGAAGCGCTTCAAAAAGCGATATTGTAACGTAGAACGTTTCGTGGATATTTTGGCAGATTTAACGTCTTCTATAAATTTGGAATACTGCACATCATTCTCTGTGTGTGTTCTTGTTTTGTGGTAATATGGCAATCATGAGTTTTGTTATTCCAAGATAAAGGATGTTATTCGCTGAATGTTAACAATACAATAAGTAGAATGTACATATCTTGGGTTTCAACCTAGCTTTTAAGGTACGATATAGATTTCCACGGGAAGGAGGAGGTCACATACCGATTGACTCAGATACTCACCGGGCACGGCTGCTTCGGTGAGTATCTGTGTCGAATAGGACGGGAGGGATCGACACATTGCCACCACTGCGCATCCAACCTCGGCCCAGCACACACTGTCGGAGTGCCCCGCGTGGGCCGCGTGGCGACCCGGGATGGACCACGCCCCTTCCGTGGCCGGGGGGCGTCGTCGGTGGAGGAGACCGGGGGAGGTAGTAGCCTCCCCGAGGAGGGCAACCCTCTAGACAGGGGAGCGGAGGCTGGGGGTTCCCGAAAGTGGCTTGATGTTCCCGGGGGCTCCCTACATGCCTGAGGAAGGCCATCACTGAGGTTTTTAGTGGGTAGGCCTCCCCCTTCTGGGGAGGAGAGCCCCACATAACCGCCGGCTCGCCACAGCCGGGGTATGCAATTTAATGCATTTTCCTCAGGGGAACAAAAAAGAAAAAAGGTACGATATAGATTGTTTTTGATTTTTTTAAATTGGCTGTAACCTGTTTTGTACGTATAAATAAATAAAAAATAATAAACACTGAATCTGTTCCAAAAAACTTGATTTCATAGTCTGTAGGTCTTCATTCACTGCCATTTTGAATTCGAACATATGAGTGCGCAAAAACAAGAAAGTACGTCTATTTTATATAACGGCAGAACGCGTACGAAGCTCAAAGCGCAAGGGCAAACGCGGATGTACTACGTGTGGCGTGGCGGGCGGCAGGGGCGCGCGACTTGCGTAAGCCAGGCGCCTGTTACTTGTTTCAACTTGTTTGCCATTAGTTTTATCCAACAGGGATTGTCTGGAACTAGTTCTAGCCGAAATGATATCGGGTAGACCTAGTTTTATCCAACAGGGAATGACTGGATCTAGTTGTAGCCGGCGTGATGAAGGCTAGACATAGTTTTATCCTAAAACAATCGGCTCGTACTAGCTTTAACCAAGAGTAAATGACTATACCTACATAGTTCTAACCGGCTAAAATTAGGTGCAGCCGCGCTTTGGGTTTTAGTCGTATGATCGAAACCACATTGATCGCCGTACCACCTCGCCTCCACGGACGCTGAACCTATTCCGGGAAGCGCTGCATGGCTGTAGGGCTTTAGGAAAGGGCCGAGCTTTGTCAGTAAACGTCTGAAAGGTATGCAGCGAGATAGCTCTCTAAGAATTCTCTTCCTATATATCGCATGATAGAGAAAATAAATACATTACGCAGTTCCGGTCCTTTAAAATAAAAATATCTAGCCACCCGCCCTGGCTTAGCACGGGTTCTATGCTGATACTAAATAAACTACAGAAAAACTGTGTTGCGGATTGGTCCAGGTATTATTATCGGATTTATTAGAAGTAAAACGACAAACTTCCGTTAAGCGCAAAAGTGTATATTTAAAGTAAGCAAAATGTTGGTAGAAAACTTAATATTATAAACCATTACAAATTCTATTAGCCATAGCAACAGTAGGCGTGTGGGAGTAAACAAACTGTGAACGTTTAATTTAATTGTTTGCAATGTAAGAAAAAAGATCTAATTAATTACAACATCACATTAGAAACCGCAAAAATAACAGTATTTCTCCACTATTCAATGGATGTTATTATACATACAAACCTTCCTCTTCAATCACTCTATCTATAAAACAAGCTGCATCAAAATCCGTTGCTTAGTTTTAAAGATTAAAGCATACATAGGGATATAGGGATAGAGAAAACCACTTTGTTTAATACTATCTAGTGATATTCTATAGTACTGAGTATTAGGTACTTTGTACTTATTAAGTATATAAATATAATTATCAATAATAAATTAAATTACTTATTCTTTGTTAATTAGGAGACATATGACGTCAGACGTCACAGCGCGACTGCTTCAATGTAAATTAGGGTCATGCTTTTCGTAGGTAGGTATCGATGCATGTGAGTTGCAGATGTTAATGTTAGTCTTGTTGCTTTGATATGATACGTTGTTAATCGAACGCGTACCTAAATGTAAATAGACTTGACATATTAAATCGTTCATATCGTGTGTATGCGTCATAGATTAATTATATGGGAAAATAGTACAGACCAGAATAGTAAAGAAATAAAGAAGTAGTAGAAGAAATGTACTCGGTTAATCCTACTAATATTATAAACGCGAAAATTCGTAAGTATGTATGTTTTTTAAACTTTCCTCTTATTTACTCGAAATACTAATTCTGAGCAAACAAAGTCGTGGGTACCAGCTAGTATTACATATATTGAGTCTCAGATTTTGTTTTGAAGACCTGTTATTGCTACATCGTAATTTATTAAATGAGTACTTGTGTTTATGAAAAGTCAAGTGTAACAATTTAACCCGGTGTGAATGAGGTGAGAAATTGTTACACCAGCTATGATGTGGGTATGATATACCCAAAATTTTGATGTAAAATTTTTGATACTATGATTGCGTAATTAGCATTAATGCTTAAGATATATTAATAATAGTAACTATTCAACAAGATTAGTAAATAAAATACGAACATTAAGTTAAGCAGCATTATTTTTTATTGAAATAACACAATATCTAAATTATTTTCGAAAAATACAAATTCAGGCAATTAATTTCTTTTGCCATAAAAATCTAACAAAATTCCAATTTTGGTAAATCAATATAACAATAGTGTCTTCTAATTATTATAAATAAAAAAGGAACTGAAAAGTCTTGTGAGATCATGTAATAAAGCACCAAAATTACACCTACAAATCAACACAATTCCATACCCCAGCCGCGGGTACGTATGTGTATTTGCCGTCGCCGCCGGTGCAACACTAAACTCGATACTGTACCTCACCCCTTGCATCTTTACCTCCAGCTACTGAAACAACAGGACTTGCATGGCAACAATAACATTAAAATATCTGCATTTAGAAACTTTTCGGGTATGATATACCCAACCTCACTCACGCCGGGTTAAAACATTTTGATAAGCTTCATAGAAGCTATGTTTGCCAGGGTTTAGGCAATGGACATAATGAGACTCAGGTTATAGTCTGATATCGTCTATTATGGTCTCCATTATAATAACTCACTTAATTAACTAAAACTAAGGCTTATATACAAATATGGTACGTGCGTATTTCTAGCTTACTCAGCACTCTTGAGATGATTATCTCAAGGAATGTTTAACCTCAATACGTGCACGTTCTCATGACCGGCACAGTACTCCCCCCTTTTTTAAAAAGAATAAAAAACAAAAGGTACACGCTAGGGGTAAACGAAAAAATATTCTACCTAAACTGAAAACTGACCTACATTATATATATTGCTGATCGTATAATAATGGTTGTTTCGCCTTGAAACGGAAATGCGCTGACGTTTGTTTTGATGCGTTGGTAGGTTGATTATACGTTCTTAACCTTGACACCCGCTGTGTGCTTGCTTATTTGACAACGACTTAGAAAATTTATGTTAATCAGCATTTTTGAAGCGAACTACGGGTTTGACTGTCCTTCCTGATCTTGTAACAAACGTGCTTTTTTCTTCACTTGGAGGCACGTTTCTTAACTTCGTTGTTGATGAGAAAATTCTTGTTTTAATCTCAGTCTGGCGTATTCCTTGGCTCGTTATATGATAACCTAAGAAATTTATTTCGCTCTTGAGGAATTCACATTTTTCAAGATTAGGAGTTATTCCATTCTCCTGTAACTGTTGATAATCTCAACATGGTCCCCATTCACTATTCTTTTTCTTGACCATGTTTAAGGTTAGCTCATGGGCTATTTGATGAGCGGCGATTAATGCCTAGCTCAATCATACTTTGAAATTCTCTTCTGGAGGTAATGGTCAATTTGATCAGGGTTGCAGGCGTTGTCAGCTCAGTTACCCTGTCAATAAATTTCCGACCCGCTATTTCAACTAATTAGCATATTCTCCAAAAAATCTGCTCCAATAATTAGTTGCGTCGTATCGGCGATGACGAAATTCTATATAAATTTCTTCGTAGTCTCAAGATTCTTATAAATATTTGCTCCCGTGTCAATCAAAAATCTCTTACCACTTTTTCAGTCGGTAGTGAGGCGTTTGGACGGGTGAATAGCACGGATATTTGTCATACTCGTAGTGTGCGTTTCATTTAGTTTCCCTTGAGTTAAATTTTATTTCCAATCACATGGTTCGATACATTTTTTTTTGCTTAATTTCCGTAATTATTGTGATAGAAACTGTAGTATTTTCTTTCCCGACTGCTTGCTCTTGAACTTGATCTTGATGGGAAATGCTGACGATTAAAATAACGCTGAGTGCTGCGTCTCTGCGATTGCGCTGAATTGCACTTAGTTCCAATTGCATTTTTGCTAACTGTGTTAATATGCATGTTGCTGCGCCTTGGTCGGTTTTGTTTATATTTTTGTTTACAGCTGATACCTTGGTAATATATGTAAGTTTTGAATTGTTGTAGTTTTGTCAGCGATCTGGCTTATTTTGTCGATATCCATGTTTTGTGACAGATAAAACTGTGGTAACTGATGGTGATAAAAAGGTACGTCACCAATTTTTCCTTTTTCAAAAACTTGCATCTTACGTAAACGTTGTGATGACTTTTGATCGTGGATGCAAGTGATGGTGGTAGAGGTCACTAACTTATGGTTCTTCCTTAAGTAATTGTAGAGTCCTTCCTGTTGTCAATTGTAGAGTAAGAGCCGTATTGTAGTTGAGAGTCCACTTTGCCATAGTTTTGTTTCCGTCGGGACCGTTGTTAAAGAATTGGGTTACCATTTTTCCATGTCTTCTGTTCGTCGGTTTTTGTTGTTAACGTCGATTTTATCATGTTTTCTGTTTGTCGGGTCCATTGTTCCAGTCGGGTTCTGAAATATCTTCTGTGCGTCGGGTCCTCTGATCGGGTTTGCCATATCTTCTGAGCGTCGGGGTCCTTGTAGTCCGAGTCACCAATTTGCCATTGTTTACTTCGTGTTGCGTTTGTCGGGGTCACCAATTTGCCAGTGTTTAGGCAATAGACATAATGAGACTCAGGTTATAGTCTGATATCGTCTATTATGGTCTCCATTATAATAACTCACTTAATTAACTAAAACTAAGGCTTATATACAAATATGGTACGTGCGTATTTCTAGCTTACTCAGCACTCTTGAGATGATTATCTCAAGGAATGTTTAACCTCAATACGTGCACGTTCTCATGACCGGCACACTATGCATCAGCATAGCTCTGCATCTGCCGGTATCAACCGGCAGAGTTGCTAATCCAGAACGGTCACAAAGATGAATATTAAAACAAATATAAGAACTTTTTTCAATTTATTATCTAGTAATCAAAGGAATTCATGAAATTTATAAAACTGGTAATAGCATCTAATTTAAATTACATAGAGAACAAATAGGCAATAACGTAAAACTAATAGGCAATAAATAACATTCAGAAATACAATTACAATTTTTGTTTTAACTCGTAAATATAGCTCCAATAAGACTCATCGAGAAAAAAATAAAAAATCGTAGAATATGCTTATCAGCTATATTCATGTTTAGATATAATGAGTTAAATTTGATATTAATTAATTGTAATTGTTGTATAAGTTAACATTTTTAAACTCATGTCAAATATTAACAAAATAAATCGCATATGTAGATAATAGACATTATTAACACGATAAATAAAAACTGTCTTTTATTTGACGATATATTCTATTTTATTTTTTATCTCTGTGGCACTACTATACTCAAGGTGCTACTACTATACAAACAAAATTACAATTCAGCAAAACATTTAGATATCAAAACTTTATTTCAATTTACAAATTCAGGATTTATTTAAACATGCTCATTAAACGAAATAAAACGATTAACTGCCAAGAACACGTCATCTGCGAAAATTTCTGGTAATTCAAGAGCGGCGAAATGCCCACCAAAGCTCAGGGTCGTGGTACCAAGGAGGTTCAGGTATTTCCATTTCAGCATGAACTCTGGTACGAAGACAATCTCATGTTTCAACCTCATTGCCCACACAGGAACTCTTGTTGGTATGCTAGAAAGAAAATTAATATGCATAAATTTTAGTCTTCTTATTCTCTTCTCAGTGCAATAATCGTAAAACGTGTCTTCGTGATGTGGGATAACTGGACTATAAGTCGTAAATTGTCCTTTGACAAAATTATCCAAACCAAAAGTATCCTCTCCAGTCCTCTACAGAACTTACGTCCCATGGGAACAGGCAGAGATAACAATTTTCCACTTGCTAGCTTTCTCGACTTTCATTAACTTTCATAAGTTAAATAAAATTGTTTAATGATTAAGCATTTTTATTTATATTAAATAAATAAATATTGCTTAAATTTACACCAACTAGCCTGGCCCTAAGTAAGCTATGTAAGGCTTGTGTTATGGGTTCTAGAGAAACGGATAGACATACATATATTATACATATATAAATATATATTTTTGATAGAAATATAATATTGATAATCATGACTAAGGTACAAATGCTCGCATTCATCGCACAAGCATTTGCCCCCACCGGGACTCGAACCAGGGACCTCAGAGATAGCGACACCTTGAAACCGGTATACTAACCACTCGACTACGGAGCTCAACGATTGTTAATATAAAATGGACTTTGAGAAAAGTTTTAACACTTTAAAAATTAAACTTACAGTTAAATAATTTCTTTTTCATCCCACCACCTCGGAAAGTGTAATTTTGCGCTTCGAAATCTGGCTGGAAAATTCTATTTTATTCGCTTGAGCGGCAAAGTAGATTTGAATTTAGAACATCACATATAATGAGTACTCAATATAATTGTAAATTCAAAACGTCATTAAACCTATTTAATGTAACCTCTATGGTGCCAAATTTATGATTAGAACTTTTTAAATTGTAAAAAAAATTAAATTTGGAACCTTCTTGGTTTCTTTGTTTTATTTGCGTGCTTCGCGCCATTCTAGTTTTTCACGTTTTATTGCTTAATATAATTTGTCATTATAAATTGTTTTCTTTTTCATTTTGTCATTTCCTCGCTGAGGTGGGATGAAAAGTTACGTATTGCACTCGAGTGGAAAGATTTTTCACCTTGTGCTCGTTTGTTTCCCTCGCTGACGCTCAGGATTCTAATTTAGAATCACTCGCTGCGCTCGTGATTCAACTTTAGAATCCTTCGCTTGCTCGGTCATCCAAATCGAGCACGCGGTTAAAAAGGAACTTTCCACTCTTGTATAATAAATAACTATTATTAATATTTCGAGAGCTATACCCTAGCTTCCTCGATCTTCATTAGTACGCTCGTCGATTACAGGTACTCTTGAGTGGCCCATAAGTCGCTCAAAAATATATATTTCCCTTTAAATATTTTTCTCTCTCGTACTTTATTTTTTACTTGTTTATTATAATTTAAACCAAAAATACAATTAATTGGATGCACTTCTTCTTATACTATGATAAAGCAACCATGATTATGGTTCCATATTAAAATACGGAAAACGTTTTCGTCTTCTATAATGTTAATTAATGGGGATGATGTTATCTGTAGGGTCAATTAGTAGAATTAACAAAGCTTATCCATTCTTTATCTATCATAAATGCAGAGGCGCATACGTTTTAATCTGTCAGACTGTAAATTGAGGATGTATTTTAAATTCATTCATTATAACAAAACACAAACAGACGTTAAAAGTTATTTTTCTTTCTGCGGTTTCGACCATATTATATCCTATAAAATTTACCAATGGGATAATATATCTTGCTGTGGAAAAATGATCCTATTTTCTAACCAGGGTCAAAATTATCCTAAAATAATCGAAAGTACTTACATATTAACACTATCTTCCAACTCTGAATAGCGTATCCTTTCCTTGTACAGCCTGATAGACGTTGTAATACTGCTAGTGGCCCAATATATCATAATGTTATCTAATAAATCGTCAAAATTTATGTTTTCTAGCCCTCCAGTATATAAATATTTGTTATTTGAATTAGTACCTATCACAAACTTTTCCAAGATATACGCTGCTAATCCTGCTGGGGAGTCGTTCAGGGCGGTTCCTGTAAAAGAAGAAATGTATCATTTCAATTACTAAATTAGTAATCTAACAATAAACCGAATGACAAAACACTCATTTGAAATATGAAGGCTATTATTTAAGACGAGAATAAACCACAATTAAACACAGGAGTAAGTCATTAATAGCAGACTTGGTAGGTTGGTACAATTGTAAACATGCATATAATAAAACAATAAATACCAATATTTAAAAATAGAATATATTTGTACAGAACCTCACTCCGATTATAACGTTTAAGGATTAGTATTTCCAGTAGCTTATATTAAGCGTGGCATAGAAAAGAACTAATAATTTTTAATTAGTTTTTGAGTCGCATTTGAAAAATATACTCTGACAATTATCTAGTCTAACATATGATACGAAATACGGTAACTAAGCACTTATCTTTATAAATGGTAGATTATGTGTTATTGTGATGTAAAGGCTAAATTATTTTTAAGTTTCATTAAAATCCATTTAGTAATTTTTACGTGAAAGAGTATCAAACATCTATTAATACTAACAAACTATCACGTTTATCACATTAGTATATAGGTATTCTCAGACCTTTCGAAATACATAAATCACTGATATTGTTTTATCCTTCTTTCTAAATCTGGATTTAATAATTTTATGTCAAGTTTGGGAACTTCCAATTACAGATTAAGTACTTATTACTCCAACATTTAATAAGAGAGATATCGAAGCTATAAAGGAATTCAGGACCAAATACACAAAATATTGTTCCATCGAATATCATGCGGGTATTACTTTTGGTAATAAAATCCAAAACAAATTTGATACTAGTGATTACAGAAGAAGCGAATGAGTTTTATTTTACTGAAAGATGAAAAAAGTATTGTTTCCAATAATTTTTATATTAAAAGATAATAAATTGATTTCGATCGGTCGTTACATCATTTTGAAACAGCATCGTAATCTACTCTAAGATCGTAATGAACAATTTTGTCGAAAAATACGGTAATTATCGTTCCAAACGTTTGATCATCCAATCACATATTATAATTTTTTATTATTTACTTTTTATTGACAGATTGTAGATATTTTTTTTTATTTATTCAATAAACCAATAATATATAGTTAACCTAGTTTGTGTCACTCAAAAATATTTCATCAAAAGTATGTCACTAGCTGAAGTCCGCCACTTCGTCTGCGCAGGATTAGTATTTAAAGTACCTTAAATTAGTGTGGCGTAGAAAAGAACTAGAATTATTACATTATTCACTATTTAAGATAAACATTTTCATCATACAATACATATTTCTAACTGGCGTTTTTGGCAGCGTACGCCAGAATAGCTCGCAAATGGTTTTTTTTCCTACTAACTTGACACTTATAATTGTATTTTTCACAATTTAGGTAATAGAAGACGAAGGTTCGTAAGTATGGATGGATATTTGTTACTTAATCGATCAATGAAACTTACAATAATATAGCTTATACATCAAAAAAACACAGACTGCAATTTATCAAAATATGACCATAAATAGACGAAGTTGCGGGCCCAGCTAGTTAAAAGATTACTGGATTAAATACTATCAGATTAATATAACTAGGGTTAATCTAATCCAAAGATAGTATAATTAAAATCGCTAAAGCAAACCATACCTATTGTATCCGGTTTTGTAGACTGCAGGTGATAATAACCAAACTCCTCCAAATAGAAGGATATTTTTGATGACAACGGATACAACCTATCTGTGTAATCACTTTCCACCAGACTTGGCCAAATTGACCCCAAAATCCAAGTTATAATTGTACTCTTCCTTAAAACCAGAGCCAAATTTGTGTGCAGACCCAGGACTTCATCAGGGAACAGTGTAGCTAAGTGTGATCCAACAACGAATCCAAAATCTCCACCTTGCACATAGTATTGCTTAAAGCCAAGTCTGTGCATAAGGTTCCTCATGATAACAGCTATAGGTACTGTTGATAAGCCGGATCTTTCTGTTGCCTGTAATGGTGAAAGTGATAAGTAAGATGAGATAAATATATTTACATTCATATATTAAATAATGATAAATATATTTACGTTAACCCTTTTGAATATCAATGAAGCTACGACATCACAATCATACTACCGGAGATCTTGTACACAAAAGAAACAATAAGGAAGTTATTTTCTTTATTGCAATAGTGATTTCTACAAACAAATGTAAATAGTGAAATTTTGTAGGAAAAAATAGGGGATTACGTTTGTGTAGAAAATATTTAATATATTATACAAAACATTGGAAACGAATCAAATTAATAAAATGTTATACTAGCTAATTTTCTTTATGTCAAAATAAGAAAAGCTAATGAAGAAATTCGACCCATTATGGCAATCCACAATGTAAAAAAAATGTAATGTTGAATCAAATGTAGCGTTACCAAATGATCAAAAAAAAAAAACAAATCTTTATTTACTCCACATATCTTTAATAATTAAGACACATACTTACATCAGAATAACCAAAACCAGGAAGGCTCGGGATGATCAGTTCAAAGACAAAATTGAAGTCACTGCGAGGTGTTGTCAGCATGGGTATTGCTTCGTAGAACTCGCGCACCGACCCTGGCCAGCCATGCAATAGTAATAGTGGAAGTACCTGATAAGTAAACTAATATTAAAGAACCGTTTTTTTATTTATGTAAAAATAATCTGATGTACCCAAGTTTTGTATAAATTTTTTTAGTTTTCTTTTTTATGTCAGGACAGGAGAGGCTGAGCATCCTCGTAGATACAACCGCAACCAATGACGCGGTGATTATGCCGGAGTCCAGACCGATCGGGGCAGCGCGACTGGTGTGACCTACCGATCAACCTCAGCCTAAACTTTGCTCTTAATGACTGTAGATTATAGTGAGAGCGATCGCTCTACAGGAGAGGTTACGGTTCAGGTTTATCAACTCTTCTAGCAGATTGTACTCCTACCTAACCTCTAAACTACCTAAAACCAGGCATTTCTTATCATTTTTTTTTTAATTATTCGACTCTCATGAAGTAATTACGATATAGTTAATAGTCATCTAGAAGCATGTCTATGAATGATATAAATAGTTCTGGTCCATATGATACATATCTATTAACTCCAGGGCATTTCCTGATAGGAGAACCATTAGTGTGTATTGCCGATTTGAATAGTTATTTAAATTCTATACGACTACGACTAGTGACAATTTATTCAAAAAATGTTTCAAGGATTTTGGCATAGATGATCTCAAGAGTATTTATCTAACTTAATTGATAGATACAATGGAATCATTAAGTCCCAGAACCTAAAATAGGCTAATTGATGCTGGTTGAAAGAAGACAACTTGCCTGCAAGCCGTTGGCTTTTTGGGGCTTATTATAGAAAAATACCTGGGTAGTGATAATGTTACCCGCATTACCTTACGTACTAAGACTATTACTATTAAAAAACCAACATCTAAATGTGTTTTACTTATAGAAGATAGTTAATAACTTATTTAATTATGAGATTTCTAAAATACTGTTAAAACTGAAGGTAGTCGAACATTTTGTTCATTAAGTGTTCTTGCAAAATGTTATCATTTTGTGTTTAAGTACCTATCGAATTAATCAAATGTTTTGTTACCTACTGGGAATATTTTAGAACATAAGTAAATTATGCCCTAAGAGGCGGTATGGTTATGACTTATGACCTAATCATATACTTTTTGTTCATCGGTTGCTAATCAACATTTCTGTTATCTTTTTGTCAGATATATGTATACAATAAAATGAAGAATTTCAAAGTTTTAAATTATTGAGATCAAATCAGAAAAAGATGAGGCATATGTAATTAGGAATATCTCTTTCCTTCCATCCTAACCTTTAAAATTACTAACCTTCACATTGTTATTAACATTCGGCTTTACTCTGATGAAGTGGATATCCAGACCCTGTATTTTGGTCTTGTAGTGTTTGTATTGGTTCAAATACTTCTCCCGTTTCTCGTAATCGTAAACGAAGACCCAATAACTGATAAATTGTTCGAAGGTCTCGGAGTTGACGCCGTATGTCCACGCCGTGTTTTCTAATGACGGCGTGACCTTCGTATTGCGGTATCTATCGAACCTTGCGCGCAAGTCTGAGATCATCTGGAAATTAAAAGTTTTATTTTATGCGATAAGATTTTCTTTTGGGGTTTCTTCTGATTCTGGCTATAACACTATTTGTAATTCTAATATTACGTCCTCATCATCACAGCTCATATACGTCCCCACCGAGGGGCTCGAGCCTACCCTAACTACGTTAAGGTGATTATTAGGCCTTAGTCAACCACGCTGGCTCAGTACACCTTTGAATCGCACCGCAAATGGACGCAGGTTTCCTCACGATGTTTTCCTTCACCGTAGGAGCGTCGGATAAATGTATATATGAAATTCGGAACGAAAAACCCATTGGTACACGGTAGGGATTAGATCGCGGGCCTCCCGATTCCATGCGGTGCACAAACCAGTGCCGAGACCACAGCGCCACTGACGATATTACGTCCTGAATAATCTTTACTTTGTTTGTATGGACGTACAATGATTTTTATTCTCTTACGCATAAATTTGTTTTGTTATAATAGTGTGTGAAATTTATGTTGAATATGATCATTTTTATTTTAATTTTCAATAGACAATCTATTATTACATTTATCGATACCACTACATAGGCACATGCGAACATCAAGTTTACGAAATATCTTGAAATTGATAGACAGTACATATCAATATAGAATTGGTACAGCATATAAATGAAGCTTTTGCTGCCATAAACGGGTTCCAAATTGTAGCGAGAAATAAATAAAACTTTATTTTTGGTTACGCAACTTATAATATTGGATTATCACTCATTTAGTGTTTATGCTACATCACAAACCTTTCTATTCTATCCCTGTGCAGCAGATTGGCCGGTGGCGCCGCATAGCGGTGAAAATAATAAACTTTCTTGTTGAATAACCGTCGCGCGAACGGACATTGTCCTCCTCGCTAAATGCCTATTAATATTATTTAACCAATCGATATTATGTCTCAATAATTTCAAAATATTTGTGCCAACCCCGTGATCACGTCATAGATTGGGGAGTGTTTGGATTACGTTAAAACCTCATAACCTGAAACAAAGACGGAGCCATCGCCGAAAATCCCGAAGGTACGAGCAGAAGGAGAGCTATTTCACATATTCCTTTTCTTTGATGTGTGTACCATTTTCATAATTTAAAAGTCTATTGCCTACTATTTTCAATATATTTATCAAAGAATAATCAATATACATATTTGGCGCGACGAATGTTGTTGTTAATTGCCTGTTTCTTGATTATTGTCATATGATTGAAACTAATACAAGTTACATTGCTGTTTTACTAACATTCAACGTGACAATTATCTTCATTAAATAATATATGTAACTGAATTACATGTCAGCTTCAATCAATCTGTGATAACAACACAATTACGTAATTAGAGGGCAGACGAAATATACGAATGATATGACTACCTCAAATAAAACGTCATATTATTAGTACAAAAAATGTATATAAATATTTTAAAATTTAAATAATATTGGAACTTTGTTTAGATGTTCAAATTATAAATATACTAGCGCGTTTAATCAAATAGTCAAATTCTTCAGCTAATATTAGTAAGTAAAGTATAAATAATATAATATTTCCTTTAGCTATTAAATTATAGTTTGTTTGCTTCCGACATTTAATGTATAAACTTACTTTTTGGTGATCTTTAGTACCATGTCGCAATAAGCAATTCGATGTTTGTTATCTTACCAGTTACGAAAATTTCAAATAATTTACTGTGTCATGGTATTAAAGTATTAAGCTACTTATGCTGACCGTACTACACCTCTTAAAAAGCAACAGATTCCCATAGTCACAAATAATATCTGTCACCACCATGGGCACACAATAAGAGGGCTCAACTTAATGTTATGGGGCTTCTTCCTAATCTAGCCAAGCTAACCCAGTGCGGATTGGTCAATTAAAAAAACGTTTGTAATTTAACTCAGGTAATTATGCAGTTTGCCTTACAATGTTCAAAGTAGAAGCGTCAGATAGACATACATATGACATTCGAAATATAACGAACAATGTGATTTCTTCCAAGATTGACCCCAGGCCTCTAGACTCAAAACAGGTATAAGACTAAGGTCATGATCATGTTGCTATATATGTTCACAAACTTAAAATAATTTAAAAGGTAGACATATTTTTTTCCAGTGGTATGTTTGATTGAACTCACTTACAGCTTCACTGAAGACTATCCTAAAAGGTCTTATAGAAGTATCTGTCGTATTCTTCATAAATCTGGGACCCCAATACTCGTCAAGATCAACTTTCGGTAATTGTGGTACTTCCATTAATGAAGCATACAGGTTGTATGCCAACAGTAATACTGAGACCGTAAAGGTCGCTATTAATGTCGCGTAAATCTGAAATAATAAAAAAGCAATTTATTAATCAATAGTCCATAACTTATATAATCCATGGGGATATAATTTATATAATCCATTAGGTAGATTACATTATTGTCTGATGAAATGCTGAGAAGCAGTGTACCCCTGAGGAGAGGAGAGCTAAGACCTTCATGAGTTACCACCTCAACCAAGTATCACAGTGGATATGACGGCCTTCACACCGATCGAGACGGACCAATGTGACCTACCCACCAATTTCAGCCTTTGGTCCTAATAATCCTACGGCTTCAAGTGCGGCTTCTCCTCAGGAGAGAACGCGGTACAGTCCTAATTTATTTATGTTGACTATGAAAGATATATTTTTGAGTTCTAGAGAAAAGATGTGGAACTTGAAAATGCCTACAAAAAAATCAACGGCAGCATATGTCTAACTTTTATATTTAAGTTACAAAAAGTAGTTTTTTTTAATATTACAGTTAGAAGTTAAAACATAACACTGTACCTACTAAAAAAGAATGATTAATATTATGCCCAACCAAGTGGGCACGGGTCAGCTAGTATTTGATATATATATATATATATATATATATGATTACATATGGGTGTATCAAATCAATTAATCATATCTATTTTAATAATGTAAGTATATAAATATGACGTTTCTAATATTTAAATTTTAAAAACAATGATATATATATATTGTTTCATGTCTTGTGTCCCCGCAATTTTTTTAAATATCACAAACCCATCTAGGCTTGGCTGGAAGATATAATTTATCTAATACGTGGAATTTTTTAGTTAACTATAGAAATCATGAATAAACTATGTATTTGTAGTAAGTATAACACCAGTTATTGTTATGAATCAAAGAAAATCATGAACTGCTAAAGTTGATCTACTTTATCAATTATTCTATCAAATAAAATTTTATTTAACTAGCAAGCTGTACCCACGACTTCGTCCACGTGGAATTTAACAAAAAAGTAAATAAGTTTAATTTGATTTATTTTTGTTTTTGCATTTTTATTTTAAGTGGCATGCGCGTGAACTGCGCGCGGTTTGGACAGTACTTGGAGATTGCAACATTGCGTTATTTTTCCAAAATAAAAGTAGTCTAAGTTACTCCTTATCACATCAGGTACATGCCAATAAACATCAAATAATTCAATATATTTTAAATTACAATTAATCATAGCTTAAAAGGAACGAAATAATAGTAATAGTATTGTATATATGTATTGTTATAGTCAGGTACTTGCTAAATAATTTAATTATGTTTTTCCTTTATTAAAAATAATAATGCAACTTTTTTATACATTTGAAAAAAGATTTTCTCTTAAGGAATAGAAAAGGTTGTATTATATTTGAAATGTACCATACCATATTAAATGAAACCAAAGTAAAATCAAAACTCAAAATACATACATAAGACGAACAAATTCTTAATTTCTTCCTTCTCACCCTCTCAAAGCTATCCTTACTCCTCGATTTCACATTTCTCCTTTCTCTCTTCATTTTCGCCGTTGACTTTTCACGAGTAAATACAATTAATTATGTTACAATCACTTCTCCATCCAAACTCGCACAACGCACTGTCCAACATAAACGATGCTAGGTTATCTATGATTTTATTCAGATACGGAATAATAACGGTATCTAAGCGATGATAAGCGTTTAATCTTTGTTTTGTTTTTAGTTTAATGTATTGTGTTAAATTAATTAATGAAATAGATTTATTGAGACAAACAGCGATTAAAAATTAAAAACAGAAGACTGGAAAAAAATATAAATACACACATACATAAATATATACACGTACATGGACGCAGGAAAAGTTAATCCATTTTTTAAGCTTCCTTCGCGTGTGCATCCTTAATGGTTAAAGCTGCACAAAAATCATATGAAATGTTTTAAAAATTATATAAAAAATATCCAATGACAGCATATGTCTAACTTTTATAAGTGACTCATAATAATACGTGAACTCCCGATAGCTTTGCAGTTTTTACTTTCTGGTTATATTTGTCTACTCTTACATTTATAACACTCAGTCATCGCTAATTAAAAAAGTTAACATTATTAACTATTCAATCAAATCGCAAAATCGGTATAAAAAGAAACACCAAAGTTATATATGGAGTACGCTAATAATAAACCATCGCGGGGAATACTGAATCATGAATATCATGATATAAGGATTATTTTTATATAAGGCCGCGAATGCACAAGCAGGCCTATTAACAATAATATTGTGCGGTTCCGTATTGCGATATTTTTCAACACTATTGTAAGATTTTCATATTATATTTCTGTTGCGTTTTCCCGAACGCCCGTTATTTGCTTATATTATTTAATTATATAATAATATTGCTTACCGGTCCGTAGTTCTGGCTTGGCTTGAAGTGTGTTTTGTGTGTACTAATGTGCCCTACCGTATGTGGTTATAAATATATATTATATATTACAATACTTGTAGTATAAAAATAGGAGAACGCGTGGCCGACCACTTTTCCAATCCAATCCCGTCGAAACGTAATATGCAAATATTAGTCCAATGGTATATTTAAATACACTTCCGTAAATAATCAATTATTAATCCGCCGTAAATAAACCAAAGAATATATTTAAAATAAACTCAATAAAAAATGCCGTGAAAAAATCCGAAGTGACAGTCAAGTACCGAAACCGTAATGTCAAAAATCTTTTTTTTTATTACTTTTTAAATTTCCTTTTCCGCGGTCCGAAACTCATAAGTCCTAAACAATCCCCCACCCCGAGATGAGCAACCCTCATCTCGCTAGTCTACCGGTAGACGGGACAGGGTTGCCACCGCACGGCGCATCACAGAGTCGCCGATCGAGACCTCTGCGAACCGAGGTACACCGTCAGAGCCTGGATAAAGCTTCAAAATGCGTCCTCTACGCCAACGTAGAGGAGAAAGATTTGAATCCTTAATCAGGACAAGATCCCCTACCCGTGCAGGAGCCGTTTTATCTGTCCATTTCAGCCGCTGCTGCAACATGTGCAAATACTCCGAATAAAACCGTTTATTAAAATTTTGTGACATCTGTTGCAGCATTTGAAAGCGAGAAAGTCGACTCAGTGGTACATTCTCAAAGGGATACTCAGGAGAGCTGCAAGGGGCTGGCCGATGAGGAAATGACCCGGTGTCAAAACCTCCATATCGTTGGGATCCGAAGAGAGTGGGCATAAAGGCCGTGAATTTAAAGTTGCTTCCACTCTGTAAAAGACCGTAGTAAGTTCCTCGAACGTAAGAACCGTTTCCCCAATAACACGTCTCAAATGTGTCTTAGCCACCTTCACGACAGCCTCAAAGATGCCTCCCCAATGAGGACATCCAGGAGGATCAAACTTCCACGTAATGCCCTGAGTAGCCATTGCTTGTCCCAAGTCCGTACTATGTTTCGTTAAAAAATCATGGACCTCCTTAAGATACCTGTCAGCACCCTGATAATTTGTGCCGCAGTCCGACCGTACCAAACTCGGTAACCCCCTCCGTGAAACAAAACGTCCGAACGCCGCGATAAACGCTTCCGCACTAAGCGAAGATACTATTTCTAAATGTACTGCCTTCGTTGACAGACAAACAAATACACATAAATAAACTTTGTAAGTCTTAGAGGTCCGCAAGTGAGAAGCCCTGACAATAAAAGGACCAGCGAAATCCGTACCGACACCGTGAAAAGGTCTGGTGACACTAACCCGATCGCTAGGTAGGTCACCCATCATAGGCTGCATGGTGTTAGCCTTTAACCGATAGCAAGGTATACACTTAAATATAACCGATCGGACGCACCGTCGCGCCGATAGTATCCAAAATTCCCGCTGAAGAATAGCAAGCAGTGCCGTACAACCTGCATGCGAGTTAGTAATGTGCCGATCACTTACTATCAACTGCGTCAAGGGTCCGTCCTTGGGCAGCAAAAGGGGATGCCTAGCCGAATACGGCAGCTTCGAGTTGCGCAGCCGTCCGCCAACACGAAGTAATCCCTCGCCATCAATGAATAAGTTAAGTTTCTGTACGGCACCCTTTAACCGACCCGTCGTCCGTAACGATTTAAGCTCGTCAGAAAACCGTTCCGATTGTACCCGTCGTACCCAAAACATGAGAGCAGCACGCCGTTCGCCTGCCGTCAGAAACAAAGATGTATTTCTTACAACCGGTTTGCGAGTATTCGTTATAAACCGACGCATCCATCCCGTAACGGCCAGTAATTTATTAAGAGAGCTAAACCGCAGTAAAAGAGGGTTTGTGACGATTTCTTTCTCCACAGCCATGACACGCACACAGGGCAGCGGATCCGATCCGATTAAAACCGTAGGGGGCCATGACGACTCCGGTGCCGTCAACCAAGCAGGTCCCCACCAAAGGTTATGACTCACCAACGAGGAGGCATAACAGCCGCGAGAGGCCACGTCGGCGGGGTTCAACTCGCCGGGTACGTGCCGCCAATCCAGATTCACTGACGAGTTTTGAATTTGCGAAACCCGATTCGCAACAAATGTTTCCAGCCTATGTACCGAGGTCTGGAGCCACGCCAAAACAATTTGGCTGTCAGTCCACGCATAAACGTTGCCTATGTTAATGTGCTTCCCGAGTGTATCACAAACATGATTCAATAACCGAGTAAGTAACGCAGCTCCCGAGAGCTCCAATTTGGGTATGGTTTGGCGGTTGCGTATAGGAGCCACCTTGCTCTTTACCGTGATTAGATGTAACGCTACTGAACCATCTGGCTGTATCGTCCGAAGATATACGACTGCCGCGAAACCCGATTCCGAGGCGTCACAGAAACCGTGAAGTGACGCATGATACTTCCCCGGTGGAAGTATTTTACGAGGTATAACAACCCTTCCGATAGTGGGTAACTGATCAATAAATGCGAGCCAGTCCGTTAAGAGTTCAGTAGGTAGGGTCTCATCCCACTTAAGCTCAGCCAACCATAACCGTTGTAGAAAACATTTAGCCCAAAATATTATAGGAGCGATCCACCCGTTAGGATCATAGATACGAGCAACCGTAGACAGGACTAGCCGCTTAGTCCATATCTTTTCCGTTATTGTTAAAACCCGAAAGGAAAAGATGTCAGGAACCGGTAAATACTGAACACCTAAAACCGATGTTGAACGAGGAGAGTCCGGATTCTCAAATAACAATGGATCTTGAACGTGATCCGCTGGTAGTCCTTCTAAGAGACGTGGACTGTTCGAAATCCATTTCCGTAGTTCATAGCCAGCCGTTGCCAATAACGCTATGAGCTCGTTACGTAAAATTAAAGCCTCCTGTTCCGAAGATCCACCCGTGATAACGTCATCGACAAAAATTTCCGACTCTAAGACGTCCGCCGCACGAGGGAATCGAACGCGTTCCCGTTGAGCGAGTTCCAACAAGCACCGCATAGCCATCCAGGGGCTAGATTTCAAACCGTACGTGTTTGTGTTCAGTTCGTAGACGCGTAATGGGTGAGACGGGTCCTCGCGCCAAAGAATCAGCTGATACCGTCTATCAGCCTCATCAATCACCGTTTGCCGGAACATCATGCGTATATCCGTCGCGAAGACCACCTGGTGTCTACGAAAGGCCGAAATAAGATCCGAAATATCTTTATGTAGTTTAGCACCCGAGTGCAGGATTTGGTTCAATGAAACACCGTTAGAGGAAGGGGCCGACCCGTCAAACACGACCCGTATCTTACCGCTATCCGATTTAAAAACCGCGTGATGTGGTATGAAATAGTGTTCTTCCGATGAGTAGTCCCTCCGTGCCAGGGACATGTGACCTAATTGTACATATTCCCGCATGAACTCAATGTATTTGTCGCGAAACTCTGTATCTCGCTTCATGCGACGTTCCATAGAAAGCAGGCGTTTCTCAGCAGTGAGGTAGGACTGTCCCAGCGGTTTGCGAATGCTCACAAAGGGCAACCGAGTAACGAAACGACCGTTCGGTAACCGATAAACATTTTCGATAAAATGGCGCTCGCATTCTTCGTCGAGCGGGTCCTTCCGTGAAACCGTGGGTACCTCTTCTGTCTCCCAAAAACGCTGTACTAAATCCGAAAGAGAAACGCCCGTAAAACCGTATCAGAAACCGTATCATATGCTGGGCCCATAATCATATATCCGTAGTGCGATGGTATAGCAACCAAGCCATTATTATTTAAATTTATAGTGCGTCCGGTGCACAATAATTGACCAAGCACATCAGTACCAAGCAACAAATCAATTTTTCCAATATTTAAAAATTTTCTGTCAGCCAAAGACAGGTGAGAAGCCGAGTTCAAAATTTCCGAAGGTAATTCCACCTGTGGATGTTCTCCTAAAATATCATGCAACACTAGTGCTGTAACTGTAATAACAGGTTGAGAGACCGATTCTCCAACAATGTTAAAGGTACATTGACCATAAACATGTGACACGAGCACATCACCTATGCCACGAACCGAAATATTATTATTAAATATGTATAGGCCTAACCGTCTCGCCAAATTAACTGTTATCATGCAACCTTGCGAACCCGTGTCCGCTAGAGCCGTGCTCTAACATAAAAACCGTTAATATCACAAATCCTTACCGCAACGGTAGGCAATAAAATAGTATTTAAAAAGGTTGCATTTGGCGAGGCGGCGGCGACTACCTATTCTTGAACGTCACTATGAAATGAAGCATTCACCCGATTAAAAACCTGGGCTGCCGACAGCGCCAGAGGGTTATATGTAGGGGGTCTCGAGCGCCCCAATGGTGCCCGAGTCAGGTGCCAACTGGCATCCGGTGTCCGGTAACCAACCGGATGACCGAAAGATGGCGGCGTGTTCCTCAATCGCGGCCGTTCCGCGAGTGGTGGTGAGAAACCCCTCGCTCTCGCTGCATACGAAGCCGCAGACGCATACTGTTCCGCAGTGACGTCACGGGATTCGTCCGCTTGAATATGCCCTATGCCCGCTGCATAGGGTGCTTGTACCATAGGCCCGGTGCCTCCCCCACCCGTATGTGGAGATGCCTGTGAAGTAGGCCTAAAGCCACCCCCACCCGTATATGGAGGTGTCGCGCGCACGTCCACCCGTCGAGGCGACGCTCGTCCAGAATGAGGAGGTGAAGTCCGTACTTGTCCGCTTTGACCCCCTCCTGAAGGAGAACCAATCCGTCCCGCTGCAGGCCTAACTCCACCATTCCTATTCAGGCATAACATCCCGTGATGTTTGCCGTTACAATGAATACATGGCCGTGCCACTGCACAACTATTAACAAGATGATCCCTAAACAAAAATAACATAACTTGTGATTTTGCACAAAACGCCTCCGCTGTTGAGGGGAACAATTTATAAAATGTTGGCATTTAGATATAAAATGGCCTATGATGCCACAAAAGGTGCAACCAACCCGCTTGGATTGCAACCTATTATTAATAGTATGGTCCGATGTAGCCATACCTACCCTAGTCCCCCGAGTGGGTGGCCTAATCCTACCCTGACTGAATACAGGTCTTCCCTGACTGGACACAGGCCTCCCAGATGGCCCTGAGGTAGCCGTTGCAGGAGGTGAGCCTACATTGTCAACAATCCGTGCTTCTTCCTCCAAGAAGGTCAAAAAGTCAATAAATTTAGGCAACGGGCTTGCCTCATCTCCGCTTCCATATTTTTGTTCAAATCTTAATTTTAAATCAGAGGGTAACTTATTCAATACAATATGGAGCAACAAGAATGACCACTCCGTTACTGGTAAATTTAATTTCTCCAAACAATTATAGGCCACCTTTAATGGATTTAAAAAAATCATCCCTTATAAACATGATATTCCTTAAATAAGGCAAATTTAATATCTTTGCCACATGGGCATCCGCAATTAACCTAATATTTTGATATCTGCCCATCAATAGCGCCCTTGCAGTCTCATAATTGTTATCTGTTATGGTTAAATGTGAAATAACCTGGTGAGCGTCTCCCGATAGACAACTCAACAGATAACTTAATTTTTGTGAGAGTGATATATCCATCCGACAATGTACCAAAGAATCAAAAATGTTAATAAATGACATCCAAGTTTCATACCCACCAGAATACTTGGGCAAATTTAAATCCGGCAATCTAGTATAAATTGAGGCATTACTACTTGACTGACCCTTAACCGTGGGACTACTGGCCAGATCCAGTGTCCTTACCGCCTGATAATGCTGTCATAATATTCTAAGCATTGCTTGTAGTCTGCCTGAGCTTGAATCAACCTTGCCTGCAAAGTTTCATTGTCTGGATTCATGTCAGCCCTATCATAACACATTTGTAAAGCTTGATCCAGATCCGCCATGTATCTGCTCGCATTTGAAGCCCGCTCTTTCAAGGCCTCAACCCTGTCTGGTCTACTCACCAGAGAAAATGCGCTTACCAACCATTGCAATATGCGACGAATTTCGTTGTAACCGTCCGACATTTTAATAATTATATAAAATACAAAACAAAGAATTTACAAAATAACAGGTCCGTAACCGAAAAGAAAACCACGCTCTGCTACCAAAAATGTTGCGTTTTCCCGAACGCCCGTTATTTGCTTATATTATTTAATTATTATAATAATATTGCTTACCGGTCCGTAGTTCTGGCTTGGCTTGAAGTGTGTTTTGTGTGTACTAATGTGCCCTACCGTATGTGGTTATAAATATATATTATATATTACAATACTTGTAGTATAAAAATAGGAGAACGCGTGGCCGACCACTTTTCCAATCCAATCCCGTCGAAACCGTAATATGCAAATATTAGTCCAATGGTATATTTAAATACACTTCCGTAAATAATCAATATTAATCCGCCGTAAATAAACCAAAGAATATATTTAAAATAAACTCAATAAAAAATGCCGTGAAAAAATCCGAAGTGACAGTCAAGTACCGAAACCGTAATATCAAAAATCTTTTTTTTTATTACTTTTTTAAATTTCCTTTTCCGCGGTCCGAAACTCATAAGTCCTAAACAATTTCCCTATACGAAAGTTAATCTACTGTCAGTTTCAGTGGTTTTCGAACGACGAGTGGGTTTCGACCACTAAACCGCGAGGAAGGACATAGGCTACTTTTTTATATGGTATAAATATGTAAAAAATTTATGAAATGTGTTTTATTTGAAGAGTAATTAAAAATGCTATGTAAAATTACGATTCCACGCGGACGAAGTCGTGGGCACAGTTAGTATGCAATAAAATTGTTAGAAATTAATTAATAACAGTGGTTATCACGAAAATAAAATCGAACTCCTTTATCCATTGATATTAGGTTTCTAAAAATTCCAATAGACAGTTTTAATTAAATGTAATGAGATTTGTACTACGAAAACTACCGCTAAAATACGAGCGACATAAAAGCTTTCTAAAGTGCAATATGTCAATTCTGACTTGATGTTGCCCCGGTAACACGAGAAAAGAAACGTAATATGATTAACCGTTTATCGTGCGCTATAATCGCCATTTTGGTTTTTGACAGTTTTTGTTTTTCCACCTTTGTATTTTGATAGTTCAAAATTACAAATTGCGTTTTGGTGATCATACTACAGAGGCAGTGTGTACTTCTATCCGTGAATAGATAGAAGTGTGCTGGCAAATGTGAAACATAGACGAACTCTAAAACAAATATTATAATGAACAACAGTTTTATTTATATTTTCCTTTCTCTTCCATTAAAACGTTATTCTGATATTCTTCACGATGGCGACCCCAAAATATATATAATTATTTAAATTTGTTCTAATTTTATTGACAGCCCTACGGCAGCGTACGCGGAATACGATCCAGCAATATATCAAGAGTGTCATTTCTCTTCTGTTAAAAACCGACTAGGGCTGTCACTTAAAAGTTTTTAGTTTAAGTTTGAAGTTAGTTATTCTAAAAGTATTAGGTTAGAATAGAGGTCCGAATATACAATTTATACTTTGTATATACATTTTGTATATCAATATGTAACATGAACTCGTTTAGGGACCTAGAATCGATATATAATGGCTTTATGTAAGACTTTTAATTAACTAAAAAAAAAATTTTTTTGCGGATATTGTCCTAACTGAATTATTAGGAAGGTTTACCCAGAACTAGGTTTTAATTAAAAGTGGATTGTAAATTAGTCACTAGTTATATTATATATATATACAAGTCACGCCCGACAATAATCTTCGAATATGAAGGTTAGGAACATGATATTGTTAACGAATGTCCGATGCCTTCTGTCGTAATCGGGGCGCCGCGCGCTCGAAGTGAAACCGGTTCGGTTCTAGATGGTGCAGTTGTTATTACCAGACACGGATATTTGTATCTTTAGAAATTAAGTGAATAATTCAAAGTATTTGACTCAAGTTTCGAATAGTGTTACTCCTGAGGTGAACACTACTTTTTATAACCATCTATGATTCCGTCGACTTCGACGCTTATTTATTGTTTTTTTTATTTATTCCCTTCACTATCTTTACTTATATTTTTACTTATTACTTATTACATTGGTTTATATTTTGTAATAATTTTAAATATTTTAAAATAATTATTTATTGATTATCTAATCCATTTTAAACTTATGATTTGATCTGTTTGACTTTTTTTCTGGTGCAAGGGATTTCGGACTAAGTATTTGATGTTAATCTCAACTTGATACTTCCGAGTGCTCCTAAAAACACAAACAACGAATCCTAAAAAGCTAACTTTCTTTCATATTGTCGTGAATTTTAATACGTCTTTCTAGTTTGTAAAACGTTGGACACCCTATCATTTTTACTGTTGATTTCAAAAATTAATTACACCTACCCTACCTTCTATGCTTCAAAAATATAATATTTTGACTGATTCATAACCGTTAGTGGAAAGGTAAATTATTGAAGTTCTCAAAAGACATTAATAATCTTTGAGGACTATTATACCTTATATGGCATATTAAGGGCCGGTATTTCAATGTTGACTTATCTTATTACTTAAGTTAAGTAGCCCATTTAATATAAGTCTCACTTTTGAGAAACGTAAGTATATTTCAATCAGGATATTCATCACCTTAGCTAATCCGAGCTAAACCTTAGCTAAGCTCCGACATCAATCCCAAGGTTGCAACATAATGAACAAAATGTATTAGTTTACATCAAATTCCGCAAAGACGCTAGCGCTCTTTGACGTTTAAATGTCAAATCAAATATGTCAAATAATTGACATTGACAATTTGACTGATTCGTTAGCTTCGCGCTGTTTTGTTTGTGTTTTACAAATTGAAACATTTTAATTAAAATTGAAATTTTAATAAGTTAATTTAAAATATTTCTACTGAGAAAAATGAACGACGAAAAGTTACGAATAGTAGTTAACACATAAACATATTTTACTGTTTAAGCTTAGCTTTGTGTTCAATCATGTCGATTAACTTTTATTGATAATTAAAACTTGTTCTTTAATAAGTTAATCAATAAATACTCAAATAACATATTTTGAGTAAAAAATAAAATTACCACGAGACAACTTTTTCTGAGGAAGCCACACTATAAATCCCAGATTGTCACTTAAGTGGTAGGAATCCGCCACTTAGATTCGGGCTAGTTAAGGTGGACTTTGAGTACCTCTTTACTTTAATCCTGTTTTGAAATACACCTAAGTCAAACTTATTTTCAATCCTAGCTCAATTCAAGATAAGTTACTATTGAAATACCGGCCCTAAGTATAGGTTTTAAACTTTAGGTTTTCAAATTTCATAGCTAGTTATCGATTCACCAAACCGTAATTTAAGTAGTTAACATTATTAATACCTAATCCGTTACTAAATAAAATAAAACTAAACATCAAAGCTAAGCGATTAAAATTCGAAATAGCATATTTAATATCGTACGATATTGCTTTTGAAAATGTTGCTTTTTCAGTGCTGTTTTCTTAAATATTTAATAATCGATAACATTATTCCTATTCGAATAGAGAAAATTTTAAAATTCACATCACGCCACGTAACTCGCTTACGGCGAGCTGGCTTTAAAAATATTGTCGGCGGTACTAACTCTAGGAAATTGAATACCGCTTTCAGTGACGTGGTCCAAATATTGGAAATTGGATCGTGACTTTGCGTGCTGCAGTATACTCAGTTACAACAACTGTATACGGTTTGGATCATGTTTCACTGAAACAGCCATTGAAAATCACTACCACCACTAACCTAAATATCTTTTATTTTTATTCGGCTGAGGAAATTTCATTGAATTGCATACCCCGAGAATCGGTGGTTATGTGGGGCCCTCCTCCCTAGAAGGGGAAGGCCTACCCACTAAAAACAACAGCGATCTCCCTCACTACGCCTGGGCGCGAGCGCGTTATCCTGAAGGAGAGCTGCGTCGATGGGGACGCTACACTACCATGACGCGTCGGCATATGGCGACAAACGCCCACTCCAAGCCACCACGAGGGTGGCCGCCGGATAACTCCGGTCATTCACCGACCCAAAATGGGTCACCTGGACGACAACCATCCCCTCTTTAAGAAGAAGTGGGGCTTCGCCCGTCCACCACTGGCCCGCCAGGTTGGACCCGGCCATCCCACGCCCCCCCTCTCAGGGGGCCTGACATCGCACCCCAATATTCTCCCTGACCTGACCTGATACCTAACCTGACCCGATACTAACTCTCCGTTGATATCATATATATATATATATATATATATATATATTATATATATATATATAATATATATATATATATATATATATATTATATATATATATATATGAGACATGCTGTCTCACTCTTTTCAGTTAATATAAAAAGTGACAGCATGTCACTTAGGAGTCACCTAAGCTAAGACAAGGTTGGTGAAAACGGCCATTAGCCTCTCCTATCCTGAGAGAAATACAAGAGTGACGTAAGATAGCTTTAGGGTACCCGAATAGCACCAAACAAGCAACGACGTCTTCACTCGCTATTGTTGTGCGATTAAATCGAATTACACTAATTGTCTGTTTAATGTCTGTTGTTTAATGTCTGTTTTTTCTTTATTTTAAATTCCCCAAAGGTAGCAAACAGGCCTACCGCCAGCCTGATGGTAAAAGGTTACCGTAACCTATAGATACACCAGGGGTGTCACTCGCGCATTGCCAAACCTTTAAAACCTATTTACTCCACTTTTGAAGAACGGTTCCAGTGTGACCATGAACTCTTTTTCGATGGCGAGCAGTGCGATGGTAGAAAGTGGTCATCAGCATCATATCGTATATATCATTATTAAAAGGCTGCCTATTCTTCATTCTTGCTGTATATTATACCTTCTTTGAATCGCCTCTTATTAAACAAAATCTTGTTATAATTTACAAAAGGCGAGTATTTATTTATTGTGTAAATTGTCGATCTCCGTAGCTGAGTGGATAACAGTGGTTAGTGATCACTGAGGTCCCTGGTTGGAGTCCCGGTGGGAGTAGATCTTTGTGTGATGAATGGCAGCATTTGTGCCTTAGTTATGTTTGTTAATACGAGTATATAGGTATTTATAACAAAAAAAATTATATATGTTTAATAAAAATATATGTATGTCTATCCATTACCTTAGATACCATAACACAAGCCTTACAGTGCTATTTTGAAATAGGTTAATTGGTGAGTGTAACTAATATTTATTTATTTATTTACTAGCTGTGCCTACGACTTCCTCCGCGTAGAATCGTAATTTTAGGTAGCATTTTTAATGACTGGGAGTGTTATAAGCGTAAAAGTACACAAATATAATCAAAAAGCTTCGAACCACTAAGCTATTGGGAGTTACGCGTGTTATTATGAGTCAACCATAAAAGATAAACGTATGGGATACGTCTTGGGCTATTTTTTAAATAATTATAAGGAGATATTTCCGTCATACATGATTTGTGTATAGCTTATGAAACTTGGTACAGTTATTTTTCAAACTCCTGAGCTGGTTATATTAAACTTCTCATCACGCTATAATCAATAGGAGCAGAGCAATGAAAGGAAATTTTGGGAAAATAGGAGAAGTTACTCCATTTTTTAAGCTTCCGTCGCGTGTGAAGCTAATAGTTGAAGCTATTAGAAGCTTAGCTCAGGAGTTTGAAAAATAATTGTACCAAGTTTCATTTAAATCCGTCGAGTAGTTTTTGTTCCTATAATAGTTATACCGACAGACAGACAAAAAGACAAAAATTTTACGATTGCATTTTTGGCATCAGTATCAGATCCCTAATCAACCCCGAATAGTTATTTTGAAAATGAATTTCATGTACAGAATTGACCTCTCTACAGATTTATTTTAAGTATAGATCACAAATCTGCCCAACTTTTCGAGAAGAGTTATTGTTATAACTGTATATGTAGTTTATGCACAGATATGAAATTATTTATCGTAAAGAACCATTTACGCTTTGCTGCTTGGAGTCCATTTATCTCCACTCACTCCGCCTCATGACAAGGGAAATATAGACTAAGCAATATTTCCTCTAAGCATTATATCACTTACACCTGTGCGAAACTCCTGTACAGTTTCAAGATAAACTAGTAACTAATTGCAAGTGCTCATTATCATTTGTTTTGTTTTATTAACATATGTAACTATGAAAAATTTTATATATATTATTGTGAAAGTATTTTTCAAGAGAGGTTTCCAAGAGGTTTTCAAGAGTCTACATAAAGATAATTTGCCTTCTACTCTCACATAATCATAATGTGTTAGTATATATATATATATATATACTAACACATTATATATATATATATATATATATATATATATATATATATATATATATATTATATATATATATACTCATATCCGTTTTTTCGACAGATGGTGAGTTTTTCAGAATATTGCTTTGCAGGGAAATTCAAAAAAATCTACAAATAAAGGAACCTACTGCATATATAAGAAGAAAAGAAAGAAACATTAGTGTGAGCAGATAAGTATTTAAAGCATACTGATACAAGGAATACAAAGTAAGAAAACACAATTCAACTTTGCGCCATCGTTGACTTAATCATCCAAACTACTCCCAGGCAGGTGTAGTTAGGGTTGCCATCTGTATGGATTTCTCCCGATATGTCTGGGTTTTAGATCATGTTTAGACAAATATCAACGTGTTCATCCTGTCCCGCTTTTAATAGGATTTTCAGTTTTTCTATGAGTAAATTATTTCCTTCACGGACTCGTAGTCCGTGCTTTTGTTTGTTTGTCCTCATTTATATACTATTTTATATATACGTAATAAGCTTCTTCACTAGTTCTCATGCTCAGCACTTTAGATATGACCGTTATGTATGGATGTTTTTAAGTTGAATTTTCCATAAATCATCCACGTATTAACTATACACTTCCCAATTAATATAAATAAAATTATAATAACAGTTCCTTAATTGTACAATACCAGTAAAGATGATCGTTCGTTTCGTTGCGTCTAAACGGCCGGCCTCTCGATTCTGAACATTAATAGCCATTTTATTTACTATAGTCCTCAACCTCTTGCACTGTTGGAGTGTGGAAACTACAATAAGGCATCTAGTAGAGTAATTTTTATTCAAGTTCGATAAATGTTTTTATTTTTTAATTTATTATAGAGGGTTTATTCATTTTGAATATTTCACCTTTTGTCTTAACTTGTTGATATGTTTCACTAATTTGTAGGCATCTCGTGCTTCTTTAGATAGTGGTTGCGCAAGTATACTTTTAAACCTGTCCATCTCATGAGAATGACCGACTAGAAGGTGTTGGCGGTGAGTCTGTCACTGAATACACTCTGCTAAATATGATGTACATCTTCTACCACACCACACATTGAGCACAGAGGGCTATCTGTCCTTCTCATGAGGTAGGCAAATTTATTCAACTGTATATGGCCACAGCGCAGTCTTAAAGTAAAGAGATAACTGTTGGTGCAGGACACTGTACACCGAGATATGACCATAACTGCAACATTCATTTAGGTCCTTTGTCCCCTAGCTGGGGCAGAGGGCCTCCACAGTAGACTTACTGTGCAGACTGGAGATGGAGACTTCCATCCCGCACGGTCTTGAGCTTCGCATTTGATTTCGCTCCAGGTTTTTCCAACGGCTTTCGCTTTGCCAATGACAGTCCGCTGCCAGGTCTGTTTTAGACGACCACGTTTGGGCTTTTCTTGGGGATTCCAGTAAAATTCTGATGTTTTATTCCTCTGGAGAGGAGAGTCTGGAAATCTCTATGGATACCATCGCAACATTTGGTTACGATGATATCGGCTACGGTTATTAAGTCGGATCCCTAACCGATCAATAAGGCTTGACCGGGATGACCTACTGATTAAGCTCAGCCTGAGCCTTGGTCATAAGGACACTTTCGGGTTTTCAGATTAGAACAAAATGTGTTAGACTAAGCAATGCGGGGTAACGACTATGATATTACATCGCAACACAGGTGGTGCCTCTTTTCGTATGTTTTAAATTATTTGACTATAAAAGACGATTGTGTAACTTTGAAAGCAAAATATCCGGCTTTATACATTGCATTGTAACTTTAGGAGATGACAACCCTAAGTGTAGACTATGTTTAACTCTAGTTACAAAGTCAGTTTCGAGCAGAAATGAGGTGTATTCAGAACAGGCGCAAAATAGCACGTTTGTACGCATGCTACGTATAGAGTTCTGTGGCTTTCCACACCGAGATTTACGAAACACAGAGAAAGAGGTTATAAAATGAAGTACTTAAAGGTAATATCAATTTTGTAAAAAATAATAAAAATACATTCAGATGATGTTACATACAATTAGGAGTAGATATTGTACTGGTGCATCGAAATGTGACGTTCAAATTCCGGCAATTGGTGTAATTTGGATTGTAACAGCGAGAGAATGAAGATGTTCCTCATTCCGATTCATTGTATGACTATAGAAACACTATCAATTTCCATCTCATACTTACTGTATGGCCTGTTTTATTCACTGATCATTTCGTGAAACATTAAAAATACCTATCTGTATAAAAAGAGAAATGGTTAGTACAGCGGTTTCAAGGTGTCGCCATCTCTGAAATCCCGGGTTCGAATCCCGATGGGGTCATATGTTTGTGTGATGAATGCAAGCATTTGTACCTAAGTTACGGTTGTAAATATATATTTTTATAAAAATATTTACAAACTAGCTTTCTGCCCGCGGCTTCGCCTGCGTGGATTTCGGGATTGGTTATAGAACCAACCTATAGAGGGTTAAGGGTCATAGCTTTTGCCTACGGCTACATATGCGCGGAAGTCGGTTTATGGCGCGAAGGTTTTATTGCGCTTCCCGTGGGACTACCCGTTTTTCCGAGATAAAAAATACCGCAAAACCTTGCTCAAGGATCACTCTATCTATTGATGAAAACCACATGAAAATCTGTGCAGTAGTTTTTGAGCTCGATGTTACTCGGGGATAATGTAGCTTTCCAAAGTTAAAAGAATATTTGAAATCGGTCTAGTAGTTTCGGAGCCTATTCATTACAAACAAACAAATCTTTCCTCTTTATAATTTTAGTATATATGTATGTCTATCCGTTACCCTGGATCCCATAATACAAGTCTTACAGTGCTTACTTTGGGCTAGGCTAAGTGGTGTATCCGATATTGGAAGAGTGGGCTGGGTGTCAGCTAGGCAGCGTCTCATTGCGCTTGGTACTGACCTGACATAGTTACTTCAGTCACTACCTGCACAAAGTCGCGCGTCTTGTGGGTGATTGGGTAAGCCCGTGTGGGCGTGTGTGTAGTGGCATCGTAATGTGGACCCTACCGCACGTACCCAAAGAAGCAAGGAAAAACCCAGGGGATTTTAGTGGGTAGGCCTGGCACTCTTGCTAGGAGAACCGGACACACGCCCGCCGCCTAGGCAAGGCACGGGTAAGGTGCGATTTCAAGCATTCACATTTCCACTTTACAACCTTTACATTTGTTTTATGTGATACATTTTTGGTAAAAAAATTACGTTAATTCGTCCACGAATTTTTTTTTATAAGTTGTAAAAATCGCAGAAGACACCATTCACCTTTGGGCCCAACATGAACAGTAAAATTTTCACTTGTATTTTATTTAACATTGTATATTAAAGGTTATAGAAGCATTCTACAAGTGTTTATTAGTATCCAGATGCACCAAAAGAGAAAAAACCGATGTAGAACTTACCCGTTTTAGACGCCGTCAACACATTTTTATTGCTGTTATTATCATTTGATCATTCATTAAATGAAGAGTATTATAGGTTATAATAAAAATAAGTTGCTTTTATTTATAGCATTTATTCAAATTCGAATGTTAATAATACATTATCTAAAAACTTCATTCTCATACGTCGCCCAGTCCAGAAACCACGTAATTGACATCACATGGGCGCAACAACCAACTGTCCTCCGACCGACAATACAGTTACAGTAGTAATATTTAATGGATTTATTTATTTAGATGTCTATACTTGTGTAATGAATATTATGTATTTTTTTATACATGTAGTTTGAACTTTTTCGCACATATAAATATGTACCATCAATAATAATTACATTTATTTTTATTAATAACAAACTGTATTTAAATGAACAAAAGCAACAAAAATATAAGTTAATATAATTAAGTTTTTATTTTTATTGATAAAATATTTTGAGTACTGAAAAAATGGGCTTAGTTGACTACTGTACGAGTACATTACACAAGACTGTGTTGATTAATCTATTTGCCTCTCATCAAACATAAATAAATGAAAAGTATTGATTTATGTCTTGTGGTTTTACTAGATTTATAAATCTAAACTGATAAAACTATTATGATTTTTATAAACTTGTGGCGATAAAAGAACAAATCGTATATTCAATGGTCCGTCTTACTAAAGATATTTTAAGCCAGGTTTAGTTAATCTGTTGTTGTCTCGTTTCATCTTTTCATAAATATTATAAGTTAGAAAGAGAAAAAAAGTAGATTAACTAAGTCGCGCTTAACTTTAAGGCACGTATTAATAAAGATTGTTTAAGTCTAGTTTAGTTAATCTATATTGTTGTCTCGTTTCATCATTTCAAAAGTATAACAAGTAAGAAAGAGAACAAATCGTGAATAGGCTAAATCAGACTTAACTAACTTTATTAATATGGACCTAAAGGCCAATAAATTATCGATACTTTTAAAGCTATTAATTATATTTGAACATATAACCTCTAGTCAGACCATAGATTCTGACACCACATTTTCGTTCTATGTTCCATAGACAAGACCACTAAAGTGTGTTGTGTGTTAGAGACAAATCCAATACCTATTAAAATCTTGTTTTTTTATTAGAAATCTTTGATACTACCAAATGGTCATTAATTTATCTAATATTTAACTAAAGATATGATAATTTTCTTTTTTTTTCAAAAACGTTGTTCACAGTTGGGCCCAAAGTAAATGATGTCCTTTCTCCACGCTATCAAATTGTAACTTCAGAATTGTTCCCTTAGCCTTATCAAATTAAGGACTCCTTTCAAAACTTCGCAAAACACATTCACCCTCACTCTAGATTATACAATACTATTTGTTCCAATTTACTATTCAGTATTCATGGCAGCGAACGTTTCAAAACCAGGAATCTAGGTCATATCTGGAACAGGCAATTGCCGTCAATGTCGGCCGGCTGGAGTATATTGAGCCTCGCTATCAATGTGCTAGCAATCTGCCCAAGTGCCTTAAATATTCAGGGGACATTACGAGGGGGGATAGGCTAGGTAACGGCATTTATGCTGGTATACTAGCTTTCTGCTCGCTGCTTGGTCCGTGTTATAACATCTTTTCCAAATATAATTATACATTTTCCTGCGATTACAATTATTTTAGATTTCATAGAAACCCGGCCACATTTCTTATCAATTTTTTTGCAGGAATAATATATTTTCTCTATGTCCCTATGTACGTTTCTGGGTCTCAATCCTTGTACCAATTTTCATCGAAATCGGTTCAGTAGCTTGCCTCTTTAGGAGCCTATTCAAACAAAAATTTTAATACTTTATTTTAGCCCCTTTAATGTAGATTTTTACAAACTTTGAATATCATATTTATTTACATCGCGACTATAATCGCCGAGCCATATAAATGCAACAAAGCAAACGCTGCACTGCGCCGTCATCTGAGAAGCGGACCAAGGCTGCTATGCTGAATTTTGTTGGTATATTACATCGGTCAAGCCACCTCAGTCTGGAGTCTAATATAATGCGATGGTATCCATAATGATTTTTAGCCTGAGAAAAATAACGATCAAACTTATAAACATTATACAATTAATGAACAGTTTTACTGTGTTTTTATGTTAATTGTACTGCTTTCGCTGTGGGATTAATTGACTTTATTTTTATATGATCTAAAAACTTATAAGTGAATTGTTACCCTATACCCACTATACTTTGTGTTAATATGGGTTATAATTGCCTGAAACAAATTTATTTTATTATTTACAGCTAAATCATACTGGCAGTTCAACATGTTCGGTATCATAGCTAAAATGCTATTGGTACTAGCTCACTCTGTGAACTAATAATGATCAAGGTTTACGCATTGGTGTAAAAAACTGTCTATCCCTGCTTCCGCGAACATCCCTGAAGCACTACAATGGAGAGGCAGATCCAAAAATAAGAAGTAAATGCGGGAATGACAATCACATTTGACGACCTCCGTTGTCGAATGTTTAGTAAGCTGGTTTCAAAGAGTCACCATCTCTGAGATCCCTGGTTTGAATCCCGTTGGGGCCAGAGTTTGCGTGATGAACGCGCGCATTATATATTTCTATCAAAAATAATTATATATGCAAAATATATCCGTTACTCTGGATCCCATAACACAAGCCTTACAGAGCTTACTTTGGGTTAGGTTAATTGGTGTAACTGTAAGAAAAAAATATTTATATTAAGTGCAGCTGAAGTGACAAACGGGTTGGAATAAACTCAATATATATATTTCAAGTATTTAAAATTTTTCTATGCTTCGCTTTCGAAATCTTGTGTCTTTAAAACGTAATGCATGTGGCTAGATCTGTCAAACAAATTTCTGACGCACATCCACGCAGAGGCTTTCTGATTTCTCCAGGGATATGAACAAGCTAAACGTGCTGCGTGAAATAGTCCCTTAATATGTCATATATAGGGTTGTTTTTGTAATACAATTTCTTATGTAGATGTCAATATGGATATTTTATGGGAGACTGGCTAGTGCCCGCGACTTCGTCTGCGCTGGATTAATATTTCGAGTACCTTATATTAGCGTGGCGTATATCTTTATAAATTGTACCCTATGTGTTATGCCGATGTATGGTCTATATTATTGTAAAGTTTTAATAAAATCTATTGTTTTTCGTGACAAACATCGACTCATACAAACTTTTACGTTTATAATATTTTCGCTGGGTGGCATAGTCGTATGTGGCAGGTCGGAAAACGCAGTTTAGATAAGTCATACACTAAGCAGTACCAACGAAGACTCTGGCAGCGCAGGACTAATCAGTGCGAAGACGCTTGGGGTAAGCCTATGATGATGATGGTCAAGATATAAATAACAAGATTAATTTATTAATTTTAAAAGGATAACAATCAGGTACAACATAAAGTATACTATAGTTTACTTAATCTACGCATGCCAATACTATGTTATCCACAGATTAACAAAAACAAAAATAGTGAGCTTAATCTAGGCTCCACACAGCGTATACATATATACACATAAACTATAAATAGCAACTAATTTGTAATATTTTTTATTTTTAAAATAAAACAAATTAAATTAAACATATAAACATACAAAATGTAGTTTTTAATTAGATTTTGACGACCTCCATAGTCGAGTGGATAGTACACCGGTTTCAAGTTGTCGCCATCTCTGAGGTCCCGGGTTCGAATATCGGTGGGGCGGATGTTTATGTGATGAACGCGAGCATTTGTACCTTATTCATGGTTATTGATATATATTTCAATAAAAATTATTTATATATGTATAATATATGTATGTATATCCGTTACCCTAGATCCCATAGCACAAGCCTTACAGAGCTTATTTTAGGCTAGGCTAATTGGTGTAAGTGTAACAAATATTTATTTATTTATCTATCCTGATTTAGGTATAATACACCTAAATAATCCGTAATAGCGTATGCCTAATGCGTAAGAGATGAACGGTGGCATGCTTCTGAACACAGACAATTCGACATTGATATGTTTTGAAAGTCTAGTCGAGCCAGGCAACTTTCGACGTTCAACTGATTCAACGCCGGATTTAATTAATTTATCAGTTTATTGCATACCAGTTTTTTTTTCTGTGTCAAATGAAGTCTAATAAAGTATTTATTGCTATTGACAACACTGACTACGAGTGATTCAAAAATCCATAAAACTGTGAGCAATAAAAAACAAATGCGCATATGGTTTGTATTCTTATTAGAATTCTAGATTCACTTCTAATGATTCAAAAATACGCGAACAGTTGTAATCTATAGGTAATTTATCCGAAACTTTTGTATAGCCTTAGATACAGTTACGGATATTTTTTTATTTAGGATAACCGAAGTTTGGCTTATTGTTTTTCTTTTTTCGGTACCGTACCGAGGATACCACCGTATCGGCCTGTCTCGGTGGTTATGTCGAACTCCACACTGGCTAGTGCGGTCTGACCAGAGTGACCTTTTTTTTTTTTAATTGCAAATGCATGAAATTGCATACCCCGGCTGTGGCGAGTCGGCGGTTATGTGGGGCTCTCCTCCCCAGAAGGGGGAGGCCTACCCACTAAAAACCTCAGGGATGGCCTTCCTCAGGCATGTAGGGAGCCCCGGGAACATCAAGCCACTTCCGGGAACCCCCAGCCTCCGCTCCCCTGTCTAGAGGGGAGCCCTCCTCGGGGAGGCTACTACCTCCCCCGGTCTCCTCCACCGACGACGCCCCCCGGCCACGGAAGGGGCGTGGTCCATCCCGGGTCCCCGTAGCAGTCACGACTTCCTCGCGCCCGCCGGCGACCCGCGGCGGCGCCGCAGCTGTGCTACCGAGCCCGGCGCCGCCTTCTTCGAGCGGGATCGGCCATCTCCCGACCCCGCTCGGCGGCCTCCTTCTGGAGCATCACTGCTTCACAGAAGGAGACCACAGCCCTCCAACCTCCCTCGTCCGCCAGCATTGCCGCAATCAATGCCAGCGGAGACAGATCTCGCCCGATCTCTGTGACCAAGACTCGGCGCTCGGAGGCCCACGCGGGGCACTCCGCCAGCGTGTGCTGGGCCGAATCGATGACAAGAGTGACCTACCGACTAAACACAGCCTTAGCCTGGGCCATAAGGCTTGAATGAAATTTTTTGTTAAGGTTACAGTGGCTTATAACGTTCCTGGTGTGAAGTAGGTACAGTCGAGGTATCAAGTCAATCAGGGTTGGAGCATGCCCACATAATGAGTTTCAATAGGTTTAGATAAGTGTTCAACATATTGTAAACAAGCTTCACTCACGTTAAATCGCATATTCCGAAAATAAATATATATTTCATTTTCAAACAAAAGCTCTTCGTCAATTTTTACTCATTTTAGGGTAAAATTTATACTAACTTTGAATGCCGTATTTCTTTATTTCAAATCAACTTATTTTTTAAGTTTCAAACTTCTAGCTTTGAAAATGATATTCTTTCCATATTTATCTATCTGTAGTCTATTTATTGTTATATCTATTGTTTCTTTGTCCTGATTAAATTACTTTTATTCTTCGGTTGCTGGCTTAACTTTTACTTCTTGTAATTTTAATATTACCAAGTAAAAAAAAAATATTTTAAATATATCAAGTATGTACATATTTGAAATCATCTTATTTGTCAGGAGTAATTTGGCCTTGTGTAAAACTTTAAATAGTAGTATGTATATTCTAAAATACTTAGGCTGCATGGCTTAGGTAACATGGCTAATGAATTATAGTTTTCTTTTCCTCAGGAGAGGAAGGCGGAGAATCCATCACAAGGAGCACGAAACGTACCCAGGATACCCCCGCAACGGCAAGTGTCACGGAGGTGTTCACTTAATGTCGGACTCCACGCGGCCCGAGCGGTCTCACCACATGACGTACCGACTAAACTCAGCTTGTGCCTAAGTTCTAAGAACCATATAGGCAAATTGTGAGGGGTCGCCCTAAGGTCGCCCCTAAGGACCTCTCCTGAGGGGCGATGCAGCACAGACCCAAAAGGGGCCCAAAAGCACTAGAAGAGGCGCGAAAAGCCAAAGTGGCGCCGACCTTATCATGAGGGAACCTAGTCATGGCGATGCTGAAGGCTGCCGAACTAAAGAATCATGGAGGGTTTGTGAATTATAGTTTGCTTTGAATTGCAGCACGAATTAAATCGCATATTCCGAAAATACATATAAAATTAATTTTCAAATAATAAGTAACTCTTCGCCAATTTTTACTCATTTAGGGTAAAATTTATACTAACTTCGAATGCCGTATTTCTTTATTTCAAATCAACTTATTTTTTAAGTTTCAAACTTCTAGCTTTGAAAATGGAATAAATACTTTTTTTGTAGTGTATATTTAGTTGACATGTATTTATTGATTAAATAATGGTGAATAGAAAATTTGACGATAACTAGTGTATAATTAAGTGACTAAAGTTTTATTATAAATTAGCATAATACGAGGCAAAATATGGAATAGCTGATTTTAATAAATTTAACTTGAACCTGTATTTGAATATAAATGTGATTTGATATTTTTTTTTTATTATATCATTAATTTATTTCTTACAATTGGCTATCAAATAATGTTTCATTAAAAATCTGTCTGTATACGGATATCTCAGAAACATTGACAGCAAATTTAGGACCGCATGATATTTGCATGTGTCAAGAAAGTTTAGGTTCCCGGAAAATATAATGGATCTGTGATATATTTGGCTATCTAGAGACCTCTAATTACAGAAACACAGTGCGGTTAGCACAACTTAAAACAATGTAGTTAAGCTCGAGATATATTTAGACGATAGTAAGACATATATCGTTATAATTCATCAGGGACGCACTCAGAATTTATGATCGACTTTACTGCACACAAATAGTGTATTATCAAATTAACATTAACATTATCGCTCAACCTCTGAGATACTAAAAACTTCTAGATCTCGAGCAATTCAAGTCAACCTTTAGCCTCCATTCATAAGAAGGGATCTTTACCATAGAAATTGAATGCAAGCGTGACGTTGTCACCGTACAGATGATGCTCACGCCACCAGTTTCTTAATATCATAAAAACTATAGAAGTAATACGATTGTTACTATTTGTTGCTTTTTAGGTTGCAAATTTTAAGAATCCGTCCGTCTCTCTCCATACGAAACATGGGTTCATTAATAATAATAATAATAGTGGCCGTCTATAACTAGGAGCATCCATTATCGGACTAAATGTGACATCTGTGTTTCAGTTACTGGCGCCTCTAACCTCGAATACTCTGCCTAACATACTATAGCAAAAAGAAAGAAGCAATTAGTGAAAACTGAAACTTACAAGTAGATCTATGTAATGAACCGTGATGAGTGATGACCTCTCTGTTGACTGTAGTAAGATGTCTTTAGAAGTTATTGAAACAATTCAACAAGAAAAAAATATGTGTATTATATTTTTAAAATACAATTTACGTTTCGAATTTGTACTATAAGACCGCGTAATAACGTTTATTTTAGGTTTTCATCATCATCCTATTTTATAACTGTCAAACTAAACATTAAATATTAGCGAATACAGACTGAGTCAAATGACTTCCAACTCCGTAGAGTTTCAGTATAATGCTTATTTCATTGTTATTTACGGCAATACATAGCGCGCTGCGGGTCGGTTGAGCCCAACTTAACATGTAAATCATGCTAACACCATTTCACACGAATGAAATAAAGCTGAATGAAAAATCGCATTACTATTTAGTTAGTGCCAGCTGGGTGAAATGTTGTTCCCATTTATTGCTTCTAGAGAATACGTTGGCAGCTCTGCATACAACTTTATTTCAGTGGTCATAAAGTTGCATTTTATAATGTATGTGCAGGAGTACCAACACAACTTCAGAACAATTATTTGATGCAACGTACTATAGCTGCTGTAATTTAGACATTACCTAACCAAACCATTCCTTTAAATGTGGAATTTTGCGAATGAACTCGAGTACATTTTGTAAGCATATTTGTAGATGGCGCTACACATTTCTAACTAGATAAAATAGCATCATCATCATCAGCCCCTCTTCGATATAGTATGATATATCAGAATAACAGATAGGTGTCGATAGATAATTTACATCATCATCACCAACTATATTATAGAACAATTAGGATTTAGTCTGCCACGCTGCTCCAGTGTGGATTGGTCAACTTCACATATACTTTTTAATTTCTTCTATGAGATTGGTTCACAATGTTTTTCTTTAACATAGAAACGTCACATAAATGTACAATATGAAATTCTAAACTTGCCATACAGGCTACAAAAAACTAGAGGTTCGTTTATGGGCAAATGTATAAATTTTTAAAACAAGATTCCACATTGTGTAGCTGAATTGCCTTTTTATTAGTTCAAGGTACATGTTAAAAAGACGCTAATAAGTAAGGGCTATTACAAAGTCATGATTATTTGTATGTATATAGAGATTACACCGGAGTCTCTATATACATACTGTGCACATAAATAAAACAGGTTAGACAAGAAACCGCATCTTGAAGTATAAACAGCGAGTAAAATATTTTTTTGCGTACGAAACATTGGAAATATTTATTTTCCCAATACAATATCCACAAGTGGAATTATTTGTGTAACCAATACTCGTGTCACGTTCGCCGACCGGGAATCGAATCAGGGACTACGCGCGAGTTTGTTTAACAGTTCCGCGTCGCTGCCTTGTGATAAATCTCATTTGTACAGGAATCTGTGTGCTCAGGGCTGTATTTAGGGATAAAAACTATTTTTTAATTATCTAATCTATATGTTGCAGTAGAAAACTACAGATTTATTTTTTTTTATGTTTATGGGATATATACTGATGATACTCGTAGTCATTGGAGTTACTCAAAATCAATAAACCAAACAATTAATAGTAGAAATATTTATTACCTTTTATGTGACAATAATTGCAATATTAAGAAATATTTTCATAAACATCTATAAAAATTATTATTAAGAAAAATAATTATTATTATTAAGAAAGATTTGCTTATATATCTTCACATTGAAAAATCCTTCAAAATTCGAGGTATGGGAGAACGGCCCTCTGGAGAGGAGACTAGACGGCCAAGGGTCTGGACAACAAAGAAATGAATTAGCGGACGGTCGTGATTAAATTTAGCAGCACCGCTCACTGGAGCTTCGATATAATTGGTTTATTATGTAGTCCCAATCCTTTCAAATGTTTTCGAAGAGAAGTATGTAAATAAAAAAAACATTAACATCATAAAAGCCTTAAACCTAGTCCTAGTAAAAATATTTAAAGATTAAATTTACTCTTGGTTCTTATAAATATGCTTACCCTTAATCCTGTCCTGCCAATGTCGGCTTATGAAGGTATTTTCCGAGTAATTCGAGGTTTGCCGAGGTTTGTCTCCGAGATCGTCACTTAAGTTTGAAATTCACGAAAACATCTCGTCGATGTTGTTGTTTCATATAGATAAGAACTCGATTTGTTACATATCATAGTGGCAAAATAAATAGACACTTGTAGAACAAATAAGTGAACAGCTCAATTCAGAAATTTCAATTACTACCCTCAATGTAAAACTGACATAAAAACGCAATGCTTATAATATTTGTATTGTTATACTATATTATAAGTTACCAGCCGATTAAAATTGTTGTATGGTTCAATATTTAAGAGGAACATGAATAAATGACTAATTAGTCATAGTTTATATGATTTATACTCGTATAGGGTCCAATTAAGACTTATATAGTCTTATCATGGTTGGTTTTGTCAGAAGTAGATCAAACTGAAATGGTGCCACACCAGAATCAGCAGCTTCCAAATAACGGATCATCAAATCGAAAACATTTAATTACGTCGGTTAAAAACACATTACAAACATCGTATTGATTGTGCCAAAATCATAGTCATAATTATATCGCCGTCAATACTTTAAGATATATACTTACTATACCATAAATATATTATTTAAATCTATGAGACTTGCCATAGATTTTTATTATATAATTCTACGAGACTTACCAACTCGATCGTTGCAATCTCGAGACAGCGACATATTCCGTCAATACGTAAAAAAACCTTATAAATATTCAACAAAATTAATGTCAGTACTATGATATCACGTCACTCCTTACCGATGATATATAATATATCATCGGTAACGAGTGACGTGCGATTAAAGATCTTTTCACATTGCAATTAGACACATCTTTCTTTAACAACACACATTGTTCGACAGTACCAGAGCGTCACTAATTAATACCAAGATTGTGGGTTCGTTAAAATTAATGATATTCGAAAACTTGGACAGTCTTCGCGCTACTTTGCAATTTATTGCAATACTGAAAAGTTAACTGTATTATAATAATTGATTAAACAAAACTTTGGAAGTATATAATATAATACAAGCTGGTGCCCGCGACTTCGTCTGCATAGATGTTAAATTTTTTCCTACTTACTTGACACTTATTGTCATATTTTAGAAAATTCAGACAATCCCTACTAATATTATATACGTGAAAGTTTGCAAGTGTGGATGGATGTTTGTCACTCTCACGTAAAAACTACTATATTGATTTTAATGAAACTTTAAAATGATATATTTTATACATCAGAATAACATATAGGCTACAACATATAAAGATATTGCTTGAATTATCTACACAAATAAAATTGGAGTGTCTGTTTGTAATATTAAAATAACCGTTTTCTACTACATGCATATGAATACGGTACACATACCGAAATACATATTTTTAAAATTTTTGTCTGTCGGTCTGTTTGTTCCGGCTAATCTCTTTAACGGCTGGACCGATTTGGACGGGACTTTCACTGGCAGATAGCTTATGTAATAAGGAGTAACTTAAGCTTTTATTTTAGATTATTTTTTATTACATTCCACGCGGACGAAGTCGCGGGCACAGCTAGTTCAAAATATGACAATAAGTATCGAGTAAGTAGGAAAAATCTAGTCTATCTATATAGCTAGTATCTTCATAAATTGTAATAGCCTATCTGTTATTCTGATTCTGATGAGCTAATAATGTAACTGACATGATAATTGTAAAGTTATTGAGTAGTTTTCACATGAAACAGTAACAAACAAACTTCTGCTTTTATAATATTACTAGGGTTTAGCTACGTCTGCAGCTTCGCCTGCGTGGAAACATTAAATTGCATTAATTTCGAACTAATAATGTTACCATGAAAAAGGTGTGGTAAGTCAATCTCAAAAGATACTCTTTATTGAACTATTATTTAAAACAATTTCTTCGTACATAGTTTTTATATAACTTGAACATAAGGTTACTGACTTTTTACGCAGCGTACATACGGTAACAAAAGCTCTGAAGTAAAAATAAAATTGTCACATACCCTTAGTATATATTTATTTAATTTTTATCGCACCATCTACATATAAAAAAAATGAACTAAAAAGTTAAAAATAAATTATTAACACTAAAACTTTTCACCATACATAATTATTCAATCTCGTCCCCCCTCTTTATCATAGTCCCCATTTATAAATAAAAGCGTGTTACATTTAATACAACACAACATTTTCCTCAAGCTATCACAATGTAACACGCTTTTATTTATAAATGGGGACTATGATAAAGAAGGGGGACGAGATTGAATAATTATGTATGGTGAAAAGTTTTAGTGTTAATAATTTATTTTTAACTTTTTAGTTCATTTTATTTTTAACTTTTTAGTTCATTTTATAAACAAATAATAAAAGCTTTTTTTAAAAAAGGTTTTTTTTTCTTTAATTTTATTTTTAACTTTTTAGTACCTCTACAAGCTTGCTGAGAAAAAGCCCTTTCATTTGATACCCATATTGTAGGAACGAATAAAAGAAAATTATCCGCTGTTTTTGGTGTTCCGCCGTATTGGATTAAGAGTGACGTAACATTATTTTTTTCTCGTTATTCTCGGCAAGCCCTTTTATTTGATACCCATATTGTAGGAGTGCATTAAAAATAATTGGTCCGCCATATTGGATACGCCGCCATGTTGGATTTAGAATGACGTCACATTATTTTTCTAGTTATTCTTGGCAAGCCCTTTTATTTGATACCCATATTGTAGGAGTGCATTAAAAATAATTGGTCCGCCATATTGGATACGCCGCCATGTTGGATTTAGAATGACGTCACACAGTTAATCATGCATTGTCATCCGAACTAAACGTGTATACCAAATTTCAGCTCAATCGGAAACCGAGAAGTGGATCAAATTTAAGTTTCAAGATTTGATTACAGAACGACAGACAACGGGACAGGTGAAAGTAAATAAAAGCTTGTAATAAAGGACAAATGGCGAACTTAATGCAACAAGGCATTCTCTACCAGTCCACTCTCTACTGACCACAAAAATCAAAACTGTTACAAACTTACTATCTAATACATAAACAAATATATACATTTATTTATATAATTATATATGTATATATATACATATAATATAGACTATAAATATTTAACCAGTTATTTGAGATTTATACTAATAGACATGTTTATGATTTCGTGTACCTACATAGACTTTGTCTCCAATCACAGCTTCTTAACATTATCTACAGTTACAGTTTCGTAGGTAGATATTATGCTAACAGCTCTTCAAACTTTGAGAGCGCTCCCTGGTTTCTATTATAATGTACTTACTCAGTTTCAGACTCCTAGACTTTCGTAACGCCAAAGTTTGACGGGAACATACGTAGCTCCCCTAATCTGGCGCTCCAAGTCGGAATATACTTTTGGCGAACAGGGGATTTATTATTTATTAGGGGGAGTATATGTGCTAATTGTTGAAAAATTGGGTTAAAAGAGACTTGGTATAGTCACGTATTAAGAAGAAAGAATGATCTTGTTACTAGGAAAGTTGTGGACATGAAATTGGATGGGCGTGTAGGGGGAGGAAGGCTGAAAAAAAGATGGACACACTTTTTTTCCTCAGGAGAGGTGGCTGAGAATCCTCATGGATACCACCGCAATGGCAAGTAGAGATGCGGTGATTATGTCGGACTCCTGGTGAATCGAGGCGGCTCGACCCAGCAGACCTACCGACTAAAGTCAGCCTAGCCTTGGCCATAAGGGCCCTTCGGCCCGGCCGGAATGGAAATGGACACACTGTGTGAATGATGATATGTTGAAGAAAGGAGTGATAGAGGAGAGTTGATGAGTAAGACATGTTGCGCCGACCCCAAATAAAATTGGGAACAGAGCAGGAGAAAGAAGAAAGAAGAAGTGCGAATTTGCACAAGTAGTAATTGAGAGAATAAAATTAGCTTTTTATTACCGCATCATAACTAATTCAATCAAGAAACTCAAACAATAGTAGCACTTTTTGTCTGCAAATAATACTCGTAAAATCACACTACACAGTAACTCTACGCGATATATATATATATACATATATATGTATGTATATATCCCGTATCTATAACTAACTATAACATGAGTTAATTATATATATATATATATATTATATATATATATATATATATATATATATATATATGTATATATATATATATATTATATATATATATATATAATAGTGTCTATATATATATATATATATATATATATATATAATATATATATATATATAATATGTCTAGGCACGTGAATATACACAAAAAACCAAAATATAAAAATACATATGTCAATTAGAAAAAATTTAATGTCAGAAAATTTATTGATACCGAATAATGAAGTCAAATATCGATGTTAAAAATCTGATGTCGAATAATTAATTCATACTTAATATTATAAAGAGGTAATATTTTATTGTTTTTTGTTTGTTTGTCTATTTAACAGGCTCCCAAACCACTCGACCGATTTAAAAAATTCTTTCACTTTTGGGAAGCTACACTACCTCCGATGAACATAGGCAATCTTACATTTTTTAAAAGTTAGGGACCCATACTTCAATAATGTAAAACCAAGTTGTGAAAATAATACCGAAAAATTTCTCATCGCATGAGATATCACAGGTTAAAACATGTACGTGATTTTAAAAATGGTCATTTAGGTCAGACAGCACCATAAAAATAATAAACGATGTACGAGTTCTTCATTTTACACTTTTTTAATGAACCCCCGCACAAAGGAGACTGTACGAGAGAGTGTGTCTGTGTGTAAAAAAATTATACCTTTTGAAACGTTTGTTTAATGATCATGCGAACTGTTAGTATTAGATACAAATATATTGCAATATCAACCCATTATTCACTTATACATACATATGAATATATAATGTTAATTACAAATATTATGACATTTTACTTTTTATATTGTCTGGCAGAAATAACAAGCAATATATGTAATTTCGCAGAAGTAACAGTATATCTGTGGTCAATACTTTTAAATAGCGACATAATTACAGTATTGTCACGTATCGTTTACATTACAGTGACCGAATAAGGTCAAATTAATTCAAGAAACGGACGCACGAACAAAAAGGTATATATTTAAAGACCTCTAAAATCACCAGTCATCTTTACTACACTGGCTCCGTTGTCTACCTAGCCATATCCGATATGATATCGTGATAGCCACCTTTACACAAGTACATTTAGAATCTTGTAACAATGTTGAAAAGAATTTAGTTGGTTAAATTACTGGAAGTAACCTCGTATACTCCGAAAATATATTCATTACCAGTAGTCAGTCGAGTGGCTAGTACGCTGGTTTCAAGGTGTCGCCATCTCTGAAGTCCCGGATACGAATCCCAGTGGGAGCAGATGTTTGTGTGACGAATGCGAGCATTTGTACCTTTGTCATTAATATATGTTTCTATTAAAAATATTTATATACGAGAATGTATAATATATGTAAGTCTATCCGTTACCGTAGATCTTATAACACAAGCTTTAGAGAGCTTACTTTGGGCTAAGCTAATTAGTGTAAATGTCCTCGTGGTGCACCCTTACCAACGTCTTTTCGACGGCTAATAAGTCGGACAGATTGACTCCAAGAGGGAGGGCGTGAGATAGCCTGGTCCAACCTGGCGGGCCGCTACTGGACCGGTGGCGGACGGGCGAAGCCCTCCTTCTTCTTAAAGAGGGTGGCTGTCTCTCATGGGACCCATCTTGGGTCGGTGGATGGCCCGATGTATCCGCCGGCCACTTTCGGGTGGTATGGTGTGAGCGACTTGGCAAGGGTTCCCATGGCCTCATCAGGACGCAATGCAGCTCTCCTTCGGGAATTGGTGTAAATGTAAGAAATATTTACTTATTATTAATTGATAGTTAGATTATCAACAAAGTAAAAATCGACTACATCTGCAACCATAACTCTATCTATACCATAAATATCCGATTTCAAAAGTTTGAAAACGAATGCGTTTCAATCGAACCGTGAATAATTAAGATCGCAACTCTTATTCAGTGATATGAATGTGAGCTGAAACATGAATTGATGATCACGATCAATAGCAATCGCTACCCACTCCAATTAGGCTGTCTGCTTCTTTGATTAACATTGAATAGGAAAGACTGTGGTCCCTATACAATTTCTGTTTGAAAATTGCAACAGTCTTATGGAAAAAAAAACGTTATAAATGACTACTGCGGTTTGTTGCATACAAAGAAAATATATTTTTTTATCACAAAAGAATAGTTGTTCAAACTATTTTTAACGTTTGTCTGGAATCTTGAGACCAGACTTTAAAATGTATTTTTTTAAATCCAATTAATTAATTTAAATTAAATTGTATTTATCAAAAAATAATTTTTAAAAATACAATATCAATAGTATTGAAATTGTATCAACAAATTTATTGTTTTATTAATATTACATAATCCTAGTAATATTTTAAACGTGAAAGTTTGTAAGTATGGATGTTTTAATTACAATCCTAACCCTACGCAGACTAAGTACCAGCACCAGCTAGTAATAAATATATTTATAACATTTATAAATAATTTTATACAAAACAAACTCACCGCTCTGACGTACCGGCTGCAAAAAACTAGAAGCTCAGTTGTGAGGAAACGTATAACTTTTATAAAGTGAAAAAGTTCCACACAGTGTTACAGTTTTGCCTTTATTTTAATTTAAAGTACATTTAGAAATACTGTTATAAAAATGGCCATTAGAAAATAAATTATCGCATTAAATGTTAGCAAAAAGTGCACTGAATTTTTTATGACTTGATTTCTTTATTCATTTCCATACTTACTGCGACACCTAATGCGACAGTGTGTCATAGTACAAAAACTATTTTAAACTGTCCAAGATGCACACAGCATCGAGTCAAAAATTAAATCCTGACCTTGAGGTGGCTTATGATGATCGTACTATCGACGGATTTCAAGGAGCAAATAAAGCTTGTCGTTGTAGATCGTGTAATAAGAACACTTTTAAGAACACTTCAAGATCGATCACTAAGAACCGGCAACTACTACAAAAGGATGATGAAATTTGATGTAAATTTCATAAATGGAATGCAAAGTACGTGAAATAGATAGTGCTACAAATAAAACAATTTCAAAAATGGAATCTAATATGCGTCAGCTAGATATGGATTACAAATAAAACAATTTCAAAAATTGAATTAAATCTGCATCAGCATGCATTTTCAAAAATGGAATCCAATCGGCTTCTACTAGGCACGGGCTACAAACAAAATAATTTCGCCCCGATAATGTCAGCTATTACTCTTCAATGACACAAAACATAATTGACAACGAACTCTACATAACATGACATCAATTTGTGGTCGAGCATCTGCCATCAAACCGCTCCATGAATAATTCCCGCGTAATTTCAGGAGGGAGTTTTCGGTACCTACTGGAATTAGTCGCTGCGGCGCCTGTAATTCCACAACTGAATAGGCGACAATTCGCAACGTCATACGCACTCGTCCAAGCGAGTGGGGGTCGGGTGTGGAGGCGGCATTGTGGTGCTATTTTAGGAGTAGAAACTGTATGCACGAAATATAATGAATATTGTACATGTTACAGTTTTGGTTTTGTTATATATATAGTAAGAAAAGTGTTGGGGAGAGCACCGAACCTTGTAGAACACCAGCATTTATACGCATAAATGCTGATGTTCTACAAGATTCGGTGCAGGAATGTACGGCATATAAGCAGTAGCTGTCAGCGAGGACTTCAATGGTCCTACCGTCTTATATTCTTCATGATTCCTGAAGACGAAATGTTATATAAGTAAATATATATGTCTGTGTATAATACATAAGTCCACTGTTTTGTGTCGGTCTGAATTTCATACATAATTATATCTGGCCGCAGAGCTGTGTTCCCCAACTGTGGATGACAATTAATGTTCACCAAAGTAGGTCAGTAACAATACTACCGGTGAGGGCTGTCACCTGTTGGGTTTCTTGTTAAAAACTCGGTAAGTAAAATTTTTCGGTTGTATACTGATCCATTGTTTTCTTATAAATCGTTTGCGGGGAATATATACACTAAAATAATCGTAGATTAAAATTCGGAACTTTCTGTCTCGGTTTGATAAGCTGCATGCAATAATATTTTAATTTTTGTCATACAGGAAAACGGGAGAAGTTACTTAATTTTTCTTATATATTATTAAATATTATTGTGCGGTTCCGTATTGCGATATTTTTCAGCAGTATTAGATTGACATATTATATTTCCCAACTAAAATAAGAATGTTAATCTGTCTGTTACATCAAAACGACTGAACCGTGAGGAACGACATAGGCTACTTTTTAATATGATATAAATATGTAAAAAAATTATGAAATGACATATTTCAATAATATTTATTTGAATAATATTTAAAAATGTTACCTAAAATTACGATAACACGCGGATGATGTCGTGGGCACAGCTAGTTTATAATAATTGTACATACATGTTAAACTTTGTTGCATAGTTCTTGGAGAGACAAGACCGCTGCCAGCCACAGCGTTGCGTTGACCCATCGACGAAGAACGTGGGCCGAACTAGCCGTGAATTGTCGAGTTCCCGCCACTCACTTTGGACAAGTGTGCGCGCATACATACCTCTTCCGCTATTGTCACCGACCGCATTCGCTATCCAAAACACTTGCTGTCCGACTCGTCCAACCAAATCTCAGCAAAGTTGAACAGGCTTCTCGAGGCTTCCCGAGGAGAGAAGTAGCGTACAAACAACACTAGTAGCTAGTTTAACTTTTAATTAAGTTAATCTTAATATTAAGCTAATCGCACCACTCTGGCAACCGATCTCATTTCAGAGCGTATGTACTGCCCACTAGAGGGCGGGCGCTATAGTTCAAAGCTGATAAGGTCCCAGAACTTCTGCCCGACCAAGGTAGTGTTAAGTTGGTGGGCTAGTCTTCTGCTAGAGTCCAATATAACTACCTACCGTAGACCGGGTGCGGGTAGTATACGGTGTAAGGTCATCTGAGCACCAAGGGGTTATTAAGACAACTATAATATTAGCGCACCCCTTATGAGAATTCACTACCACTACCAAAAAAACATTGTCTTATCGTGCATTACTTGTATCTTTCGTAATCTAATCAGACATCAATTTATACAGTCTACACATATTTTATTTGGTCAGGATTTCCTTATCTAGATAGGCAAGCGGCCGCAACAATTCCGCTTTGTAATTGAAAAACCCATAACACAAATGAGAAATGGTCACTTACGTATATTTAAAAATTAAGAAATATTTGAAAATGTATTTTAATTTGACAGCCCTAGCCGCATCTGGCATATTACAGTTATATTCCTAGTGACATTTTTGCGTACCGCTTCAGGGAGTTGATAATTTGAAGTATGGCCAAGTATGGCGTTTTTCCGTTGAGCGGCTTATCGCCGTTAAGCCTAAATTGGGTTTAACAGTATTTTATGCATACTGTCTATCTATTGCTTAAGTTCTAACACGATGTCTATTAAACCATTAAACAATAACTCATGATTAAAAATAACTAACTATACTTAATTTGAAATGAAGCTTTCCTGTCATTATCAAAATTAATTATATATCAAAATATAAAAAAATATTTACATTTGATTTAATTACGATTTTGATTTAATCTTTTATTTTTAATATGTACATATGTAATGGTCTCAATTTAAACTATATTTTATTTGTATAGTTTCATTGAATTTAATTGTAATTAATACTAATGTACTCGTATATACACGCTTTTTGTATTTGTAAGTGTATGTGGAGTTAATCTGTAATAGTTTATATCATATGTAAAATACAATAGCCACTATGACAAGGACTATAGCTGGCATTTTTGCAATAGTTATTATTACATTTTCTTCAAAGAAGCAAGTTTCGATACATTATAGTCAATATACAGGTTTCAAGGTATCGTCATCTCCGAGGTCCCGGGTTTGAACCCGGTGGGGGCAGATGTTTGCGTGATGAATGCTAGCATTTATACCTTAGTCATGGTTGCTATTATATATATCTATCAAAACTATATCCGTTACCCTAGATCCCATAACACAAGCTTTACCGAGCTTACTTTGAGCTAGGCTAATTGGTGTAAGTGCAATAAATATATATATATATTTTTAAAGAACATTAATCTATAATTTACGCAGCTGTTTTTTTAATTCAATTGCATGCCACAATTATAGATTTAGATAGTAATTGAATGATTTAGGTATACTTACCCTCACTCACCACTCACCCAAAACAGTCATCTCGATCAGATGTATTTTAGTTTGTATTTGTCTTACAAAGAACCAATGGCTGCACTTCGGGCATTCTATTTCCATGTACATAAAATTACTTCTGGTAAGGAGAGTATTAGATGGGTAAGCCTTATAGTTAGAAGACGTTATATTTAAAATACGTCAATGTATTGTATGCAAAATGTTCTAAGTTCGCGCGCTCTTCTGCGTTCATAGGCGGTGCGTAGACGAGACAAATGTCTGTAGCACGATCAGATGTTTGTAATACTGTCGTAGCGGCTGAGTTGCCACGCTTAGTGTTTGCGTGACGAATGGTCATAATTCGTGTTACGAATGTGTCGTAGCGGTAGACGAGTCCGTAGCGTCGATTATTACGAAATGTATCTGCGTTATAAAATATTACGCGCTTATATTGATACCCTTATCTTTGTCTATATATGAATGAATTGTATTTTAAATAATATATATTCAATACAATTTGCTAAAAATTGATAGGTAATAATGTCTTCGGTCAATACTGAGTTACAGAAATCCTGCTCACCTGTAATACAATATCAATTCAGCAAAACGCCAGCGTTAGTTAAAAACGTCGTATAAAATAGTTGTGACTCCAACAGCGGGTTTTTTGCAAAACAAAATTCCCTTCATATTTTTGTTGGTCCGTTTCAGCTTCCGTTCGTTTCTCTGATAACGTTCTCCGCTCCGTTGGCGTTCTGAAGTACCTGCCTCGTTTTAAATTCATTTTTATTTGTGCAGTATTAAGGTTCACCTGTTCTTTTGAAATGTTGGGTATGAAAATAATTATGCACTTTTAATTTTTTTTATGTTTAGACATTAACAGAGAATAATTATCTGTGAGGATATTTTATAATAACGTATAGTACACAGAAACGATTATCGGAACTCCGGATAGCGGTTACCTCGTGGGCCAAGTCAGGGTAGTTGCTGACTATTCTTTCTCTTCTTTCATGATATTTGTTAATAATTATTATTATATTTGTTTTATTTCGTATTTATTTCGTTCTCATATTCTTTCTCATAATATGTACAATTTTTTATGTATTTACATCAATCAATCAATACATAGTATAAAACAAAGTCGCTTTCGCTGTATGTCCGTATGTATGCTTAGATCTTTAAAACTACGCAACGGATTTTGACGCGATTTTTTTTTATAGATAGAGTGATTCTTAAGGAAGGTTTGTATGTATAATAAATGCATAATATAGTAGAGAAACACTGATAAATTTAAAGGTTTCTAATGTGATGTCGTAAATAAGCACGTTTTTTTGCGCTTATATTGCAAACGCTGGCTGAACCCTACGAGATAGACCAAAATAATGTACTACAGTATTGTACAACTTACAAAAATCCACAAAAAAGTCCGCGATGGTAATATGTCTATCTCTTAGGGATAACCCACCATAACCATTTTTTCACTGCACCCGTGCGAAACCGGGGCGGGTCGCTAGTTTAAATATATTTTGTGAGCTATTAAATTTAAACGTAATTTTGACAGATTTATACAGTTTAAGATTTATAGTGCCGTGTGGAAGCGGTTCGCGAATACTTCCACCCCAACTCTACTCGTGGGTGTCGTAAAAGCCGACTAAGGGTCTCTTGTGACCTGGCGCAATACCAGCGGTCGCCTCTGGGTCACCCGTTCCGGTGGCGGGAAAACCACCAACAACAGCAGTCCCGAGGAGGGTTGACGTCAGGCAGGCGGCCGGTCGTAAAACTACAGCCAAACCCTCGGCAACATGGAAAATGAAGGATACGAGGAATTATGAGATGGCTAGGGCGTACCCCTTAGGCGACGCGCAGGGCAGCACCCGGCTCCTGTGGGAAATGGGCCAGGGTTGTCGCATCTACCAGGGCGGGTGCGACGTAAGAAGCTAGTCCGGGAAGAGAGATTGAGGTATGCTAGTTGGAATGTGGGGACTATGACTGGTAGAGGAATGGAGTTGGCGGACGTGTTGAAAAGGCGAAGGATAAATGTGGCATGCTTGCAAGAAACAAAATGGAAAGGAACGAATGCGAGGGAGATTGGGGAAGGATACAAGTTTTACTATTGTGGGAGCGATGGAAGGCGAAATGGGGTGGGTATTGTGCTGGATAGGAACATGAAAGAATGCGTGACAGATGTAAAGAGAATAAGTGATCGAATCATAGTTGTGAAGGTAATGTTTAAAAATCTTATTTTAAACATTGCCAGTGTGTATGCGCCCCAGAGCGGATGCGATGATAGAACAAAAGAAACATTTTGGGAGGATTTCGATGCGATGATTATGAATGTGCCTATGAATGAGGAAATATTTATTGGAGGTGATCTGAATGGACATGTAGGTAAAATGAGAACGGGATATGATAGAGTGCATGGGGGTTGGGGCTTTGGGAACCGGAATGCCGAGGGGGAAAGCATATTACAAACGGCTAGTGCGTTTGACCTTGCAGTCGTTAACACATTCTTCCAAAAAGCGGAACAGCATGTGCTTACCTATTGCAGTGGTAATCGGAAGACACAGATTGATTACTTTTTAATAAGGAGGGAGAATTTAAGTAATGTCAAAGACTGTAAGGTAATTCCTGGAGAGGCTTTGGTTTCCCAACACAGACTCCTCGTAATGGAGGTAAAACATCCTGTGCAGACCTCCTTAACTAAGGTCAAGCCTCAACCAAAGACTAGGTGGTATTTGCTACAGAATGGGGAGTATGCTGAGAAATTTAGAATGAGAGTGATAAGTAAAATAAAAGAGATGGATACAATGGAAGGAAAGACGGTGAACGAATGCTGGAATTTGATGGCAGGTTATGTGAAAGAAGTAGCAAAACATGTGCTAGGAGAAACGAAAGGGAAAGGTATGATTAAAAGAGATACTTGGTGGTGGAATGAAGATGTACAAAAAGCTTTAAAGAAGAAGAAGAATGCATTTAAAATATGGCAAAATGGAGAAGAGTGCAGTGAGAGTCTGGAAGATTTAAGGAAAAATGCCTATAGAAGCGCTAAGCAAGAGGCAAAAAAAGCAGTAGCCGTTGCCCGAGTAAAAGCCCAGGCGGCACTATATGAGACCTTAGAAACCTCCTCAGGTCAAAACTGCCTCTATAAAATTACGCGGCATAGAGAAAGGTGTGCTCGGGATGTTACGCACGTGAAGTGTATGAAAGACGAGGCAGGGAAGGTCTTAACGGAAGATGACGATATAAAAAGCCGCTGGAAGGAATATTTTGAAAAGTTGATGAATGAGGAGAATGTGTGGAATGGAATGCTTAGTAAGGTAAGAAGTAATATGGGATTAGTAAATGAGGTGAAAATTGAAGAGGTGAGGGTGGCTGTGAGAAGTATGAAAAATGGGAAAGCTGTGGGGCCTGATAATATACCTGTGGAAGTCTGGAAGTGTCTGGGTGCGGATGGATGTAAGTGGCTGACTTTATTCTTCAATAGACTGTTGCAAGAAGATGTGATCCCCACTGAATGGTGTGCAAGTACCCTTGTACCCATCTACAAAAATAAGGGTGATGTCCAAGAGTGCAACAACTATCGAGGAATAAAGCTCATGTCACACAGTCTGAAGATATGGGAGAAAGTGATAGAGAAACGACTGCGAGACGAATGTGAGATAACACAAAACCAATTTGGGTTTATGCCAGGTCGTGGAACTACGGATGCCATATTTGCACTAAGGCAAGTGTGCGAGTCTTACAAACGTGCACGTAGGAGCCTGCATATGGTATTCGTGGACCTAGAGAAGGCATACGATCGTGTCCCCCGAGAGGTTTTGTGGTGGAGTTTGAAAAGAAAAGGAGTGCCCGGTAAGTATGTGGAGCTAATCCGAGCAATGTATTTTAAAACCAGTACGCATGTCCGGTCAGCCGCTGGAACCACCGGAGAGTTTGCTGTTGCCGTTGGACTGCACCAGGGATCAGCGTTGAGCCCCTACCTCTTTCTCCTAATAATGGATGCTTTGACTTCGGTCATACAGGAGGAGGCACCCTGGTGCATGCTTTTTGCGGACGACATCGTGCTCGTCGATGAGGACGGATCCCGGATTCAGGACAGATTGGAATGTTGGCGGCGGAGATTGGAGAACGTTGGCTTGAAAATCAGCAGAACCAAAACCGAATACATGTACTGCGATTTCGGCGGTCTCTCCAATCCTTGCCGTATTGCACTCGATGGAGCGGTACTTCCGATCTGTTCAGAATTTAAATACCTGGGATCAGTATTGCAGGAGGATGGAGATGTCGACAAGGATGTTAAGCGAAGGATTAGCTCAGGATGGATGAAATGGCGGCAGGTTACGGGAACTACATGTGATCCCCGTATTTCCCTCAAACTGAAGGGGAAAATTTATAAATCTCTAATTAGGCCTGTCGTCATGTATGGATCGGAATGTTGGCCTGTTAAACGAATGGATGAACAAAGATTGCATGTCACGGAGATGCGTATGTTGAGATGGATGTGTGGAGTGACAAGAAAGGATAGAGTGAAGAATGAATATATTAGGGGAAGTTTGAAAGTTGCCCCTATTGTGGAGAAACTGAGAGAAAGGAGACTATCCTGGTACGGTCATGTGGTAAGGAGAGAGAATGACCATGTTACCAGAAGAGTCATGGACATGAAAGTGGATGGGCGTGTGGGGAGAGGAAGGCCGAAGAAAAGGTGGATGGATTGTGTAAATGATGATATGTTGAGGAAAGGAGTGTGTAGAGAATTAGCGAGCGATAGGAGAGAATGGAAGCAGATGACATGTTGCGCCGACCCCAAATAGAATTGGAACAGGGCAGGAGAAAGAAGAATTTGAGATTTATACAATTTGTGGTTAGACGGTTGGTATGGGTTGCACTCCCTGTTGATGCTTTAGAAGACCAGCGCTGTGTCGGTTGGAGTACATGTTAAGTGGCGACCATTCGGTTACGTTTATATGTAGATTAATTATATATCTAATTAATTGTGTATTATTTATGTATATCATATAATGGAATGGAATAAGTCTCTCCTCTACTATGCCGTTAAAATTCGGGCAAGAGGTAATCGGGTAATTTCATTTAGTCCTTTTTTTCCGCTGAAAAAATGCTTTAAATTGCATACCCCGGCTGCGGAGAGCCGGCCGTTATGTGGGGCTCTCCTCCCACGAAGGGTGAGGCCTACTAAAAACCTCAGCGATGGCCGTCCTCAGACGTTGTAAGGGGCCCTCAAGATCGAGTTTAATTTCATTTAGTCCTATAGTATGTAATAGCGCGGAATGAAGAAGTTATACTTCGTTCCAATTTTATGTTTGACTAGTACAACGCTATCATTTGCCGTCCGGCGCTTCTATGAGATCTGTTTCCTTATTAATTACAAATAATTTCTAAAATATAATTATGTACAAATCGTCGTATACGAGACGTTTGGTGGGGGCAGGAATGCGCTAGACGCATGCATCACAGATCCGAAGTGTAAAAGTGGAGATCCTCGAGGCCTATGTCCAACAGTGAGCTGGCTAAAATGATGATGATGAAATATGTATATGCAAAACGAGGTCAGTTTTCAAACGAAGCACAGTATGCATATGTGGCATCTATAGTAAAATATATAATGATAATAATATATTTTACTATAGATGCCACAAAATATAATGACGGCCTCCATAGTCGAGTGGATAGTACACCGGTTTCAAGGTGTCGCCATCTCTGAGGTCCCGGTTCGAGTCCCGGTGGAGGCAGATGTTTGTGTGATGAATGCGAGCATTTGTACCTTAGTCATGGTTGTTGATATATATTTCTATAAAATTATTATATATGTATAATATATGTATGTCTATCCGTTACCCTAGATCCCATAGCACAAGCCTTACAGAGCTTAGTTTGGGCTAGGCTAATTGGTGTAAGTGTAACAAATATTTATTTATTTATTTATTATATTTGAATATTGGTGATTGTTTGTGCTAAATATAGTGTTATGTAGTCGAAGTGTAATAATTTCACATAATTCTTAGAAAATATAATTGAATATTAGTTGTTGTTTATGTTAAATATAGTGTTATATAGTCGAAGTGTAATAACCTTTTCATATAATTCTCAGAAAAATTTTAAAATCCCCCGACACAAAAAACATAAGCTACCTTTAAAAAGTAAAAAAAATAATATAAGAAAATTAATCCTAAAGTACCTATATGTATGTATTAATATTAAAAAAAAAACTTCGCGTTGGGGGACCGCTACTAATTAAATAGTGTCACATGCTTACCTATCTCATCTTTTATCTATCTAAGACTTATTATTATTTTGTACAATATGCGGGTGGCGGCGCGTGCCAAAGGGCGGAGCGTTAGGTCGTGATGTTTCATTACCCGAGCGGGCAGACACGCGAGGGCAGACGTCGTTGACGGTCGTACCTAAAACGCAATATTTCGGAGTAATTTCTCTTTTTAAATTCATGTTTGTTGCTTAGATTAGTAATTTTTAATTTTGTTTAATAGTTAGTAATTTAGTTTTGGAGCGGTCCCCCAACGCGAAGTTTTTTTTTATATTAATACATACATATAGGTACTTTAGGATTAATTTTTAGGATAAATTTTAATTTAATTTTTTATTTCATACTTTTTAAAGGTAAACATACAATATCTCTGGTTAAGTTGTAAATACATAGGTTTTTGTCGATTTCAAATATATAAATTAAGATTACATTTTAAGGTCAATCTTGTTCCTTTTTATTTTACTTACTAATTAATATTTTTTGTTTTTTCGTGTAATAAATAAATTAGTTAGTTACTAAATGTAAATATTAGTTTTCAACTTTTTAATATAATATTTACTTTATTTTAAATATATTTTAGTCATACATAACAAAATAACATAGCGTGTAAAGATTCATTCGTGCAGGTTTTTTGTTTATTTTTTCTGTAGTAATTAACTATTTAACCACTTTATTACATAATTACGTGCACATACGTAGTAGTAAGTAAACGTAGATATTTTTTTTTCTAATAATTTTAAATATTTATTGCGAATTGCCTTAATTTTTATAAGGTTAAATAGTAAGTTTTTAACCTTTATAACTTTTTGTAGCAAATACTTAATGTCCTAATATTATCTCACTTAAAACTGTTTCACTACAACTGTTTCACTGTTTTCGCTACAAAATGGGTCTAGGAAGAAAAACTAAAAAAGCTCAAAACGAAACCAAAAGGCGCAAATTAACTCAGCCTCAAGAGAATACTCCTGAAAGGAATTATTTCTTGTTATCACAAGCTGCGCGAAAGGCGGAATTGCGCCGTCAAGAAAGTTCAACAGAGAGACAGCACAGATTAGGTAGAGTTAGAAGAGAGATTAGGAAGACTAAGGCTTTGCATAGATCAAAAGAAACTAGGACTGCACGTTGTATCCGTCAAACAAAAGATGTCAGTTATAGAAGTACTTCACGATCTAATGTCTGCTGTGTCTCGTTCAAATGAAACTCCAGAACAACGTGCCTCCAGATTTTCTAAAGATGCAGCAGCTACAGCTCAAGCTAGGGCCAAACTTAGAGCTGATTTTAACAATTCAATTCAGATATTTGCTGATAAAATTTTGTACTATATGTAAAAAATTATGTTATCCCAAGCAGGTCCAATCAGTTACATTAAGTAATTTGCCGGAAAACATACTAACAAATGATTTGTCAACTAATAACAACGTTATTGTTTGCTGCCACCGTTGTGCTACAACACTTCGTAGGGAACAACACCTTTTCTTTTTTTGTTCCCCCTGAGGAAAATGCATTAAATTGCATACCCCGGCTGTGGCGAGCCGGCGGTTATGTGGGGCTCTCCTCCCCAGAAGGGGGAGGCCTACCCACTAAAAACCTCAGGGATGGCCTTCCTCGGGCATGTAGGGAGCCCCTGGGAACACCAAGCTACTTCCAGGAACCCCCAGCCTCCGCTCCCCCGCCGATACAGGGGAGCCCTCCTCGGGGGAGGAGGGGGAAGAACACCTACACAAGCTTTTTGGAATGGCATGTCATTAGATGAAATTCCCCCTGAATTAAAGATTTTATCCGATGTGGAAACGCGTTTATTAAGCAGAATAATCCCATTTGTAAAAATGGTAAAACTAAGCGGTTGTTTTGGACAGCATGGTTTCCATGGGCAAGCCGTACTTTTCGGCCAGATTGATGAAATTGCTGAGCAAGTTCCATTAAGTTCCTTTCTTATTAAAATAAATCCGTGGGGACTTTCACCCCCCAAAACTTTCGAGTGGCCTAGTCCGCGTGAAATGACTCAACAAATTTTTATTTAATATAATATTTTATAAAGTGCTTATGACACTTTTTCATTTGCGACCATACTAGAATATTTGCTGCAATTCGGAATTCCACTTCCTTTTTCCTCTCACAATATTTTCAGGCTTTGGGTGTATTCCCTACTTTTACCCCCAGAGCTTATTCACAGCACAAACGATTTTCAATTAATATATTACTTTCTAATGTACACGTAATGCGCTTTCATTTGAGACCCCACTCGAGCATATTTATAGACATTCGGTAATTCTTCCCCAATTTCACCCCCCACAGTTTTTAAACGGCTCAAATGATTTTCATCAAACATATCTAAGATCACTCGCACGTAAGTAACCTTTAATAGAAAAAAAAACTTAATTGAAATCGGTTCATCCGTTCGGGAGTTATGATACTACAGACACACAAACCCACACACAGACAGACAGACACGTCAAATTTATTAATGTTGTTGTCTTGTGATGTACAAGTCATAACCTTTCATTTGATACCCCACTTGAGCATATTTGCAGACATTCGGTAATTCTTCCCCACTTTAACCCCCCATAACTTTTAAACGGCTCAATCGATATTCATCAAACATGTCTAAGAACACTCGCCCGTAAAACACCTGTAATACAAAAAAAAAACTAAATTGAAATCGGTTCATTCGTTCGGAAGCTATGATGCCACAGACAGACAGACAGACACGTTAAATTTATAACTCCCCTCTTTTTGCGTCGGGGGTTAAAAATATAATTGAATAGTGGTCGATGATTATGTTAACTATAGTGTTACGTAGTTGAAGTGTTATAATAACAATTTCACATATTTTATAGAAAATATTATTGAATATTGGTTCTTGTTTATGTTACTACAGTGTTATGTAGACGAAATGTAATAACAATTTCACATAATTCTTAGAATATATAATTGAATATTGGTCGATGTTTATATTATATTATAGTGTTATGTTGTGAAAGACTAATAACAATTTAATATAATTCTCAGAAAACCACGACACTCGAATCGTAGATATAGCCATATTACAAATTTACTATTGTATCTACAAAACACATAGACCGTATAAAACTAACTTTTGGTACTAAATTTAAAATGTATTTAGCACCAGCTGGGACGTGTTATTCGCTGCCCTGTAGTTTAATTTAATAACAAAACAAGTTGCTCGTTCAAAAAGTTAGCCTCGAACACAATGCCCCGGACAAGGCAGTCTATCCATATTTAGTACCTATCTACATACAAAATAAAATTACATATCAAAAACCATGGAAAAACTAGCCACAGCGTTCCCATTAAGTCAGTAGATTATCGGCTTGACGGAATTAATGGTATCCCTTGTCTTTATTTCGATATTGGGTAATAATTTTGGTATAAGTCGTCCTTGGGGAAAAAGTTTGAAATTATGTTGGACGCTCCGCATTAGGGTCGAGTGGCAAGAACTGCGCGGCTTATCGACTAAAACACATGACCCTCGCAGACACCTCGTCGCGATCCCACAGGGGCGTCTAGAAGGGACGCAACTAGACAAAATCATTACAAGTCGCGAGGATACTTCCACGACCTCGTTGGATTCATTACTAGTGACAGTACCAGTACTGTCTTACTTATGTGTTTCTGGGTAATAATGTGTTACATTATTTAAACGTAAGTGTTATATCCAATTCCTGAGTATTTAAGGAATCAGGGTAAAGTTCGCTTCCTTCTCAGCATGAGGAAAACTCACCAATATGGAATATGTCCCCACCGTCGGGTACGAGTCTACCTTAACTAATTTAAACTGATTAAGCCTTTATTAATCAACCACATCCTCAAAGTCGACCCACCCTCATAGTGGGTCAATGTGGATGGGGACTTTACATACACTTTTGATTTTTATGTATCATAATGTGTATGTTGTATCTTAATGTTTTGTTTTAATGTCGTCGAAGCGTCGGTTTAATTAGCGACAACTAATTGGTAAATATAATGGTTGATCGGTGAAATATAGTGGTTTGAACCAATCCAACCGAAAGGCTAGTATTAAGACCACAGCACAACTAAAGCTAATAAGAAATCGATGATGTAATAAAAAGCTGAGGTCATATATGAAACTCAGCTTTGAATATTAAAGTTAACGTACTGTAATAGATTTCTATTGTATACAGACCCCTGTTATAAAGGTGTTTCATTCAATAAATAACCTGATTAATGTACAGGAAAATCCAAAAATGTGTTGAAATATGTCCGTTGATATCTAATATTTTGTGAACTTGTCGCATGATTTATTTTTCAGTGGCCGGGACTCGGACCGTAATATTAAGTATAATATATGTATATACTATGTATGCAGTTAGTTCATGTCAGTGAATACTATATAATGACGTTCACTGACGTGAACGAACTGTGGAAGATGGCAGATTTCCAAAACATACTATATATCCTCACTATCTGAGATACAGATTCACAATAGTCAAAAGTCACATTTAATCAGAACAATTTCTGCTAATACTACTCTTAATTTGTCTCCTGTTCTCACATGCCTGTATCTTTTCTCTGAGCACCAGTTTTGTTGCAAAATCTTAGAAGTTGGCTGATATGTAATCGGTGCACAAAAAGAGAATTTGTCGTCTGTTCGTCTAATATAGTTCAGTATGTTGTCATTTTTAATATAATTTCCTTAAGTGGAACGCTAGTTAAGTTCGTCTACTGTAGATTAGTGTTAAATGCAATAAGGATCTTCGCTTCCTAGAACGATCTAGTAGTAACCTTGCAGTTCATAATTGTGACGTTAACATTTATAAAGAATGAAATAACACATTTATTATCAAATATTTCATCATTCGATTTTGCTCTCATTAAATCGAGGGGTCTAGACTATTTATTATATTTTTGAGTCTGTGCCAACATATCACAATTACTAGTTATCGTATTATTTCAAGTCCTGTCCTATACAAACTATCAAAAATATATCTGTCTAAAAAAATCAAAGCACCACTGCCCTTCTTCGATCCAGTCATTGCAGTGTCCAAAGTCCAGCTACGGTGTCAATGGTTCAAGAAAAGTAAGTTCTGCATCAATCCGCGAACGGTCAGGATTGCGTCGGTAGGTAGCTAGACACACTCTAATACTAGATGTAGAATCCCTGAAATAGTGCGACAACCAGACTTTTCTTATAATCATCCTGCCTTCAACGTTTGACTGCAACATCAATCGATCCGTTCGAAGCAATTCAAAGCAGTACAGATGGTGATGGTTAGCAAAAAATAGTGATCATTGATGAGGCAATCAAACAGCGATTTATACACGACAATTACAAAAATATTTCTGGATAGTGCCATTTTTTTGCCTGTCTAAAAACTCACGCACGCCACTGGTTGTTACAATAAGTTGTAATGTAATGGTAATGTAGTTGTAATGGTAGGCCTACAGATCTGGAAAACTTGTTAATCTGTCACTTAGAAAATCCCTTATTTCGTTGTCTTTTATAACAAATGACATAACGATTCCTATAATTCAATTATGCAGCTGGCGTACAAAACGCAACAATATGTAACAAGTAACTAAGGAGTCTTTCATGAGAGCAATGCCTTCATCCCGAATGCAAAGTTCCAATTTAGCATATCGAGTTCGCTCGCGCAGAAGCACTCCTTCGATTCTACAAGACAAGCAGACACCTAATCTGCAGAATTGTAATATTTTAAGTTGGTGGACATATTGAAGCTAAGATATACTTAGCTTTACTACGGAACCCTTTTAGGATCACTCCGTTGTCGGTCTGACTATCCATGCGTCAAGATTGAAATTGCCATCAAATACTTAGGTTTCCAAATCTTATAGTAGCTTCTATTTCCCTCTGGAGAGGAGAGACTTAGAATCCTCATGAATATCATCGCAATGTGCCGCGGTGATTATGTCGCATTTCAAATCGGTCGAGGCAGCTCGCCAGGAATGGCCATAAGAGCTATATGTTATTCTGATGTATGAATTATATTATTGTATAGTTTCAATAAAATCCATTTAGTGGATTTTACTTGAAAGAGTAACAAACATCGACTCATGCAAACTTTAGCGTTCACTACATAGTATAAAACAAAGACGGTTTCTCTGTCCCTATATCCCTATGTATGCTTAATCTTTAAAACTAAGCAACGGATTTTGATGCGATTTTTTTAATCGATAGCCTGATTGAAGAGGAATATGTATATAACATAACATACATACAATAATAACATAAGTACCCCACGTGTTTTGTTCAATAATATCAATTTTTCAAATATTACTACAGTTTTATTTTTTATTGTTTAATCCAATCAATTTCAACAGCGTGTCCGTTTTTAAACTATAATTTCACAGTTTTATGTAGTGTATTTAGTATCAGCATAGCAGACATGCAAAGCCAGGGCGGGTTGCTAGTATAATATAAGTAGGAACTAATATCATATCTTACAGAGTACGCGACGCCTCCAACATAGATCTGCCTTAATCCTGATAATGGAGCAAGACTCTCGGTCGGGATCTTTCGATTCTTGTTCAATTACTCTCTGGTGTTGACAGTGGGATAAGTCTGGAGTGCTCGCAAACTTCCAGTTTTTGTTGTCGGTGGTTTTGTTTTGAAATTTATTCAATAGCTGGGCTCAAATAATTTGCGCCAAGTTATATTAGTTTGTTGTGTTTAGGAGAAAATACTTTTATATACAAAGAGGAAAACCTTAAATAATTGAATTATCTATTTTTAATGAAAGTAGAATAGAATAGAATGTACCTACCTTATTGTACATCGATCAAAATAATCTAAAAACTGAAAATGAACTAAACTAGAACTTTTGAACTAGAATCTTAAAATTTGACATGACTTATAACGTGAAGACCAGGCACTTGCTTTTTAAGGTTTTGAGGGTGAGATGTTCTAATGTTTATGTCAATGCCATTCGGTAGTAGATAGTATGAACAACGATGAGACATGGGCCTTATTTATACAGGCCGATCATTATTCGTAGGGACCAGATTTCTTAAGTTGCCCGTAACATATATACAATTGTTATACCTAACAACTGATATACGAGTATAAGTATTAGCAATTAATCGTTGAGGAATATTTCAGTATAACCCTCAATAACAATTATATGTTATATAAATTTAAGAATTAATTAGCACATTTATTATTTTCATTAGCACATTATTATATGAACTTTAAAAAAATGAAATTTTAAATATGCACCTATGCCAACAATTTTCCAATCTTACTACACAAAAAGAAATGGTCTTCCGATTGCAGCTTTATAGCAGCTATTTTATAGCCATAACATTTATAATAGTCCTAAAAGCATTGTTTAACGTAATAAACAACAAGAGTAATGTTAATGAAGTGATAAACAAAAGAAAATTCTCAAGACGACGAACAAACACTATATTAAGCAGAGCGTACACTTTCAACGGCCAATTTCTTCAGATAAGCATTGTTGTCTATAAACTTATCTCATTCACGACTTGAATGATAATAGGGACTAATTTATACAGCAGATCGTTCTAATTCAAATATTTACTGCAAAGTCGCCCTTAAGATAATCAGGATAAGGACTGAAATCACTCCCTGGGGGACCTTAAAATAATTTGTGCCAAGACTGTTGCTTTTCACGAAGCATTGCCGTTAAACAAAAATGGTTCCAATTCAGAAAATTCTGCAACCTTATGACCAACATAATAAGAGCTAAGTGGTGTGAAAAGAGTATTTATTTATTTCTGTCGCAATTCAAGTACAGCTTTGCGCTTATGAATATTTTAATAAGGCTTTATTAAGCCCGTAACCACCTGACGTTGGTCTCAAAGACTGACGATTTTCTTTTAGTTTTTTAGACTGCTGTGCGGTTGGCAGCTTCATTTGCGCGTTTGTAAAGTGTACGTACGGTCACTGAGACCATAGTAATTACATTACTTTTATTAATGTATATTTCACTATTTTTGTAAGCTTATTATAAGTAAATAAATTAAATATGGTTAATTGGCCCAGGAAAGGACGTTTCTAAACCAGATGACCTTCAAAATAAAGATGGGTGGCACATGTCAAACCGAATCAGAAATAAAGGATGGCAACAATCAGAAACAAATATGTAAGAAGATCCTATAAATCCACATTTAGAATGCCATCGCTGTAAAGTCTTACTTTTGTAACTTCAGTAAGCTAAGCGTCAAATTAAAAGTCGAATAAAAATCCAATGCTTAAGCAGCTAAAAATTCGAAAAACAGAAGACATGTTCGAATATATTATTTATTAATAAAAGTAGCTAAGGTATAAATAAGTAAAATAGCCTAATAATATATGTAAAATGCATCTAGACAAACCTCATACAGGTTTACAGATGCCATCATTTAGATAAAGGAATCTTATGTTATGTCGAAAAAAAAAATCCTAAAAAAATCCATACTAATATTATAAACGCGAATATTTGTATGGATGGATGTTTGTCACTCATTCACGTAAATTCAAATTCAAATTCAAATTCAAAAATTCTTTATTCAACATAGACCTTTGCAGGCACTTATTGACGTCAAACTCTACCACCAGTTCGGAAATTGGGAGGCCTAGAGAAGAACTGGCAAGAAACTCTCAGGGTTTATTTTTTATCTCCTCTTTTTTAATCGTTATTTACAATTAGTCATTTATAAAAAAAAAATAAACTAAAGCTACAATAAAGCTAACATACATAATATAATATTTTCGTATGTACATTTACATACACATTAAATGTCAAAAGGAAAAGACAAAAAATAATAAAAAATAATTATGTTGTTACCAAGCATGGCTTTTGGGATACCGCACCTAGCTCCATACAGTGTTATCGTTTAAATAATCACTTACTTTATAATGTTGCCTTTGCACAACTTTAAAAATCACATCAAAAAGACACTTATTAGTAAAGCATATTATGCTTTACTAATAAGTGTCTTTTTGATGTGATTTTTAAAGTTGTGCAAAGGCAACTCAATAATGCTTTGTGGAAGCTTATTAAACATTTTTATACATTTCCCCAAAAAGGAACAGCTAATCTTATGGAGCCTGTACATTGGAACGGCAAGTTTATTTTTATTTCTTGTATTTACATTATGTAAATCACTATTTTTATTGTATGAGTGGTAGTTTCTATATACATAAATTAAGTTGTCAAAAATATATTGACTGGCTAAAGTTAAAATATTAATTTCTTTGAACAATTCTCTAAGCGAATCTCTAGCCCGTAATTTGTAAATGTTACGAATCGCTCTTTTTTGTAGCACGAAGATGCTTTCAATATTGGCCGCTGATCCCATAGCAATAGTCCATAGGACATAACACTATAAAAATAGCTAAAGTAGATTAATCTTGCCGTTTCAACGTTAGTTAATAGCCTAATCTTTTTTACTGCGTACGCTGCAGAACTAAGTTTGTTTGCCAAGGCTTCAATATGTGGGTCCCATTGTAAACGTGTATCTAATGTAATACCTAAGAATTTTGTATTGTTTACTAAGTCAATGACATCACCATTTATATTTAAATGAGTATCAACCTGCCGAACATTCGGCAACGAAAATTTTATACATTTGGTTTTTCTTGAGTTTAATGATAAATTATTGATTTCAAACCAATACATGACTCTGGAGAGTGCACTATTCACATCGTCAAAACATGACTTTTGTCTGTCGACTTTGAATAACAAAGAAGTATCATCTGCAAATAAGACTGTCTCACATGAGTCTGTAACGTAATAAGGAAGGTCATTTATATATACTAAAAACAGTAAAGGACCCAATATTGATCCCTGGGGCACACCCATCATAATAGGTGCGCTAGCAGACTCTGACCTATTTATGACCACTTTTTGTAGTCTGTCCGATAAATACGATTTAATAAGGCAGCCAGCTCCATCTGAGACACCATAATGTCTAAGTTTAGCTAAAAGCGTTTCATGACTCACACAGTCAAAAGCTTTTGAAAGATCGCAAAACACTCCAATCACATCCTGCTTGGCTTCCCAAGCATCAAAAATATGTTTGAGAAGTGCAGTTCCTGCATCAGTAGTGGATCTACCTTTGGTGAAACCAAACTGTTTTTCATGCAATAGCCTGTTAGTTCTTATGTGACCTAATAGCTGATTATAAACTGTACTGAATGGATGTTAATGAAACTTTACAATAATATAACACACGCTACAATGTATAAAGATATACGCCACGATAATACAAGCTACTCGAAATAATAAGCTTGCGCAGACGAAGTCGTAGGCACCAACTAGTAGTATAACAGTGTCTATCCATCTATTTTATTAAAATTCCATTTTATTCCATTTATTTAATTTTTATAACAAAATTTCGCATAGTCTAGCTGAATTGATTTTCATAAATTCAAAAAGACACCGCTTTTACGAAGTTTGCTGTTATATTCTGTATTATTGCCTAATTAAGATTGTCTCGAAAATGTATGTCAAAATAAAAGTGTCGGCTCATATTTTATTATTATAAATGGATTGATAAACCTTAAAAATTTAAGCAAAATTTATTTAAAAATATTTCTTAAACTAAACACATAGGTATTAAGTTATCTCTCATAACATGTAATATGTATTATTAAAGTTTCTAGTAATATTGTTTATTACCTCATACAAATTAATTAAGATTTTCGTATTCTCAGATACCTGTTTTGACACGATTTATCCTAATAGCTTATGTAATATTAGTCAAAACAATGACATTTTGTTATCATTTCTGGAAAATGCTAAACTACATATTCCCTAAATTACTATTTTTAAGTGTGTAATAAACGATTTTCCAAATGAGAGTATAGCGAGTTATCTAAGTTTGTTTATAGATGGCGTGCATAAATCCACACTTTTGTATTTCATTAAAATATCTGTAGTACTTAATAATTAAAGACACATTTCATAGATTAAAAACAATGTTTTAGTAGTGCCATTTGTATTTTATTGTGTCAACCAACATTTTTTTATTGACTGTCAGAAAATCTCTGTTTGAAGAGACACTAGCGATAGTTTTTAACAACACATTTGCAACTCTCTATCCATAATAATAAAGTACATTTGAAAACAGTACTTAACCACATTTGAAAACAGTAATTAACATCCTTTGAGTAGATACCGTTCATAAAGTCGGCGAAGAAATAGTACCGTAATAAAATTACACTTTGTTGAATAATTTTAAATTTCAAATTCCTTTCAAACTTCGAGAACCTGCGAGAAATCTGACCTACATTCTCGCCCTAAGTGAGCACTAGTACACAGGAAACTTGTTACAAATTCAATCCGTATTACACCTATCACAAAGCTCATTTTGTTACATAGATTTTATAAAATATGTTCCACTCAAAGTCTCGTCGATATTCAGCCAGCTCTTGTGATATGAAATTATCATTAATATTAATTCATATAGATGTTATATCACTATTATTACTATTCTATTTCATATGTATTTAATAACAACTTATTTAATATAAGTGGTTTACTTAATATAAGGTGTGAGGGATTCAGTACAATAAAGTTTATACCTAGTTTCTACCACAACTGGGGGGTGTAATGAGTGGATTTAAATGGTTCTAAATGTATTTAGTCAACCAATCCGCACTGGGTCAGTGTGGTTGGCTAAGGCCTGAGGTTGAGCTACGGCCCGGTGGTGTCTAACTCGTCACACCTCGTGATGGAAGTTTTCACCACCCAACTTCCACTTTGGGTCCCTACTTCTCGCGGTCTAGCATAGCCGGCTGTTGAGTCTTCCGCTAGACCAGTGATTCCCAAAGAGGCCTATATCAATCCCTAGGGGTCTATGACAACTTGCAAGGGGTCTATGTCAGAGTAAAAAAATTGGGGGTCCATGAAATGAAAATGGGGATCCATAATAATGGATATCCTATTTACTTACATTATACTATTTTCTAATAGAAATACATTAACATTATTTATGTACCTATGAAGTAAACAATGTGTATATATGTTTTTAAAATTTGTAAGTTGTAGAATGTAGGCATTCAATATCATTTAAGTAGGGGTCTACCTAAAACTGAAAAATATGGCAAAGGGAATCTCTGCACTAGACCCAGTTACTGACCGTCGAACAGACTTGACTAATTACTCCGAGGAGCAGTTCTAGAGGAGTTCAAGTTAGGAATCCAGCTGCTGGTGTTTATGATAGTACTCATAGTAGCGCCAGTGTTCTGTTGCAATCTCTCCGCTTTCGCTTGCGCTCTCGAGACTATAAAACATTAACATTTGCATTAAGCCGTTTAGAAAGCACAAAATGACCGACCGCCACTTCAACAAAATGGCGGTCGGAAGTAGCGGAAGTTATGCGCACAATTAATTATTAGCGCCATAATAACTCGCGCTTCATTAAACTGAAAACTGAAACAAAGCTTGGACACCGAAACCGCACCGCTCGTTGTTTAAGTTAATTAAGTATCTGTTTTGTGAAAATGAATAACAATATATCACGTAGAGGGAATAACAAAATAAAATAGTCTAGAATTCTGGAAAACAAGTATTTATATTGACGACAAATTTATTTTCATGTCTTTATAAGACACGGTACTCTAAAATACGTGCACGGGAATCAAATTCGGTAAAGACTTCGCAGCTCGCGATACGTCCTTATCGATCCCCTAATCAACAAAAAAAACAGTGTGAAAAAGTATTTAAAGAGAAATATATTCTTGAGTGACTCTTGGGCCACTCAAGAGAAGAAGAGATTGATCGAAATGAAGATCGAGGAAGCTATAGCTCTCAAAGTATTAATAAAAGAAATTATTTAACTGTAAGTTTAATTCTTACAGTGTAAAATTTTTCTCAAAATCCATTTTATATTGACGACCATTGACGGCTTCCGTAGTCGAGTGGTTGGTCTCAAGGTGTCGCCATCTCCGAGGTCCTGGGTTCGAGTCCCGGTGGGGGCAGATATTTGTGTGATGAATACGAGCATTTGTACCTTAGTCATGGTTGTTGATATATATTAGTGATGAAACGGATATCCGGTAACTATCCGGTATCCGGCCTATCCGGCCTATTTTCACTATCCGGCCGGATACCGGATAGTAGGGCACTATCCGGCCGAATACCGAATACTAGATGTTTCCCGCGATACCGTTCGCGCTGAGTGCTTTACGCCCTAAACTCGTCTATATCGCGCTTTTCTGTGGGAATACAAAAGTTTTTAAGCCTATCTATATTGTTTCTCGTTGTCTAATCTATCTCTGTATCAAATTTCAGCAAAATCAGTTCTTTAGTTTAGGCGTGAGAGAGTAGCAGACAAACAGACTGAATTTATAATATTAGTAACGGATTATTCTGCACATACACACACATATATGAAACGCGATAAGCGGCCGAATATCCGGTGGCCGGATATCCGGCGCTCCGGCCTCGTAGTTAGCCGAATATCCGGTATCCGGTATCCGGCCAAATCACTATCCGTTTCATCTCTAATATATATTTTTATCAAAAACATTTATATATGTATGTCTATCCGTTACCCTAGATTCCATAACACAAGCCTTACAGAGCTTACTCTGGGCTAGACTAATTGGTGTACGTGTAAGAAATATATATCTATACTAATATTATAAAGAGGAAAGATTTGTTTGTTTGTTTATAATGAATAGGCTCCGAATTACTAGACCGATTTCAAAAATTCTTTCACCTTTGGAAGGCTACATTATCCGCGAGTAACATAGGCTACATTGGCACATGGTGTGAGTGTCAATGGACAGGCAGCCTCATCGCTTCGTTTCTTCCCATAAAGTGTCATAAAATCCAATTACGCTAATTAACTGCAATTTTAATAGCCGAGGGTTGTCCATTCTTTTACACTTCTGAGTGAATTGATGAAAGTTAGGCACATATTCGTCTATATGAATGTATACATCATTATTTTTTAAATAAAATATATAAAAGTAATTAATTTCGAATAAATGTTATACACAGTTTCATACAGAATGGATTCGTGTTGTAAAGCTACGTACAGCGCCATCTGTGAGAACGTTTATGAGCTTCTATTTGCATTTTTATTAGATGCATTACACGCTACGTTATACGTACAATAGATGGCGCAATACAATATTGCCGTATGTATACCTAAATATCGGCGGTTCGTTAGAATTAATATTATATATTTAGGTACTTTAAGATTGAGTCCAATAGTAAATATTTATTTGCATATTGACACCGTTAATCAAATTAACGGGATTGAGAATAATGAACGGAAATAAGTTCGTCCCTAAACATTTTTTTAAGTTACCTTAAAGTTAAATCATGCTCCTAAAGTATGACTATCGATATGTAATATGATACGGGCTTTATTGACCACTAAAACCGACAGATATTGATTCATGGAACTTTGCCGGCCGCTGCTCGTATGTTTTAAAGTACAACAATTTCGATATATCTCGATGAATGTTATCAAAATATTATTCAAATTTGCAATTATGTTTGAGAAAAAAGATTTTGGAGTTATTAGCCCTCCACATAATATAAGAAGTGCATAATTTCTTAACGAGGGTTGTTATAAGCGGCAATTTGACGAAAACTAAACATGAGTTGTGTTAACTAACGTACCATAATTAATAGCAGACTAATAGAGCGGTTTCCATCCCCCTGGAGCAACAGAGGTTTGTTTATGTTTAATTATCGGGAACGAGATACTAACATGGCTACAGTGCCGTCCGCGTTATTATATTCTGTGGCATAGTTCTGACATATAGATTGTATTAAGATAACTTTCAAAATATTCCGAATTACATATTCATAATATATAATAGGTACCTACTTTAAATGTTTATAACTATTACACATAATATATAACTAATTAGCTTTCTGCCAACATCAGCAATGGTGGACTTAACCTATATAAATTTATTTGTTATGAATTAATTATCGATGTGTTCCATAACCGTAGAAGCGTCAAATAAATCGGAAACTATGTTTTATATTTCGAAATATGAAAAACGCATAGCATTATATAACAGTTATAATATAATGATTCGTATTAATAATTTATTTAATTAGGTTTTACAAACACGTTACAAATTTGGTGGTATTAAATAAAATGTTTTTTGCGCTCCCTGTCAGCGCTAATATGCATGTTATCCCAAGATTTGGAGTTGAACGGTATACTAACGGAAAGCAAAGCAAGAAGCAAAGTAAGACATACAATGATAGCAAAGCAAAGGATCAAACAAGTATATCTTTCGTTGCACAATAGGTGGCGCTGATTACTATATATATATATATATACGTATATTTTGCGATTGTGTGTTATAAATTATGTAAGTATAATTTTTGACCCGCTACTGGATTTTCTCATTAGAAAGCATATTTTATTGAGATAAAATTATACTTTGTTCTTTACCGTGTCTTATATTTCACCCATAACAAATTTATAATGATCTAGTAGATTTCGATAAAATATTTTTTATTAATCAAGCAATGTATAATGCCCATCTAAAAGAAATGCTGTACTAAATGTATTAATATAGAATTAATAAATTACAATATAATTTCCATCATCTGTTGTGATGCCTCCAGCAGAAATCATCCTTCAATATATTGCTCCTAACGAACCTGTAACGTTGTATAGAGGCATATAATATAACGTTGTATGTAGACATAGATATATTAAGGTATTTAAGTTAAATAAAGTAGATTGCTTACTCCCAAGTTTTCGAGTTCATGCAAATCTTATTATCGTTATTATTTCTAGATGGCGTCACTATATTAAGAAACTGTCTGCAAATTAGTGTGATTAGCGCCATCTTTTGACTTAACTTAATACTTCTCTAACCTTACGAAAAGCAAATGATACTGTAGAAAATTATTCAATTAATTATTTCAAATAAATTATTAAAATGATTTTCATTAATAAACTACGTTTAAGAAATATTTTGTAATTTTCAGACTAATATATATTTTTTTGTTGTTATAACAACTTTCAGTAATAGTAGTAATGATAACGATAACGACTTCTTAAAACTTGGAAATTAATATAAGAAATTTGCAATTTATCTTATCTGACATACTTCTATGATATAGGTAATATACTATTTTATTTAAGACTACTCTATTAGTTAGTAATTTTTATAGTTCTCTCATAAGCTCTACCACATTATTTTTATACTGTTTTGTGGATTTGTACCCACGTTAAAAACAGTGGCAAATATTGGTCGATAAATACACTGCGAATAGTACTTGACCTACTATGTAAGTTTCTTTATATTCGATCCAAAACAAAAAAAAAAATACTATACCCGGGTCGTCGAGTACCCCCGTTTTACTTGTTTCTGCCGCAAAATAGCAGTATTTACATTGCTGTGTTCCGACGTTGAGGGTAAAGATAAGCAGTGAAATTATTAGGTACAAGACTTTCATATTACGTCACATGTTGATTTTGTACACCGTGGATTTTGTGCAGGTAGGTAGCAGGTTTCCTGCAAATCTCACAGGAACTGCATGTGCTATAGTCGACTGCAACAGTTTACCATCAGGAGACCTATTATTGAATTACGAATGCGACTTCGAAATCATCGCTGCCTAAATAGTCAGCGGTGACTTTGAGGTCACGGATTCCTAAACATCCAATTTTCGAAAGTCGATCGCAGAGCTGCCAATATAGATAAAGTACACACATAAATGTAAGAGTTCGGTTCCACGCAAAATGTAGCGGTTATTGCCGGCTTAACCATTATGGTATATTATATATAAACTGAAAAATCAATACATCAACTTCAGACTCTTGTCAATATGTTCTCTAACCAAAACACAGATAACATTTCCACAAGTATGACTTGATGACGAGTGGGTGAGGGCACTCGTAATGAAATCACATCCGTGACTAAGGTAATGGCATAAGTGATATTCAAAAATAAGAATTATTGAAAATCGGTGATTATTAGTCATAATCGGTGATTTCGCAGTCGCATACGTAATTCAAAAATTGGTCTCCAGGAGACCTATTTTTGAATTACGAATGTGACTTCGAAATCACCGATGTGACTAATAATCACCGATTTTCAATAATTCTTATTTTTGAATATCACTGATGTGACTACCTTAGTCACAGGTGTGATTTCATTACGAGTGCCCTCACCCACTCGTAATCAAGTCATACTTGTGGAAATGTTATCTGTGTTTTGTCTGTTTTTTCAGTCTATATATACAATATGTATATAACCGCAATGGTTAAGCCGGCAATAACCGGCAGCGGCTACATTCTGCGTGGAACCGAACTCTTACATTTATGTGTGTACTTTATCTATGTTGGCAGCTCTGCTATCGACTTTCGAAAATTGGATGTTTAGGAATCCGTGACCTCAAAGTCACCGCTGACTATTTAGTCAGCGGTGATTTCGAAATCGCATACGTAATTCAAAAATAGGTCTCCAGGTAAGTTTTGTTCGTTTGTTGAAAAAAAAATCCTTACAAATATTATATACGCGAATGTAACTGTCTGTTGCATTTTCACGCCAAGACGACTAAACCAATTTTAATAAAATTCGGGATATAGATAGTCTAGAGCAGTGATTCCTAAATTGGTATATATCGACCCCTTGGGGTCTATGACAACTTGCAAGGGGTCTACGTAAACGAAGAAAAAAAAGGGGGGCTTTATGAAATGAAAACGGTGGTCCGTAATAATGGATCTCAACTTACACTGATAGTAGCTATTTACTTATATTATACTTTTTTCTAATATAAAGACATATACATTATTTAAAAAATTACCTATGAAGTAAAAAAATATATATGCTTATAAAATTTTGTATGTTGTAGGATGTAGTCATTCAATATCAAGTAAGAAGGGAGTCTACTCAAAACCCTAAAACATGGCAAAGGGTCTACGACACAAAAAAGTTTGGGAGCCTTTGGGCTAGAGCCTAATAAAGAAGATAGGTTTGTTTTATTGCGTAAAAACGGCTATAAAGGGTTGATATTAGAGATGAAAGTTTCTATGGAAAGTAGATACCTACGTCAATTTTAAATCTAGAAGTTTTGAAAGTCGTGAAACTTATGTTTAAGCTTTTGCTTAGATATAAAATAGTTAAAATAAATTTGATATTTAAATTGTGTAATAATTTTAATGTACCTAAAGGGGGAAAACAGGCGATGAAATTTTATCTTTGAATAGGCTCATAAACTATTGAACCGATTTTGATGAAATTGGATATAGAAACTCAGAGAAGGATCCAGAGGGACATTTATAGCTAGAAAAAAAATTGATAAAAACTATTGACCGAGTTTTAATGCAATTTGGAATTAGGATAGTTGTAGACAGATGGAGGACATAAGAGAATTTTTACAGCAGCAAATTATACCTTTCCTTTTGAATAATCCGATATAAATATTTTTTTTATTATGTAACGTCGCCCCACACTTCCCTCATGATACGGCCGGCGCCACTTTGGCTTCCCGCGCCTCTTTAAGCGCTCTGGGCCCCTTTTATGGATCTAGGCTGCATTTTTGCCTTCATAGGCAAGGCAAAAATGCCGTTATATTATTTGCCTATATGGTTCTTAGAACCTAGGCAAAGGTTGAGTTTAGTCGGTAGGTCACGTGGTCAGACCGCTCTGGCCGCGTGGAGTCTGACATAATCACCATGACGCTTGCCGTTGTGGTGGTATCCTGGGCACGTTTCGTGCTCCTTGTGAGGATTCTCAGCCTCTCTCTCCTGAAAGAAAAACGAAGTCACCCCACATTAAAATGTTTATCTTGTAACGTGGGTGCATTCACTAACATAAAATCTCACATGCACACACACCCAGCCAAAGAACAAATTTTTGTAGGTTATATAACATGCCCGAGGCTCTTTCGTAGTAGATGATCAGTCGACTGATGCGTCAAACGTGTCGTCTACCCTATGGTACAATGTAGTACACAAACTGTCCAACTGCAAGTTACTGCAATAGAAATTGAGTAACACAATAAGCGAGTTGCTCTCCATTTCAGTTTTAATAACACCTGAGCAGTAAAATTATTTTTACGCCCGCCGCCGGCTGTATCTTGAGCGTTGTAAAACAGCGTAATTTTCATTTAGAAAAGGATTCGCATGTTTATGGCTTGTAATAAAATTTGTAATATTCAGTGAATTATGTCGCTCCAGTTCGGTATGCCGTTCGTCTAGTTACGATTTGAATTCTGTACAGCTGTGATATTTATTTACTTAGGACCAGTTGATCTTTAAATAAAGTGTCCTGACGAAGCTAAAAGACAGAGGACGGTTGAGAAGTTATATCATGATCTGAGCTCTGGCTAAGATCTTATATCTCTTGTTTGAGATTTAAAGCGTTGCCTAGCAACGGAAATGTCACTGAGTAACAAGAATGTCAAACAATTAATTTTAAGAAGAGAAAACATATTTTAGTTATTTTTTACAATTTCTTTTAATTTTTTTTCTTCTAATTTTATGGGGATCAATTTGGACCGCAATGGAATCGGATCTCAAATTTTGGAGGGACTTATGCTAAAGCCGCAGATGGCAGCTCTACTTTGAGTGTGTTTTGTGGAAGGCACGAAAACTGAATAGTTCTGCACCTTGCTTGCTCGCGGTACAGGCGTGGTTCCGAACCGTCAGGGGAAGGACTAAACTTAAATGCTTCTATCAGCTTTAGGTGACATCGCGATCATCTGTTTAGTCAGGCCACAGCGTTATGAAATACTCATAAGGTGTAAATATTAATGTCTTTGGCTAGCATCTGTACTATAACGAAGAATATATTTTAAATTTTAATTTGTTTTCATTTGACGCTCTTTTATATGGTAGACAGAGATCACAGTTTTTCACTTGCTACGATCCAAACTTATTTCGCTAGCTTTCTTGACTATTATTAATATTTTACAAGAATGCTCGTCGGAAAGAATGTGTGGCCTTTACCTTGCCTTTTCAATATTCATAATATCACCTATATGGTCCAAGTATGTTCATCTAGGTCGACCTCTACCAACTCTACCATCATACTTTTTTACTTTTTTTAGAAACTGAAAACCTAATAACTTTACCCAGATAAAATATTAAATACACACAATAATTAAAAACGGCTAACAATTGAACTGATTAATAGTGTAACATTTTACCTATGTATATTCTACAAAATAAACTAACCTACTTACCAAACCTAATCAACTCACACATACACGACATCAATCACAGTCATTTTTTGTTGTTTAAATTTTATTGTTTTTATTTTCTTTTCGTTCACTTACCTATTTGTATTGGCTCATTTTTAGTGCTGAAAAGCTTATAATTGATAATTTTGTTAATCACTTATCACATCATGTTCTATACGGGATACCTGGCGGAGCAAGGAGTGCGAGCCTGATGACCTGTAATACAGGCACACGTGTGCCTAGCATAGGCATCAGTCTCACACAAACATTATTTCATATATAAGTATTCTGTCAACTGTTATCTTAAAAACTGTTTGTGATGGGAAAATAAAGATTATTATTATTATTATTATTATACTTTCTACATGTCCAAGCCATCTAAGCATTCGCTTCTCAATTTTTGTTACTACATCATCTTTCACACCGTAAACTTTCCTTATCATAACTATTCCGCAATTTATCCTTCATCGTCGCTCAGCGATTACTCGCAAAGTTGTAATTTTTACTTTTTTTATCCCTCTGGAGAAGAGCGGCTGAGAATCTTCATTGATACTAGCGCAACCAAGTGCCCCGGTGATTATAATGGACTCCTTACGAATCGCGGCGGTTCGACCCGAAAGTCCTACCGACTAAGCTCAGCCTGAGCGACTGGTCCTAATGACTATTATTATTATTATTATTATTTTTATATGTGTATGTAAACATACATACGACTGTAATCGTATTAAGTATGATTGTATCTTATATTATATTGTATTTTTATATTATATTATTATAATTATTAACATTGAAAAGAGGAGATAAAAAATAGACCTTCAGAGTTTCTTGCCTGTTCTTCTCGAGAAGGCTCTCCCAATTTCCGAACAGGTGTAGAGTCAATATTTTTTTTTCCTTATTCGTACTTACGGACAAGGTTTTTGTTTTTTTATACTCTTTTTTTTTGTTTTGACGTCAATAAGTGCCTGTAAAGGTCTATGTTGAATAAATATTATTTTGATTGATTTTGATTTTATGGCTTGACGTGATAAGGACTGATCCTCAGAATGCCACTCAGTGCTGCCTTATAAAAGAGAGCATATGCGCTTGAAGAGGCATGATACAGCCAAATGATTCCGGCCTATACGAGTATTGAAGAGTTATTTTTACTACACCAATCTTGCTTTTATACTTCCAGCTTTTTGTATTTACTCCAATTAAAATTATGGCGATGTGGTTCGCCACCCATCACGCCATACGGTACCCATGGGGAAAAGTGGGCCATAAGTGGCTACTTTACCACTTAGCCAGATAAAAATAGAAGTTGCATTTTTATTTTTAAATTCAATGGTATTGTAAAAGTTAACGCTTTGCTTTAATGATCACCAAAAATCGTTACTTACATTATTATCCAGTTCAACACAAACCCTGGATCTAAATTATCTCGACACTGCAGATCCTGACATCAGCCGATATTAGATTAGAGTGGTTCTCAAACAGCTTAATACGGCGCCGCCGGTTAGTATAAACGAATTTCTGAACGCTGCTCACTCTAACACTCTAATGAAGGCTACAGGCTTAGCACTGGTGGACTACTGCTCCAGTAGTCCGACTGGACGAATAGTTCAACTAGGTCCAGCTTTCTAAAGATGATAAGGTCACCGTCGTAGCGCTAAGAATTACGAATATTCTGTGGCAGCAGGCAGGGCACGTTAGTCGTAAGTGTAGAAAGGTCTTTGAATGGTAATAACATACCGGGAAACCGCAACCTACCTCAAGCTGTTATAGTGCTGGATATTATTTGGTGCAGAGATCTTCGGGGATGCCTTTGTCTATCAGTATCAAAATAATTACTTTTCGTTGTCGAAGAAGCTACACCATTATGATATGGTGAATATTACATCTATAAGTATAATAAATGCACCTTCATCACGTTACCTCATTACAGTTGTGTTCGTGTATGGTGATTAACTTTTACCTTACCTTTGAATTTCTTCCCAGGCTGTCCCTGATGATTTCCCTGACCGTGCGAGCGTAGAACGTTTGTCCAGGGTTTGCCTGCGTTTAATGAGACTTTTCAAAAGCCAAGATATATTTTCTTCCAAGGAAAAGACCTTATATTTGTCCCCGTATCTGGCAATCATCTCCATACCAAATTACCATTGCCATTAAAAACTCGGCTGATTGATTTAATCAGATTTATCCCCAGGACAAAATATTTTCCAGTAGTAAACTTTCATGAAAATCTATTTTCAGTAGCTTTTATTTCTTACTTATAAAAAGTTTCACTTCCTATTTATACCCCAATTAGAGTAATTTTTTTATAATATTTGAATGTTGTATTTATTTATATCTTATCAAAATTCTAACAAAAGACATACTTTGCATAAAAAATTTCATCCCTTATGTAATCCCTCGTGTAAGTGGTTGAAACTTAGTCCTTTTTACACTTTAGATTACGTCCTTTCACAAGCCCTAGAGTATCTGTGTACCAAATTTAATTTGAATTTGTTTTGTAGTTTTGCCGTCAGATAGATAGACAGACAGATCGACAAAGTTACTATCGGTTTTATAATATGAAAGTTTACATGGCAGGTTTGATACGATATCTACCGATAATATCAAAGAAATTCTGTGTATATAATATTTTTATTACTAATTCTTCTAATATTTTCTTTTATAAAACTTTTGAAAATTCATTTGAAAGACAGCTTCCCAAAGGTAAGCAAAAAATTGCTGTAACCACCTTTTAACCAGCTTTGTCAATACCTTGACAATAGCTTTACGTCTCCGTCAAGGCATGATAATTAAAACAGCGATAATTAAGCCTGGAGCTTCAATCAAAAAAGGGAGATTCCTGAAGCGTCCCGTAAATTCATTTTAGCGGCGATAATGTTCGAATCGATGCTGTATACAAGCCAGTTACCGTTAATTGATATGAGATATTGTTGGCTTAAATTTGGACTTGCTCTAGCTGTAGCTTAGAGCTTCAGGTTAATTGGAAATACTAAGCAGGTCGTGTTGTTAATATAAGTAATTATTTTGTAATAGTTATTTATCCCATATAGCTTTCGTGGGAATAATGATAAACTATGTGTTAAAACCGTAATTATTATACGCAGTCATTGAAATGTAAATATGCAATTCTACTTCTCATGCTTGAGGTTATACCGTGATGGTAGATGGCAGATTTGACTACTGTCTCTTTTCAGTTTGTGACATTATACAATAGATGGCAGTACAATGAGCCACGTGGCAGAACACAGTTGCACATTTGATTTTAAAAGGTGCAATGATTAGATATGACTTGGTCAGCGACAGTATTCAGTCAGTCGGGAAGAGTGCAAGTCCTAAAAGTCACGCTAGTGTTCCATTGCTTTAAATAAATAAACTGTTATTTCTAGAAGGTGTTTGATATTGTTGACAACATATGTTACTTTTTGATATACGACAAGAAAATTGTTTTCGGTCTTCTGACCTTGTAAGTGATAATAACTTAGAAGATATTAGCGATCATTACCTGCAATACTCTTGGGTGAACAGGAACTGGCTGTCTTACACACTTCACTATACCAAATCAAAGCACTTATTGACGTCAAACAAATATATCATTAAATACACAGACTTAAGTTACATTAGTCTTATATTATACGCGCATACGTACAAGAAAAAAAAAACAGAAAATCAATCTTTACAATTTTTACAATATCATATTTCAATAACATGTAATTTACATAGCAAAAGAAATGTGGTTATTTAAAACACATACATATATCTTAAAATGTATATTATTGTCCGGTACAAGAATAATCCAATTTTAAATACAGAATCATAAATGTCAGATCACAATAAATATATCCCACATTTTTTTTATTTCCTGTGGGTGCAGTCACAAACAGAATTCTCACATGCACAAGCACCCAGACCGGAATTGTTTTTTGTAAATTATACAAAATATCTGTCCCGTGTGGGAATTGAAGCCGCGACCCGTTGGGTAGAAGCCGATTACTCGACCACTGCGCTAAACGTGTTGTCAAATTAATTTAATACAGAATCATTAAAATATATGCCATAAAAATGAAATCCAAGCATTTTTATCATTTCTCAGAATAACAGTGATAGAATTTCTTCAAAATTTGGTCTACCGATATCTGATCTTGCTAAAGTCTAACGTCTGGAGAATGTCTGACTTTTATTTACCTACGGCTTATGGCAACTCATATATTCTTCTATCATCGCACAAAATATTCAATTCGTTCATCATAAGAGATGTCAGTTGCTGTCTATTAATCCATTGATCGAACCTGTACTGCTAGTTCACCACCTTCTTACGATCTTCATGAAATCGTCGACCCGTGCTGTGAGTTGTTTGCCAATACCGTGTTTCTTGGCGTATGTATGCCATTCGAAGATCTTTCCCCCCCAACAAAGTATGAGTCCTGCTTAACTTTAATTTAAGGTTCTCTGTGGATTTTGTCATCTATCACCCAGGGAAATTCCGATATTCTCCACTGTCCTTCAGAAACTTTCACTCTTCTTTTAAGGCATATTGTAAGTGATCAGGTTTCGGTTTATATATATATACCAAAACCTGATATATATACATACATATAGTCTCACTAGCTTTCAATTTTAATTGAACACAATAAAACTAAATCAAATAATTCTTCACAGAAATACAAATACTTACTCAGCTGTTCTATTACGATTACATTTCCAAGTTCCACTGAAAACCTATCTATTTTCTTTGATCCAATCTATAATTTCCGCCTGGTTGCTTTAAGGCACAATTTTGTTACCTTTATCCTCAACCCTAGTCCTTTTTGTAGATTTAATTAGCTGACGTGTTCACGCTTGGAGTTCTTAAACTGGGTTAAAATTCCACTTTGAAAACACGTTTCATTTGACCTATATTTTAGATGTGTTTCATGTCGGATCGGATGTTCACCAAGATTGACGGTTCTTTTAAAAAAATGTTGATTTTGAAACCAACTTATATTTTAAAAATAGTAGGAGGATCTGATTTTTTGGGATAAGCGATAACAGAGCACGCAATACTTAACAAGAAACGATAAACGATATTTCTTTGAAATTGTTTTTTATTTTCTCTAAAACCTGTAACTGTACCATGAGTTAAAATAGTTTTGCACCGCGTCCTGTATTGAGGAGCGGTTGCTGTCACTTCAAGTCACGGGGTCATTAGGCCCAAGACTTAGGCTGAGTTTGGTCGGTCGTTCTTCGATCAGTCTGCAGTCCAACATAATCACCGTCGCACTTAGTTGCGGTGGTATCCATGAGGATTTTCAGTCTCGCCTCTTCTGAGGGAGAAGAAAAAATACAATGGTATTTTAATGGTATACTTGTTTGATATTATAATAAACTAAACTACAGAATTATTTTATACTTGATTCATTACAGATGCTTCAAGACTTCCTGTCAAATAGTGGTATTGAAAGTTTTAGGGTCCAGACTACGAAGAGGATTGTATGTGTACATAGGTATTATTGTAAAATATCCCAACTATCCCAACTAATATTATAAATGCGAAAGTGTGTTTGTTTGTTTGTTTGTTTATTTGTTTGTTTGTTTGTTTGTTTGTTACCTTTTCACGCTTAAACTACTGGACCGATTTCAAAAATTCTTTCACCTTTGGAAAGCTACATTCTCCCCGAGTAACATAGGCTACTTTTTATCCCGGAAAAATCGACAGATCCCACGGGATGCGCAATAAAGGCTTCGCTCAAAAACTACTGCACAGATTTTTATGCGGTTTTCATCAATAGATAGAGTGATTCTTGAGGAGTTTTGCGGCATTTTTTATCTCGGAAAAAACGGATAGTCCCACGGGAAGCGCGATAAAATCTTCGCACCATAAACCGACTTCCGCGTATATGTAGCCGTGGGCAAAAGCTATGACCCTTAACCCTCTATACACCCAATCCCGAAATCCACGCGGGCGAAGCCGCGGGCAGAAAGCTAGTAGAATAATAAATATGTCAGAGCGATACGGCCGGTCCCTGTTAAGAGGTGAAGACCAGTCGTTGATATCATCCGCGCATCCCTGCATGCCCCGATGTTCATCCGATATTAATTAATTAGATTAATTAGTTAGATTGATTGTGATCTTCAATAAAGTAAAAGGGGACAGATGCTGTTAAACGCCCGTTGTATGGTGCTACTCTTTGTTTTGATCTCGGCTACCCGTGTGATTTTATTCACGCCGGGGTAAGCTTCTACTAACTTCTCGTTCCAAAGGCCATAATAGAAAGACTCTTCTATTTGATAAGAACCAAGGAACCAGGCCTTATTTTTCCTGTGGATCGAAAGCATTTTGTTTTTCTTTGAAGAAAAGAAACATCATGTTAAGTTCATAATTTATCATGAACATGTTCTCTTTTTAACATAAAAATATATTTCTAATTTTACAAATAATCGCTCAATATCCTAAAAGTGTCGATTACTGGTGTTCGTTTTTAAGGGGTGCTGAAGGCTTTGTCAGTCACTGCAACCTTTGCAGATCTATTGTGACATTATTGGTGTACGTACCTTGCTATTAAAAGAGTCTAAAAGCATCCATTATTTCTTATAAGTAGCAATTGACCGTGGAATTTAATGTAACTGCTGTTGATTTTATTCTTATAAGAGAAACATTTTTTTGTATGCATGACACGGCTCAGTCATATAACGCAATCTATAAAAGGGCAGCTGCAGCGAAGTATTAAAAGCTTTGAAAAATATCTCCTGTCTGTCTGTGCTGCCTGTTCTATCTGTAAAACTTTGCGTATTAGAATTCAAATTCCAGGTAACTAGATTAACAGAATGTTGCCGCTAGAAAAATATGAATGGGCGCCATTTTAATCCCACACAGATACGCGAATCCAATCCGGAGTTTGCTTGGAATCTTTTCCTCCTTCCAATTTAAATATTTTACAGATATAGATTGGCAAAGCGCTTTTGGATTCTGGTTGAGAAAATAGTAGCTTACATTGTGTGGAAAGGACTTTGTTTCTGTTGCTTGAACAGAAAAACAAAACAAATCAATGTGTGCTTTTAACAACCTGTCAAGCTGGCAGCACACATTGGGACACCAATAAGCCTAGCTCAACATAAACCCTGTAAGGCTTGTATGGCTGGGATCTGGGGTAACGGATAGACATACATGTATTGTACATATAAATATTTTGATAGAATTATATATTAACAACCATTCATCGCCACAGACATATGCCCCCACCGAGTTCGTAGCCGGGGACCTCGGAGGTGGCGACATCTTGAAACCGACATATTAACCATTCAACTGTGGAGGTCGTCATAGTATAGGACTACTTGACGGTAAGTCGGTAGTTGGCCAACGTTGGTCAACCAATCGAATAGTGTCGGTTTCAGACACATCAAAGGATTTTGGCGCGATTAAACTGTGTTCACACTTTGGCATCTTATTTTTGCGCGATTGAACTATTTCCAAATTACGATGCCAGCATGGACAAGCGATAACAGTTTATAGAAATGTACAGAGATGAACCTATGATATATAATCCAAAGCATATCCAAAATATAAATAAAAAAAGTATCCTATTCTTTTTATCTGTTATGAGAATGTAAAACCTTGTGTATAATAAGTATGTAAGTCATAGCGGCTGAACCGGTATGAATAAAGTTTTACATTGTATTGTTTTTTATCCCAAGTTTCGGTTTCTGTTATTAAATAAATATTTAAGTAATAATTTCTTTTTAAATTTTCATAAAAGTGCCAATACAGAATGAAAAGTACGCGAATTTAGTTTAATTTTACGCTATTAGCTAAGATAACCCTTAGACTTTTATAACAGAGTACAAAAAAAGCGTGGTGTGTATACAATTACTTCGTCTAAGGAAGCTAGAAGTTTAAAGGCGAAAACCATTAAAAGATAATTATCCAGTTTTGTTCATTATAATTAATTATATTTATGACACAAGGTAAATAGCCAGAAGGATTCTGAACAACTTTCGTTAAGGCAACATGATTTTATATCAAACCGTTTAAATGAAACAGTAGAAACGTTGTGGGTATACACAAAGTAAACAATCGTATGAACTAAACCTAATCGATTCGAGACAATGTGTAATGCGAACGCGGAGCGAGACCGGTTGAATGTGCATCCAGCGAGGATCGACACTTTCGGTCCCGGTGCATTCGCATTCGGATATAGATTCGCCTATGTGACGCGGTAGCTTAGATTGTTATAAAATAAGTAATTGTAAACCGTAGTATTTCCTTTATAATGCACTCCTGTAATCTTCTTTATAATTCACCCTGTAATTAATTAAATTAAATAGTGTACCAATGAATTGTGTACTATTTTGGATTAACCTTATCAAGGCAAGTAACGATAAAAACATTCACACCACCCACTATAACCTCATCTCCTGTAATTTTACATAACATTCACAAGTTACCCAGGATTATGAACAACTTTCATTAAAGTCAGATGTCATGTCAAACAATTCAGACAATATAGATAGATAAAATGTTTATGCACACTGATATTCATCACACATAAATGTAGCATCACAAAGAGTTAAAATTACATTAACTTAAACAATAACCCAGTACAAACTAAATTGTGTGCACAGCAAAAGTATAAAAGGATCGTAACTCAGTGATTGGAATTACTCACAATAGGACGTGAGCAAAACATTGGTATTCTGCTACAACCCTAGGGTTTCATTTTTCCAATAAATTGCGAAGATTCTACCCAAAAAGAATCATTGTTTCCCGATATTTGGAAACATCGTCATTAAGACCACCGCCGAGTGCAAGATGCCCACGCTGCAGTCTTGGACAATGTTTAATTATTAATTTAAACATTTAATTTCTCACTTCATATTCATAATTCGAATAGGAAGCATTAGGTTAATTAGATATAGTTCATGTAATTCTATTATTTCAAATAAATTAGTATAGATCAGTTTTGGTTTTTTTCAATCTTCCGACTGCAGTAAACGTAATTTGCATATAAATATAAATACAAGTCTATGAATAAAGACACATTGAAACATTCACGCAGAAGTATTTAGAAAAAAATTTAGGGTCTGTTATAAGTTCTTAAATTATTATTTTAATCATTTTTTAAGTTATCATTCTAAGCAACTTTCTTTAATGTTACCTGTTTCCATCTTAAGTCGTTCGGAACTTTGCATTAGGTCCTTGCAGTCCCCCGCGGGTCGCCGGCGACCCGGGAGGCACCACGCCCCTTCCGCGGCCGGGGGGCGTCGTCGGTGGTGGAAATCGGGGGAGGTATTGTAGCCTCTCCCGAGGAGGGCTCCCCTGTATCGGCGGGGGATCGGAGACTGGGGGTTCCCGGAAGTAGCTTGGTGTTCCCGGGGGCTCCCTACATGCCTGAGAAAGGCCATCCCTGAGGTTTTTAGTGGGTAGGCCTCCCCCTATTGGGGAGGGAGCCCCACATAACCGCCGGCTCGCCACAGCCGGGGTCTGCAACTTAATGCATTTTCCTCAGGGGGAACAAAAAAAAAAGGTCCTTGCACTCCCAATTTTTCATCAATTTGACTATTTGGCCAGGATTCTAAGGAAATGTCATTAAGGTAACATATTTCTATCTCAAGCGTCAGGAGAGGCAGTAAGTTCTACATCAGGTCCTTATAGTTTCAAATATTTAATTTTTATAAATCGCTGAAATTTTTGAAAAACTTTTTTAAGTCATATTTCTAATACACAACGTTCAGCAGAATTTGTAGGTTTTTCAGAAATACCTTCAATATATTGCCTATCAATAATATCTTATCTTCTGATGAAATTCGTGGCACTGGCGGTTTCCTTGCTAACTATGTAAATATGTATTCGGAGAAGAGGAACAGCATTTCACCCGCTGACCTTGAGCTGGCACACTATGTATTAATTTAAAAAGCCGTTGAAATTGTAGGTTCGTCAAATACCGTCCAAGCAATTTCCCAAGGCAGACACGCTCGTCCTTCTATTTCCGTCGCTGGTCTCGGAGCGCCGGAGACATAATATCCGCCGTTTGTCAGTGTGTCAGCCGCTTTACAACACATTAACTCCGCGAAATTACGTTGCATTTTAAAGAGGGTTGACTATTTAACAGTTACACACCGTGCTATTTTTAACTACTATTTTCCTTTGCAATATATGGCTGATGGGTTATTGCGCTGAACATGACGCTGTACGGATAATATACCTTGTTGTGTCACCGATCTATCTTTTCTAGTAAATTAGAGAAAGTATCAATTTATTAATTTGTTTGAAACAACTATATGTCGCTGACCCTTTGTAAAATGACTGGAAAATAAATAAAACCGTCCGCTCTATCTTAGATTGCGCCGGATCCTGCAAATTTAGTCCTGTAAAACTACAATGTCGCGAAATATGCGTAGGATTGAATATTGCGGGACGAGTAAGTGAGGTTGTGGTTTTAAGTCTTACCGAACGGATTTCCATGAATCTTTAACTGAATACCAGATGTTTATTTATTTACGATTTTAATTTTTATCGCATACAAAAAACTCAGATTTCATTACAATAATCTAGATTTATCTTGAAATGATGTAATATCAAGCTTGTCCTCGAGATATAAAATCATTATTTTGGTTTATTCGTCATATAGCGTCCTCACCGAGGAGCACGAGCTTTTCGATTACGCCTAAGTCAGCGCGGATTAGTCGACTTCACATACACCATTTTTTTTGCAGCTGTATGAAAATTACCTCACGATACTTTCCTTCATTATAGGAGCGTGAGATAAATGTGTATAGAAAATTTAAAAAATACAAACGCACATTGGTAGATCGCAATATTATCGGACTTCGTACCGCAAACTTCCCGATTTATTTAATATAGGACCACAGCGCCACAGAAGTTCTTAGTAGATATAATCGAAGTAACGTTAAAGTTTCTTTCCATACTAGAAAGCAATCGCAAACTTCTTTCAACCCCAATCCTCGTTATCGCATCTCACGATACGAACGTGCGATAGCTTAATTACGTGTAGCGACGCAGGGTTGCCAATGCCAGGTGAATTAGCTTGTTTGTTGTATAGTTTTTATATGTTTAACACAATATTTACAATGGTTACGTTTAACTATCAAGCATGTTTAGTTTACAGAATTTAATGAAAGTGTGCATGAAGTGCCCCAACTGGTTGCTATCTCTATCAATTACTATATAAAACAAGAAAGAAAGAAGTAAGAGCTAGATGCACAGGAATCATTGTGATTACTGGCTAAAATGTTAAGGGATTAATGGTAAATGGATTCTATAGCTATTGCCTCAGGGGTCACAACTCTGCAACACTGCAATATTGCACGAGAACGATCATTCGCAATCGGTATGCCCTGCAACCTATAAAAACAAAGTCGAACGCAATATTTGGCTGTACATCCGGGACATTGGCTTCGTTTGTATTTTTTGCAATGCTGCTTTTCATTGGGTTGGAGTTATGTATTCCAAAAAAGAAATTAACTCTTAGAAGTCACTGTAAAAAAAAGCGTTAATGTCTGGAATGGATATACATGCAATACATACACACCAACATATAGAAATGCATATGTGCATTATCAACTCAATATACTATAAATATCTTTTTGATGAACAGAAATCAGAGCGAAGAAAGGGATTTTCAGGGTATGTATGAACTATCTACGGTTTTGATATTAAATGTACGGAATATCTGAAATTTTGACGTTTAATTAATAACTTAAATTTTTATGTTTAGTTACACTAAGTTTATTTACTTATTTTGCACTAACGCTGCTGTACTCACAGGAATTTGGTACTATATTTGACTGTCACCATATGCCATTTCATGTATGACTTTCTTTCTACTCTCATGCCTTCCTCATTCATTTATTTCATTCTACTTCTCTGCCTTAATAGTAGTACTACGGATTCGACAGCACAGTATATAAAATGACGGAAAGCCATCTGAACAACAGGTGTCGAGTTGTAAACATCAATAATAAATCTACATTGGTATAGCAGGCCTAGGTTCAATACTACTACCACAACTATATACTACCACAAGGTTCCATACTAGGTCCAGTACTGTTAATTATATTAATAATGACTTGGCGAGCACACTTACCGAGTGGGCATATGTAAGTCTTTTTGCAGATGACACACATGTAGGATGCAAAGACAAGAAAATGGAAAATGTAGATTTAAATTAACCTAAGGGGGATTCTTAAAATAAAATTAAAAATCTTATTACAAATGGAAATATACTTAATATTGGAAAGAGAGTAGTCATGGAATATTGAATAAGGAAAGATGACTAATATTAAGTAGTTAGGTATAAACAAAATATAAAAATTTCTTTGTAGACAACCCTACCAACTCACCTGCTACGGTTACTAGTCTTAGAACGCAAGTATTTTCGTAACAGGATAATAAAGAGAATTAATTTCTTATCGGCACGTTTCTATAGATATTTCTTATAAGAATACTTCCATAAGTAGAGCGATAATTTGAAAGCATCGTGTCGTTGAAATTATGACAGCTAGAGTATAACACCAGCTTTTGCGGTATTGAATGTATTTATATAAAAAACAGAAAAGCTTTACATGCAAAAGAGGAGACGGTTAGCAGATAGCAGACTTATAAAGAACTTAAGCAAGTTATCATATGTGTTATGTAATAACCATATTCACATACTTCTAGCAATCTTTGGCATATAATAAACACATACTTTAACAAGAATATCATTTATGTCATAAAACTATTTACCAAAATCATACCTTAACATTATATTTGTATACAATATTAGAATTAGTAATTATTTATAAATTATTAGTGTAAACACTTCATCACTTACAAAATATTGTAATTAATTAATTACCTTAATGATATGAACTTTTTTTTCCGCATATATACATATTTCTACTAAAATTAATTCAGTCTTGTGTAACGATCATCACGTTGTGTTATAATTAAGTGTAATTATATTCGAAATTATATTTATTAAGTATAATAACTAATGATAAATTCTTTTTAAAAATTATTTTAATATTTTTTTTTGTGTTCGCGTACCACGTAACATATATATATATATATATATTATATATATATATATATATATATATATATATATATATATATATATATATATATATAATATTATATATTATATATATATATATATATATATAATATATATATATATATAAAAATTGGGATGTCTCGATTACTTTTTAATAATAGTTTCGTATATCATAATTTTAAAGATTAATAGTTCTCTCTGCAGCGAAAATTTTTCTTTTATCTAAATATTAATCTTAACCCTTCGGGAACCGGCGTGATTATGTCTATGTATGTATATATCAGAATAACATAGAACAGATTACATGCAGTCCTATAGATTTTAAATAATGTAGCCTTCTTTATATAGATTTCGCGGTAGTACATTTTTTACAGTCTTTATCATAACTACTTTTCAAGAATGATCACATAAAGATGTACTTTTTAACAGATGATACACTACTGACCTTAGTAATAACAAAAATTACTCTTATTAACTGTTCTCGTTTTGTTTTAATTTGGTATATGAATAGACAAAATAAAACAATAATCAGAACATGTAATTTGGGGATGATTTTTGAAGAAGTTTAGTAATAATGTTCTTTGCATCATTTTATTAATACACACTTTAGTAAATAATGATCAGGTGAAAATGTGTGCTTTAAAACTTGAACTAATTACCGAGCTCAAAGGCTTGTTAATAATAAATGCTTCCCCAAGTTAAGATCGATCTTAAAGTGCGGTTTGAATAGAGCGTTTTAAGATTGTTCCTTTCTCGAAACTGGCGCCACGACAAATTTTATTTCATTGTTCATTTATATAAGCAATCAATAGAGATTCCAGGTTCTTTAAATTTTATTCGTTCCTATTTTTTTTCAAGTTGGGCTTCCGTATAAGATTTGCTGGCTCTGAAAAAAATTAAAAATAAGAAAACACACAGAATGTAGAAAATGCGCAAAGAAATTGGGAGTTTGTTTTTTAGAAAAAGAGTCAAGAAACTGTGTAGTAGTATTGTAGTTACCTACTTAGTAATAATACTATTAATGTAGGCCTTATCAGTTGTTATACAAAGCCCGTTACAATAAACATTAACTTTGGGGTAATACTATGCAAATTAACAGCAATAATTGGTACATACATGCATACACTCATAGATTCACGCCTCTTTCCCACGGGGGTAGGCAGAGATCACAGTTTTCCACTTTCTACGATCCAAACATACTTCGCTAGCTTCCTCGACTTTTACTGATACTTTTATGTACACTGATTGTTTACAAGTACTCTTGTATATTTATAATAATAATAAATACTTATTTGCTGATTAATTCTATCGTCTTAAAGTCAAAAATGCCAAAACTACAATCTGTCAGTGCCAATCTATTTAAAATGTGGCACTTGTTCTTTAAATGTAAAAGTTGAGTCGGAAACAAAAGGCTTACTCGAATCTCAACAAGCCCGTGTAAAGAAATGTCTAGGAAAAGCGAAGTGAAATTCATCCGTGTAACAGCACCCTAGCTTCAACATAGGGTTGCCAAAGTTTTAAAACTTAAACAAATTCAGTGAATGCGTTGAAAACATTACTCGTTCATGTAATGAAAAAAAATATTTATTTCATTATACATAATTGAATTGAAATGCTTTATGAGATTTCTACGTACTTGTTAGGTCGTAGGTATAACTTGTGTTCGCTTGTCATGCTTGTCATTTGAAAGAAAGAAAGAAAGAAAAAAAAAATTTAATTAAGTGTCTTATAATACAATAATACTTATAACTAATGAATAACACATAACAAAAAAAAACACTAAATAGGTCTCCGCTCAGTATTACGTCTGGACACTCGAAAAGTGTCCAAACACTGGTATTCTGCGGAAACCTTGTGAAACGTGAAGCTCTGTGCAAACCAACAGCAGCAAAAACTAAATTTAAATCTCGTATCATAATTCTCATTTCGTATCATAATGTATCAAAACAGTACGGTTTTTCGAGAGAACACGATTGAAATGTTGTCAGACCTACAGGTATTATAGATCAGTATATTGCAATTTGTAGCTTATAAATATTGTCTTTAATTTAGCCGTGAGTCTCCCATTGATGCGCATAAGCATCCCCCAAAAACCATACACCTTGCCTTGTCTAGCATTCATCATATAGGTTCATTTAGTTGCCTGCAACTCGCGAACCTTTCCGCCTCAATAGCTTTTTTTTATTGTCCTGCAAGCAATATGCCTTGCTCACTCTCGCTCCATTGCTCTTTAGGTTACATTAAAAAAATATAAAAACAGTAAAAATAGTCGCGAAGGCAGCCCTTTCTGTGGATGTCTAGATATTGCATTTCAATTTAATAAAATGAATGCTACATAGTAGTAACAACCCTATTCAGTACGTTGCCAACCCTACTAGCGAGGTAAGTGAAAGATGGTCTCTGTTTAGTGTTCACCGTGATTTATCGGGCCAATGTAACTGCGCCAGGAACTAAAGGCGATAAAACTAGCTCTGCGCTGGCTGATTCTATCTCCCATTTATTGCTATGAGCTCAGATGAAATAACTGCTCATTCTGTTTAGTTTACATTTAGTTTAGTTTGTAATTAAGTTTCTTTTTAGTTTATTTCATGCACCACAGATTTGTGGTTCGTTTCCTTGGTGCCGTGTGTTATATATGGTTACATTTGAAATTTGTTTTAATCCTATAGGAAGATGATAAGTAGATATTTTTTTTTATTAATAACGATAATATTATAGTCTTTTTAGTATATGGCCCTACATAATATTACTTGTTTTAATTAATAATAATTTGATTTCGACTAATAAATTAATGTGTCGCCAGGTGTTGCGCAGGCGCAGATGTAGATATTGAGATATTTTTCGTAATTTCAAGAAATTATAGTTGAATAATTTACATTAACTTTAGACTTTCATTGTAAATTCTACATGTTATTTTTTTGTTTTTATCTATGTTGTTTTTCTCTGTCTTGTAGTGGTTGGTATTGTTATCTCATTTTATTCTAAAATATTAGCTTGATAGTAGGTCTTTTGCTGTACATTAATAGTTGAGGAAGAATGCACATACATTGAGTTCTAACCTAGATTTTACTATTCGTTATAAATTAACATTGTTTAATTTGACTGGAACCTGCTTTGTTAGTCTTATTATTATTACGGAACTTATTATTATTAAATAACAGTTATTAATTAAATCATATCTATTTCCAATTGGCAACTCGTTTTGTTATGAGGGTAGTTTGTTATAAAGCACAGTGGTATGTAACCTGTTTGTCTCTCAATGGAATAATGGATTGGCTCAATCTTGGAGACTCGGGTCGGTCCCCAGGGCGGCTCTGTCGACAGTGGCCTCATGTTTGCTTGTTTGAGTTAACAACGCGAAATTCTGTGAAATGTTTGGTGTTCTTGATGACTAGAGGAATATATAATTTTCACAGTAAGTTTATGTGTAGCGTTAGTCGATATAACGTTAAATTTCAAGTATTTCTAAACAAGGTTGACAAACAAACAATATTAATCGGCTAATAATAATATGAACAATGGTTTACATACATAAACATACTTCCCTAGCTTCCTCGACTTAAATACTTTTTTCTATAAACAGAGACCATCTTTCACTTACCTCGCTAGTAGGGTTGGCAACGTACTGAATAGGGTTGTTACTACTATGTAGCATTCATTTTATTAAATTGAAATGCAATATCAAGACATATATATATGTGTGTGTGTGTGTATATACAGTATACAGAGCAACGCTTCAGATTTTACATATCTATCTTGAGATAGCTCTGGTATCTGTAATAGCTCCTAATAGTCGCAAGTACAAATATCAAACAAGAGGTGTTGCTGGTAGTACATTTTATTTAAGGCTCAGTAAAAATCTTAAATATGAATTAACTTGAAACGACTTTTACCTTTGATGTAGGCCTTTAATCTATCCGTTCTCGAATCTACGGATTTTTGTACTGTTTCCATTACAAATTTAGCCTAGAACTTTAAAAGAGATAATTTGTGATCTAAAGAAACTAGATCAGGTTTAGACGAGAGCACGGACTTTTAATTAGCTATTATAAAGTCCGGAATCCTGCTTTTGAGTCTGAAGTTTGGTAATTTAAGTAAATTTTTACAAGTAGAAATTGAGAGCAAAACGGTCCAAGACGGTTTTTAGCGCAAGTCTTCACTCAAATTATTCCATTTGTAATTCCTTGATAAGCCTAGTAGCGAAACTGTCAGTGACACAGAATAATGACCAGGCCTTTAATAACGACCTTTCCAACTTCTTCGCCCATTTGATTGTATTTACACCCTTCAAAATTATATTAATACAGGTACCATGCCCAGATGTTTTAGTCAACAAAAACATAGCTGCAGCAATCGATAGAACCGCCGTGACAAGGCAGATATACCATTTCACAACTGCGGTATAATGTCTGATGACATTTACAGACAATTATTGCCGTTAAATAAAAGCCGATTCTTTCACTTGTTCGGAAATCGTGAGTGTCGTCGATCGTCGTACACATGCCTTTTTCAAAATAGTGCCGAAACCGAGCTGTTTGAACGCAGGTCATTGTGAATGGTTTTAAAATATCAACTTAAATATTACCTGCAAACTGCCTGCTATAAACCGATAGTGGTATGGATTTATACATTCACGCCTGTCCCCATGGGGAAGGTAGAGGAAATAGTTCTTTACTTATAGAATATGTATACAAGTCCCAAAATTCAAATAATGTGTCATAATTAAAAATAAAGAAAAAAAAAAGGAAAATCGGTACAAATTGCTGTTATATTTCTTTTGTATGTATATATTATATCTGGTATGTATATATATATCTGGTGGCGCATGTACCATCTGAGTGGCAACTATATACATTTGACTTCTAGCGTGTTTTCATGTAGATTTTTGTGAAATGAGTTTAATTTTCCTTAAAAATATAAAAACATATTTTTATATCAATTTCGTGATCTACTAAAGTAAAATCTCCATTTCCAGAAAGTTCCAAATACTGAGCAAAAGTATATCAAAGACACGCCGTAAAACATTTTTATTAGACGCGAAAACTTGTGAATGGCAGAAAAAAATGTGGTCGCAAAATTTAACAACAGCATAATTAACAAGTTTGCGGGGACATTATAAATATTTTCCCATTAAACAATATAAGGAAATAATGGAACGAATAAGGTCTGCGCTTTGCTACAATTAGGGTGAGTTCGTTGGCGAAGGAATTTTATTTAGAAACAGAATTTATAAAGAATTTCTCTAAGAAACAGAATACAATTTCTGCGAGTATAATAAAGATTTGTATATAATAAAGTTTTACTCTCATTCAATCTATTATATTTCTTCAATAAAATTAACTTGTACAGTCTGTAACAGGTGAAACTGTACAATTTCACTAGAAAAATCGGGGCTCTTATATGGTCATAAAAGTAGTCTCAAGGAGTCTCAAGATGATGCAGTCACAGCCGAACTTATGATAGTAGTTGGACCAAAATTCAGAACTTCAGACACTCTTTGACTCCATCATACTCCAAAGCATAACACAGGGGACGCTGTGCTTTGTAAAAGGAGATAGGATTCATAAAGGAAAGGGGAAGGTAAAAAGATAATTTTTACCGCGGGAAAATGAATCTTCTGTTTTGGAAAATCCATTAACACAAATCCCTCGGGTTGTAGCAGAATACCAGTGTTTTGCTCGTTCTTTTGTGAGTAATTCCAATCACTCAGTTATGACCCTTTTACACTTCTGCAGCACACACTACTTTTGGTTAGTACTGGGTAATTGTTTTAAGAAAATTTAATGTTAGTTTCTTTGTGTTACATCTTTGTGTGTGGTGAAGATGTTGTGTAAATAAAGATTTTATCTATCTATCTATCCATTAAAACTTGGATGTAGCCTCGAGCAAAAAGCTTAGTAGCTTTATGTATATACGGGCAATAGAATTATATGTGTAGTTTTCCAATGTATATACTACAAGATACTTAATTTTTACTTCATAATAACATACAAAGCAAACATCCGTACATCGCAGCTGAGTCTCGTAAATGTAGTTGACACAGATTGTACCTGCAAATCAGCAATTTCCTCATATCTAATGAGTAAATATTGATGCTGAGTGAAGGCTTTTGCGTATTACTGCTGAAATATTGTACAGACTACTAATTTTGTATGTATATTTTGTTTTATGTGCAGTTACTGTTCCATAGTTACTGACATACAATATACTCTTTACTCGACCATCATGATTCAGTGCGGATTGATCAATTTGACATATATTTGTGAGTATCTTATAAAATGTTGCCAACAGTAGAAACGTTGGAAAATAACACATGTAGTTTTATTTACGAACATATTTTCCTCCTGATTATAGGGCTAGTAGCGAGATAACAAAGTTGTTTCTCCCAGAACACCGACAAATGTTAGGGGTCCCAGCGGTAGCGCATAGCTCATTGGTATTGAGGTATTTAGGATACGTACTCGTATATGTCTCATGAATGTAATTTGACTTTAAAGATTATGACGGACAAGAAGATGAACAATATGCTTTGAATGTAATTAGTTTTTTACTGACTTTGCATGAAATAGCAGAGTTATCATTAAGTATTTTTAACATAATATTAGAAGCGAACGTACACTTTGGTTCATGTAGATATTGTAGATTTAATACGAATCTTTATGAAAGCATCTAGGAACATTCCACCAGGTGTGCGGCTTGCTTATTATTCGACTAAAATGCATAAAAAATTATTTTATTCAAACACGACTCAGAAAAATCTTGGAACGCGTCCCCAACCTCGCTGATTCCATTCGAAGTTCCGTAAAACTTTTCCTTCGCGTAATTTAATAAAGGCACGATCATTAATCAAATGAAGCTGGCCATGCAATCGTCCTGAAAAATAAACAGCCTGCCTGTCGGTCCGTGAAATATTAATACCAGATTGGCTTTGCCCCGATGAATATTTGAAATAGATCCGGCCTCTGTTGACTTATTCCTTTTTCGATGCTTTCATTAAATTAGACTGATTTTGGGCGGCGTGGGGCTGTGTTTATTTTATTCAGTTTCACAATGATTAAAACGACGTGCTGTAGTTTTGCGATATCGTTGTCGTAGCAACTGCTACGTTTGTTTCGCCTAGGGAACAACCGTAGTTACGAAGAGGTGCGCGCGGTGTTCCCGCGCGTCCTTTGCAAAGAGAGAGCCGGGACCCTCACGGGCCAGCATCGCCGGAGTCGTGTCGAAGCCATACCATTCGGCAGTCGCCGCGTCTTCCGGCGAAATGAAGAGAAGGAACACGGTGGAGTTTTTAGTGGGTGCGAGCCCCACACTCCCCTCCTCCCCTCCCCCGGAGGAGGGATAGTGCGCCGGGGACCAACATCTTCCCCGGAATAGGCATTTCCTCCGCCTCAAAAAAAAAGGGAACAACCGTAGCAGTTGCTAACAGAAGCATAATATGCTTATACACAGTAATAAGAGAACTAGGGCTCTCTCGTATCGGCATCAAGTATCGGGTGGTGTCAAGAAGGCCGAGGACCACATTTATGTCCAGAGAAAATTACCGAAATAAGACGACTGGCCCAAGGGCAGGCCTTGCGCCAGTGGGCAGATGCACCAGCTCACCCAGCCGCGGGTCACTGGACGATTGAGGCCGTAAGACCAATATTGGAGAAATATGTTATGCCGACAAGGCAAATACCGGATAGTGCAGCAGTTCTGAATAGAAATGGCTGTCTCGGTTGTTACCTGCATTTATCGCTTATCGGGAAGAAACACCGCAGTACCATCTCTGTAATGCTCCCGACTTTACCGCTGAGCATACTCTAGTTGAGAGAACCTGGGGTTAACCCAATCCCGAGTAAACCTTCCAGAGGGTGGAGAGATTCTAGTGGAAGGTTTAACCAGTACCATCTCTGAAGTGATCGGAACTCTACGGCATACTTAAGAAGTACAAATTATTAAGATGTCAAATGTCTTCTTGGTATCTGTAATTTATTATTAATGTTTCTTGTTATACCGTCGCTCTCCGCTACTCCATGCCAGAATAAGACGTGGCCTGCTCCATTGGTTGTATGTTGGGTCTGGAGGGGGAGCTAATCGTTCAGTCTGATTACTGATTCACTTTGTTCACTTAAAGTCAACACATTTTTAAAGCCTATGTCTTATGACGTGACGTTTTTATTTAATCGATCCTATCTTTAACTTAGGTTCAGCTACTCGAGAAAGTGTTGTCCTAATTTTTCCTTTGGTAGGCGTTAAGAAAACAATATAGCGTGCACCTAAGGACGTAGGCCGGAACATTGTCACTTGGAAAATAATAAAAGACAAAACGCCTATACGTTACGCGCTCGTGCGAATCTGCGCTTTATTGCAGGGTTGTATTTTATGACCTCCTCACTGTACTCTTGTTGTGGTGTGGTCTAAGGAAGAAGACGTTTCCTTTTAAATAAAGAATTGATTTGATCTACGAAATAATACGATTTTTAAAAATAATATTTGTTCTTTAACATTATTAATATTGTCATGTTTTATTGTTTGGTATTCTTTGATGCTTATCATGCTAAGATTGGATCCTAATTGACTATTAGCATTTCTCTGTATTTGTGTTCAAAAATATTTTTCTTTCTTTCTTTCTTATTAGTCCATATCAAATTATCTTTCTTATGGGATAATAGCAACATATGTAGGTTTCATATGACCTTTGTTTTGTTTAATGTTTTAATGATATGTGCTTTAATGACAGTAGGTATAAAACGTCCCACAATTAAAAATTCAGTATTTTAAGTTAGCTCCAAGAGCTGGCGTGATCTCTTATGCGTGCCAGCGATCGCATGTCGATGCTATCTTTTACGAGATATCATTTTATGTATCGACAATGTACATCTTTAAATATTCTTGAATTATGAAATGAATATAAAACAAGTTATGAAATGAATTAAGAATACGTGTTTTACTTTTCCGTTTGTCGTGACAGTCGACTAACGACGTTGATGTAATATTATAAACGCGAAAGTTTGTAAGTATGGATGTTTGTTATTATTTCGCAAAATAGTTACAAACATGGACTTGGGCGGTCCCGCGACGCGACAAAATTTAATCAAAAAATTCATACGGTCAACAGCAGGCCAAGATAACCATTAGCAGTTCAAAATTAGCGGTTATGCCTCCGACATTAAGGTGGCACAAAGTTCTGAGTAGATAGTCTGACACGCTTTAGTTGATACTTACGTAGTATTAAAAGTTATTTTTTGCTTTTTTTGCGTTTAGCATTTTTAACCATTTGTTATTATAATTGCGTACTTTTTTTGGGTTGGGGGTTTAATAAATTTTTAATTTTAACTATATATTCAGAGAATATTTGAACCTGGGTAAAAAAATTACGTTTGTTGCATGGAAGATTTATTTTATTATATATTGTATTTTTGTGTATTTGTTGTATTTGTAGCGGCAACACAAATACATCATTAGTGAAAATTTCAACTGCTAAACTATCACAGTTCATGAGATATAGCCTGATGTCAGAAGAATGTACAGCAGTCTTATAAATAGCGTTCCGTTTTACCCTTTGGGTATAGAACCCTAAAAAAAGACAACCCTTTTATAATATTTGTAACTTAACATTGAATTTTAAGTTACAATTTTTTTGTCAACTTCTTTAATTTAACAAACTACACCATATTTTCTAAGAACCTAAATCTGAATTAAATATATATGATTTCATACCATAAGCGATGGGATGTATGATACTCATAGACACTATAGTTATGTTTAACGCACTAGGCAGTCGCCATCAGCTGAATTAGAAATACAGATCGGACTGGCAACAGCAGAATTCCAGCTATTGAAAAATCGTTCGAAAAAATGAACTGGGGTATGTCACACCCCACATAGCGTTGGAACTTATAGTGTTTACTATCACTAACTACTACATTGTCTCTTGCTAAGCGAAGTGAAACTTCTCTATATTTTATTAAAGTTTCAATAACATAATTATTATACCTTTATTATTGAACATTCTTCTTATTCTAGATATGACTTGTATGATAAGATTATATCATTTTAAGTGACCGTACTTTTTTTTAACTTGTGTGAGACCTGTATTTCCGTTTCCGGTGCTTCTAGCCTTGAATACTCTTCTTAATATAATATAAATACGTTACAAATATTTAAATTAAATGAAAGAAGCAATTAGTGAAATAATCTAACTTATAACTTGATTGAACTGTGTAATGACCTCTCCGTTAACTGTTGAGGTGTGAATATACATTCATATGTGAGAGAGTGTGTGTGGATGATTATTTAAGGTTATGATTATGAACACTGTGTGTAAACTACCCACATTATGAAACAGTAAATGTTACAATCAATTTTACGATAATGGTTTCTAAAATATGAAAATCATAACTTTTGATAAAATACAGAATCCTTATCCAGAGTGCATATCTTACTTCTTATATAATAAGCACCGTCTATAACTACGAAAAATGTGTACAAATAACTCTTTTAAATGGTACTCTTTTGCTTAGCTACAATGAACCTTATGACTGATGATTTGGAGTCGACCTCTGCCTGTATTAGCCATCTAATATCGCAAAGTACTATTCCGAGCGCCGTTTCGGGCATAGCGCAATGAAAGTCGTTCAAAATTGAACTCTAAAGCTCTATATCTTCGCCTTTGCAGCGGTAAACAAACCTATTTAAAGTTAATTGCTCAGAAAGCCTAGATTCCATTGGTTCTGGGTATTATGGCCGTAATAATAAAAAATGGTTTGCAAAGATTTTTATGTCCCAGTATATTGAGGGCCGCTGATGCTGTGAACTCGGCATCGGTACTGATCTTCTTTTTGGGAGAGCCGGGGTCAATTCTGGCATAAGCCAATGTGTTTTTCGTTATACATATATCATACTAGCTGGTGCCCGCGACTTCGTCTGCGCAGAACACATATCATCATATTTTAAACGATTCACATAATATCTTTATAAATTGAAACCCATGTGTTATTCTGATGTTTGATGAAGCTTTCGCGTTTATAACATTAGTAGAGATGTCCATTTATTTGACGCTCTTATCGCGATGGAAAACATCAGTAAACAACTGCATATACTAGCTAGGGAATTCAACCGAACAGCTGCGGCGCCGCCGCGGGTCGCCGGCGGGCGCTAGGAAATTGCGCCCGCGGATACGGCGACCCGGGAGGGACCACGCCCCTTACGTGGCCGGGGGGCGTCGTCGGTGGTGGAGATCGGGGGAGGTATTGTAGCCTCCCCCGAGGAGGGCTCCCTTGTATCGGCGGGGGAGTGGAGGCTGGGGGTTTCCGGAAGTAGCTTGGCGTTCCCGGGGGCTCACTACATACCTGAGGAAGGCCATCCCTGAGGCTTTTAGTGGATAGGCCTCCCCCTTCTAGGAAGGAGAGCCCCACATAACCGCCGGCTCGCCACAGCCGGGGTATGCAACTTAATGCATTTTCCTCAGGGGAACAAAAAAAAAGCGAATTCAACCGAACATGTAAAGTCGACCGACTTGTCCTGATCCTTGGTGGGATCGTAATCGATCGTAATCGTCGTCGATCGGGATAAGACGATTAAGATTAGAAACATTAATTTAAAATTAGGCCAAAACTAATATACACCCTTACACACATATTTACACATTGAAAATGATTTTCCTATCTCTGCTATTTTGTCTAACAACTCTATAAGTTAAGTGTGGATTATAAGACCTTTAATTATAATATTTTTTTCTCTGGAGAGGAGAAGCTGAGAGTCCTCCAACCGTATCCAAGTCAACCAGAATAATCTACCGACTCAACTCAGCCTCAGCCCTGGTCACAAGGGCCTTTTTTTTGTTACCCTGAAGAAAATGCATTAAATTGCATACCCCGGCTGTGGCGAGCCGGCGGTTATGTAGGGCTCTCCTCCCCAGAAGGGGGAGACCTACCCACTAAAAACCTTCCTTGGAGGATGGCCTTCCACAGGCATGTAGGGATCCCCGGGAACGCCAAGCGACATCCGGAAACCTCTAGCCTCCGCTCCCCCGCCGATACAGGGGAGCTCTCCTCGGCGGAGGCTACAATACCTCCCCAGATCTCCGCCACCGACGACGCCCCCCGGCCATGGAAGGGGCGTGGTCCCTCCCGGGTTGGTCACAAGAGCCTTACAGCTTTAGAACATTTCAAGATGTTTTATAGCGAGCATATGCATTTCCAATGACAGCTATATCCCACTACATATCATTTAAGGAACCAGTAGTAGTGCAAGACACAAATTTTCCGTTCTGCTGGGCCACCCATCCGCCAACAAGAAACCAGATAAATAGATGATAATATTTATGAAAAATTAATTTATATTCACAAGAGCTATGACAGGTTTAATACAAATTGACCTCCTTAGTCGGGTGGTTAGTACACCGGTTTCAAGTTGTCGCCAACTCTGAGGTCCTAGGTTCGAATCCCGGTGGGGGCAGATGTTTTTGTGACAAATTGTTTGTAACTTTTGTACCTTAGTCATGGTTGTTAATACATATTTCTATCAAAAATATTCATATATATATAATAATGTATGTATATCCGATACCCTAGATCCCATAACACAAGCCTTACAGAGCTTAGTTTGAGTTAGGCTTATTGGTGTAAGTGTAAGAAATATTTATTTATTATTATTATTATTGTCGCTTATATCACGTGTTTTTATAAAACACGCGTTGAGACCATTTAAGCGAAATTTAATAAAAGTGTGCATGGAGTGTACCAACTGTGTGAAATATATCTTGTACGTAAAATAATAAAAGAGACTTAAATAACACATTGCAATAAAGAATTCACAGGAACTGTGAGATTAAGGTCTTCCCGCGATCTTAAAGGCTGCTTCTATTTGACTAAACCCACAATACCATTCATTCGAATTTAGGGGACCTGAGTATACTCTGATAGCGCTATGGCGATTACACTTTGAGCTAAGAAAGGCTGCGATGGTCATAAAAATGGACAAGGCATTTGTGCAAACGTGGTAAAGACAACAGTCATTATTTGACAACCTTTTTCAACCTTGGCGCTGCCGACGAAGGCTCGGTACCTTTCTCTAATATTCTACAATTTCCTTTTAAGCGTTTTAAAGCCTTCAGAAAGTTTGATGTGCTCGAATTGTATCTACGGTTTACTGGAAGGTTTTTGATTGTTTCCGAATGTTCGAAAAAATTCGATGGCGCAACAGTATATTCATTACTTAATAAATTATTGTGAATAAAATGTCAGTACGACTCCGGATAAATATATAAGTTACGCTCCCTTACGTCCATTTAATGTCATAAGGGCAGACCATGGGAACTTACTGGAACTATATCTCAATGAACACTGGCATCTCTGTCCTTTTTTGCCCTTCCTGTAGATCGAGCGCGATGCATGCGCAAATAATACTCATCAATTAGTCGAGTTTAGTTAGTTTAATTTAGAGAATTACCATTATTAGGATGATTATTTTGTTATAATTACATATCATTATTTTTTTTTTCACATATATGTCTACAAAACACCAACAGTAAATACATAAACACGTTATAAAATAGTTATTTACACTCAGGTTATAAGCTTATGTATACATAATTACAATAACTTCGCCAGGCGGGACTTATATTAAAGTCAGAGCTTTTCACCTGTACATACTAGCATTCAGGGTACGTTTAAGCACTCATTGTGTAACTGGATTTTGTATGTCATGATAACATTTACTTTAATATTGTTTTAATTAATGTTTCGTTATTTATAACTCGTTGTTTTCATTTTGTTTTGTTTATTTACTGAGACGTACCATATCCTAGTATCCTACTGTTGAAATTCTCATAAGACAAGCATAGCCTAGTGTGGAAGTTTACGACTAATATCTAGTTTGTAAATTTTAATGAAAATAATGTACACATTATTTTCAGGCTACCTGGTAATTTTACACCCAGACACTCGTATATGTATATATATATAATATTTACGTATTTATATATAAATAAAAAAATATATTTATAAAAATATTATAATATTATTATTTACACATAAAAATAATAATACAAAGAAAAACCACTCGAGATTGATACGACGGTGCGCGCACGTACTATCGGGGACACTGGCGCCTTACCAGTCCTAGAGCGTTTAGTCGCTTGCACACTGCACGATGGTAAGGCACAAGCCACGCCTTCCGTTCATTCAACAATTGTGCTTGCGCGCGAAACATGCAAGCGAGATAGCGATATGCGAGCGATATTTAAAAAAATATATCTCTGGATAGGGTATTACAAAAGAGATTTCAAAAATCGTTTGTTTGCAATCTCTTTTGGTATAATGAATGGTCGTAGTAAATCGTAGTAAAATACGTAATCAATCAAGAATAGCTACGGATCACGTGGTCGTGCCCGGTGCGAGCCGCTTGCACACGAATATTTCTAAAAAGTGGTAAGGCGCGAGAGAGCCCGATAGTACATACTGTTACGAGCTGGGGTCAGTAAATTAAACTGCGGTCTACCAAAACACTGAACTTTTATTAATTACCACTAACTTCACTAACTTCACTGAAAGCACTGAAAGTCGCTTCTTAGTTCTCCAATATCACTTAGATGTTTTCGCACTGTATCGCAAAACAATAATAATTTCCGGCGGCCGGACACAGCCTTATATAGTCCCCTAAGATACTTGCCACTCTTGCCAGAACATTCGCGGACACACTCGAATGTGTAGTCCAATACGTCGCGCGTTCGAGACGTTTCGATTATAACTGTCTCGATACTCGAATATTCTCGATACACAATACTCGAATATTCCCGTACTATCTTTCTCGAATATTCTGTGTTTGTCTATCTCTTTCTAATGGTGTTTTCTCATTCTAATACTTCTCGAATGTTCTAACTATCTCTGTCTCTTTCTACTATTGCTATCTCTTTCACTCCTATTGAAATTTATGTCCTTTTACTGAAGTAGGCTTAATGGCTCATAAGGGGTCCTGAAAACGCCTGAAAACGGGTTTTCAGGTTATTGCGGCATTGGATAGAGAGTAGCCTGAAACGTACTGAAAACATGTTTCAGGCGCCTGAAAACTACTGTAACTTGGGTGTAATTTAGATTTTTTAGTATGTGAAAGAGCTACTTCTGAAACGGCCTGAAACGACGTTTCAGCCTGCTGAAAACGTTTCTAAGTCACAGAAAATCACTTTTGAAGTTTTACTAAGCCACCGGCGTAACACTACCCCCTCCTAAGACATGCTCGTCCGAGCATCATTATTTCCGTGGTATTTCGCCAGTCGGTCAACGTGAACAATCTTACAGGGACTACGTGCATTCCGCTGTATCCGGTACGTGACGTCGTTGATCCTCTTCAAAACTCGATAGGGTCCTTCCCATTTGGCTTGAAGCTTCGGAGATTTCCCTTTACTGCGGACTGGATTATGTAGCCACACCCAACGAACCCTCTTCAAAGCCCTTGCTGTTTATATTTCGGTCGTAGCGGGTTTTCATCTTCTCAGACATCTGTTGGCTTGATTGTCTGACTTGCTCGTGTACGTCGTTCAACTTGTTGCGCAAATCATTCGCGTACTCGGTTATATTCCGCGGGGCATCAGGTGGAATTCCAGTAAGTAGATCCGCAGGCAACCGTAGTTCTCTACCAAAGTTTGCAAATGCTGGTGTCACCGAAGTACTTTCATGGACTGCGCTTCGATATGACATCAGGAATGGTTGGATGTGCTTGTCCCAATCCTTTTGCCTGTTTGACACAACCTTTGCAAGATACCTCTCCAATGTTTGGTTAAATCGTTCCACCATTCCATCAGATTGCGGATGGTAAGAAGTGGTCCTCGTTTTATGGGTACCCATAACTCGACACATCTCTTGAAATATTTGAGACTCAAAATTTCTTCCCTGATCACTATGAATTTCCAAGGGTACTCCAAAACGGCAGAAGACTTCATGGACTAATTTATCCGCAACTGTTGAAGCCTCTTGGTTAGGAATAGCGAAGACTTCCGGCCACTTAGTGAAATAATCCATCACAACCATGAAGTACTTGTTTCCGCATTCACTTTCCGGAAATGGTCCCGCAACGTCTATGGCAATCCTTTCCCATGGTGCACCAACGTTATACAGTTTCAATGCACCTCTGCTGCGTGTATGAGGTCCCTTTACTGCAGCACAACTAGTACACTTGCGGCACCAATCTTCAACATCGTCACGGCAATTTATCCAGTAAAATCGTTCTCTTATTTTCAACAGAGTTCTCGTCACTCCCATATGACCTCCCGAACATCCGTTATGGTACAGCTGTAGAACATCCGGTATCTTGGCTTTGGGTACAACCATTTGTAGATGACAACGGTCTCCCCGAGCGTTTTCCCATTTGCGGCACAAGACTTCATCTTGGATAACCAGGCTGTCCCATTGAGCCCAATAGCTCTTCGTGATGGAACTCATCGACGCAATATCACTCCAGGCAGGTTTAGGAGTACCGGCTTTGATCCATTCGAGAATCGGTTTGATGTCTACATCATACTGCTGAGCGTGCTGAAAGGTTTCTTTCCATTCATTGCTAAGATCCGTGTTTAGCATTCTCACAGGTAAGTCTGCTTTTGCCTCTTGTTTTACGCAGTGCTTGCAGTCTTCAGAGCAAGGTCTTCTTGACAAAGCATCTGCATTACCATGAGATCTTCCACTGCGATGTTCAATCACGAAGTCATATTCTTGAAGTAACTCGATCCATCTCGCAACTTGTCCTTCGGGATTCTTGAATTGTAATAGCCACTTCAATGCAGCATGGTCAGTACGCAGATGGAATTTTCGACCAAGCAAATATTTGTTGAAATGCTGCAATGTTTTCACCACTGCCAGTAATTCTCTTCTCGTGACACAGTAATTTCTCTCAGGTTTGGACAAAGATTTGCTGAAGTATGCTATAACAACTTCGCGATCTCCTTTACGTTGCGACAACACACCACCTAGCCCAGTATCACTTGCGTCTGTATCCACTATGAATTCATTTTCATTATCGGGATACCCCAGAATAGGTGTGTTACACAGATGTCGTTTCAGTTCTTGAAATGCGACGTCACAGTTTTCATCCCAGCAAAAACTTCTCTTTTCTTCGTGAGTTTATGAAGAGGCTTAGCAATGTCGGCAAAGTTCTTCACAAATCGCCGGTAGTAGGAACACAAACCCAAAAATGCTCTTACTTGTGTCTTGTCTCTCGGAACTGGCCAATCCTTTACGGCGATGATCTTCTGTGGATCTGTCTGGACACCCGCTTCGAGACCACGTATCCTAGGAAGTTTACTTGTCGTTTGAAGAAGGAACACTTTTTAGGGCTTAACTTCAGGTTGGCGCTTCGAATTTTTGATAGCACCCGTTCTAGATTCTGAAGGTGTTTCTTCAAACGTACGGCCCACGATGATGATGTCATCCAAATAGACCAGACAGGCTTCTCTCAATCAATCCGCTGAGTACCAGCTCCATCAGCCTTTCGAAAGTCGCCGGCGCATTATACAGCCCGAACGGCATCACTTTGAACTGCCATAGTCCCTTTCCAGTAGAAAATGCAGTCTTCTCCTTGTCCTTAGGGTCAATTTCTACTTGCCAGTAGCCACTTTTTAAATCTAACGTGCTGAACCACTTCACTCCGGTAAGCATATCCAGCGTGTCATCAATCCTGGGTAATGGATAGCTGTCCTTCTTTGTGATGTCGTTCAGGCGGCGGTAGTCAACACAAAAACGCATGCTGCCATCCTTCTTCCTTACAAGCACCACGGGTGAAGACCATGGGCTGGACGAAGGCTCTATAACACCTTCCTTCACCATTCCTTCAATCATGGTCTCCACTTCCTTTTCCGTGCTATCGGTAGTCTTCTTGTCGCTGGCGGATAGGCAGTTCGTTCCCAGTGTTAATTCTGTGTTGAACTAAACTCGTCTTCCCAATGTCCTCGTCGTTAGTAGAGAAAACATCAGCGTACTTGAGTAACATCTTCTTAGCCTTGTCTATCTGTTCCTTAGACAAAACGTCTCGACAGTCTTCCAAAAGTTTTGACACGCTGATTCCTTCATTTTTGTTGACATTTGTATGAGTCGTGTCTTGACAACGACGCAACCAGTCTACCTCCTCACTCGTACCAAGTACCATTCCCTTTTCGATCACGTGTTCTTTATCGTCAAGATTCAGTACACGAACTGCTGCAAAGCCAGTGGTTCTTACCAGAGTTCGTGCCATCTTCCATGGCTGGTCATGATCTAATCTTTCAATGAGTACACATCGATGTATCTTCCAGAATTGTAAGGGAGACTAACCGGCACAATGGTTTCTGATTTTGGGGGTAGAGCGGTTTTCTTTACGCTATACACTTTCCCCGGTGTGGCTCCTTCCATGAACAATTCTTCTCGTCCACAACTCATAATTCCTTGCTTGACGTCGATCTCACAACCATTCTTCCTCATAAAGTCTAATCCGAGAATGCAGTCATCGACAATATCAGCCACAATGACGTTGTGCAGGTAAACTTGATTACCCAACTTCAACTCCACCTTCTGTTCGCCTCGGACGGGTATGTGCTGACCGGTGGCGGTTACTAAATTTAATCGCTCCAGGCTGTTGCTTCTGAAGTCCCTCAGAAAACCGATACGCACAGTTGGGAACTGACAACCGTGCGAGAAGCTCCAGTATCGATTGTCAGCTTACATGGCCTTCCGTTAACCTCGCCATTGATGATCAGGCTGTTCCCATCGTGGGCTTGTGAGATCGAAATCCTTGGGGCTCTGCGAACACCAGCCAGCACTCGCCCCGCAGTCCTGGCGTTTACTCGTTTCCCTGCTGTTGTTGGACAGCGCTATTAGCTGCCCTGTTCTCCTGAGGCCCATCTTCATCAATCCCTGAGCTACGCTTAGGACAACTTGATCGGAGGTGTCCCTTTTCGCCACAAGTGTAGCATCTAGGGCTGTATCCCTTGAAGCGGTCACGCACAGGTGTTGCAACTACCTCCCTGACACGGTGAGACCGATGGTCTTGCCTCACAGCTTCCACTTCTAGAGCATGGGCCAGGGCGTCTTTAAGGGTTTCGTGGTGCCCGAGTCTCACAGCAGCTCTCACTTCGAGGTCCCGAATGCCGTCGACAAAAGCCTGTACAAGGTTGCCCACAATTAACGTCGGTGCGGACTGGTACGCTTTACGTACCAGTTTTTCTACCTCTAGGGCCCATTGTTGCAGGTTTTCACCAACACGCTGAACCCGATCTTTTAGCTGGGCCCGAAACACATGTTCAAGGTGTGCGTCGCCGTATCTTGCCTCAAGCGCTTCCAATAGTTCCTCGTAGCTCACCTTCTTGTCAAGAGCTTCGAGGACTGTCAAGGCTTGATCTCGAAGGCCTAGCTTGAGTGCGGTCATGGCCTGGGCTTTAGTCCACCCATTTGCCTCCATTACAGCCTCAAACTGTATTTTATAGGCTGACCACGAGGAACTCCCATCAAAAAGGTGGCACTTTGAATCCTCGCACCGAAGGAGCGGCAGTGACGATAGTGGCTGTCCCATCTCCGACCTTCAGATTACCCAAAGCCTTCTTGACATCGGCAATCTCAGATTCAGCTTCGGTGAGACGGTTCTCGTGTTGCAGAACCTTATCTTCTATCACTTTGACCTTATTGCCGAAAGTCGCTTGGAGATCTTTGATCAGGACCATTTGTTCATCTTGGCCGAGCTGCAGTTGTTCCCTCAAAAGGCGAGTCTGCTCCTCCTGACGGCGGGCCTGCTCCTCCTTATCGCGCTGCAACTGCTCTTCCAGACGGCGTGCCTGCTCCTCCTGACGGCGGGCCTGTTCCTCCTGACGGCGGGCCTGCTCCTCCTGACGGCGGGCCTGCTCCTGCATCATCGCCATGAAAGCCGCCCAATCTGGTGCGGCAGCCGACGTTGAGGGAGTGGCTTCCATAACTGACTGCTGGTCCTCGTCAGTTGGCGGCTGAGTAGCTCCGAAGCGTCTCTGGTCGGCTTCCTGTTGTCGCTGGCTTCTTGTCCGGATTCTTCCTTCCGTGTCTTCCTTTGGTAGAACCGGCATACTGATCCCACTTCTGACACCAAATGTTACGAGCTGGGGTCAGTAAATTAAACTGCGGTCTACCAAAACACTGAACTTTTATTAATTACCACTAACTTCACAAACTTCACTGAAAGCACTGAAAGTCGCTTCTTAGTTCTCCAATATCACTTAGATGTTTTCGCACTGTATCGCAAAACAATAATAATTCCCGGCGGCCGGACACAGCCTTATATAGTCCCCTAAGATACTTGCCACTCTTGCCAGAACATTCGCGGACACACTCGAATGTGTAGTCCAATACGTCGCGCGTTCGAGACGTTTCGATTATAACTGTCTCGATACTCGAATATTCTCGATACACAATACTCGAATATTCCCGTACTATCTTTCTCGAATATTCTGTGTTTGTCTATCTCTTTCTAATGGTGTTTTCTCATTCTAATACTTCTCGAATGTTCTAAACTATCTCTGTCTCTTTCTACTATTGCTATCTCTTCACTCCTATTGAAATTTATGTCCTTTTACTGAAGTAGGCTTAATGGCTCATAAGGGTCCTGAAAACGCCTGAAAACGGGTTTTCAGGTTATTGCGGCATTGGATAGAGGGTAGCCTGAAACGTACTGAAAACATGTTTCAGGCGCCTGAAAACTACTGTAACTTGGGTGTAATTTAGATTTTTTAGTATGTGAAAGAGCTACTTCTGAAACGGCCTGAAACGACGTTTCAGCCTGCTGAAAACGTTTCTTTAAGTCACAGAAAATCACTTTTGAAGTTTTACTAAGCCACCGGCGTAACAATACGTTCGCTTGTTTGCACTATCGACTACGCTTGCGAATTATGAATCCTAATTCTATGTTATATCGAACCTATAGAATTGAAGCGACCTAATCCAAAATTCTTGCTCTAATGAGTTATACAGACTAGTTTAGTATGCAATCATGAAAACAATTCATATACTACCATTAACAATAAAAATATGACAATTAACATACAACTTAAAGCATTGTATTAGAAAAACAAAAAATGACCAACTCTTCAATCACATTTTCAGCGTTTACCAAAAAAATTTGATATCAAAAGAATTTTGGATTAGGTCACATCAATTCTAAAGGTGCGATATGTATCTTCCTTCTATCTTATTTAAAATAGTATTGTTAGTGTTGTGCTTGTATTGACGTTTTCCTTCTGCGCATTTTATGTTTTGTGTGTATTAGTTAATAGTGTGTGGTGAACTCAGTAAATATTGTAACAGTGAATAAGACTTTGATTTCTACATTCTCATATATTCACCACGAACGAACATTACCACAAAAGCATTAAAATAAAGCATTATTATAGCAGGCGTGTACATCATTTGCTCAGCTAGATAAGAACATCAACAATTAAGTTATGTGCAAATAAGTTATATACCATTAAGTTACGTCCAAATATCTATTTATAAATAAAAGCATTATACAGATTCGAACACTTTTAAGGTTAAGTGTTTGTACAGACTTTTAGATTTACACTTTTAAGATTGTACAAACTGTTTCCGATTTATTGTTATATTAGTTAGTAAATATTTTGTTAATTTACAAAGGACATCATTTTTAAACTCGAGGAAGCTAGGGAAGTGTAGGTTACTGTTCATACATCTAGAGAAAGAGATGATTTATTAAAATGCACTAATAAAATACACTTAATTATTTATTATATATTATGATATTAAACTAGATATATAATGGTGTTAATGAGCACACGTGAAATAATGGTATATATGGTATTGGTAGGTAATCGTGCTTATAGTGTGACGAGCGGTTGTGTACTAATGACGTTATCATACAATGTTGCCTGTGTGCATGAAATGCTGACAAGACACATGTAACCGGCATTTGGTTATGCAATTGTACGTAAGCCGTAAAGGAAGTATATTTGCATTGTATGCAAGTGGAACACTGTGATCTTAGCCTACCTCTATGGGAAAGAGAGAGAGAAATGTGATTATTAATCTTTCCTCTTACTAAATGAAATGTCTTTGAATTTTCAAAAAAACAATTAAATTTACACCCGCACGTATCGTAGTGGTTCGTGTATGAGAGACGCAGACACAGGCGCACACTTTGTTTCTATAGCTTGTACCAGCGTTGAATCCTTTCATTGTGCTGTTAAATAAATTAAATAATATTAATATATATTATAAAAAAAATAGTATTTTATATCTGTGGCTTTTTGCACCATATAAGGTATACGATAAAAATCTTTTATGAAAATAATTTAACGTCTCTCTGAAATAAAATTAAACTGGTGAGATGCCAAACTATCGCGTAAAATAAACATTTCACAGCATCGGCCATTTCACTTCCAGTAATCATGCAAATGAGATGGCTTATTTTCGAAGAAGTAAATTTCTAAGCGTAACAAACTTTTAAGGAGTACAGCCTTAGCTATTCAGATTAAGGTCTGTCTGCTTTAAATAATTCTCGAGTTTGTATTTGGAAAGGTAACATGATAATATTATTTAATTTATACTTTGATGATTTACTTCTCAGTCTCTTAATAAAATTCCAGTCTATTATTCTTATTTTGGGGGCTTACTGTCTAATTGACTGACAATCTCTACTATTATTATAATAAAACTAACAAAATGACTGCACCGATTTTATATTTATATGAAGATTGTTTGAGACTTTGGGATGGTAATCTTTATAATGGGAATAAAGACCTGATTCTTATGTAATTTCTTATTGGGATTGTATTTTACTTCAAAGGTTCACAAAGTACTGTCCAATACGAATTATAAGGATAGAATACATATATTATGAAAAGGCTATTATTACCATTATTTTTATACAAGCAAGCTGTTTTTTAGGGTTCCATACCTCCAAAGGTAAAACAGAACCTTATAGGATCACTTTGTTGTCCGTCCGTCCGTCCGTCTGTCAAGACCCTATTTCTCAGAAACACGTCGAGATATCAAGCTGAAATTAATATCACATACCCAAGTCTCCTATCTCTCAAAGCAGTAAAACAAAGCAATAAAAAGATATCAAAATCAAAATTTACTTAATTCAAATATGACTTTATAGCAAATTCTTTTGAATAGTACAATTTTTTTCCTCTACCACCCAATCAGGACGTATTTTTTAGCTGATAAGAAGAATGGGCGCAAGAAACTTATCAGCTTTATCAAAGGTAATAACAACATTTACAATAAATTATGTCATTACCGCACAACGTGCATATGTGTTTACAATTTGTACGGGGAAACAAATATTTACACTTTAGAATGTAATGTCTTCAAATCAACACCAAGCATTGGCATCATTTAAATAATCGTCGACTTTGTAATAGCCCCTATTCAGTAGCGTCTTTTTAACATGCACCTTGAACTTATTAACTCAGCTACACTATGTGGAATCTTGTTAAAAACATGTGTACATTTGCGCATAAACGAACCACTAGTTTTTTGTAGCCTGTACGTTGGAACATATAATATAATAATAATAATAATAATTTTCAACACACTTCCTCATAAAGTGGCTCTAATCCCATGGCAATTAGGCACATAATGACACCTATAATCAAACTGTGACTTTTTCATTACTATTATTCACGAGTGAGTAATAGTTTTTTTTTAATATTATTGGTTGAGTTACGCTTATATTTGCGTTAAAAAGCTGTCCGCGAAAAGCCCAAAAAAAAACCTCATTTTTTAGTCTATGGCCGATGCGCGCGAATAGGAAAACTAATTTATTTTTCCCGCCATTACGAAATTTATAGTCTAAATTGCATAGGTATAAACTACAATGTTTAATCACAATAAATCTTGATAAGTTTCATAATAATCATGCCTAGTGATGACTAACTAATTAACCTAATCTGAGTAATATAATAGTAGCGCACTATTTATATGCTTATATCTAAGTTTGCCATAACTAAGTGATAAATAAACTACTTGATAGAAAATATCGAGAACATAATATCTATTTACAGACTGTTACATCTATTTACAGAGTAACTCTTCTGTCTCTTCGCAAGTTAAGTTTTGAATGTGATTGTACAGGATTTGTTTACAATTATAGTAATTTAAATCATATTTTTTTAAAACTATTTAACTTATTATACGTCTCGACCGAGGGGATCAAGCCTACTCTAAATATTTTAGGGCGATTGGGCCTTATGGACGATACCGGCCCAGTGGGGATTGGATGGGATGGGATGGAAAAAAGGAAAAAGATATTGTTACATTACAGGATCGACCCAGGGCCCCCCGAATCATCCGATTCGTAGACCAGTGCTGTGATCATAGTACCATTGACCATATTTATTTATTTATTTATTAGAATACCAGCAACACATGCATTAATACATTAGTTTTATGTTATACACCTTTATAGGTGATACAGCATTGTCAAGCAACAGATCAAAAACTTAAATAACCAAATTAATCACATAATTATTTATCAATTCATTGCATAATGTTACACAAAAAGAATTATTTAATTAAATTATTAATTAATATTGCATTATGTAAGTCAAAATAAAATATGTTTACAAATATATAATAGTTTGCATCAATTTATAATCTACATGCCATATCCAATATTTCGCGCATCGAGTGCGATGTGGAAAAATTTATCTCCGCGGACAAAAAAATGTGCGAACGCCCTCGACTCTTTGTGCGCGGGCAGATTGATGAAAACGATTATTTATTTGTCTTTGATGGAATCCTTTCAAGAACGGAGGTTTTGCAAAAAGGTAATATAAATTTGAATATTTTTGACTGAATTTTTGTTGGAGTATTCATTTTTGATGTTCGTTTGATGGCTGTATTGGAAAACTGTCAAGAGCTTGTAACTGTCAGAGGATGCTCATAGATGTTATTCAAAATCTAAATTTAAATTTAGATGCGTAATTCATAATACTGAAACATATGAAATGTTTTAAATGTAACACTTGAATCTGTCACACAGTCAATTAGAAAGACTGCACGGATTCATTCGCTTCGGTATCACGAACCAAAATAATAACTACTTTATTACTTAACTAGTTTGTCCGCCGTCCCCGTGGAATCGTTATTTTAGGTAGTATTTTTAATGACTGAGAGTATTATAAACGTAAGAGTAGACAAATATAATCAGAAAGCTTCGAACTGCTAAGATCGGGATATCCACGTGCTACTGTGAGTCAACCGTAAAAGATAGTATATGATAATGATAATATGATAGATATGCTGTTGTAGAATATTTTTACATAATTTAAAAGAGAACATTTCCGTCATACGTGATTTCTATGTAGCTTTAACCATTAAGGTTGCACACGTAACGGAGGCTTAAAAAATGGAGTAACTTCTCCTGTTTTCCCAACATTTCCCTTCACTGCTCTGCTCCTATTGATTGTGGCGTGATGAAAAGTGTAGTATAACCAACTCAGGAGTATGAAAAATAATTGTACCAAGTTTCGTTAAAATCCTTGGAGTAATTTTTGTTTCTATAGCGGTCATACAGGCAGACAGACAAGCAAAAATTTTACTGATTGCATTTTTGCGTCAGTGTCGATCCCTAATTACCCCCTGATAGTTAATTTCGAAATATATTTCTTGTACAAAATTGACCTTTCTACAGATTTATTATAAGTATAGATAATGTGAAATCCTAGTCTAGTACTATGTGATCTAGACATACATATATTAATTATATATAGATCAATATTTTTGTAAGAGAAACAGAGAGCCTTCTTGAAAAGAACAGAGAAAAAAATGAACTTTTGTTTTTTGTCTTTTTTTTGAATTGTGACTTAATATTCTAATAGGTCATGGAATCATACTTTTATTAATTACTAGCGGCCCGTTCCGGCTTCGCACGGAGACATAAATAGGTAAGTACACATATTTAAGTTATCAGCATGCTAATTAAAACGACATAAAAATGCGTTAAAAAAACTCGAAATATTCAATGCCTCTTGCGTCTATTGCGTAAGGAGCCGTCTGCGCGAATGAGTTTTTTTTTCCCTCTGGAGAGAGAGGCTAAAAGTCCTCACGAGGAGCACGAAACGTACCCAGGATACCTGCGCAATGGCAAGTGTCACGGAGATTATGTTGTACTCCACACAACCGGAGCGGTCCGATCGCGTGACCTACCAACTAAACTCGGCCTAGCCTTGGCCATAAGGGCCCTACAGCTTGGATGGAATGGAATTGGAATGAGCCGCGCGGCTACCTAGTTCATAATGGTGCACCCCTATCTCCCGCACTGCCCCTCTCTCGTCGAGTTAGTTACTCGATGCGCTGCGTGGCAGCCGTCGCCGGCATTAATTTTAATTTCATGATATCTTTTGAATGTCCGATTTCAATAATTCAAAAAGTCTTCATCAGGTATTGAGACAGTCTTGAATATTAAATTATTTATTTGGATATACATTTTTAAATGGTATGGATAACACGGTCTGTTTTTGATGGGCATTACTATCAATTTTTTAAATGTAAAAAAGTAGTTATAGTGACGTAACTACAATAGTTAGGCATATGGTCTCGCAAAGTTTTTTGTAGATATTGATATATTCTATAATTTTATAGAACATTTTTTAGTCCTATCATAAATACTCTTGGCAGCGTATGCGATGAAAGATATTTTATGACTAATTTTTTTACACCTTCGGTTGGTTTTAATTTCTAAAGATTTCTATAGTAATCTAGTACTAAATATAACCAATGTTACTCAGTAATAATGTAGCTTTCTAATGAAAAAGAATTATTAAAATCGATCCAGTATTTTTTGAGTTTATTCGTTACATACAAAAATACAAATTTTTCCTCTTTATAATATTAGTGTAGATAATGAACTACACGTATGTGCATTGAATATTAAAAATGTTATTTAGTATATGGCCTCAGAACGAAAGGTTTTTTTCCCTCAGGAGAGGAGAGGCTAAAACCCTCATGGTTGGATGCTTCCTGAAATTTTGCTTAAAACTTCCAGTAACAGTACGGTACTGAAAGCAAGGAAATTTACGAAATTATTCCGAATTCACTAAATTTAAGCTGTGTATTTCTTACATTGCTGGTTCTACACTGTATGTGCTGGTTCTACACTGTGTGTTGCATATTATGCTATGGACCATACAAATATGTTATGTGTATTTATTTATTTAATTTAATAAGATTTACCAACTAAATACATAAGCGTCATTAACATATTAACATTTTTTGTATAATGGTATCATATATGCATTAAATTATAGGTAGGCACAACATTTTTTTTAAAGACGTTGTTCCTAATTATAAACAACAACTATAACAACAAAGTGAAGAGAAAAAAAAAACTAAAAATAAAAAATACAAAACTCCCAAAGCTCTTTTAAAATTATACGACTTTGCAGTAAAAATGTCAATATCAATATCTGAGTTGAATTTTTGTGCAAAATCATTGGAGTTTCTCAAAATTGTACTCATAGGAGAGTGACTACCAAATTTGTTCCTTCTAAAACTCAATTCAAATATCCTGTAATTATCTACACGTGCACTAAACCTAGGAACCAATATATTAATTTATGCTAGGAGAGACGGACAATTACTTGATGGTTCAGTAACTTTATAAAAAAAAATATTATTGTGTATAGTTTCATTAGTGTATAATATTCCGAAAGTCCCTCCCGATTAGGAAAACAAATCGAAGCATGCGGTACCTCTTTGCAAAGATATCATAATGCAACAAAAATACAGTAAATCTATTACCTCACAGCCTCTCCTCTCCTGAAGAAAAAAAAATAAAGAAAAGGGATAATTTATTAAGATACTCTTGGTAGTACTATATGTGTTCACAATTTTATAATTATAAGTATTGAAGGAATGTTTTGATGTTGTTGAGATAGTTATTAGAGAGAATTAAATGGAAAAAAGAAATACATTTATTTTGCACCACACAACGATACCTACAACAATAACAAAACAAAGCAATACAAATAAAAACTGTTAATAAATACAAGTACTTTAGTTAATCATTACTTTTATTTCTACACACATTGTTTTAATACAATTTTATAAGCACACGAGCAACGCTTCATTTCCGAGAACGAACCATAGAGATAAGTAGAATGTTGTCCAAGATAAATGTAATGTTAGTAACTCATAGACAGACCATAAGCTAACAAAAACAAATACCGCTGCACGATACCCAAGTTGTGGCAAGCTCAGTATAAGCAGCAAGCATAGCCTGCTGCACTGGTATTCTGCTTGACACAATGCCGACAACAGGCACGAGAAACAGCACAGAATATGAATGTATGGCTATGGCTGTGTAACTTGGAAAATCGTAATACAATTTTGTGGTACATTAAAATAAACAAATATTACATTCGTTCATATTATCTTATGCCGAGTATCATAACAAAAATAATAAAATATATTACAATTTGTATATATATATATGTATAGATTTGTTGTTAATAAAAGAACTACCTATACTCAACTATACTCTAAAACTATACTCAACACAACTCTATCTGTTCATATAAAAGTATTGTCTTCTCAAACCGATTTGTTATATAGCAAACGAATCTATCAAATGAGGCTGCCCTTGGTATCGAGTAGTTTTGCTGAGCGCTTCAACCCTTTTGTTGGATTACATGTATATAATTCAGTAACAAAACTCATTAAAAAGAAATTGTATGATATTAAATTTAAATCATCAAAAGAACTAAAAAATGTTTTGCTGAGTGTCCTGCCTTATACTTCTTATCGAGAATCTGAGTCTTTAATAAAAATACCACCAAATGATGAAAGTGAGTCAAAAATGATATGAATATTGTAAATGTATTCAATAATAAATAAACAATTGAAATTGGTATTATTGAAGCCGGGCATTTTGTTATTTATTAAATATGCATGAAGATGTATGTGTATGCATGTATGTGTATATGTGTGTTTGTGTATGTATATGATGTGTAAGCTTGTGGTAATATAAAATATATACTAAAATAAAATATACACATATACATACCCGTACAAAAGTACGGGTATGTATATGTGTATATTTTTAGCATAAGTGTATAGCTCTATTTAAGATTTACCTAGTAAAAGAAGACATGTCTTGTGTCTGTCTTAATGTGATTTCGCGCTGGTTATGACACCCAGGATACAGATTTCATGCCTAGTGTGGGAATCACTGTTATTATCAAACTGATGTTTTTCGTATGATAAAATTATTTGTATTTGAACGTATTTTATGTAGAGTATTGTGAAGTGATTTATGGATATGTCTTGTATTAATATATGAGAAAAGAGAAGAGAATTCGGTATTAAAAATAATCCTCTACAAAACTGTCAGCTTGAAAAATTCCCCTTATCATCGAACATGTTTACCAACATTATTATGTTTAATTGATACGTACTATAGGGTATATTATGCCTTAATCTCACCATGCAGTAACATCGTTCTTGCACGTAACAAGTGCAATTTGATAAGCTTTCCAATTTGTTTACGAACGCTCCGCCCGCGGCAGATGTGTCTCTTTCCTTCAATTACCTTTTCAATATTGCGTTCCGTGAAACGGCTTGGCTCATCTCCGTGTTCTGTTTGTTTTTTTTATGTCATATTAATACGTTATTGGCAATATCCAGGATGTTTTTGTGGGAAGTCGCGGATTAAAGAACGAACTACACAAGGAACAACAGAAAAATTCACATGTACTTTATTCGTTACAAATCTTTGTACAGCGCTTAGGGGAAATGTAATTATATTATTTTTTGATATAAGACTTACATCACTTATGAAGCTTACTATACATGAAACACCAATAGAAAACGACAGGAAACTTATGGCTCTACCACAGATTAAAAGAGAAAATCACAGCAAAATCGAATAGTAGCATTACTTGAGCATTTGAATTTTAAAGCAATTATTTGAATGAAATAATATATTTTGCATGCCATAGAAGCTATGCCATAGCTGCCATAGCCATAGATGGTGACAGGCCCAATAAGAATATAAAGATTAATAACGGCAATTTTTTCTCTCTCTTTACACATAGCTACAATAACTAATAATTTGAAAGTCTAGAAAGCCAGGGAAATATGTTTGGATTTCGACAATTGGAGAACTGTGATCATTGAGTATTTGCATTTTTTAAAAATAAATAACGGTTCACATTGTATCAAATCTCTTTTTTTATAATTATGAAAGTTATATTGAATCTTTTTATGTTAAGCTCAGATACTATTCAGTAATATTAAAAAATATATCACGCTTATTTTAGCTTAGAAAGCATTTAGTAAATTTGAAAAAAAATCAAGTACATCATTCAGTGATTTATTATAATGAGTACACTAACGTCTAAAAAGGAATCTTTGTAATTGATGTCACAACTAAAAATAAAAAAAAATACCTTTGAAAGTGAGATGGGGAAATTGTTAAGGTTAACAATAAATCAGATTTTTAACATCTCTGCTCGTAAAGCTGATGTAATTCTACCGGATTTAAATATGTAAAGCGGGTCATAAAAAACCCGTGCGTTACCAAAGCAAATAGTTAAGTTATAGTCCATACAAATTCAATAACAGTATTATTTGCCATTTCGGTCGCTGTTGCTATTCGAATTTCGACCTAATCTCCGCGCGTCGCCAGTCAGTAGGTAGCGCTAGCGCGTTGTTAAAATGGCGGGAAAGCAACAGTGTGCATTCACAGATTGAGTTTATTTAAATATGTTTTTTTTCTGTTTCCTAAAACTGCTACGGCTGGACATCGATTGATGAAGGAAAGGAAATATAATGAAGAAAAATGAGGAAAGTGTGTCCAAGATGCAGGTGATAATAAATAAAAAGATTGACTCACTGGACACTAAGTTGTATATTCCTTCAAACACTTAATCAATAGATAAACTAGATTTATTTATTTGATACAGAATACAGAATTACAGAAAGACAGTATTCATACACACAGAAACAATTATTAAGATAGCGTATATATAAGAATATCGTACGTATTTTACAACTAGCGTTAGCGAACTAAGTGACTAAACCGAAAGTGATAAAGTAAATATATGTGTAAATAATTGTATATTATGATTTAAACAAATAAATATAAATATGTAAATAAATAATACTTGATTTGGGTGTGTATTGGAATATAGGAAAAAATCCAACAGATCCACCTTTCTTCTCTGTTTTTCTTAAGAAGGCTTTCTTAATTTCAGAACACATCTTATGTTTTTTTTTATACTTATACATGTACAAGGTTTTTGTTCTCTTGGGTTTATTTTTATGTCAATATATATCGTTTTCTAATATTTTAACGTTATGTAATATCCGGTATATGTGTGACTATGACACGACCCTATATGTGACTGTGGGAATGAACATATGCACAACAAAATCAAATAGTAACAGAAATCAGGTTATCATCTTGTTATTCTTCTTCTCTCATGCCCTGTTCCCAATTTTATTTCGGGTCGGTATAACATGTCTTCCTCTTCCACTCTCCTCTATCACTCGTCATTTCAACACTCACTCCCTTCTTCAACATATCAACATTCTCACAGTCCATCTATCTTTTCTTCGGTCTTCCTCTCCCGACCGACCTATTAAGAAAATTAATTTAAGTGATTTCAATAGTAGGTACAATATATCACTGGAACGTCACGCACATGAAGACAAATATGTTTATTTCATTGTTTACATTTCTCCAACATCCTATTTAAACAGATTCTATGAATACGAATAATATAACACTCACATTTAGAAAATAATAATACAATAGTGTGAAAAGTAGCATGTACCAAGCGCAAAGAGTTAAAAGTGTCGTAAATAATGCACTAATTTGAAAGAAAAATAAAACTTACTTTTAACTGAACAATCTAAGAAACAACATAAGCTCGGGAGAAATGCTAGCTTATAGGCCATAACAACCATAAAATTTCAAGGCCAAGCATTATGACCTTTTTTTTCCCCTAAATAAAATGCATTAAGTTGCATACCCCGGCTGTGGCGAGCCGGCGGTTATGTGGGGCTCTCCTCCCCAGAAGGAGGAGGCTTACCCGCTAAAAACCTCAGGGATGGCCTTCCTCAGGCATGTAGGGAGCCCCCGGAAACACCAAGCTACTTCCGGGAACCCCCAGTCTCCGCTCCCCCACCGATACAGGGGAGCCCTCCTCGGGGAGGCTACAATACCACCACCGACGACGCCCCCCGGCCACGGAAGGGGCAAGCATTATGACCTGCCTTCGAATTTGGAAAACCCAAATATTTTGAACAAACTTGTTCAATGTTCAATTGAATCTTTCCAAAATCATTACGAAACTAAACTCGAATTTCCTAGAGGGAGATGGTATCAGTTACGATATAATTACCTACACCTTTTTTTTATTTTTGAGGGGGTGAAATGCACCATGACACCGCTGGCAAGGCGCGGCCGTGTGTGGGGCTCTCCGGTCATAGAGGACCGGCCTACCCACTAAAACCCCTACGAGTTCTCTAGGCCCATACGGGGCACATAATTACCTACACCTACCCTACACACACGTTATTATCTTGTTATTATGTTTACTAATATTATATACGCGAAAGTTTATATGTATGGATGGATGTTTGTTATTCCTTCACGTAAAATCTGCTGAATGGATTTTAATGAAACTTTATAGTAATATAGCTTATACATCAGAATAACACATAGGCTACAAATTATAAATATTTTTTGTGAATTTTCATAAATATGACGATAAGTGGCTTGCACAAACAATATTTTATATGAAGCAAAGCATTGAAAATTTGAGACTAGAAACAATTGGGATCCACAAAAATATTACAATTTCATTCTCCGCCGGATTATCCGATACCAGAGAATATAATTATCGATGCATGAAATAAGGAATGGGAGGCGCAGTCGGGCCTGTGTTTCGTAAACAAAATTTACGGGAGAGGGGAACGAGAGGGAACGAAGAATAATTGACGCATCAGCGGCCGCGCTAACGGCGCGTCGGAGCGCGACTGTGTTGGCAGGGTTTAACTGGGATAAACACACACATAGATATCAGTATTATTAGTTAGTTAGTACATGGCCACCAAATACTGTATTGTTCATTGACTGGTTCCAACAATTGCTTTCTAATTAAGAGGTTTGATAGTCGAATCTTGCATAAATCTATATTTTTTTAATTTCATATCTCTGAAGAAACTCACATTTATGTGAGTTTGATTTGCGACGTCAATTCGTAGTGAATTGTAGTGGTTGATTAAATTAAAATAAAAAAGGAGTTAAATACACACACCAAAAAAGTCTAAACAATTCGAATTTGTTCTATATTTGCAATACACTATTCTTCTAAAGGTGGATATGTAAAGTTAATATACATTTGAATCGTTTGATTATACACCCCTCAAAAAGTCTAAGCAACTTGTAGCTATCCAACCTTTTTGATTAAAAAACAATCTCGATCTTGTTTTCTTTATTAAATTAACAGTTAAAGTGTACCATGAATAGGGAAAATGCAATATTTTTATTTTTGTGCTTATTTTAAAGAACTCCACGTAGAATAGACTACAAGTATATTAAAAAATGAAAAGAGTGTATATTGCTGAAAAAAATGCGGTTTAAAATTGTCAATTTAAATTTTCGCGCGAAAACGGACCTCTAGTTCGTATGACGTCACTTCTGTCTGTCATTGTCACTGGCTCACTGATTGTACTGCGCGTGTTATTGCTGGCTTTAGTTGTTTTTGCAGTTATCTCGACTTTCAAGGTATTATTTTGTAAAAATTTACAATGGACTATCCTGAACATCAGGTGATCATAACTATGCTATTGATACTCCGAAAAAACGTATGTTTTGTGCCAATATGTCCATCTACTTCAAATAAGTTTCTTAATAAATTGTTTTTTACTGGACCTTCTGACCTAAAACTGAAAAAAGTGTGGTTTCAAGCGGCGTAGGAGAATGACATTTATTCCCCAAAGACTATCATTCGATGCTGTGAAGTCCACTTTGACGTAAGTCGGGGGATATATTTATTGTAAACTTAGTTAATCTGCTTATACACAAAAGAAACAGTTACCTACCCAACACTTAGCCAAACTTTACAATATCTTTTTGTTTAGTCCCTTTCATTTCTACACTTGAAAACTCTGCACATTCGACAAAAAATGTCACTACAATGTCAACATTAACTTTTGGCAGAGTCCTAGAATCTACTTTGGCAAACCCAACTTCCTTTCTTATTCAAAAAATGCAATTAATTTTGGTTTAATTGCTCACTATTACTACAACTTATAACCTCAAATAAGTTGTCACTGAACGCTGATTGGTGTTTTCAATCCGTTCCGTTTCACGTTACTTTTGATTAGTAATTATTGTTAAAAACAACATAATTTTAAATAGAAACCTTGTAGTGGCCCTACTTTTATATTTTTTTAACATTTTAATAACAACATTTTCATAAATATTATAATTGCATGTTCCCCATTATCGGTATCGACATATTTTAACAACAGAGGAGGCTTTAAAACAAAATTATTTCGTTAACAATTTAATTTTGTTTCCAATGTATATGATGGAGTACTATCTACAATAACCCAGGTTAAATTCATTTATTTATATTATTTTTTATCAGACTATTCAAACACATATCTATTTATATATATTAACTTAACATATTGATTTTGAGACGGGTCATGTCGCTCACAATAGTGATGATTTTATTATTGCAAATATAAAGCTCTGTGTGTTTTGAAAGTCGAGTCTTATCGAATTCCATCCAAAGCTTTTTGCATCAACAATTTTCCAGTAGTATCATTTCTAGAAATACATCCTATTATATTTCTTTATTTTTTTTTTAAAGTGCGTTGCCCCACACTAAATTTTTTATCCTGTGTCGTGGGTGCAGTCACAAACATAGAAATCTCACATGCATAAACACCCAGGCTGGAACAATTTTTTGTAGGTCATACAAAATATCTGTCCCGTGCGGGAATTGAACCCACGACCCGTTGCGTAGAAGCCGATTACTCGACCAATGCGCTAAACGTGTCGTCTTGTCGTCTAAAGGTGACTTTTTCTTATGAATTAACAGATGCTATTGGCTTTTAGCAAACAGCAGACTCGAGTCTCGGCAATTTCTTAGACTTGCAATATATCCAAGAAGCTTTGTCAGCTTTAAGATTCATTCAATAAGAGTTTCTTTTCAATCACGGACCTAAAGATGTAATTACTAGAATAGACGGATACATATACTAGATTATTAGACTTAGAATTCTAGAGTAGATAAACAACGGGAAATCTTAACAAAAGACAATTTATTTTTGTTATTTATAAATCAAATTATACAGGTGATAAGTATAAAATTTATAATTATGTGTTTTTTCATGATATTTACATTGTATATAGTCACAAATTATTACTAAATAATAATAATTTTGTTGACACAGTATAAACACATTTAAACTACTAAAACAGCTTCTATTACGTAGTTCATAAATGCAGTCTCAATGACAACATGTGTGTTAGATGGATATGCATTTACATAAGTATATATTTTAATTAATGCTTGAATTATAACGTCTCCGTCACGAAGAGCAAAATAATTATTAAATATAAAAAAAACTAAGGATAAAGTAATTAAAAAGAAAACTAATTTATGAGTATTTATTAAGATATAACTTTTAGATATCGATTTTTTTTTCACAAGCTGCGTTTCGGAATTAGCGATATCTTTCTCAGGCTGACTAACTGGTACAAAGATCTGCTATAACTCTCCTATAACCTCTATAGCGTATGACCAGGTATGTATGATTATTGAAACGCCATATGATAATTGGATTTGTCAATTTGAATACCAAAATACAAAGTATAATTTTCAAAATGGCGGTTGTATCTCATGATAAACGTTTTATGTTCGTGTTTTGTTGCTCATGCTATGGGGGCAGGATTCAATGTTATGTTAATTAATATTATAGTGTAATAGTAATTAGCTGACCCGGTATATTAAATATTTATTACTAAGAGTTTTCATGGCAATTACTACTCTGCGAATTGCTCTGATATTATTATTTCTAAACTTATTAAATTAATTAATTTCGGCGTTTTTTTAATGCTGCTTAATAAATATACATAAGTAAATATTGAAATGCCATATCTAGTCACAGATCTATTTGCTGTATAGCTGTAGACTAACCGACTACAATAGAGCACTTTTCTACCTTCCATCTATCATTGCGTTACACTGAGTGAAAAATATTATTAGAAATTTTACAATTTACTATGAATTCATTTCTTCGTGGCGATATTTTAGAATTATAAATTGGAATAAATCTTCTATTCCCTTACCTGGACATACATCGAAATACCCACTATAAATATATATATTTCATTCCATTTTATGTCTGCGCGGTGAAGTATTGATAACATAAATGCTTGCGCTTTCTTAACGCGAATATCTTAAATCCCACTAACGGATATTTCTCAAAATATATATCCTGATAGTTCCGGATAGTCAATTTTGCCACTTTTTCAATGAGATTTAGTTAAATTTGCCAAAGTGTGGCTGGCTATGATGGTGTGTCGTAACTTTAATTAAATTATTATAAACAAAAATAAATAAATCACAAATGAAACAAAATCTAAAAAACTATTATAAATATAAACTTACACCCAGTATACTCTTAACTTTACTCATAAATGAACCGGCTTTCAATGTCAGATTCAATCTTTTAAAATCTTACTTACTCAAGATCCTATTTTATTTCTCTAAGCTCGAGAATTCAGCAAAATTATTTTTATTGTTCACTAAATATTAAGCTATAAACGCGCTCACAAATATTTATAGCGGGGATTACTTATAGAACAATTTTCAAGCGTAATAAACAAGTTTTCTGTACAAACAGTTATGTGTATATAGTGTATAAATTCTGTGTAACGTATTTACGTACTATTTGAAAATGTATTAATTATTAAATTATAGCCAATTTCATTTATTTGTCTAAAATATTAATCATTATTAGTAGGATAAGTTAAAATTGTTACTAACACAATGAGTCAATGTTATTTAATAAATATAGTTATTATTATTATATTATATATTATTATTGGTTGACAAATAAATATTTCTTACACTTACACCAATTGGCTTAGCCCAAAGTAAGATAAGTAAGATTTCAGAGCCTGTGTTATGGAATCTAGGGTAATGGTAAATACATATATGGATATATTTGATAGAAATATATATATTAATAACTATGACTCTAAGGTACAAATGCTCGCATTTATCACACAAACATCTGCCCCCACCGGGATTCGAACCCGGGACCTCAGTGATGACGACACCTTAAAACCGGTATACCAACCTCTCAACTACGGAATCCTGTAGCTATTTTATTCTTTCTGTCAATTTGAAAGTGTCAATTTGAAAGTGACACCTGATGCAGTTAGGAACGTAATTTTACTAGCGTCACGCCCCGGCTTCACACGGTTGTAATGCTGATACAGGATTAATGCTGTATTAGCTAAAATCGCTTCGAAAATGAGCATTATTTGTCGTAAAAAGTAAATGACAAAAAAAATGTTATTGTGGATATCCGTAAGAGATAGCTATATACCATCGCGGTGTTTTCTGTAGACCTTTTCAATATGTACTATACTTAGTACATTATTTTGATAAATCGCGTAGGCTTCAGCCTGCGTTTGTAACGTAAGCGAAAAAAATGTAATTATTTACGACATCACATTAGAAACCTCAAAAATAAGAGCATTTTTCCACTATTTAATGGATGTTATTATACATATAAACCTTCCTCTTCAATCACTCTATCTATAAAAAAACCGCATCAAAATCCGATTCGTTAGTTTAAGCATACATTGGGATTAAGGGACAAAGAAAGCGACTTAGTTTTATACAATATAGTGATATTCTATAGTACTAGTTACTGAGTATTAGGTACTATGTACTTTTCAAGTATATACTTAAATATAATTATCAATATTTAATTAATTACATTATTCTTTGTTAATTTGGAGACATATGACGTCAGACGTCACAGCGCGACTGCTTCAATGTAAATTAGGGTCATGCCTTTGGCAGGTACGCATCGTATGCACGTGAGTTGCACATGAGATGACATTAAAGTGAGTTGTGTTGCTTTGATATGCTACTCGTACGTTGTTAATCGAACACGTACCTAAATGTAAGTACTTGACATATCAAATAGTATGTATGCGTCATAAATTAATTATATGGGAAAAGCCGCATCAAAATTCGTTCCGTAGCTTTAAAGGTTTAAGCATACATAGGGATATAGGGACATAGAATGCGACTTTGTTTTATACTGTGTAGTGATTGACAGCATTATATAATCAATAATAATAACGTTCCTACGGTGAGGGAAAACATCGTAAGACAACCTGCGCCTGCGAAGAAATTCAAATGTATATTTAGTCAACAAATCCAGAGCCAGTGTGGTTGACCAAGAGTCTAATCGTCCTCTATCGTTTTGGATAAATATACGCCCCTCACTGGAGACGTGTATAAGCTATGAGCATGATTCCTAAGTTTGTACTTCCTTTGTTTCATTGCTAGAAATAATTGTATATTTATGATTTTTATACTTACCTTCAATTAGTTATGCATTGTTCTGTCTTTCCCTATGTAAATATCCTAATGGAACTATCGCCAGAACAATAGTCCAAACTAGGACCTTAAGACTGGCGCTTACTTCGCCCAAAGTATCGCTCTAGCGGTAATGACAGGTAACGCGGCCAGCATAATGGGTTCCATGCCGCAAGCTGACTTGCTTATAACTGGGTTTTATTTTTATTTTTTATTTGTATTTAGATAAGTTTATCTAGGATTAGTTTATTTAAAGAATGACGTTATTTAGACGACCTCGATAGTCGAGTGGTTCGTACACCGGTTTCAAGGTGTCGCCATCTCTGAGGTCCCGGGTTCGAATCCCGGTGGGGGCAGATGTTTGTGTGATGAATGCGAGCATTTGTACCTTAGTCGTGGTTGTTGATATATATTTCAATAAAAAAGATTTATATATGTATAATATATGTATGTCTATCCGTTACCCAGAGCTTAGTTTGGGCTAGGCTAATTGGTGTAAGTGTAACAAATATTTATTTATTTATTAAAAAAAAAAAAAAAATTATCACTTGTTTTAGCCTTATATTTATATTATTAATGTAACTCTATTTATAATATTATTATTTATGTCAAAAATATTTCCTATACATTATTTGATTATCAGTTTTATTCCATTCTGTTCCGTTCTTATTTATAACTTATTTCTTTTGTTAGTAAATTTATTATAAAATCTTGAAAAATTTTTGCTTTTATTTCAGAAATAAAATTTTTGTGAGCTATTGTGTTTAGATATAATAGATAAGTTAAAAAAACTGTAATTTATTCATTAGTCATAGACTTGACAAGACATAGGTCCTCTTTGCTTTCAAAATATGTATAGTGTGGAAAATTGTTTGCGATAATCGCAATATAGCTAATCTTAACCCAAAACTTTCGTAATCGCTTAATATCCTACAAAATGTTGTTTTGTAATTTTCATCGTCTTCTATACAAGTTTATAAATTTAAATGAAATAGACAAATGAAATTATCAAGTTTATTATAAATGGAGTTAATTAAGCCCCGAGTTGCCTCGAGTTATTTAATTTTAACAATGTAAAGATAAGCTGAGCGTAGTGTTTTTGGTATTCGGACAAAATTTGTTTTACGGAAGATTTGACTAAGATTTCCTAGTACGAGTATTTTAGAAGCAGTTTACTGTTTCTATATTGCAAGTACTTTATTAAGTATTTCTCATTTCCTCTTTAGGTGTAATATAATTGATTTGTGTCTAGTATAAATGTCATTAAGGAAATAGACGTGCTTACATTCGAAATATTTTTTTTTTGTGACTTGTTTTGGCAACTAGCAGGTGTCTGCGACTTTTTCTGCACAGAAATAGTATTTCGATTAATTTATATTAGCGTCGCGTAGAAAATAACAACCGTTATAATATCTTCCTATTTTCTTGATACTTATAATAATATCTATATGTTATTCTGATGTATAAAAAATAGTATTGTAATGTTTAATTAAAATCTATTCAGAACTTTTTACGTGAACGAGTAACAAACATGCATCAATCAAACTATCGCTTTTATAATATTAGAAGGGATTTTAATATTTATTCTATATCAAAGGTTTCAAATTAAAATGTTTAAAAAAGGGTATCACAATGTTAAAAAAGGGGATTTTTTTAAATGATTGAAAGCTTGAATTTTATTTGTATGATGTATAATAAATAATTACTTGTACCCGACATATATACGCATATCGGATATTGTGTTTCACATTTTATAATTTTGAAGGATATTAAAGATATTAATAATGAAGGTATTATTAATAAGTAAAATTAAGGATATCAAAAATGAGACCTTCTCAGTTCGTGCAATAGACGAACGGGCGAAGAGTAGATTTTCTTGTTCATATCTACGTACAAGTTTTAATAGCTCTTATGCTCTGTGTTTTCTTTATTTTTTATAATTTTATTTATTATTTTATTTTTAATTTTAGGCCTATGTATTTTGATTATATGATTCTGATTGCATTTAGAATAATTTGTTAAAGTAATGATCAAATATAATAAATTAATTTATGTCATTCAATTATAATTCTGCACCTTTTTATATATAAAGTTTATGTAAACATATATATCGCATTATATTATTATTTATAATGTATGTAGTAAATTAGTATTATGTTTCATAAAGTATCCAGATTTTTCGAGAAGGGTTATCTAAATATATTACCTATGTAATCTAATTCTACAATAGTTAATTAATATGGTAACAACAGTGAATAATAAAAATATGATTTTTTTATTTAAATTTCAAACAAATGTTTATTAGTTTTTTACTTTTATGAATTCGCAGTGAATGCTACAAGAATTACAGTATAGGTATATTTACATAAGATGTATAAGGTTGTCCATAAGTACAAAACAACAAATTCAGTCATCAACAAACCATTTTTCAGGCTAGCTTTAGCAAACTGCACGCGGCTTTAAATCACGCACCGGAAGCGGATGCGGTTCGCTAATAAATATGGCCGCCGCTCGGCCGCGTTCCGGATTCCGGATTATCTGCGCGTTGTGATAACCGCTTCTTCCTCTGCAGAGTAGTTTTAAAAACAATATTCGGTGAAGTCCTTGTTAAGAACACTCGTAACTTGTTTTGAATTCGCATAACAGTTTCTAGAATTGTTGAGAATCTCAAAAGAACTTCATGTTTTTCGGAGACTCTACTGCAGACCAATGTTATTTAATAAAGTATATTACCTACTTGCCGGTGACCGTGACTTCGTCTGTGCAAGATTTGTATTTTGAGTATCTGATATTAGCGTGACGTATATCTTTATAAGTTATAGCTTACGTGTTATTATGATGTATAAGCTATATTATTGTTTAGTTTGATAAAAATCCATTCTAATATTTTTACGTTAAAGAGTAACAACTATTTATCCATACAAACAAACCCTCCATAATCCCTTAGTTCGGCAGCCTTTAGCATCGCCATGCCGGCGCCACTTTGGCTTCCCGCGCCTCTTTTAGCGCTTTTGGGCCCCCTTTATTATTGTCTATATTTGCCTTTATGCTTAGAACTTAGGCACAGGCTGAGTTTAATCGGTAAGTCACGTGGTCAGACCGCTCTAGCTGCGTGGAGTCCGACATAACCTCCGTGACAGTTGCCGTTACGGGGGTATCCTGGGCACGTTTCGTTCTCCTTGTCATGGATTTTCAGCTTTCCTCTCCTGAGGGAAAAAAACCCATACATACTTTTGCGTCTATAATATTAGTAGGATTTCTATCGTAAAGAATTAGTGTTTGTAGTGTTTGCGTTCCTGTGATCTCATTAGAAGAGTAAGATTAGACGGTACTGTGAGGAATATTTTAAATGAAAACAAACTTCTGGATTTTCTTTTTATTGTATGAGAGCGGACTAAAACAACTTGCTACGAGGGCGACCGTCCTGGAAGTGAAGCTGTCAATTGTTGTAAACTCCCCGTGTTAACCGCGACGCGTTATTTTCAAATTCCGGTACACGCCATAAATAATAAAGGAGGTGAATTTCGAACGAGTTCGTCACATACTTGACATCTTATCCCCATGATGGGCATGGATATAGTGGTTCAAGTAAAAGTTACAGACTAACTGTAATGTAAAAACCATATTTTATGTAAAATAGGCTTTAGTTACGAGTAGTCGTCATTAAGTTGAATGTGTCCTTGTTAGTAAATGTGGTGGTCTATTCTAGTTAACTATCAGTATACACTATAAAACTATATAATTTTTCACATTACTTATTTTTGTTTCGGATCCCAATTATTAGCATGCATTACTCGATTTAAATATAGATTCTTTATATATATTCATCGATTGTAGCCTTAAAATTTTACATTTCTGAAGTGTAAAATTAAATAGATCCACAATTTTGCCAAAAGTGATTAAAAACTTTGATCTAAGAGTCGACCTTTGAAACAGCGGTTATGATAGACAGTAATCAGATAACATTTTACATTCATAATTGCTAAGGCTTACTTTTTAATGCGACATAAAGTTTCCATGATGACAATTAACAAACTGGCTAGCTGATACTTATCTATGTACATTTAAATATAAACACATTAACATAATAAAATAAATATTTCTTACACTCACACTAATTATCTGAGCCAAAATTAAGCACTATGTGACACAATGTAACACTAGCTGTGCCCACGACTTCGTCCGGGTGGGAATCCTAATTTTAATTTCCTTATAGCATGATTCAGTATTCACACGCGATGGCTTATTTTTTCCGTATTTCATGTATAACTTCGGTATTTCTATACCGATTTCTATGATTCTTTTTTACGAAATAGTTAAAAATGTTGACTTTTTAAATAGGGATGACTAAGAGTTGATTAGGGATGACTAATTTCATTATAATTTGAAGCCTTTTTTTTGTTCCCTGAGAAAAATTAATTAAGTTGCATACCCCGGCTGTTGCGAGCCGGCGGTTATGTGGGGCTCTCCTCCCCAGAAGGGGGAGGGCTACCCACTAAAAACCTGACCTGAGGGATGGCCTTCCTGGAACGCCAAGCTACTTCCGGGAACCCCCAGCCTCCGCTCCCTAGCCGATACAGGGGAGCCCTCCTCGGGGGAGGCTGCAATACCTCCCCCGATCTCCACCACCGACGACGCCCCCCGGCCACGGAAGGGGCGTGGTCCCTCCCGGGTTGCCGTAACCGCGGGCGCGATTTACTCGCGCCCGCCGGCGACCCGCGGCGGCGCCGCAGCTGTGCTACCGAACCCGGCGCCGCCTTCTTCTAGCAGGCCCTCCAACCTCCCTCGTCCACCAGCATTGCCGCAATCAATGCCGGGAGAGACAGATCTCGCCCGATCTCTGCGACCAAGGCTCGGCGCTCGGAGGCCCACGCGGGCACTTCGCCAGCGTGCGTTGGGCCGAGTCGAGGTCGGATGCGCAGTGGTGACAATCCCTCCTGTCCTATTCGAGACAGATACTCACCGAAGCAGCCGTGCCCGGTGAGTATCTGAGTCGATCGGTAGGTGACCTCCTCCTTCCCGTGGAGTCAAGCTTCGAGGTGCGGGAGTACGGCATCGACGGCCCGCTGGCGTGCGCAGATCCGCAAATTCAAGCTGAGCACGCCAGATATTTTGAAGCCTATTGGGGTTATAATGAGCTCCGCGATCTTAGCACCTCATGTGCGGAATTTCGATTGACCAATTATACCATCTGAAAGGTCAGAAATTGGTCATAAAAGGTCAGTTGGTCTCATTAATTGGTCAGCATCAGAATTTTTTTATTAAGGATTAAAGTTTTTCAAGGTCAATTAATAATTTTAGCACCTCATTCGCGGAAAAAATAAAAAACTCCACCTATGCGCGATCGGAAACATTCGCTGATAATTGGTCAGCTAATATAAATAGTTGGTCAGTTTATTTAATAGTATTAAAAAAAAATTAAAAAAGTTGTCTCTGTCGTAACGCGCATGCTTTGAGCCGGATGATTCTATCAGGGCAGTGAGTACTTACGCACAGCTCTTTACTATAAACCAGGCAGAGTAGGGGAAAATATTTTTTTTTATAATTTTTCTTTGATATGTACTACTATCAAATATATATACATATTATATATATATATATATATTATATATATAATATATATAATATATATAATATATATATATATATATATATATATATATAATAATTATAATATGTATATATATTTGATAGTAGTACAGATAGTAGTACATATATATATATTATATAATATATATATATATATATATTAATATATATATATATATATATTATATATAATATTATAATATGTATATATATTTGATAGTAGTACATATCAAAGAAAAATTATAAAAAAAATATTTCCCCTACTCTGCCTGGTTTATAGTAAAGAGCTGTGCGTAGTACTCACTGCCCTGATAGAATCATCCGGCTCAAAGCATGCGCGGTTACGACAGAGACAACTTTTTTAATTTTTTTTAATACTAAATTAAACTGACCAACTATTTATATTAGCTGACCAATTATCAGCGAATGTTTCCGATCGCGCATAGGTGGAGTTTTTTATTTTTTCCGCGAATGAGGTGCTAAATTATTAATTGACGTTGAAAAACTTTAATCCTTAATAAAAAAAATTCTGATGCTGACCAATTAATGAGACCAAACTGACCTTTTATGACCAATTTCTGACCTTTCAGATGGTATAATTGGTCAATCGAAATTCTGCACATGAGGTGCTAAGATCGCGGAGCTGCCTATTGGGGTTATAATGAGATATCAAAGAAAGTCTGGGTTGAACAATAACAGCTTTCAATTCATATTGTATTGATTGTATTGAAATCAATTTTTACAACATTAAGTCAACCAGTATATTTTTGCTGTATTAACAATAAAAATACGACTTGTCCACCTGGAATCGTAATTTTAGATAGCATTTTTAATGACCGAGAGTGTTATAAACGTAAGACTAGACAAATATAATCAGAAAGCTTCGAACTGCTAACCTATCGTGAGTTGCACGTGTTATTGTGAGTCCACCATATAAAATAAACGTGTACTGTCGTGGGATATCTTTTATATCATTTTAAGGAGAACATTTCCGTCATACATGATTTCTGTGTAGCTTACTTGTGTACCTTACCATTAAGGTTACACACGCGACGGAAGCTTAAAAATGGAGTAACTTATCCCGTTTTCCCAACATTTTTCTTCATCGCACTCTGCTCCTATTGATTGAAGCGTGATAAAAAGTATACTAGATAGATAACCAGCTCTAGAGTATAAAAAATAATTGTTCCAAGTTTTGTTAAAAGCTGTCGAGTAGCTTTTCTTTCTATAACAGTTATAAAGACAGACACAAAAATTTTACTGATTGCCTGATAGTTATATATTATATTATAGATACTATAGTAAAAAAGGGTACAAGGTAAATAATTTCCTGAATTATAAAAATGCTTGGATTAAATTCTTACGACATAGATATAAAATAAATAATGTAATTGTTTTTATACTGGATATATATACATTTTATGCGATATGTTTATTGTGATCTGTCATTTTTGAATCTGCTGGTGGCTGTATCTTAATAAATAATAAAATCTGAAACATTCTTATCAAATATAGGTTTAAATCTCAGAAATCTTTTTAATAATACAAAGCTTTAGTAACCTTGGCCACGAGCTAATAGTTCGTAACCACGGTTGACGCAACACAAGATTGGACATTAAACAGTATGTCTGTACTACCAAATATTAAAATCAAAATATTTTTTATTCAATATGTGTTTTTTTAGGTACTTATAGACTAATATATCATTAAAAGGATACAAAATGTTAAAGATTTACATAAACTAATAAGTGTATATACAAGAAAAGAAAAACGAAGATAGTTTATGAATTCGGAATTTATGAGAATCTTCTCGAGAAGAAAAGGCAAATATTGTTTCAAGGAGAGATGAATTGGGCCGGTTCGACCGGAGTGATACCACGGCCTCACAGAAAATCGGCGTAAAATAGCGCTTGCACTGTGTTTCGCCGAGTGAGTGAGGGTACCGGAGGCCCAACCCCCCCTTCCCCTCTTATTCCCTTCTAAAGGGCCGACAACGCATCTGTGGCTCCTCTGGTGTTGCGGGTGTCCATGGGCAGAGGTTATCGCTTACCATCAGGTGATCCGTTTGCTCGTTTGCTGCTCTATCCTATAAAAAAAAATGTTTAGATTTGTGCCAAATGCCAAGTTTCAATGGAAAATGCTCGAAAATATCAATAGAATTAGCTTTGAGTCGACATTGTTGAACTTATTCAGACACGAAATCTACTTATTCAGACATGATTATCAAATCGGATGGTCGATAGCGACGAGCCACAAAACCTTCACAGGTCTAGCTTTCAGCCGATTTTGAAGTTATGCCGTCATGCCAAGTCATCTTCAGCTTGCCCAAGCCGCTGCCCTTTCATATCATTGTGTTCCTGGATTAATGGATTCGAGTGTGCACCCCGAATCGGGTTATGGGACGCCTTTCACTCGTTAAGCTTGGTTAGTAGTCGTTTAAGGATCCCATGAATGATACACAGATTTTGTTGAATTTGTATATTTGCGAGAGTAGTTTCAAAATATTTGTTTATTTTTAATATTTTCATGATTATTATTAATAATTTTATTTACAATTTTTATCTTCCAAGTGAATGTATTTACTATTTTTGCGGGCATTGTGCCAAGTAAGAAATAGGAAGAGCACCTCCTATTTCTATATGAGAAAACTACTGTCTAAAAAGACAGGAATTTTCTTACAACTCTACAGGTGTTCAGTATCGTAGCTTTCTATAAGGGGATATATTTTAATCTCTGTATGCATAGAGGCTCGAGACAAGTTTGGTTGCAAAGTGCGAGGTATGATGCCAACGGTTGAAAAAATGATTGGTATGATTTTGACTATATTCCATCGTTTTTTTAATCTCTATGGAAAGCCTGTGCATTTAGCTATTTTGATTCTGTATTTAGATGCAAGGTTGTGTGTATTAGTAACAGTAATGTCTATGATGAATGCGCTGCGGTTGGTTTAATTGAGCAGTAATACGTCTATTTTATTTCATGTTGATCTGAAATATAATTGTTAACAGTGTAGTCTTTCTATTCGGTATTCATTGGCATCGCGGTTTTAGATTTAAAAAAAAAAAAAAAAATTCTTGTCTGTGGCACTCCGGGTAGCAAATGTCACTTTTCTTTCGCGCGTTCGCCGGCATCGTAGGTCTCGTAAAACTTTTTGAACATTACTGAAAAAGTAAAACGTGATAACCTGGCATCAAAAATTAAAAATAGCCTAGAACTGAAGAAGCCTTCAGCCCAAATAAAAAAGTCAACACCAAAAGCAAATCTAGCTAAGCCAACTTACACCAAAACAAGCAAACCAAAAGGCAATACTGAAAAGGCATAAATTACCAGAAAAATTGTCAGCTACTGGAAGCCCCCACCCTTAACGAAGAAATATAAGCTGTCTTAACAGATAATGCTCTGACGAGGGACAAGGCCATCGTTTTGATGCAACACCAACTGGGGCTAGCCACAGGCATTATCGGAAAGGCTGTGACAAAAATTATGCTTCAAGAGCAAATAGATAGAGTACAGCATTAACTGACGCCTCCAAGCTCCTTGTTGACATCCACTTCCAGAATACAAGAACACGGAAAATCTTGATCTCTCCACCACTTAATAAAAAGCACATTAACGTTTTATTTAAAAAGATTTGTGAAGGTTCACTTCATCGAAGTTTATCAATTATACCGTCCGATCGGAAAATATTGAAGAAAATCAAAAAATATGAAAAACGCCTTCGTGAAATCCGCGAGCGTCACCGTAGCCGCACAAGAAGCCGAAGCCCCATATTAACCTCGTCTCGACCTCTTTCCCCAAGCTCATCACCGGACTCACAAGTTAAAGCCTACAATGCACCCATGCCGGTACGAGATACCGTTAGGCATGAAGGTCAAACTTGGTACGAGATACCATAGCTTTGATAAGTACGAGATACTATTTCATTACGTACGAGATACGTTGAATACAATGCACCCATGCCGGTACGAGATACCGTTAGGCATGAAGGTCAAACTTGGTACGAGATACCATAGCTTTGATAAGTACGAGCTTAGAGCATTAAACCTAAGAGTACGAGATACTATTTCATTACGTACGAGATACGCTGAAAACGTAAACATTTAATATAAAAATGAAACACGTGGCCGTTGGAAAATCCAACAGCAAAACATGGCGGAATTTCCTTACCAGGCCGCATCGAGGACGAGGTGGAGGTAGACCCAGTTGCAGCTTTCCAAGATGCTCTGGGGGCCGAATACGAAGACAATTGTAAGCAGTTCAGAGGAACTATACAAAAAGAAATCACGGTTCGTTGGAACCATATTCTCCTCAACGGAATCACGAAGGAGGAAAAAGAGGCAATACTATGGGAAACCGCTACGGTCCACCACAGCCTCTACAACCCAGGGCGACGGCATCACGAGGTGGACCCAGGAACCGCACAGCGCAGCCGCCGCCCCGACGACCAGCCTTCAGCCACGCGCGGCCCGAGAGGCCTGCGACACGCGGCCCGAGAGGCCTGCGACACGGGGCAACAGGCGTTAAATGATCAGGTACATGCAGGCAACATAACTAAATACTTCACCTGCTGGCAAAGGATCACTAGTGATCCTATGCTATTACAATGGGTAAATGGTTACCATATTCCCTTTCTAAAAATTCCAGTGCAAAGTTTTGTTCCCCAAAATAATATACCTCTCACTGAAGTTGATAATATGTGCAAAGCCATTGTCAACTTATTAGAACTAGGTGCAGTTCAAATATGCAACCCCTGTAAGAACCAATTTATCTCAAATTCTTAAATTCTTAAGAATTAATTCTAATTCTTAAGATCAAAACCCAATGGCAAATTTAAATTTATCCTTAACTTAAAATCTCTGAATACCTTCATCAAAATAGATCACTTCAAGATAGAAGATATTAGAACGGCAGTAAAGCTTGTAAATAAAGACTATTTTTTGTGCTCCATAGATCTCAAAGAATCTTATTTTCTCATCTCAGTTGTCCCAGAACACAGAAAATACCTTCGTTTCGAATTTGATGGCATTCTTTATAAATTCACAGCATTACCATATGGTCTTTGTACTGCACCTAGTGTCTTCACAAAACTACTGAAACCAGTGATTGGTACACTCAGAAAACAGGGGTTTTTTATGAACAATATATCTCGATGACTATCTTTGCATTGGGCAAACTTATAAGGAATGCATAAGAAATAGGGATGCAACTCTCTCCATTTTTAAATGCTTGGGCCTTATTGTAAACCATGAAAAAAGCACACTAATACCTAATAAATCTTGCAAGTTTCTTGGCTTTATCATAAATTCACAAAAAATGTCACTTGAATTACCACAGGATAAGAGAGACAGTATAAAATCTTTAGTAACAAAATTTCTATCCTTGAAGAGCTGTAGAATAAGGAACTTTGCAAAATTGCTTGGTACTTTAGTAGCTGCTAGCCCTGCTGTACCTTATGGCCTCATGCACACTAAAGCAACGGAAAGAGAAATATCTAGCGTTGACACACTATGCTGACAATTATGATGCTATTATGTACTTAAATACAAATATTTAAATACAATTTCAGTTGGAAATATTTTCTGATGCATCACTGACTGGTTGGGGAACACACTGCAATGGTGAAAGTAGTGGTGGTATGTGGTCTCACTCAGAACAACACCTTCATATAAACCAGTTAGAACTGACAGTAGCATTTTTTGGATAAAAATGTTACGCAAAACCATATAGCCATTGCAATATTTTATTATGTATAGATAACACAACTGCTATTGCATGCATTAATAAAATGGGTAGTGTGCAATACCCACACTTGAACAAAATCACCAGAGATATCTGGAGCTGGTGTGAACACAGAAATATAAACATTTATGCCTCTTACATAAAGTCCACTGACAATGTATATGCGGATAAAGAATCACGTAACACAAATTTTGACACAGAATGGGAATTAAGTAAAGATGCCTTTAATACTATAAAAACCCACCTAGGAATACCCAAACATAGATCTTTTTGCATCTAGGATTAATAAGAAATGTAAGCTATATGTCTCTTGGAAAAGGGATCCTAATGCATTTGACATTGATGCTATGACCCTTAACTGGGCACCTTATTATTTTTATGCCTTCCCACCATTTGCCCTTCTAACTAAATGCCTACAGAAGATTAAATGTGATAAAGCCAGAGGCATACTTGTTTACCCAATGTGGGAGTACCAACCATGTACCCCCTAGCCATGAGCTTAATGATCAGTAATCCAATCATATCTAAACCAGATCCTAACTTATTGATATTTCCTTTTGGAGCAAAGCACCCGTTGAGCAGCCACCTTACCCTGGCAGTGAGCATCTTCTGCGGGAGGCATTCAGACGCAGAGGCTTGCCACAGAGCTCACTAGACATTATGCTAGCATCCATCTCCAAGGGTACTATGATTCAATATAACACAACTTATAAAAGCTGGTGGCAGTTCTGCAATACATACAACCAGGAATCGCTCTTAACACCTATACCTTTTGTAATAAAATTTCTAATAGAAAAATTTCAAAGTGGTGGTGGTTCTATAACACCCTCAGTTGCCATAAATCTGCCCTTTCTCTTCTAATAGGAGAGAAAGTTGGGACAGATGATAGAGTGAAACGATTCCTAAAAGGTGTATTCAGGCTAAAACCAGCCATGCAAAGATACACAGAAACATGGGACCCACACAAGGTGTTGAGTTACCTAGCAAAATTACCACCAAACTCACTGTTAAGCCTTGAAATGCTAACTAAAAAACTGGTAACATTGCTAGCCTTGGCAAGTGCTCAGCGGGTACAAACTCTTTCACTGATTAAGCTTAATGATATAATCACCATAGTCATCAGTGATTTAGTAAAAACTTTTGTACATACAAAACAACACAGTATAATAAATCTTCCATTTTATTTACAAGAACCTAAAATATGCCCAGCCAGCACACTTCAAGACTACATCCATAGCACAAACACTATCAGAAATTTTCAAACATACCTTTTATTTACTTTTAAAAAGCCATACCACCATGCATCAAAACAAACCATAAGCAGGTGGATCAAGTGTGTCCTAGCAGATAGTGGTATTGATACTAACCAATTTAAATCACACAGCACCCGCCATTCTGCCACCTCATCAGCTAGCAAGGCAGGAGTGTCAATTGATGTTATTAGGAAAACCGCTGGCTGGACTGAAAATTCCCTTACATTTGCAAGGTTTTATCAGTTACCTATACAAGATAAAAACAGTTGTGATGACTTTGTACAGGCAGTTTTTAGCTTTGATTAATAATATTATTTTTATATTATTATATTATATTGATTTAAGTTTCAAGTAATAAAAAGGCTATTATCACAATTTATCTTGATGATGATGATTTAAATATTGTTGATTTATCTTAATTTTCATTGCAATTATATTGATCTCAATTATGTTTTTAAAATATTGTTGACTTATCTTAGTCTTATCTCAGAAAACCATTGTACTTTTGATTATTATTACTGTTAATTTTACATTGTAAAATTAACACAAAAATTTACTTCAATATGTGAGATACAGAGAAAATTACCAAGTTGATTCCCTCTTATTGCCTTATAAAAATTAGTTAAGTAATTAAAGGCTGACTGACTAATTAAGCTGTGATTATCTACTTAGACATAAGTGTTATAGTTCAGAATGATTTGGACCTCATCATTTATACCAGACCCTTTGTAAATTATTTATTTACAAACTTACCTTTCATAAGTGCATACATAATGATAGATACCCACTATGCAACTGTCTCTAAACAACTACACAATTATATTTCAGATCAACATGAAATAAAATTGAAGATTGGACGAACTTACCTAAGTGAAGTCCAATTGTAATTTTATGAAGGTTGATCTGAAATATAATCACCCGCCCAACCCAGCATCAGCTTGTCGCTGATCCCAAGCATAGTGGGTCATCAACTCATCAGAGCCATCTCACTTTAAAGCTCTAAAATAGTGACATTTGCTACCCGGAGTGCCACAGACAAGAATTTTTTTTTTTTTTTTTTAATCTAAAACCGCGATGCCAATGAATACCGAATAGAAAGACTACACTGTTAACAATTATATTTCAGATCAACCTTCATAAAATTACAATTGGACTTCACTTAGGTAAGTTCGTCCAATCTTCAATTGTAGTGAATGTTTTATCGGTGATATTAGTACCAATATTAAATATTATTATATCATTGTAGCTTACTTCACGTGTCTTTTTTACGACACGGTCCTTTATAAGGTGTGCGCGGGGATACAGATCCAACGCGTAGAGGCCATTTAAACCGCGCTATGGAAGAGACTCCGGTCACCTTCCTTCTCAAAGCTTCCCAATTGATTTAAATATGGCAGGTGGTGACTCGCTGCTCACTAAATGGGCCCCCCAAAAAAGCAAACCAATATTGGTGCGAAGAGAGCAACATTGGTGTGAACGGCTAAGGGTGTAGAGAAGTGTGTCTGCGACAGCGATCGAGACGCCGTCGGCGTTATGATATTATTACACTTCCACCCTTCGAGCATCTGCTCTGGCGACTCCACTCTGTCCGGCTGGTTAAGGCAAGACAGAGGCGGGTGGCATACGCCACCCTGAAGCACATCGGTACCCTCGGTATCGCAACTCACCAACAGCTCGCCACAAGCTGCCCTGAAGGAGACTGACTGCACTGATGGGGCATTTATGGCAGTTAAGAGGCATTAAATGCCCCATCAGCGGCCTTATTATTAATATTCTCGATGACAATATACTTAATTTCAATTTAAGTATGTGTACGCTTAAAAATCTAGTTAAAATGGACAATGCTTATTAAGTTGAGATTGCTCGGCTCGCGTTAGTTCGCGTAAGATTAGTATTTCGAGTGGCTCATATTAGCGTGGTGTATATTTGCAAGTTGTAGCTGATGTGTTATTCTGATATATAAGCTATATTATTGTAAAGTTTCATTAAAATCCATTCATTAGTTTTTACGTAAAAGAGAAATTCAAACATCCATCGATACTTTAAAAAAAAATCGAGTTTATAATATTAGTAGGGATTTACTAGATGCGTTAATTGTATTTTAATCAGGATTGTTAAAGTACTTATCATGGTTTAAAATACCATAACCCAGTTCAAACGAATTTAAGTTACTGCATTCCATTTTCAAACGTACTTTTACTGACTTCTTTGACTCATGAGCTTTTTATTTTAGCATATAGGTCACAGTCATTGGCGGGTTGCCAATTCCCAACAGCGTTGTTAAGATGCAGTTTACATTCGAAAGTTTGCTTAAAAACGATGTCTTTGGGGAAGTTCAGTGCTTTAATTATGATTTATGCATTTTTTACCGATAAATGACTTAATTACAGATTTATTATTATGATGCAGTAAATTGCATTACGACTGAACGACTATAATTTTATTTACCTATTTTATCTATAGCACTAAGTGTTAATGGGTTGATTTTATCATTGCTTTTTTGAATAATTATTTCAGAGTTATGTAAAGTGGTAAGGCGATGATTTCTTTTGTATTTTTAATTATTTAACGAGTCAATAGTATCTACTCGTAACCGATGAACATGTATGAAAGTTTTAATGAAAATCGAGGAAGCTAGAGAAGTATGTATGGATCGTAACAAAAACTGTGACTTTGCCTACTTGTGAAAGAAGTGTTAGTTTATACAGAGGGGTCCAAAAAACTCTTGCCTTCTTTCAGTATATCACGTATTTAGTCCAGGTATGTTTATCTAGATCAGTGATTCGCAAAGTGGTCTATATTGATTTATAGGAGTCAATGACAACTTGCGAGGAGTCTACGTCAGCGAAACGTAAATTTGGGGGTCCATGAGATGAAAACGGGGGTCCACGATAATGGATCTCAACATACACTGACAGTACCTATTTACTTGCAATATACTATCTTCTAATACAAAGACAAAATTATTTATAAAAGTACCTATGAAGTAAATATAAATGTGTTTAAAATTTTGTAAGTTGTAGGATGTAGGCAAGTAGGGGGTAGGCAATCAGGTAATTAGGAGGTTTATCCATAACCGAAAATCATGGCATAGGGTCTATGACAATAAAATGTTGGGAACCCCTGGTCTAGATTGTCCTCTATTAACTGGCTCATTTTCGTCTATCCTTACTATCCAAACCATCTAAGCATTCTCTTCTCGATTTTTGTTACTACATCCTCATTCACACCGCACCCTAAAAATATTTTCCTATTAAAATTGGTTGCAATTTTATAGTATTAATTAAATAATTATAATTATGTTGATGATGATGAACTGTATATTTACTTTGAATTTACACTTGCCAATTAACGAAGAATGCAGTCCAACTAAATTAGAAAGGAAACTTGCACACTTACGTGATTTTGGTACCAGGTCTCCAATCTAAGTCCAAGTAAGACGTGCTGCGTTTTCCACGCGGCAGTGGTGAGTATAGAGGGTCGCACGCGCACGGGGTAACAATTAAATTAAAACAACACTAAAACTGGCATAGTGAACTCCCAACGTCGGGTTGTGCGTAGACACATATTGGACGTGGAATTCAACTTCGTATTGCTGTGTTTCAGTGTGAAGGGATAATATTAGAGAAGTATTGTGACATTACATCTTGTGTCACATATTGACAACGTATTCTTTTCGGGGGTTTTAGATAGCGAATCTGCTTTCTTATAGGGACTACATATATTAATATCACCATAGATGAATAAAGAAAGGATAATTTGCTAACTTTTTGTATGAATTTCTATGGTTTTAAAAGTGATACGAGTAGTATATGAAATTATTTTCACACACTGCAAAAATTTGTGACGATTGCAGATTTGCTGCGAATCTGACAGGAATCACCGTAACCACTTACTGTCAAGTGAGAAGTTTGCTTGCTTGTCCACATATGACAATAAAAAAAATAGAATAAAGTTGTGAACAACTCATCAATGTTGTGTATAATTTCTTTTATTCTTTTATTACAGATATCTTTTAAAAGGTTGATTGAACCACTGTTTTTTTCTTATACGTCGATATAGCTCACCAAAATCTATCAATTATTATTGTTTGAAAGTACCTCGCATGCACTCCCTTTGTAACGCACAAAGAGAATAAAATCGAAGATCCCATTATGGGCACGTGTTCTCAGAATGTATAGGGAACAGGAATTTCCAGGAATAAAGCTTACGATAAGTACACAAACTCACAATAATTTTTCAGATCAATAATTTTTCATGTCTTCTTTGGTAATCAAGACATTATATTCCGCATGACCACAGGAATATGCGAAAACTGTCAAAATATAATTATGGATATATTTCAATATGGCGGTTATATCATACGATAAATAAATTATGATGTCTTATTTCGTTGCTCATGGTACAAGGCTTTTACACACCGCAATGCCACCAAAGTAGATCAAAACACAGCTAGCTATTTTTATCAGATTTTCCTGCAGGATAAATATATTTTGTCGTAGTAAGAATGTCTATAAGTTTCAAAATATCCCTAGATCAACTTTCGTTGTTTGGTTGGGGAAAAATATTGATTTAGCTACTGGCCTTTAGTAACTATTTTTATTTATTTGAATGTGTGTACAGTTTACAATTGGAACTGATTAGTAAAATTATTAACAACTTTCTGTGGTCTTCTTTCATAATGAACTTTTCAAATACGCGTGGTCGCATTAATCGCTGTATTGCGCTCGCGCATTCTTAAAAATCTATTTGGCAAATGGCTCAGCGCGCATTCACTTAGACATATTTTCCCTTGAAGACTGTTCTTCAGATTAATATCTATACTCTTTATTGAACACAAACATTATAAAAATATTAGGAGGTACAAATTTATTTGGTCCAAAGGTGGACTTATCTCTCAAGAGAGATTTCTTCCAGCCAACCCTAGATGGTTATGTGAAATTTTTAAAGAACAATTTGCGGGGACAGTTAATTTTGGTAATTAAGACATTTTTTGGAATCTTTGATACTATTCACTAGTAGAGTGGTATCGAGGATTTCAAAAAACGCAAGTGATGGTGACGAAACGAAGATTGTAAGTCCACTTATGATGTTTTGGAATTAAAAATGGTTATTGAAAGTAGAAGAAATAATGCAAGAGTTAGTGCAAGCGTAACTAGGACGTTATGTGTATTGTTCGTCTAAATTGTACCTGTACAGTACTATATCACAGACGGTAAAATAATATTTAAAGGCAAACTACCTCATTTGACTCTTGAAACATATGAAATAAATATATCTTTCTGTAAAGTCAAATAAGCAAAGAACTTCAAAAGAAATAAATGCTGTATAACCTACATTCAGCTTTTCTTTAACCAATTAGCGAAATTTTTCATCAGACGAAATAACCGAGCCGCTTAAGAGCTAAGACTAAGACCTCTTAAGCCTGAAAAGGAGAAAGCTCGCATTCAAGATGCATTCAAGACCCGTGAATGAATGCACTAATTAAATACTGAACGAATGCTCATTCAGCTTCGCTCAAGGCGGTTCCAGCGTTTTATTGGGTGCTTCCGGGAATCGTAGGACTTTGAGCGTCATGTCTTTGATGTTTGCTTCTTATCTGGCGTCGATAAGGTTGCAATTTGTATACAGTCAGACATTATTTAGTGAAACAAATTAGTTATAGTATAATAAAAAAGATTTATAACAGTTATTTTAATGTGATTGAATTAATAATATTTCTCTATTTCCAACACTTGAAAAGTTATTTTGTTACTCTTGACGGAAATGAATTCAACATAAATTTATATGTATGAATTATTTGATATAAATTTGGCACTTTATATATTTGAAAGATTTCGTCCGTTTTTGGTTTGTGAAAAATATTGATAATTAATAATTATTATAAATTATTTTTATTTATTTAATTGTGTGTACAGTTTACAAATGGAACTGATTAGCAAAATTATTAACAACTTATTGTGATCTTTCATAATGAACTTTTCAAATACGCGTGGCCTCGCATTCTTAAAAATCTATTTAACTTAGAGGTAAACAGCTCAGAGCGTATTCACGTAAACAAATTGTCATAATTAAGAATTATGATGATTCTGTTATAAATATCCGCTGGGGAATTTTTAAGGATAATAAATAAGTAGGTACAACTGTCCGTACAAGTTCAACAGCGCTGGATTAACTGCCGCCTATCATCATAGGCTATTGTCACAAATAGACCTAGACTTACCATTAAAAGGAGCACAGAATTATTGAGTCTACTAAAACTTACTTGCGGAGACCTGGCGATCTACAGACCAATTGCTATGGTGATGATGATATTAAGCATAATATCAAAATCTTTTATAAAAAGATCAAAATTTATTTAGATTTGTAATTTTTAACATTTTTATTTATACACAACAATACTCATGCACTGAACTCATTAACGCTATCCATTCCTCATTTCCTCTAGTATTGCCAACTCTTAAGTCTCACACAGTGACATCCAAATAATGCAATTCTCTGTACTTCGGTATCCAGTGCGAAGTCGCACGCTAGACGTTGGAATCTAATATTCGTTCCATGTCCTAACATTGTACAAGGCTTTTATTTCTGTGAAACGCTGTGTTCTGGTATGTGGGTAGACAACTGTTTATATTAAGTATTTTTGTGTTATATACAATTTTTTATGTACTTGTGAATCCACTGACTGGATCGTTACACAAGTCTTGAATAGGTTGAAATTCAAAATATGAACCAGCTTAGTCATAAAATATATGGAATAAAATATAGTATTCGTTGAGCCCTGTTTGATTACCACATAAATTATTTATTAAATTGTATTCTTTTTTTTAATTAGACATGTAATGTATATGTAAGTATACATACTATTGTAATTTTACTACTGTGTAAAATCGTTCTAATTTATCTAATTCTCATGTCACAGTTGTTTGAATGTTTGTTGCTGAATTCTTCCCAAACGGGTTCACCGATTTTTATGAAATTTTATATACATATTCAGAAGATTTAGACTTGGGTAATATCTATTTTTCATACCTCTAAGTGATAAGGGTGTCCACCCCTAATATTTATTTGTTATTATAGGACCATTTTTTTTTTGCTTTGGGTCAGGCTTAACGCTAGAGAGGCAAGAGAGGGGTGGTGAAGCGTAGTTCTAACCCCCGTTAGTGAACTTTTCTTGTAAAAGTCTTACCTCTTTAATTAATTCCCTACCAGCATTTATAGAAGCAATACTTTTAAATAACCAAAATAAATTTACAAACCAGTTCCAATTTAATATAAAATTAATTATAACAAACTGTACGTGTGTACAGATTGATTGATTGTGTAATTAATAAATAAAGGAAAAAGTTATTGATTATTAATATTCCACACTATCCCTACCAAAATAGATTTTTGTATGCTCGGCGTATACAGTCTGTTTGTGTAACCCACTTTTGAAAAACTATGTGGTCACAACAGACAGAAAAAACATAGACTATAAAAACTGCAATTCCTCTATTGGCTGTGAATTGTAGTATTTTTTGGTGTGCTATTAATTATCTCCATTTCGTTTCCAGTTCCCTAATTTATGATAGTCTAGGAGCTGAATTCAAAACTAATTGCAGTCTCTAGAGCTCTGCTATGCGGGGTAATTAGCTATGGTTAATCAAAATAAACTTGTGCTACACAAAAGAATCAAGAAATAAACAATTAGGTAGATGACTACAACGGAATATAGCCGTTTTTATATTATAATTATCTAATTTGAGAAATTTGTATCTCATGAAAGTATGTGAATATAGAAATATAAGTTTAATTATTTATTAATATAGTTATTGATTTCTAAAAAATGTGCAATATTTTTTACGTATTTCTAATGAAACCAAGACATTTCTAGAATTCTCACATTAAATGTAACATCTTTTTATATAGTAAGCATGCCTATGAACGTACAAATAACAAAGATATTTTGAATTTTGTTTAATATTAGGCGAGTTTATTCAATTATGACCTCACGATTGCAGTGTTTTTAGTGTAGACCGTTTTTGAGCAATCCGTGACAGCGCGCTGTATCTTCAAATCTTCAAAAATAATAAGCGTAGGTACTGTTGGATCAACAATATTTGTCAGGTAAAAATAGGTACTCTTATTATATATAGAATTGAAAAGGTCTAACAAAGGCAAAGACAATTATGGTTGATTATAGATTAAATATAACATCAACGGTGGGGTGTAAGGCAAAAAGTTCCTTAAAACCCCCCTCCTGAATTTAGTAACAAATTTAATATTGGAAACCACATTTTGATGAGTGTAATTATAACATTTGTAATAGTTTGATAATATTTATATGTTCCTTCATCAAGTTAGCGTTTCGATTCCAATTACTGATCTGTTGACAAGTTACAAAGTAAACACTAAGAGCTATCAAACTCCACGGCTTCCGGAATATGTGGAGTGCAAGTTACAAAGATAAACGGAAACGTCATTAGCTTAAATACCAGCTGCTTTCGTTTCTTTCTTACAATCATTTTTAATTTATCTTTCATCTATACTAATATAATAAAGCTGAAGAGTTTGTTTGTTTGTTTGTTTGTTTGAACGCGCTAATCTCCGAAACTACTGGTGCGATTTGAATAATTCTTTTTTTGTGGATAGTCCATTTATCGAGGAAGCTAGCTAAAACATTACGCTATGACCAATAGGAGCAAAGACAGAGCGGTAATGTGTAAAAACGGGGAAAATTATTCATTGAAGGCTTTCTTTGCGTGCGCTGCGAAAACGGTTAAGATACACAAAAAATATGTATGAAAGAATTATTCCTCTATACATGATCTAAAAGAGTCCACGGCATATGTCTATCTTTTAAGGTTTAGTCACAATGACCGTTTTTATGGTACAATTTCGAAATTTGTTAAGTTGTATCAACATAATAATACTATTCTGCGGAAACTCGACCATTCAAATCCCGCAAGAACGGGAACTATGTGGGAAAAACATTGCCGAATCACTATTCCAGACGAAGTCGCGGGCAAAAGCTAGTTTATGATAATTAAGATTCATGTTTATTTCATTGAAATGCCCATATCATTATTGACTCAAATATTGATTTTATTATTGCATTTTTATATATAAATGATATTTATTGTTATATTACTTTCAGGATTACTTTCTTGAAATCTAGTCGACGACCTGCGTAGTTGAGTGGTTAGTACACCGGTGTTAAGATGTCGCCATCTCTGCGGTCCTGGGTTCGAATCGCAGTGGGGGCAGATGTTTGTGGTATGAATGCGAGCATTTGTACCTTAGTCGTGGCTGTTAATATATATTTCTATCAAAATACTGTATAATATATAATATATGATGTATGTCTATCCACACAAGCCTGTCAGAGCTTAGTTTGGGCTAGGCTAATTGGTATAATTGTAAGAAATAATAAAAAACAAACTAATTCCAATAAAAATTAAATCTGAGCAATTCAGAAATTCTTCTTTCAAACTATGATAGGACTGCCACATTTAAAGTAAGATCAGAATGAACCAACATTCGTTTTGTTTTGACAGTTTGTTTGACAATTCAACATTCAAGTTGATCAGATTGTGTTTCAAGTGATCTCTAAAAAAATAGTAATGAACAAAACAAACCCACTGGTCTTATTAATAAAATTTATACTACCGAATATTAGGACAATTGAAACAGTTACCAAATAAACATTACAATTGTAGAATTCGTTGATAGTATAAAGTTTTACTATTAGACTGTTAGAAAGTAAGACTAATAAACGCTGAGGCATTAAAAACCAAAATTCTCCAGAGCCTCGAACATCGCCGCCAAGTCGCGTGTCTGTGCGCTTTCTACAGGTTACATTTCGGGGAGTGTGCTCAGGAATTGCATGAATTGATTCCGCCTGCACCCTTCCACCATCGGACGACGAGACGCGGCCAGGGATTCCATCCGTATGTAGTGGACATTCCACCTCCTCGTACCTCTCGGTTCGTTTCGTCCTTCATTATGTGAACCGCCAAGGAATGGAATTCCCTACCTGCGTCTTTGTTCCCCAATACCTATAATATAGGGATTTTCAAGGCAAGAGTAAATAGGCACTATTTGAGTTTGCGTGTTCCACCTTAAGCAACATCTTCACTTAACATCAGGTGAAATCGTTGTCAAACGCACTCAAATTCGGAATTTAAAAAAAAGCTATTAGATTACAATGGGTTTCTCATACTTTAGCTAATAAACTTATTTCTACAAAAGTGAAGTGCAGTGAAACAGTAACACCATTTACTGATGTTGAAAAAACGAGACAACGAAAAGATGAAAAGACGAGGCATCCTAAAACTCACTGAATGTGGCACTTACAAAAAAACAATAAAGGAAATTAAAAATGTTACTCTTTGGGAATATGTTACTTTTTAATTCGTGAGACTGTCATTTGTTTCTCCTTGTGGTGTCCTTTCGAATATTATCACTAGCTTTTTTTAATACCATGATGGTAGCAAACATAGTCTGATGGTAAGAGGTTACAGTAACCTATGAATACTGGCAACACCATGGGTGTCACTCCCCTTTTGAAGAACCCCATACTGTAGCTCTTCGGGAAAATCTTGGCAGGGAGCTCATTCCACAATCGTAGTGTAAGCGGGACGAAACTCGTGAACATTTTCATTCAATGATTTTTTATAACTTTCATTGTGTCTCCATGACGAGATGCCTGAAGATGGGCCGACGCGACGACTGCGTTGGCAGACGGCAAGTAATTATTGGCAGCAAATATAAATTTAATATTGATATATATGTATGAATATTACATAGATAATGCTGATCTTATGCAACCGAGGCGAAGGACCTGGAATTCTTTATTGAGATTTATTCTAGAATATGAGTCTGTAATATTAAGTGCTCTTTATAAAGAATACTAAAAGCTTTGAAAGAATACAAATTACAATAATACAAATTAAAAGATAAATAAAATTATATGTGTTATTAATTAACAAATAATTAATGTCTCCTTCTTCGTAAGTATTATTTATTTGAAATGTCATCAGTAAAATTCCTGTTATAAGGTATAAGGTCAAACGGGCTGGTTTCCGCAACTCGACGTCTAAGCGCCTATTTTGCGTGTGTGGGAATGATGTTGCTATTCTCGCCAGCTTAGCTCGTCCAGAAATTTCAAAAGGTTTTTTAACTTACCGAAAACCTCCGGCAGTGAGCTCGGCTGTCCGAGATGTCTTACCCGGTAGTCCTCCACACCTGGACACTCCATGATCAAATGTGCGGCCGTTTCTTCTGCCTCCATGCATGCTCTGCACATGGGGCTGTCAGTGAAACCTAGGTTGAAGAGGTGTTTGTTAAAAGGTCCGTGGCCAGTTATTGCCGCGGTTATCTGATTGAGTTGTTTCCTGTTTAGTTTAAGGATGTTCTTTGACAGTTTTGTGTTTATTTCTGGTAATGCAGCCTTTGTTTGCTTGCAGTCTTCAGTGTTTCTCCAGGTCTCGCTATGGAGCTGCTTAGTTTTGTTTCTTATTTGGTTTTTAGACCATTGTTTGGGGAGAGGCACTATTGGTTCTGGTCCGTAGACCTTCATTCCTGATCCTCTTCGAGCTAACTCGTCCGCTTTGTCGTTGCCGCACGAGTTGCTGTGACCTTTTATCCATTGTAGGGTGATGAGGTTATCCTTCCCTGCCATCATCAAGACGTAGTGACATTCGTGGATTAATGTAGAGTAGCATTGGTTGTTTGACAGTGATTGTTGTTATTAATTCCTGTTATTATTTTACATTTAGTAGTGTCCATTTAATAGTAACCACTTTTAACTGCGTAACTGTTCTAATTATAACAATTATTTTGATAGTGCTATTATATAACCATAAGAATCCAATAAAATAAATTGCTGGTAATTAAATATGACTTGAATTGAATGAATCAGCAATTATGATATCCGCAGAAAAACCAGAGTCATACAGCCCGAAGAATTTTGAACCTTAAGTAGTAGTGACTAGGGCACGTTGCTCGCAAGACTGACGGCCGCTGAGGCAGAAAGGTCACTGCAGCGTTGGTAGCTCTCTCAATAGATGGGCAGACGATTTGGTGAAAATCGCAGGAAGGCGCTGGACGCTAAACAGCGGCAGAAGGACTAGTCTGAAAACCTATGAGGGAGGCCTATGTTTAGCAGTTGGTCCACTGGCTTGCTGAAATAATATAGAATTTGATTAAACATTCCCATTCCATTCAAGCCGTAGGGCCATTAGGGCCAAGGCTAGGCTGAGATTAGTCGGTAGGTCTGTGTGGTCGAGCCACCTTGACAGCACCAGGAGTCCGACATAATCAACGCATCCCTGCTTGCCTGTTGCGTTAGTATCCATGAGGATTCTCAGCCTCCTCTCCTGAGGAAAAAAAAAAACATTTCTTTTAACATTATTTGCAAATAAATATGTCATTTTTGAAAATATTAAGCAGTTACAGTTTTTGTATATTTTTTATTATTACTGGCAACTTTATTGGTATACGTACTTAATATATAAATTCTATAAAGAATAAATAAAACAACACGTATTACCAAACGTGCTTAACTGCATTTATAAATTCTTTGTTTATCTTATTGTATTTTTTTAATTACCCCACATTGTAGGAACCCTACTTAATATGACAAACTTCAGGTAGGTACTTTAATAGCTAGGTAATACATTAGTATTTAATAGACAGGGATAATAGTAAAGCTGCTCAGAATTCCGACCCAAATCACTGGTAGTCTACTGAATATTTTAGCTTTTCATAAAATAATTTTATAAAGGAAGATGCAAAATATTAAATAGAAACTCTAATCTATATAGATACATTTCTCAAAGGGTAAGGTAACCTCGTCCTATAAGTCACAGGTCACTCACAGATAAGGCGCCATCTTAACATAGCATATATTTTTCCCTTCATATAAATACCGCTCATCCATAAAAGTAGGTTAGCGCTGCAAAAAGATATGCTTTACATAAAAGCTTAATAAAATAGAGGATTCTAGGCGTTAACCGCGGGATCCATCTACTTTTGCTGGTGTCGCTTGATCTTGGACTTTATTGCTTTGCGTTAAGGCGAAGGATTTGGGGTTTGCTTGAAATAAACCCCGACGCAAAGGCAAAGACGTAGGAATGTAATATACTCGAAACTCACATACCTTATCTCAATGACGGGTGGGGGGTGGAAACGTCGTGGTTGCTTGGTACACGAAATGAAGAACAGTGAATACATAACGCAATTATATCGACGGATAAATTACTGCTGGTAAGCCAGTTGTTATCTCTTAATGTTTGATGTACCTTAAATGATAGTTTTTAATTATTTTACAATAAATCCACCATATATGGTGCATGCAATACAATGCATGAATTTAACCGGTATTGACTTGCGCACTTGTTGTTTTTAACGTACGTATACTTACTAATATAAGACTTGTATACAAGTTACTACAAAGTGCTACCGATGCTCAGGTGGCACTGCCGTCACCAACCGTGCCACGGTAGTTTCCGAATCAGGCAATTCGATGTGCCCGAGGTCGATCCTGCCCTGTAACAGTTAATAAAAGTTGTATTATGTTGCATTGTAAAGAAATACATTTTCTACAAATCAACAATCGACAAGCGACAAGATGATCGAGTGATTGGCTACTACGTAACGGGTGGCGGGTTCATTTTTTGTTTGATCTACAAAAAATGTGTTCCAGTTTGGGTGTATATGCATGTGAGATTCTACGTTTGTGACTGCACCCACGACAAAGGACGAAAATACTAGGGCGGGGCGTTGTTAATTTCTTTTTAATTATTCATAATCTATTTATATAATAATTTAAAAAATGAAATTTGAAGTAAAATGTTCATAATGGAATTGCTTTTGCATCATATTCTTACTTTATTAAATGCAATGTTGAATAAGTACGACAGAAACACTCGTGGGGTTTTTTTAACGTTCAACTTCGGTCTCGTATCGTAACCCACACCTTTCGCAATTTTGAACCCGAAAACAATGGTTGAACATACATAACATAGCATACATATTAATATTTAATGATATTTCTTTAGATAGTTTCATAAAGTTTATTTTCTTATTAGATCAATAAGATAAACGCTAGTATAAGCAAAACAAATCTGCATGCAAACGGCAATTTCGGTATATATATAAATAATAAATCTTCAATACAAATGGATCTGCGATTTGAACAGAACAGCTTGAGCGATGGTTACCACATAGTCTTCACAATCTAAAACCATTTATGTCAAATACATTATATTAATGACACTTGTCAAAACGTGTTTCATAGATTGTAAAAACTTTACTATTGGGCGGGCCATTATCTCGTTTGCCACAAACAGAAAAAAAATCAACAAACACTCCTCAATTTGCGTACCGACCTGCAACTGCTCCATTAGGGGTCTCATTAACCTATCGCTGACTGACCGTTTAGCGCACCGACGCCAAATTACAGGAAATGTGACCCAAAGCGTTACCAGGATTCATTGGAGCAGGGAACACCTCGATCTTTGGGCGGGGGTAAAGATGTTAATTAATCTATAACTACTTGTCGCTACTTTTTGAGGTTAACACTAACAAAATAATAACATTAAATTTTGATTTGTTAATACTTATATATGTTACTGTAAAAGCTCGAACTACCGTAAATTCTAAGATTTTCCAGTTAAACCCAAGATTTAACAATTCTTTATGGTAAATGTCTAAAAAGGTATGCGATTCGAACTTTTACCACTATTCATTTGGTAAATCTTAGAATTAACATTAAAGGTACGGTAAATGTTGAAAAAAACATCTTGTCATAATGTGTTCAACGCATCGACTCGATGTGAAATGCTTAATAGAAAATACTGATCAGTTATTAGTCAACGTAAGAGTTATGTTTGTGAGAAGATAATTTTGCTTGTGTTATTTTTTACTACTTAGGAAGTATTTGAAAGATTTTAAAATTATTAGTTCCTTATTAACAAAACAATATACAAAATGACAATAATTTAAATATTACTTAGGATTAGTTATTTAATTGCTATCGTTTGATACCTATATAATATGTAGGTAACATTTGACTAATAGTTAATTGAAATAAATGATCAAGAATTACTCATTGCTTTATTCCTAAAACCAACAACCAGCTGACAGCGGTAAAACCTAGCATAAACAGTATTCGGATGGTAAAACCCCGAAAAAATCGTTCCATTTTCTGAAATACTTACATTTACTGATTCATGTCGGTAAATCCCAAGACTTATTCACTAATCTTAAGATTTACCGTAGTTCGAGCTTTTACAGTAATATACATGATACTGAAGGAAGATCAGGTCAAGAGTACCCGTAACTGACAAGAGTACATGAAAGTATTATTGAAAGTCGATGAAGCTAGGGAAGTACCTACGTTGGATCGTAGCAAATGGAAAACTGTGATCTCCGCCTATCCCCATGGGAAAGAGGCGTGTCTAAATGAGAATGTCTAAATGAGAGAATCTTACTAAACTTCTGGATTGAATTGTCGTCTGTGGTACGAGTATTTCCGTGCCAATACCATATCCAAACTTTCATAAAAAGATCCAATATTCATATTCCCATTTGAAAGGGATTTCTGGTGTTACGCTGTCTATGTATAAATATGCTAAAGTAAACAAATGTCCAAGATATAACTGCTGTTCTTACAATACTCAGATTATTTGCTTTTGTTGTATTTTGCATTTTGATCGATCTGGATTGATTAAGGGCATGTTTCGTTATATAATATAATATTTTTAAATATCATTAGCATTAATAATATATAATTACTGTCAAATTAAATTAGATAAAGTAATAATAAATACAATTAATTACAATGAAAATTCAATTTCTACATGTCATTATTATTTAAAAATATAGTTATATCATAATAAACATTATTAGCAAGAAAGCCTTCACGGCTTTGAGTTTATTGAAAAATATGAAATACATTTACGAAGATTGAAAATAATGCGAATACAGCAGTTGATATTTTTTATATTCTTTATTCACTATTGCATAGCCACTACAAACATAATTTGTTCTGTTAACGCTTTTTAATACTTTATGGATATCGGTGTTTGTTCATTAAATTTCCATCGGGGTCTATGAAATTTGCGTTGTTTCAGGTTTTATTATGTTAATAATATATGCACGAATCCAAAATTTTATAGTTTGTTTTTTACCTGAATCGAATTTGAAACGTAATCCTGTTTAACTAGGTTCGAAATAGTTCAACATTTCAAATTATTTTTTATTCGATAACGATAAACGCCAAATTTTTACTACATTATCGATTAACAAAGTGATACTAACTTCGAGAATCGCATTAAGCTTAAGATTAAACGGATCGTCTTTTAAACGCTTTTTAAAAGTCAGTGACAACAGTAAGTTTCATTTTCTCTAAGTCTTCTTCATAGATCGCTATTAAAAAAGCTACGTTTTCCCAGTCTTCTTCATAGATCGACATTTCAAAAAAGTTACATTTTCCCAAAGTCTTATTTATAAATCCAAATCACCAAAAAAGCTACATTTTCTCAAAGTTTTATTCATAGATCGATATTACCAAAACGCTCATAACTTGTTAATTTAAACAAAAAAACATTTTTACATTTAATTTTAACGCTATAGTGCAATTATTTATTACTCTTGAATGTTGCTATCTTTTTATATGATAAAACAAACAATCTCTAAAATATATTTTATTTATTCATTTTACTTTTTTAACTACATTTTTATCGATTTCATATTTACATTATTATTAGAGATCCCTGATGCACACAGCTTTTCTCTACTTTATCGTATTATACATACGAACCTTCTTCTTGCTTTATGTTAACTGCATAAAAATCCGTTTAGTAATTTAAAAGAACTAAGCGAACAGACAGCGGAAACTACTTCATTTTATACTATGTAAAGATTTAGTTATAAATTTATTGCTAAGAACTACGTGTGGAAGAAGGACCTTATGGCTTTGAGAAGCTTGCGTTATCTTATCATTGGATTTGCTTGTTCAATTATTCTTTTTCCGTTGCGTTAGTTATATATTTCCACAGCGGTGATAATTAATTTTTTTTAACGATGTTACAATGACGAAAAGACATTTATATATTTTTTTTTTGTTTGACAGGAGGTGAGATATGAATTATGTTGGTATGAGTGAGATGTATGACTGTGAATGATAAGAAAAGAAGCCTTGAAAATGTGAGTATCGCACTTTTATAAAATTGCGTTTCTTCAAAGAGCGTAATTGTTTAAAATCTCCCTACAATAAGGCAATTTCATAGCACACTACTTTCTGATAAATATATCTCCCCACGATCTTACGACCACAGACGTGTCGCATCACCAACGGAACATCTTAACTCCGCACATGCCATAAAGTCCTGCGAACTTCCCAAGAAGCCTGAAAGTATCCCATTGCTTGCTCAAGTGGGAAACTTTGGGAATACAAAGGTTAGGGTGGTGGCAACTCGCGATAAACATATTTTTGCGTTGACGCTTGGCGTAATCTTCTTAGTTTTTTGTTTGTTTGTGTTAGAAAAATATTTCTGTTTCTTGGTCTACAGTTATATGTACGTGGCTGGTGGCAAATTTCATGAGTTCCCATGACCTTGTGCGGTAGTGATGGACATACTTATATGAAGTGTGATTCAGTATCGTCGAATTTGCCAATCCTTGGGTGGCCGTCAACCCCTCTAGGCAGTATAGAATGCCCAACATAATATTTTTCACGATAGCATCCACAGCATACGAAACGTTCTGTTGGATTATTTTCTTGGAGAAGCTTAGGCACGTCTTATTTATTATTTTGTATTTTTTATAATAATATTGTTGCATTCTGTTTTAGATATTGTTTTTATTATACGAATTATTAGCATATATACACTTATAGAGTCGTGGCTATTTGCGATAGCTTATTATTGGCATATAGTTAATTACATTAGTTGTTTATATTCGTTATTATTGGTGTTGACTATCCTAATAAAATTAAATAAAAATAATCGTAAATGCGAAGATTGTGTAATTTCAACGTAAAAACAAAATGCTGGCAACGCGAACGATTTCAAGTCTTTAAAATAACATATACCTTGTGATAGTGTAGGCTACTCTCCTACATAATAATTATTTAGATAATTACAGAAACAAACAAATATATCATCCAGTCTATGTTTCAGTGTATAATTTAGAAGACACGTTATCGCAGAGATTTTGTATGATCTACATAAATTTGTTCAGATTTGGGAGTATGTGAGATTATATGGGTGTGGACTGCAACCGCAATACGTCCTGTAAATCTAGTATGGGACGAGGTTATTATTTTAAAATTAAAATTTAATGTCATATGTATATTATAGTTTATATGATTACTATAATCACGTAGTATGCCAGACAGTATGCTTTTTGGTAATAGTTAATGGTTTGTGGAGCTATCATCAGACATTAGCCTTCAGATGGAAGTTGTTACAAAATAGAGTTCTCGGTGTTTAGCAATTATTAGAGATGCGATTAGCACACATTTTTATATACATATGTAAAAATATATAATAATTATATATTCTGCTTCTTTGCATTGGGATTCTTGTTATATATATATATATATATATATATATATATATATATATATATATATATATATATATATTATATATATATATATATATATATTATATATATATATATAAAGAAAGTCATTATTGGATTTGATTGAAAGAAAATATAGACAGCCATGAGAAAGATTATTTATTTATTTGTATTTCATCTTTTAACAAAATATAATACAGGTTGGGTTTTTATATAATTAGATTATGTTCGATTTTATATATATTTATTATTAACTAAACAACACCACACATTGTTTCGGCAAAGTGTCTACCACCTTTATTTGTGATCGATTTCGATAACTGACGCTAGATGGCGCTACATGTGCTAAATTGTGAATGCTCTTTATTACATTTTCTTCGGATAATATTTTTACAACATGTATACTTATAACTTGACAAGCGATAAATATAATTCAGCGATTTCCAAAGTGATCCAGGTCAACAGGAGACTCGACGGGGGTCTATGTTGACCGTGATAAAAAATCATAAGCGGGGGTACATGAAAATTAGTTTGGTTTCGATGGTAAAGAACTATATGTCTATATGTGTCGAACTTGCATATTCCATATTCAGTACAAAAGGTTGAGACTTGTTAAGTCTTTTTAGATAAATCTAATCTTCACTATTTTCGAGACAGCCGACAACAAAAATTTTGTTAGTGATCGTTTAAAATAGAGTTTGTTAACCTCTAACATTGTTTAAGAATTTTTCAATGTATACAATCCGATAACTTACATAATTAAAATCGCAATTTTAACTTTAACGCGTTTCCACCACACACATTAAGAGAGTATTCATCCTCAGTTTTACACGGGTTATAGAAAATATGTCACATGTGATGTATTAATGTGTTCATGTTAAATTGAAAGTATATTAGGCTTTCTTTTTTTATTTTAAGTATATGTCCCTACTAATATTATAATTGAGAATGTTTGTATGGATAGATGTTTGTTAGTCTTTCATATAAAAACTACTAAGTGGACTTCAATAAAACTTTACAATAATATAATTTACACATCAAAATAACATATAGGCTACACTTTATAAAGGTATACATATTAATATAAGCTACTCGAAATGCTAATCCTGCGCAGACGAAGTCATGGGTACCAACTAGCTGAATACTAAAACAAAAACAAAATATTATCAATAATACACATTAATCTACGTACTTACCATCAACCCAACCCATCGATTACAAGCAAGAAGTAAGCCGTTAAAAGTTAAAACACAGCATTACTTATGTATCTACGAAGCTTAAGCGAAAAAGGGGCTTTACTCCAAGCACAAAAGTATTAACATCGCACCAAAAATAAATAAGCTAGGAAAAATTCGGATGAACAAGTATCAAGTAGACGCTTACGGGGAATCTTGAAGTTTGGGTTATTATCCGCTACTTTCGAGCTTGCGAGTTTCAAGGTGGAAACTGCGGAGTAATTTATGGGCAATATTTTGTTATAATTTCGGGATCGTTAGGCGATTCTCGGAGAAGTTTCAAAGATTGATTTGATGAAGAGATAAACAGTGAATACCTAGTATCTTATTTCCCAAATAAAAATAATTTATGCATATAATGTATGTGTGTGCATATTATGTATATATGTATCTGTCATTTTATTCGTAGTATTACTTAATAATTAAGTTTAAATAGATTATAGTCAATAAATAAGTGTTAATAATATCATATATATACACTGTAGCATTAGGTGTAATTCTGTAATGGATAGTGTAAGTGAATAAATAAAATGTGTGTTTTTGTAGAAATAACAAAAATCGACTTCAATACTGTACATATGTATACCAACTATAACTAAACATAAATATGTAAAAAAATGATTTTAAAAACGCCACTTTTACGAATGATAAAAGCTGTATGTACATCATATCGGTATCTTAGAAGAGATCGCATTTGTGATAAGTTTGCCTGTGTACATCTTCTGTCTGTTTGCTTTACATGCATTATTTTAGAACTGTATGGCAGGCTGGTGAAAGCTGTAATGTACAATGTTTGACTAAAAACAGCAGCCAAATTAATATAAATGTTGTTTTTTATCTGCTGTATTTCCATTATCCAACGTCACAAATTATAAATCAGTTTATTTTTTTAAGTATTTAATTTTAATGTATAATTTGTAATTATTTTATGGATCCAGAATGTTAAAAATAAAGATTATATTTTTAATGGCTTAATATCACGCGTTTGTAAAACACGGTCCTTTATAAGACGTACGTGGGAATACATATCCAATGTGTAGAGGTTATTTAAGCCAGAGTCAGAGAGGTTGTCTAATTGTAACCTGTCCGGTTGCTCTATAGACAGCTCGGGTACGTGACCCCGACTTCTCGAGCCTTCGATGCCATTTGCCCCTAACCTCCGTGGCATCGATGTCCTCTCCTTCCTCCTCCTCTCCTATTACAGTTGTGGTAAGGCTCGGTTCTAATAAGGATAACCTTATAATTTCCGGGTCTGTGCGGGTTGGTACCACCATTCTGCCCATTTCGGTCGTGAAGCAATCACGCGTTTCGATTGAAAGGTAGAAACAGCCGCTCCTTCATGCGCCCCTCCTATACCTCTTGTGGTGAGGAATCGCGGCGGTATTCGAGGCCGGCGGAGTGTTTGGTCTCAGTGAGTTTGTTGGGCGTGACGGGTTGACACGCGGTACAGGAAGACCTGGTGGAAATGGTTACCGTCGGCCACCTGCCGGTCAGTAGGGGACCCGAACCAAGGAATATCCTACCTGGGAGGCTGTCCCACACAACCGGCGAAAATCCCGTCATGCGGTCGTCGTGCCGGAGTAGGAGACCGGAGTGGATCCCGTCGACTGCATTCGGGGGGCACCGGGGGCCCTTCCGTGTCGCGTGTCAGCTCCTCACACAACCCACTCTCTCACTGTGTACTATAATCTGCCCTTTCTTTGTCTACCGCCCGGACCCTCCCCACATTTGAACCCTTTCCCAAAAACTTATAAATATGAAGGCCAATAAGAAGAAGGAAGTTTTTACGGCGGACACCCAATCCACAATTAAAATGGATTTCTGCAACATCAGGGGCCTACACAGTAATCTCGATGCCGTCCACCACCATCTCGAGACGGCTCGGCCTGCCTTGCTCTTCTTAACGGAGACGCAAATATGTGCGCCGGACGATGTTTCGTACTTAAAATACCCGGGCTACGAACTGGAACACACTTTCCTACGTAAAGCCGGAGTGTGCGTATACGTCCGGGGCGATATTTGCTGTCGCCGCCTTCGGGGCCTCGAGCATCGGGATCTGTCGTTACTGTGGCTACGCGTGGACCATGGGGGTCTTACCCGAATCTACGCGTGCCTTTACAGATCCCATGCCAGTGAAATAGGGTCAGTTCAGCTTATTGAGCACGTCCAAGAGGGGATTGACCGAGCCTTGGAGCAGTATCCATCTGCGGAGGTGGTGGTTCTTGGTGACTTTAATGCTCATCATAAAGACTGGTTGAAGTCCAGAACCACTGACCTCCCGGGTAGAACTGTCTTCGACATGGCTTCGGCCTATGGTCTCTCTCAACTGGTTGTACAGCCCACCCGTATTCCAGACATAGAGAGCCATCAAGCTTCCCTGCTGGATCTACTGCTGACTACACGACCTAGCGGATACAAGGTTGTGGTCGAGGCTCCTCTCGGATCATCCGATCACTGCCTTGTTCGTAGCTCCGCCAGACTTGCGCAACCCCATCGCGTATCTACGACTAACAGTCGTACAGTCTGGCGGTATAAGTCAGCAGACTGGGATGGACTCCGGGAATTCTTCGGATCCTATCCCTGGAAGCAGCTTTGCTTTTCATCCGCAGATCCCGACATTTGCGCAGATTGCGTCACGGAGACAGTGTTGATGGGAATGAAAGAATTCATTCCCAGCGCCACTGTTTCTCTTGGGGGCTGCAGTCGTCCCTGGTATAATAATGCCTGCAGGAGGACTGCATACCGCAAGCAATCTGCTTTCAACGCCTGGGACAACGCCAGAAAAAGTCGGGATCCGGACTTGCCGGAGAAAAAGCGAAAGTACAATGCCGCATCCAGATCCAACAGGAAAGCTATTGCTGAAGCCAAGGCGGAACACGTGGCCAGGATTGGCGAGCGGTTAGGAAGCTATCCCAGTGGGAGCCGTGCTTTCTGGTCGCTCGTTAAAGCTGCGCAACAGAACTTCTGCCAGTCCAATCTCCCACCACTGCGAGCAGCCGATAATAGTCTTGCCCACAGCGCAAGAGAGAAAGCCAACCTCTTGGTCGAACTCTTTGCCTCCAACTCGACTATGGACGATGAAGGAGCCACACCACCTACCATCCCTCGATGTGAAAGTTCATTACCGGAAATCCGCATTACACAGCGCGCGGTCAGGCGGGAACTCAAGCTCCTGAACGTACATAAGTCAAGTGGGCCAGATGGCATCCCTGCAGTGGTGCTAAAGACGTGTGCCCCTGAATTGACCCCCGTATTAACGCGACTTTACCGTCTTTCTTATCAGCAGAAAAGGGTTCCATCTTCGTGGAAGATCGCCCACGTCCACCCAATCCCCAAAAAAGGTGACCGATCCGACCCGTCAAATTACAGGCCAATCGCGATAACGTCCTTACTCTCCAAAATTATGGAGAAGGTCATTAACACCTGCCTTCTACGGTACCTAGAAGAGCACCAGCTAATTAGCGACCGGCAATACGGCTTTCGTCACGGGCGCTCGACTGGTGATCTTTTAGTTTACCTAACGCACCATTGGGCAGAAACTTTGGAGGGCAAAGGCGAGGCTCTCGCCGTTGGACTGGATATCGCGAAGGCGTTTGATAGGGTCTGGCATAGAGGTCTTCTGGCGAAGCTACCATCATATGGAATCCCTGAGGGACTCTGCAAATGGATAGCCAGCTTTCTGGATGGAAGGAGCATTGAAGTCGCCGTTGATGGCTGCTGCTCGAAAACCATGCCCATAAACGCTGGCGTTCCACAAGGTTCGGTGCTCTCCCCGACACTGTTCATTCTGCACATCAACGATATGTTGTCCATTGAGAACATACATTGTTATGCAGATGACAGCACGGGTGATGTGCGGTATACCAACCACCAGAACGTCCCTCGGATGTCGCTACATGAAAGACAGTTGCAACTTGTGTCTGAAGTCGAGGACTCTCTAGGGCGAGTCTCGGAATGGGGTGCAATGAACTTAGTCAAGTTCAACCCCACGAAGACACAAGTATGCGCGTTCACTGCGAAGAAAGATCCATTTATCGTAGTGCCTCAGTTTCAGGGAGTCGCTCTTCGTATGTCCGAGTCTATTGAGATTCTACGTGTGGAAATTTCAGCCACAGTGCAGTTGCCAAAATGGCAAGTAAAAAATTGGGTGTTCTCAACAGAGCGAAGCGGTACTTCACGCCCAGTCAGCGTCTGATGCTTTATAAAGCTCAAATACGGCCGCATATGGAGTACTGTTCACACCTCTGGGTTGGAGCCCCCAAATATCAACTCGACCCTTTTGACTCCCTGCAAAGGCGTGCTTTCCGTATCATCGGTGATCCCAATATTACGGCCTCAACAGAGACCTTGGAGCAGCGGAGAGACTTTGGCTCTCTGTGTGTTCTTTATAGGCTCTTTAACGGAGAGTGCTCTGAGGAATTATTGGCAATGGTGCCTTCGTCACCTTTTTACCATCGCACCACCCGCCACCGCAGTAGAGTTCATCCATATCACCTGGAACCGATCTTGTCTAGTACAGTTCGGTTTCAGCGTTCATTCCTTCCGCGTACATGCAAACTCTGGAATGAGCTCCCAGCTGCGATGTTTCCTGAGCGCTACGATATGTCTAACTTCAAACGAGGCTTAAAAAGAGTATTTCTCTCCAGGTAGGCAGCGGCTCAGCTGTGCCCCTGGCACTGCAGATGTCCATGAGCGATGGTTACCACTTATCATCAGGTGGTCCATTTGCTCGTCTGCCACCTTATGGAATAAAAAAAAAAAAAAAAAAGCATTTAATCAAAGTGTGCGTATAGTGTAAAAACTGGGTCTAATCTCCATCTAAACAATCAAAAATGCAGCTAAAAACTATACCCAATTAGATATACAGAAACTAATGTTATTACAGATTAAAACGTTTTTGGACTATTGCATTTTGATTTTCGTTGCAATGAGAAGTGGGCTATGGAAAAGACTCCTGTCACCAGCCTTCTCAAAGCCCCCTTAGTGATTTAAATATGGCTGGTGGTAACTTGCCGGTCACTAAATGGGCCCCCCAATAAAGCAGACCGATATTAGTGCGAAAGGAGCAACATTAGTGTGAATAGCTAAGGGTGTTGAGAAGTGTGTCTGCGGCATCAATCGGGACTCCGTCGGCGTTATGACATTATTACACTTTCACCCTTCGAGCATCTGCTCTTGCAACTCCACTCTGCACGGCTGGATAAGACAAGACAGAGGCGGGTAGCATACACCCCAATAAAGCATATCGGGACCCTCATTGACTCCACTGACCGACAGCTCACCACAAGCTCTCTAAGGGAGAGTGACTGCACTAATTGGGGCATTTATGGTAGTTTTGGGACATAAAACACCCTACACACGGGCAAAGGGGTCGTTACATCCCTACGCACTTATAATTATATATTTGGTATACAATATAATATATCTGAGACAATAAATTTAGTTGAAAGCAAATAGACCAAATAACCCTTTTCTAGTCCTATATTAACCCTAAACATCCGAGGTCGAAAGAGCTCGGCATTATCCCCAATACACCATAAATTTGGTAACATCGCTATCGAAATATCGTATCGATACAAATCCATAGATTTATGGGTTATTTTGACCGCCAATTTTATTGTTTTCAACTACTGTGCTTTCGGATGGTATTTTCAAATGAATCATCATAGTGAGCTGGTGAGCGGTTGGTATTGATTTATTATGCTCTGGCTTGCTTTTCGTTTTGCAGTTTATTGACAAAAAAAAAGGTACTCCTCTCTGCAATAATTAACATGATTTGTTTTTTACGTACGACAAGGAATAGTAATATTTTCATAGTTATATATGTTTATATAATATATATGATGTCCATGTATAAATTGTGTTTTCATAGTTGATTTCTCATAGTTTTGTTAAACAAATACATACTTTGTTTGCGCCATTAAGCATTAGGTTAGTTTTAAATGATGTTAAAGGACTACGCCTTCGGAGAACCCTTGGTCGACCATAGGATTTACCCACTGAGTTCTACTCTTCTCTTCAATATTTTCACGGGCACAATTTAGGGACTCACAATAAATCGGAATAAACATGTAAAGGCGCAGGTCCCGTATAGGTCAATCTGTTGTTGTCGCGTCAGTCCAGCCACCACGTTATAACATACACGACTGTCTACTAGCGAGCGCGTGCGTCCAAGCAACGCCAATTTTTTTTTTGTTTTGGACGGAGCTATTTTGTATCCTCAGATGGCTATGTTCAGCTTTGCAATGAGTGGGTTTGTGGAAGCCAACCAACGATACCAGCGACCGTTCCGGAGTCGTTAGGGTCGAAACAAAGGGTGTCGACGCAACTTGAGATATATATAGATATATGCATGTGTGTGTGTGTGTGTGTGTGTATGCATATGTAGACATTTGTTCTCGTATTTGTATATAATATATTAAGGTGGTTCGTTAATTTGTAAATTATTATTTAAGTTATATTTAATTATTGTTATCAAATAGAAAAAAAATGAATCAGATTCATGCTTTTTTAAGTATTTGAAAATATTAATATTTCTTTCTCCTTCTCTATAAAAATTGTGCTTGTAAATATGTAGATACATACATATCTAGTGTATCCACATCTATTAATTAAGTGTTTGGGGGAATAGACAACGTCGTATTCAATGAGTCAAACTTTTATTTATTATCACCTGCATCTAGGTCGCACTTTACTTCCAATAACTACTACAGAGTTGTTTAGTAACAGTAAATAATTAAAAAAAATCCAGTAGAACTCTCGCTTAAATGTGTCTGGAGAATGCAGACAATATGAAGCAACAAACACTTCCTTGTTCTCCAATGTAAATAGCGAAAAACTGCAAAATATGTAAATAATACAAAAATTGCCAACCCAAAGACAATCCGCCGTTTAGTTTGATCAGAAATACAAAACTGGAACTCTATTCCGATTTGCAAGTTAACCGTCGGCTGCGGTGCAATATCCGGCGATTCCGGGAAACCGGCACTTACCGGGTTCCGGGAAACGGAAGGTGGGATTTTATATATTGCTCTTACGTATCGTGTATTAGTCTAAATAATAGAACATGTTTCGCTCCATCACCTATCAGATAATAATCAATCACCTTTAAAGGGAAAAAATACGTGACAAACATTTTTAAGCAAGAATTATTAAAAGGTAAGGAAGTGCAACGGCAATGATGGGTGATCAAAATAACAAATAAATAACGAAATACTAATCTTGCGCAGGCGAAGTAGCGGGCACCAGCAAGTATTAAATACATCTCAAAGATTTAAAGTTCTATTATAAACGAATATGTTAATATACTCCCCAAGCAGGCTCGGCCTTAAATATAAATTGCGCAAACTTTTCTTTAAGGGAAGTCTTAGATTATAAAATGTGATGATAGGCTTTTATGAAATAGTGTTTTATATAAGTTTTAATTATATATTAAGACTTATTATAAATTTTATATATAAGTATCCTCTATGTATGTTTTGACAGATGTTAAAACATACAGCGCACGCATCTTGATATTGCTTTTTTATGCTTATTTATTCCAACGCCTACTCAGTAATAATTATAAATACGCTTGGCATTTGCACAAGTACTTATCATGCTTATTTCCAGTGTGCTGTGTAGTGGTAGTAAATATTGTGCATCCACTTCTATTGTGTTGTCATTGTCATTATATAACATTATATTGTTAGATAATTAGGACTGGTTCGAGGAAATCATTAAAACGTAAGACTAACTTTATTAATTACTACACTTACAACCGAACCTCCAAAAAAGTGTGCTAGGGGATGTATTCTACCAAATTTTTGAACAAGCTCTCAGCTGCCAATTACCAATTGTAACAACACTGATCAAACAAATCTGCATATTATACTCATTTAGCAAAACCATTTTTTTACGAGGTAGAATGCAGTTATGCACCTTACCTGTTGATGTAGCTAATCAACAGGCGTGTGTGGAACTCTCCCGGCGGATAGTCGGGCACACCCACTAAGCCACCTCGATGTCCTGTTGGTCCATAGTTGGGGTCATCCAGGTACTGGCAAACCCAATTTCTCCAGACCACCCCAGAACTACCCGACCAGCTTTTGGGTCGAATATTAGCGCCTTTGAAAGATTACCTTGGACATAAGGGTAACCCTCGGATGGAGGGGCCTCTAACAACTTGCATCAGGTGGTAAGGTGGCTTACCACGCAGGCCTCACCTCGGTCAGTCATGGAAGACGGGTGTCATAGACCCGCCTTCTACCGCCCAAATATTTGGCAAAGATTATCTTAATTAGTATTTAAATTATTATTTAAAAATAATGCTCATTCTTACTTACCTTAATAAAATTTAATTGTAATCAATTAAAATTGCTCAACAGTGACAAATAATCCTAATTATTAATAATATTTAGGCCAGAAAGCTCAAGCGCGGTGTCATGGTGCATAAAGTCGCATTCCCCCCTCAAATTAAAAAAAAATGAAAACTCAAGACACATACCAAATATGTAAATAACACACTCATAGCTTTATTCTTGTACTATAAGTTCAAAGTAAAAAATTATCTGTATAGTAAGCAGTATGCTTCCAAAATTAATAGATTCACAAATAAAACAACCCGGAAGCAGACGAAGGGATCCGGTGAAAAATTGCGCGCTGACTTATATTTTTTCGCCCGGAAGTGTGGAGATTTCGGAAGAGAAATGACTTGGGCTCAAAGGAGATATTCTGATTCGTAATATGTTGGTTATTACAAATAAGATTGATTTAAGGTTTAGCTGATAAATTTTAACTTAGTAACGTTTCAAAATGGGAAACATTAAATACTATATTTCATCGGTATTTTCTTTGTAGAGCTGTGATAGCTTGTATTATAATACCCTTCCTTTTCGTAGAGATTGTGAAAGTCGACTATGAGAGTTTTAGAATCACTTTCACACAAATAGATAAAAGATAAGCTCTAGGTATCCTTATCAACAAACACCTTGACCCACGTTTCGAAATACGCTAAGGTTATCATGACTAGGGTTACTATATAAAAAAATAATAAAAGCCGGTCTTTGTGGATAATAAAATAATAAAACAAACCAGACAATTGACAAGGCCAAACTTATCATAAAAATTCATGTAAGTTAAAGGCGAGTGATGAACTACGACGTAGTGGGTCGCAGGCTCGATTTCTGCACAAGAGAAATATTTTTTATGACCTACAGAAATTTGTTCCGGGCATGTTTGAATGTGAGATTTTATGTTTTTAACTGCATCTATAACACAGACAAAAAAATACGAGTATTAAATAATGTATCTAGACTGCTAGAATGAAGACTGAAAGGTTAAAAATCAATTAATCAAAATGACATATCAAAGTCAATGCGATTTTCGATTTAGTTACAAAATAATTCCTCTAATTGGATAAATATAAAGATCAGGCATAGTTAAAAATCTAGTTCAACGAAATGTGTTTTTTATAAAAAAAAATGTTTGTTGATAATGTATTTAGAATGCTATGTAATAAAGTTACAATTTAATCTACTAAAATTACATATAATCACAATTGCGATTGCTGAATTAGTTGCAAAATAATCCCTCGAATTGGATAAATGCAAAGTCCCAATTCCAATACGACTGTAATGTAATAATGGAATTAACCCTCAATGCTAAAATTTAAACGTCATAAATAATGAAATGTGCGGCAAAAGTGTTTACACACAAAATGACCCGAAGTCCAATTATACGGCGACACATTGTCGATCAGTCGTGGCCATGTTGTCAGTTTTAAAACGCGTCTCCCGCGACCTCTGCCGCATGGTACATCAATATTTCATAATGTGTTCATGTCCAAAGCATAAGAGATAGCGATATCATATCATGTATGTAAATAAAAACAAAAAAATGTATCTCTGATATTTAAAAGCAATCTAAAAATATAATCTACCCTACTAAGAGCAAATTGCGTTTACATTTGTTTGTCCGAAAACCTGAATCAGTATGAGTCATCATCTCTTACTAAATAGCATTAATTTTAATATTTTTAAGAAATATTGTCGAACCAATTTTTAATAACTTAATTATGTGTCACTAAATTTAAATAAACGTATTTCAAAATTTGAAAACTGTTGCAATATATTAATAATAAAATTACTTACTCACTATTCTTTTTCCTATGGAGAGGAGGGGCTTAGAATCTTCGTGGTTTCCACCGCGATCACGGTTTTTATGCCAGACTCCAAACATATCGAGGTGACTCGACCGGAATGTCCCACCGTCTTGCTGTACCTATATTTATTTTCACATAGGAAAAGATACATTTTAACATGGAAAGTGAAAACAAAAACTACACTAAAATGTCTGGACAGTGCAGTGCCACAGGCTAATTGGTAAATTTTTACAATACAATTTTATTATCATTCTAACCCGATTCAGCATATTGGTTCAAATCTCGAATTACAAATTTTCTAGAATAGATTTTTATATTTAAAGCTACAATTAATTAATGTATTCTTTTCAAACCGCTCGCTCCTATAATTTGTGACAAACTGTAACACAAAACCTTGGCCATTAATTAATATTCATTGGGCGATTAATTTGTAGCTTCACAGAGTGCGGCTTCACAGAGGACGGCTATTTGTTCCCACTTGTTCACGCGATCATCTCAGTTATGCTTTATAATCGTCCATTGGTCATTCCAGCCGGATTAACATCGCTACTAATATTATGCACGCGAAAGTTTTATGAATGTATGTTTGTTACACTTTCACGTAAAAACTACTAGGTAAATGGATTTCAAAGAAACTGCAATAATATGTATTGTAATAGGTGGTGCCCGCGACTTCGTCTGAACAGATGGTATATTTTATCGTACTTGACATATTTTGGACAATTTACACAATATCTTTATAAATGGTTGCCTATATGTTATACTGATATATAAGCTATAATATTGTAAAGTTGCATTAAAATACAATTAGAAGTTTTTTACGTGAATTAGTAACACACATCCAAAACATACACTTACAAACTTCGCGTTTTTATATTAGTGGGGATTGTGTGAACTATCCAAAATATTATGATAAGTGTCAAGTTAGTAGGAAAAAATCTAGCATCTGTACAGACAAAATCGTAGGCACCAGCTAGTTGATTCTATATAATAATCTTAGGTTGTTCTTTTGTCTAATATGATACCAGACTGGTAATATTGGAAGTTTCCTATTTAATACTGTAATTCTATTTCTAATTTATTACATTTCCCAAGTAAAATCCAACATCAAAGAATCAAGGAAAACTTGCCAAGCTGTTTTACTTAAAAATGCTTACGGCTTTATTACATACGAAAAAAATATTCTTTTTAAATATATATTTTTTCGTAAATTGTTTTACGGAATGTTGTGACTGCATACACGTAGAAATAAGAATAATCTCAATAGCAATAATGGTTTACTAGAAATTAGTCCTAGGTTAATAAATGTAACTATTTGTAACTTTGTGGTATTTTGTTTTAACTGTATGACAAATTTGTAATATTTGACTGTAACTAGATAACTTATTCAAATGTTGGAAACTTTTGTTTAATATGTAGCTGGAAGCAAATACATAGCATGCAAGCAGGCAATGATCGCGTAGATTGGGCTACGGTTGCTACATTGTTTCGAATGTAACGAATGCTATCAGTGCTACGGATGCTACGGCGGTGGAGCTCAATATTTAACTCCAAAATGCCTAATATAATATATTTGACGCTAACTGGTCCTATTTTATGTAATTACGGTCCACAGATTATGTAGTTACACCTACACCTACCTATATATCGAAAAAATATACAAAACATAAGTAATATATTGCAATATGGTAACATGGTAAAAATTACAAGACATTATATTAATATTACGATGTCTTACCTAAAATACAAACAATGAACATAGCAGACGACAGAAGATTTATTAAACATTATATATATATATATATGTGTGTGTGTGTGTGTGTGTGTTACAACGTGGTGGTTAGACTGACAACAATAGACCGACCTATACGCGACACGCGCCTTTACACACACAGTACACTCATAATAAATAGGAATACCAAATTCCTATTTATTGTGAGTGTACTTAAACTGTGCCAGTGAGAATATTGAAGGGATGAGAAGAACTGATTGAATAATCCGTATGATCGGCCTAGGGCTCTCTGAAGATGTAGTGAAATCGCGGTAATAATTTGATTGACATTTAATAGACAGGGCCCAGCACGTTGTGTATATATACAATTTTTCCCAAACATATATATGGGTATATATATATGTATATATAAACCATGCAAACTGCACAACTACAACAAATACTGCACTGCATCTCTTATCTTTTACACCGAAATACAATAAACAGACAAGAACATAAATTAGTATTATCCAAATCCTTGCAACTGCAACTGAAATAAACACTACACTATACTTGCCTTTCACACTGAAACACATTAAAGAAGACACTGTTGTTTTACATCACAAATAAGTAAGATGGAGGTACCCAAGCAGACGACCCTGGTAGTCTCCGTCCGTTATAAATATTCTTCTTTTTTTCTTCCTTTTTTTTCCATTAACCTCGTATACGAGTATTTTCAATAAGACCTGCGAGACACGGCATGCCAATTTGCCGATTGGAATTTTAATTGGTTGTTTTGTTTATTCGTTAGTAGGTCAGTTGAGTTTATGATTGCGGAGGGGCGTTCGCATTGCTTTGCTTTGGGTCCGTTCTACAAATAATGAAACTGACCTAAAATCTCTTACGTACTGTAACATACACATACATTATATGAACATTGATGAATTATAGATCAAGCGTTCCCGAATTACATATTTGCAATTTTTCTGTTTAGAAATATATGGTGTGTGAAAGAAGATATAGTGAGAAAAATCATAGGCCAGTTAGCAGAGGACTATTAATAGAAGAGAATAGAATAGAAGGCTAAGTCAAGATTACCCGCAATCGACGAGCATCCATTGAAGTATTAATGAAAATCGAGGATGCTAGAGAATATGTTTGGATTGTGGAATAGTTTTCCAAGTGGAAAATTATGATCTCTGCCTACCCACATGGGATAGAGATATAAGTATGTATATATGTAAACCTAAAATATACATATAAATTAATTTTCGAACATGACTATCTACACCTCACTATTGCTTTAGAGATCTAAAAATAAATTAATAGATGAACGAATGTTTTAAGCGTCAGTAAATTCAGACAAGTCCAAATCCACTCTAAAACATTAGACATTGGGTCGTTATTCATTCATTTACTTCAAACTTGGCCATCTCTACACAAAGTCGTAAAACCTAACGCGACATATCCATTAGAATTAATCACAATGCAGTATTGAAGTTTTTGCCGCAATTCTTAGTGCTATTGAATCTGGAAGTGCTTCGGCGAGTTATTTATAATTTAAATTAGAATTTATTAAATGCATTAAATTTAAATAAGCCAGAAGAAAAAAGAAGAAAGGAAACGGTTTCAGAGAAATCTCATGAATGCAATGAAATGAAAAATAAGGTGGATGTATTGCATAAAAAATTTCGTTTTATAGCGTCACTTGCTATTTTACGTTAATAACCAATCAGAGTTGTCAAGTATTATATACTAGCTGGTGACCGTGTCTTCGTCTGCACAGGAATAGTATTTCGGGTAACTGTATTAGCGTGTTTTTTTTTTGTAGTCTATGTGTTATTCGTATGTAGAATCTATGTTATTGTAGTTTAATTTAAATCCGTTTTGTAGTTTTTACGTGAAAGAGTAACACACATGCATATTATACAAACTTTCTCATTTATAATATTAACAGGATTTTTTATTATTTACCAACAATTTTTTGCTCAGCGTTTATAAGCTTAATTAAAACCACTTCCTTAGACGGAACTGAAATTTCGCATGCACATTGTTGCGCTAGCTGGGGGCAGAGGGCGTCCACAGTGAGTCTCCATACCACATGATCTTGAGCTTCGCATTTGATTTCGCTCCAGGTTTTTGAAATGGCTTTCGACTCGTCAATGACAGTCTGCAGCCGGGTCTATTTTGGACGACCACGTTTGCGCTTTTCTTATTAGGGCTTGCCTCGGTATGTAGTTTGGATCCCTTCGGCGAGTGTGGCCTATCCAACTCCATTTACGACGTTTGATGATCGGCGTTTGGCGTTACGGCTGACCGATGCGGACTTCATCACAACGTTCCCGAAGCTGCTCGTTGGGATTTTTTTCTAGCCAGTAAATACCCAGATTGCTGCGAAGACATCGGTTGACGAAAACCTGTGATCTTCCACGTTTCACACCCGTACAGTAACACGAATTTCACGTATGACCGGAATATCTTGAGTTTAACTCTCCGAGTCAATTTCCGTGATTTCCATAAGGTCATGCAAAAGTTGCTCGCGCCTTGGCTATCCGCGAAGTGATGTCCTCAATGTTCCTTGGGTCTTGGCTTCTATTGGTTTTCCATACTAGTCATTTTTGTAAAGGCCATATTTGGCTTGGAGAATTATTGTATCTACTAGCTAGCAAACTGTCTTGTTAAAAAAATATGTATTTCCCCAGCTAGCTTATTAAAACAATGTAAGCCGATGCCAATTAATTAAAAGGGGAATTTTCAATGAATTTGTGAGAAGCCAAACTCTGTATTGTCGGTGGCCTAAGAATATTATATTTGCAGCTTAAAAGAGTGGATCTCATTTACAAAATAACCGACCTTTTTCGTGCGATTTTAATTAAAACGAGCTCTCATTACATTACCTCAACGGTTTAAAGGGCTCGTACATAGTATAAATAATACATAGTATACGGACTTACACATTGCGTCGAGTGCGGTTAGTGCGTGCGTGCCAGTGGCTCTGCGTGGCCGCACATATTAAAGAACCATGACTAAGTTATCATACGTATATTCTATCTTTTATACGAAGGCCACGTTCTCATATTACCTACTAGCAGACCGCTCCGGCTTCACACGGGCATTAAACAAACTTATCAAAAGTTATATATTTTCACACACCCATACACACACTTCACACACACTTCACAGACACTACTTTATCGTTTTTGTTTGGGGTCATTAAAAACAGTATAATGATAAACGCCTACATTGCTTATTATTATTATGCCTAACTGAACGGCGTGAGCAGCGACTATGCGACATTTTTTATTTAACTTATATTTTTAATCTTGTGCTATCTTTCGAATGGAATTTACAAATTATATAATTCCAAATGTTTATAATAGTATTGAAGCAGACGTAAATATGAAGTCATTTATTTTGATAAGTTTGATCAATTCCTAAGTATAAATAACAGAACTTTTATAGGGGTGCTATTTATAGTACATATATATATATATATATATATATATATATTTATATTTAATGAATTAACACTTATTGTGACATTACTACTTATATGATCGAGTGTATTATTGAGACTTAGTATATTATTTTGTTCTATAAGTAATCAATAGTTTTCGCAACGCGGGCGATGATAGAAAGTTTTTTGGTATTTTTTTCACTCCTTGGGTTACATAATTAGAGCTGTAGTATGAATTCCCAAATTTAAAAAAAAATGAATATAACCTATATTTATTGGAGATTGTATAGCTTCCTAACAGTGAAATAATTTTTTTATCGGTCATACAGTTTTGAAGCTTATTCAATGCAAACAAACAATCAAAAAAGGAATCTCATCTTTTCTCTTTATAATATTAGTTTAGAAAACAAATCAAATTTTTTTGCATGAAACATGGCTTGACAAGATGATAAGACACTTCGCTGTTTTATACAACATGTTAATATTATAGATTAGTTAATTTAAAATTTGAAAAAATTACAATAATTCACTTGTTAATTATAAAAACGAAACGTTATATGTATCTAACGAATACGAGTACACTAAAAACTACTTATTCATTTTTTTTACTATTACAATGCTAGATTATTATTGATGGTTATAGGCTATTTTATAATTTTTCCGATATCCAATAACTACTGGACTTATATCAAAAATATCCATTGGAAGTCTTCATTATTCCTAATTAACATACGCTACCAGACGGGTCGCTTTGTCACATAAAATTATTAAAAGATCGTAAATTATTTAATTTTACTGTAATTAACTAAATAATGTCCTTTTATATCATATTAAATCAATTTATAATAAGCTACCACCAGGTAGGTAGTCGCGGGCACCAGCCCGCGACTTCGTCCACACAGGATTAGTACTTCTTTGTATGATTGTATTAAAATTTGTTATCAACGTCCCGAACACGATTTATACAAACTATATGATATCGCACCAAAAATTGGTTTACCAATTATTTTAAATAGGAACTTTGCTTGTGACACAGATAGCTATATTCAGTTCTACCTTGGAGTATGTTTGAGCATTAGAAATGAGGGTTCTGTGCCTTGTCTGTTAACAGAACAGGTGCGGTTCCTGGCCGTTATGGTCTAACGAAAGGAGCCGACGCATATTAGGCGCGCGTCGACTGGCGCGGATGCTCAAGATCACCGTGTCGTGGAGGATCGAATGCAAGCAATTTTTATATATTCATACAACAATATAGCAATAACATGAAAGTGAAGATGTCATCTATCCGATACTATGTCAAGCTAGCGCAACACTATCTCTATCCGTCCCGTACTTTCTGATGCCCAGTTTCATTCACTAATAACCTCTGAAACGTTAAAAGGTAATTATGTACAAAATCAAAAAATTATTCTTCAAATATTATTTTCACAACCACATTTGCTCATCAAAGATGCTACGCCATTGCTTCACACATACGGCGGGAAACCTTGTATTAGAAAGTACCTGTTTTTTTCCTGCCTGTATTTTTAAAGAGTTGTCAATTAGAAGCTGGCTTCAGATAAATAGTCTGAAAAAAGTTCACATACATACAAAGCAGATCACGCTATGAATTTACATCACCTATAGCAAAATATGTTGCCGAACAACACCAATTTAACGATAAAAAACGATCGATACCATTATGTAAACACTTTTCCGTTAATAAAACATCCAATAACATGATCTGATGTTTGCCACGGCTCAATATCAACGCTTGAAGCACAAAAGCAGCACTTACACGTTATTAAATATCCATCACAATCCGCCATAAAGGCATGGAATCACTCAAATATATTGCGATACTTCTGTGTGGGGATACGTGTGAGGCACTTTGTGTAATTTCGAGGCTTTTTTTTTGGGATTATTCAATATTATAAATTACTATAAAATTATATCTCTCGACGCATTGATACGCTCTTCACTCTCCACCTCGTGTTTTAGGAATTTCAAGAGATCCGACAATAAATCCTCACCTACAGTTTTTCCCACGCTTTTAACACATCTCTTGGTATGGCTGACTCTACCATAGGGAGTAACATTGCGGCATAGTTATTCTTAGCTACATTCATTGATTCCAAAGCCTGTAGTTGCGTAGAGAGCTTGTCATAGAGTTCTTGTAACGGCATATAATTGCTTTTGTTAGAATCGACCAACTGGAGAAGACTTCTTATATAGTACTAATCAACAAGTCATCCCGTGCGAATCGTTCCTTCATTTCAGCTATAGCCTTCATATAGTTTTCGGAGGAAGGCGGATAGCTATCGACCAGCGCCCTGGCTTTAGAGCCCTCTACGGTAGCCTGCATCAAATATTGAAATTTATCTACCGTGTCAATACTAGTGTCTACTAGGTAATTGAAATCAGCGCTGCTGGTCTACACTATATAAGCACACAGTTTCACCGCATACCGATGCAGGTGCTAGTTTATTTAGTGTTTTTTCGAACTCTGAAGAAATTTCTAACCACGAGAGCTTATATATATCCTTATATATTTCATTCGACTGGAGGTCTGCATAAATATCGTTTTCACTAGCAGAACTCCTCCAAAACCATTCATCTTTAATTTTATCGTCAATTGTACTGAAATTTTCAGCATTTTCTTTACATAATAAGTATAACTGACTTAAATTTGGACTTACTTCATCAATGGCCCGACATAATTTTTTTTCGCTCTCAGTGTACATACGGCGTAGAATCGTACGCTGTTTCTTCCACGTCTCCATTATTTATACAAAATAAATATAAAATCACGGTCGCCAGATATAAAATACTATAAAATTATGTAAAATAAAACGGTTTAAAAATGAAACATTCGCACAATATACGGATGAGCGTTACGAATGTTTCATTTTTAAACCGTTTTATTTTACATAATTTTATAGTATTTTATAAATATCTTACACCCATATAACAGTAGAGTTAGACCTAAATAGATAATATATATAGATTGTGTATATAATTATTATGTGGAACGAAATATATTCCTTTAAGTGATAGTGTCAAGGATTGTATATTGATTCAGTTCTCAACTCGCAGCCTCAGATCACCAGCATTTGCCTAGGGGTATTTGGCAGTTATAAGGAATCTTTACCATTGGAGGGATTTCCTACCGATAGACATTAAAAAAATGCTTGTACAGACTCTGATCTTACCAATCATCGATTATGGTGACGTGTGCTACTTAGACCTCAATGAAGATCTTCTTAACAAACTTGAAAGACTGCACAACAACTCTATCCGATTAATTTTTAATTTAAGTAAATTCGATCATGTGTCCAAATACCGTCAGCTCTTAAAGTGGTTAACTATACGACAGCGCAGATACACAAGAGTTTATTGACTCTGTACTCTCTTCTTAATAACCCTAACAATCCTAATTACCTTAATTCCCATTTTCAATTTCTATGTGCATCCCAAAATAAGACCCTTCGATCTGCCTCTAATGCTCTTCTCCCCCATTCCACTCCACCATTCTTATACGCTGCACTCTTCATTTTTTATGCGGTCCATTCTATTATAGAATGCACTCCCTAAAGAAGTGAGAAACTCCCCAAGTAGGCTTAGCCTTAAAAAACATTGCGTAGACTTTTCTTTCAGGGAAGAAGAAGTCTTAAGTTATAAAATGTGATTTTAAGCTATTATATAGGTGTGTATTATATTTGTTTTATTTATGTATCAGATTTTTTATAAATTTTATATATAAGTATCTTCTGTGTATGTATTAACATCTGTTTTTAATATCTTTTATAAATCTACCTCTTCATATATTTGTATCACTTGAAGGTTGACTGGTACTATGGCATCGTAGACTGCTTATGGCATCAAATACGCTATTGTACATAAAATTTAAATAAATTAATTAACATCGAAGTAATTGTATTATTAATAAAATTAGAACTCAGAAATGCGTGTGTACAATAATATAAATAATTATTAATGAACAAATTTCAAAAGTTTAATTATTTTAAATTTGGAACGCATTTGTTATATTTAAAACTTCTTTCGTTTTCCGATATTGCACACGTTTATAATCTTGTTACGGCCGAATGGTCAACAGTCCTCATAACATAAGGATGACTCTAACACCAGTGTTATCACGAACATGTTGGCCATTCTATAAAATCGTATTTACTTTTTAAAGAATCCCATACTGTATTCCACAATCGGAGCATAGAACCCTACTGCGTGATCACTCTAACCAAACCCTAGTGTTTGATGATGAACAATGCGAGCAGTGCAATAATAAAATGTGGCTCTTACCCTCAAACATAAAAAGGTAAAGCCTATCCTTAGAATTAATGATTCAATATCTGAAGAGTCCTAGCTAATATCGAGGTGCTTTCCAATATAGATGACAGATGTGCCTTGTAATGGGTCTGGCTAGTCATAAGTAGCCTTTGCCTCGGAGACAGTACAAGGTCTCAGGATCTTTGACGTGCGAAAGTGATTGTAAAAATTCCGTTTGAAGAATAAATTTTTAATTTGATTTGATTTGATTGAATTTATTATAAATACGAAAAGACCTCTATCTGTCTGTCTGTCATACTTACAGGCCAAAACTACGTAACCAATTTTAATGAAATTTGGTACGCGGGTAGCCCAGAGACTGAAAAAGAATAATAAGGATAATTTTAATTCTAAAAAGAGGTGTGAGGTTGATAAACATTTTGAACGATTCACAAATTAACTTTATAAATTGTACAGTGTATGTTATTTTAACGTATAAGCTATATTATTCAAATTCATTTAGTAGTTTTGACGTGAAAAAGTAACAAACATCCATTCATACATACAAACTTTAGCAAAAACTTTGTCCGTACGTACGAACAAGGAAAAAAAAAATATTGACTCTACCCTAGCCTTTAAGTATAATATTAATAGAGATTTGCTGAAATGGATAGATTTTTAGCAATAACAAGCACGTAATCTAAACTATAACTTTATACTCATTTCATTAAAAAATAAATAAAAAGGAATTATTTAACCAAATCTCAAACTTTTGGGAGTTCCAATATTTATTAGGCAAATATACGTACTTCCCATCGAAGCAAACTCATTAAATAAGTCAGTAACAAAATTTTCATTGCTTCCTCAAATTAATTTCATATATTAATCACACATCCGTGAATGTGGTCGCTTCGGGACCGGGAATTAAAGCTTTCTACTATTCAATATAAATGCAGCTGGTATAGGATGTGGCATGTTCCCGTTTTGCAGTAGCTTTTCTTAATAATATGGTGCAGTTTTGGCAAATAGATATGTTTTTTAAATAATAGAAATTAATAAAATGTAATGTGCAAAACTGCATTGTTATTGCAAGCAAGTTTGTTGGATTCGAGCTTATTGATGTCAATACGTGTCTGTAAATGCTTATCGCTATTTACATTATAAACGAGAACGTTTGTAAGGATGAACGTTTGTTGCTCTCACGTAAAACTATTAAGTGGATTTTAATGAAACTTTATAATAAAGCTTATATATCAGAATAACACATTGGCTATAATTTATAAAGATATACGCCATAAAATACTTTTTTATTCGGCACAGACATAATGTACACAATTAATATAAGGCTACATGTTAATATAAAATAATTGTTACGCATGCCCAAGCCGAAAGGGTCGCCATCTCTGCATGTGCAGGATGCCAGATATGACACCCTGCACATGCATGCCCTATGCCCTACGTTGGTTTTCAGGTGGCACCCATAGTGGCTCACGGACGTGGGTAAGGAATAAAATATAATACACATACACCCACACATGGCGCACAATGACCCCATCGTGAGGCTAAGTGCGGTGGAGCCGAGCTAAACTACTAACTACACCCACACACACACACACATATATATATATATATATATATATATATATATATATATATATACACACAATATAAGCTACTTGAAATACTAATCCTGCGCAAACCACACCAACACCTGACTAGAAGATTATTAAATTTTCACATATAAATACTTTTAAGCTTATATGTAATATTATCCCCAAATAAATGTCTTTATAAGGCATCGAATATACTAATGGATCTTTGAGTTGACTTAATTAGCTGGCATTCATTCGCAGAGCATTCGTCATCGTGAATTTTCTTTGAGCTGTGAATCAAATTCTTTGATATCTAATCTTTTAGAGCTTCATAAATCTTTACGTGTCGAAAATATAAAATAAAAATGTATGAATTAAAATGTTTCCTTTGATTTTACAGTCAAATCGTATACCTTGCTTCAAATAATTATTAATACGAGAACAAAATTCTTATGGAGCAGGATTTAAAAGCGAATCCATTCGTTTTTTTTTTTGTTTTGTTATGCTTTTATGTTTTAATAATACTAATTATACGCCGAGTCTTTGAAATAGAACCTTTAAAATTCGCCCAATTGGTGTAATTTTATTTTGTCGGATAACAGTAGCGAGAGAGTGAAGACGTTTCTTGCTCTGATGCTAGGCTTGGCTTGCGTAACTCTTTCTTATTTCATCGTATACTTTTTGTATGATGTGTTTCATTTACCAAAGATACGTATGTACATACATACAAAGCAAGGTCAATTTTCAATGAATAAATAGAAAATATCGCGTAGTATAGAGATGCATCATCGATAGTAGGGTAAGCTGGCGCCCTTCGGAGGGCACATTTAAGAGCTGTTATAATGATGATGAATTAAGAGCTTACCCAGTTTAAAAAGAGAATAATTTATTTGGCATTGGATCGGCTAACGGTAATAGCCCGGCTGTCTCAAAAACAAACAAAGCAGACAGCAGGGATGCGGGCGCGATGAAAACACTGAAATTCATTTCGTCCTGTGCATAAAATATACCATTTAATTCTTCGCTCTTTGTACAATTTGAAAACAATTTGGATGCGGCGTGCTTCGAATTCGTAATTAGCATAAAATGTTAGCACAACATTTTAACACTTTAATGAGGGATCTGGAGCAGTACTTCCACATAGGATGCAGCTATATGTAATTTTGGGGTATTGACAGGTGAATAATTTACTCAATACTTTATTGTTTCCAAAATTTTAAAAGATGGTCAGACAATTTTGGACCCTGTTGGGCGCAACAATATGGTAGGTATGTTGCTACACAAATAACTAAAATAATTACAAAATAACACACACACACACACACACACACATATATATATATATATATATACACCCACACATATATTTATTTTTCATTTCATATAAATTAGGTATATAATACAAAAATAATAATAAGTGATACAGATTAAATAAAATTAATTTCATTAAATAGATTTCGATAAATAGATTTTATGTCATGGAGACGGAAGGGAGACCCATATTAAAATTTATTATCAAAAATACGCGTTTAAATTATAGTACGCCTTAGCTAATAGCATGCATTTTAATAATGCAATGAATTTCTTATCACTTGTCTCGTTTATCAGATTGTTTGGCAATTTGTTGAATATTTTTATGGCCATCACTTACGGGCTAGTGCTATGTAATAATACTAGGTTAGGCTGTGGTAACATTATTTTGTTTGCATGTCTTGAGGGATAGCGGCCTATATCACATTTTTTTTTTAATAATTGGGATATCTTTTTACACATTTTGAAAGTTTGAGAATATATAAGGAAATTATAGTTTGGATTTTATATTTTATGAAAAATGGTTTACAGCTAACTTGATAGTCTATGTTTGCAAGGATTCGTATACATTTTTTTTGTTGTAGAAAAATATATATAGAATCTGTACTGTGACCCCAGAGAATTATACCGTAAGCTAGCCACGCATGCGCATAAGCATAATAAGCTGACAGAACTGAATTCAAGTCAGTACCTTTTTTAAGTTCTCTTATTAGAGCATATAAATGCCGATAATTTAAACTTTATTTTTTCAATGTGATTTTTCCAATTTAAATTGTTATCTATGTTCAAACGGAGAAGCGTAAAGGTATCATCTACACATTCTATAGGGATGTTGTTATATTTAAAATTTATGTCAATGGGTAACTTTTGGTATGGTCTGAATCGCATTAACTTTGTCTTTTGAAAATTAATTTCCAAATTGTGATCATCCACCTTCCACTTCCAAAATGTGGGACACCTTGTCAAAGATTGCTGTAAGATTTTCATTGAGATTGGTGTTATTAGTACATGAAGTCAATATAGAAAAGTCATCGGCATATAAAACTCACGATTCCATTCTAAACAGTTTTGGAAGATCGTTAATATAAATCAAAAACAAAACACATCCAAGGACAGTGAGTTACATCCTGTACTTTTGATCTAATAGTACTAATTTGGCAGGTATTTCTATCGAAGTGCTCAATCTCAACGTACTGTTTAATCACAAGTACAATTTAATCACAGGCGTGCCAAAGGGGGAGGTTTTTAATCTACTTAAATTTTATAGCAACACATGGCATAATCATTATATATGTCGCTTAGTTAAAGACGCATCCAACTGTAGGAGATTTTTTTATTTAAATGGTGGATAATGGCGGAATTTTGAAACTAACAATTAAATAACTAGTTTTCTACACAATATCTTTTTCGCCGTCTTATACTCGTAATATATGAATAGTACACACTTATATCCAATAATTCGAAAATATTAATGCAGTTAAATAAATATAAATAGACTCATGCGTAGTCGAATTACATGTAGTATATTAGGGTTACCATCATTTAAAGTTATTAATACTGGATTGAACAGTGTAAAAAGTTAGATGTTCAGGTAGATTTTTTATTTTATAGCCAATATACGCAAAATAGAGGCGCTGTATTTTTTTCCAACACTTTTTCGCAGCTGTTTCCTACTTTACTTAGCAGACTCTGCATTATAGTCAAACGCCTTTAGTAATGGACTGCAAAACCTATTTAAAGAGGGAATTCAAAGACGTGAAAACTATTCTACATACGACTGAAAAAACCCGGACATGTCAGGCTAAGTATAGCAGGCTAGTATATATACAGGCTTTGTTTTATTTATATAAATTATACACAAGCAGAATTAATATTTTACTGTACATGTCAAGCTTGATTGATATATTGTTATGTATACAATATATAAAGCAATATCTGTATTAAACAGAAATGGTCTTGACTTAACTGTATCCATATTGTAGAGGATTCCCCGTAGGAAATATAGCTGAACAGTATATCTGCAATCTGAGGAACGATTTCAATAAAAACCACAGGCGAAACAAATCCTATCCATTGTTTCGACCAATCACAGCGCAGGGACTCCCATTCTAAAGTTGGACGACGCGACAACGTAGCGTTGTGGTTGGACGAATGTGGTCATATAGTTTCAAACGCTGTTACTTATTAGTGGAAATGCACCTCTGTGTGACGTCATCTGTCTCAATCTTAGCGCTACTGGGAATAATCAGGTGAAATGCGAACACAGATTACAGTGAAGATTAGCTCTGATCCGGGAAGATAACGGCATAGGGAGTTACAAACAAACATATACAGTCTGTTTCAGATTTGCCAAAATAACAATGAAGTGGTATTTTTTATTAGCTTGCCTAAGACTTGAAAATTTATACTTTACAGGTTATCTAACTTGTAACTGACACCTCTAGTCAGCTGTTAATACTACGTTAATACTACGTTAATAAAAGAAATGCTAGCTTACTGTAGATACAATGGCGTTCTATCGATTGCTACGTAGTATTTCTCGTACGCTGATATAGGGGTGTCAACACTTAGAATTGAAACGTAGATAAGCACCAATATTTTTCTTACTTCTGATGAAGTGTATCCAATACTTTACTAAATATTGTTTCTCCACCCTAAGCCACCTGGTATGTACCAATATTGTCTTGTAATAATTAAATCATTAATTGTATAGGGTCTGGGTAGTTTGCTGAGGATTGTAATATTAGGTTAAAGGTAATTTCTAAAACATATTTTAATCTTACAACATTATTTAGTGTTCTTATTCTAGCAATAAGGATAGTAGGTTCTACCAATATCATTAAAAGGGGGAGGGGGGCTACGGAATCAAACAGAAACGTTTAATGGTAAAACGGCGCGGGCTCACAAGCTGCAGCTCGCCCACTCGAAAGATGGAAGCGGTAATTGTAGCACCAGCCTCGACAGCAAAGAGAATACAATGTGCTGGGCACGTAAATGTTCACAACTTGTACGACACGGTTATAGGCGAATGCGGGAGAATCCGGGATTCAGTGCAGCAAAGCGGGTTTTATCATTCCAAAACTGTCAAACAGAAGAAAACAAATAATTACTTCTCTTGCCGTATTCCCTATTTTATTTAAGGCCGGCAACCCTGTGTTTGTATGGATGATGATATGTCCCTTCTTCAACATATCATCATCCATACAGTCCATTCAGGTTTTATTCGGTATTCCTGAAACAAAAGAATTACTAAAATATATGTAGGTGTAATGTAGGAAACAGGCTTATTCTCTCGGTAATAATATAAATTAAGGTTATTTTTAGGTAGAGAATAGCAAAACGTAAATTATCAAACAAATATTAAGCATTGCAAATTTAATATACTATTAAATCTAATTTACATACATAAGAATATGAAAGTAATAAAGAGAAAAAATAACAGAGTATTCTACCGAGAAAAAAACTTATTTTCTCGATAAAGAGATCTTACGAACTATTTTAAAATCTAACCTATAATTAAATATAGGAGCATCAGATAGGAGGCTTCAACCGTACTTAGGAATCGAAACCCAAACCAATTCGCATGATACACGAGGCCTACCAACATCCAAAATATCCTAGTAATATTAGAATTTATACCAGTTCTATGAAACCAAAATCCATTATCTACTTGAAAGCGGTTGCATTAGTAGCCATGATTATTTAATGAGTCTTCACCGCGGTCCCAGACAGATATGTAGAAGTTTCAATGCTCTCTGCAAATAGCTATAGCCACATTACTATTGCATTGTTTGTAAATATGTATATAGTAATAGTATATCCTTAATTGAACACAGATACAGCTCATATTGAGTAAATACATAACCCAATACCGAGCTTAATTAATAGTGGTAGCAATCCAAGTAAGTTTTGTCTAAATTGATAGATAATTGTGTTGTGAATATAAACAACGAGGATTTGTATTAGTATTTTTGTACTCCATAAATAGTACATTTTATATCACATGTCGGCAATGTGTTTTTTTTATCTGAAGGTTGCAGATTTGTTGCAAATTCCATAAGGCAGTCTGCTTGTTTGTCAACATAGCACATGAAAAGTCAATTGGCAAGATTATAACAATATAGTAACAAAAAATAGTCCTTCCTAGTTCTTCAAGTACATTAAACCTATGCCGTTACTTGTATGATGTTTAAGATAATTTACTTAATATTAATTAAATTTAATTTTTTTAGGTTATATAAAATGTTGACCTAGATAACTGTTATTTCACTTGTAATCGTGACAACTTTTTAAATTCAAATGTAAAAATTGACATTGACAAATATTCTGGTGGGTTTGAACCTTATCTAAGACTACTGAAAAATCAAACCCACAACATGTACTATTGAATCTTAAATCGCATCAAATTCACTGCAATGCGAAATCCTGCGGGTAGTAATTTTAGCAGAGCGTGATTACCAGATGCATGCACTCATTCACTAGTCATTCGTTCGAGTTCACTCACGCTTACTAAATGGTCGCGTTTGTACCAAATTGTAGCTAAAGCAACACCATAGTTGAAGTAAACAAGTGCGACAACTTGAAATATAAAATAATAAGTAGTATAGCTAAAAAGGTAAGTCAAATTAATTATAATAAGTAGGTAAGTCAGATTATAACTCAGACTAACAAAATAGAAACTCTTCGCAAACAAATAGCAACACTTAGGGCAGCTGGGGTCTTAAATAAGTCAAGTTGACTCTTAAAAATGGGTTTTGCCTCCTCGATTGACTCACCATATATATGTTACAATTACCTATGCTGTAGACTATCACCCCTCAGGAAATATAGATTTTTTGCGATTCTTTGTTTCTGGGTAAGCTGGTAGGAATCACTTTCTAATATTTAGGAACTAAACTGTGTAATTGCATAATTTATGAAAAAAGTGTGTTTTTATTATTGTTGTTATTATTATTAATAATAATTCAAACACCCCACCAAGGACCTTCACTCGCGCCTATCTTAAAATCCTAAATTCCCTATATCCTGATAAGTGTTTATAAGATTTTTTATATTTTGATATATTCCTACTTCCTAACTTACACTATGACAATACCAAACTAAGCCCCGTTGTTTGTGCGCGTCGAGTTTAATCTTAATTTGGTGGTTAAAAGTTGTTCATTAATTGTAGGGTAATTTAACTTCGCTTAATTTTGTGTGTGACTGTGTGTAAAGGTTTCAAGGTTTTTCAGGGAAACACTAAATCGTAGTTAATAAACTTGTTCATTTAAGAATTGGTATCCGTTTTCGTTTTATTAGATTATTAACGTTTGATTAATTAATAGATGATTAAGGAAAATAAGTGATTATGGTTTATGAATTTCATGTCATCATATCATACACACATGCTACGAGAAAAATAAAAGAAGCATCTTTTTTAATATGCCACGAAGTTACCACGATTTTTATACCTTAAACAGGCCTACGGCCGCCTGATGGGAAGCGGTTCCCATAACCTATGGATACTTGAAATATTAGGGGTGTCACTCGCTCGTTGCCGACCCTTTAAAACCTATTTACTCCATTTTTGAAGAGCGCTATACTGTAGCCCTCCTGGATAATCTCGGCAGTGAGCTCATTCTTTATAATTTTGTTGAAATGTCCGAATTAATCTGCGTTATCGCAATACATTTTATGTTGCAACTACCCGCAAAAATTATCCAAAAATACCTTCATCTTTAAAGCAATTAAAGAATATAACAATAAATATAATCACGTCGATATTTTTAGCCATTAGGTAACTGTTAAAATTTAAATGTTTGATGAGAAATTTGCATAATATAAAAGAATAAAGTTGTTATTTCATTTTCAAATTTACTACTGATAAAAATGTATTTTAATATACTCAACAATATACAATGTATAATATCTTCGACTCAGTGCTCGTTGTGTACTCTGCTCGTGTATCTGATATTTATGTATCTCATCACAACTTTATAGAAGAAATAATAGAATATTACTTAATTGAATTTATTAAGAAGAAGAGCTAATTGAACGATCGAAAAGTTCAATGACATTTTTTCACTGCAAATATTACAGTAATTTTCTAATACATCCGAATTTGATTAACGACAATTCAAGATTGAATCGTGAACTGAGTCAGATCTTATAATCTGAACGTGATACGACTTTACCAGCCCGAAATTGGACCGAGAAGAACTGTGAACGGCATTACAGTGAGAATCTAGCCTTACTAACACAAAACTTGCCGAATATGTATTTTTGTATCGTGTATGAAAATCATATAACAAGATTTTTCTCGATGTAGAAATAGTTAATTTCAATTTACATACATACATACACTCACGCCTTATTCCCACGCCACGCAGAGATTACGTCTTTCCACTTGCTACGATCTTTACATATCTCTTTCGCTTCATCTACTTTCATAACTTTCATTTCAATTTAAGCATGATTAAATTCAAAATCCTAATTAAAATGTATAATTAATTAAGTTGATGTTTATTTGTGTATTATTTTACATTCGAATGTTGCCCAGATGTGTTTGATTTTGCTCAGAATCTAATGTAATAGTTTTATGTAGACACTTTATTGATTTATGGTTTTCAAGTTTATTAAGTTTTTATTTAATAAGTAGTAGTAATTGTTTGTGTCCCAAATAAGAAAATAAATACTTTTTGTGGTCTTTTGGCAAGTGTAAAATTTTATTTTATATTTATATAAATGAGTTTTAAATGCAGTTCACATGTACTGTTCTATACGTTACAGAGACATATTTTCTTACGCGTTTCTTATTATCATTGAAAAATAAACAAGGTAACGTCTAAGATTTTTGTAAGCGAACACCAATTTTGCGTCCCTCACTTGTTTTATTTATAGCTTCGCATGTCAGCAACAGAGATGATATATTATCTGGTGAAAATATATTCTCACCGCTCATTCTTTCTGGAACCGACTGCTGGAACTTAATACACGAATGTAATATTTTATATTGCACTCCCAATAGTTACAGTCGGGATGGGTTGAGCAAGTTTTTTTCGGGTTTGAAGGATTTCGAAGAAAATATGACACGGAAATATGTGGGAGTGTTGAAATGTTACTCACTATATTTTTAGTCTAATATCTGCTATTTTATGATGATGCGATATTTTGGATTCGATAACATGAATGGTGAACGGATTATAATATACTTAGGCTAAGAAATTATTTGAAAAGCCTTTTTTTAAACGTCGCTCCACACAAGGATCCTGTGTCGTGGGTGCAGTCACAAGTATAGAAGTCTCACATACACCCAGACTGAAATAAATTTTTGTACGTCATACAAAACATGTGCTCCGTGTGAGAATGAAACACGTGACCCGTAGAAGCCGATCACTCAATCAATCGCTGCCCTAAGCGTATCGTCAGTGTTTATGTAAATATTGTATATATATATATATATATATATATATATATATATATATATATAATATATATATATATATATATATATATATATTAAAAACTTTACTATTTAACAAAAAATCCTCATGTTGACCTAAGTGACGGTTACGTTTTCAATTAATCTATTATTATCTATTTTTATCTTTTATTTTAAAGCCCAGGACTATATGGAAACATCGGTTTCTGTTGACTACAAACACTGACAGAAATCTTAAAATCTTCTATCAACTCTAGACATATTTTAGTTTCGTACATTTAAAGGTTTATTCCACGTTTAATAAACTTATATATATAACCGCACAAAAGGTATATAAAAGAAGAATCTTTAAAAGCTATCCCTTGTTTCGGAAGTCCTAAGAATACAGTAACATTTCTGCGGAAACTACAATGAATTTCCGAAAGAAACAATTACTTAGAACGATATATTTGCTTAGGGGCACCTACGACGAGTGTCCTTAAACTCACCGATTTTATATCGTATTAAGTCGGTACCATCTACTTTTTATAATAGAAAATAAATTACATAAAAATGTACTTCTTTTGTAAGTTATTTTTTTCACCATTTTTCTAAAGTTATTTTTTTCACAAGCAAAAAACTGCCATCATGATAACTAATTGGTTGCATACGCCAATAGGTTCTTATTGTTCTAATAAAGTTAGACTACAGCTTACGTAGCAAAAAGCGGGTCGTCTGCTTACTACAGCCTCTCTTACCTGCACATATTGGCCTAGTCTATACTAATATATAAAGCTGAAGAGTTTGTTTGTTTGTTTGTTTGAACGCGCTAATCTCTGAAACTACTGGTGCGATTTGAATAATTCTTTTTTTGTTGGATAGTCCATTTATCGAGGAAGGCTATAGGCTAAATAACATTACGCTATGACCAATAGGAGCAAAGACAGAGCGGTAAATGTGTAAAAAACGGGGAAAATTATTCATTTTTGAAGGCTTTCTTTGCGTGCGCTGCGAAAACGGTTCAAGATACACAAAAAATATGTATGAAAGAATTATTCCTCTATACATGATCTAAAAAAAAGTCCGCGACGGCATATGTCTATCTTTTAAGGTTTAGTCACAATGACCGTTTTTATGGTACCAAATTTGGTCGAAATAATTTGTTTAAGTTGTATCAACATAATAATATTAATCTTTATTCAAATATAAATATAAATATGTTGTTGGTTAACCAAAAATCTGCCGGAAGTCACTATTCCACGCGGACGAAGTCGCGGGCAAAAGCTAGTATATTATATTTATTTACACTTTCTACAAAAGACGCGTGAGTATTATGTATGCATGTATTCTTAGTATCGGAAATCTTTTATACTATTTAAAATAATTAAAATAATAAAGTAAAATAATAAAACAGCAGTGCGAGCATGGAACTCTTGATTTACAAAATTTGACAGCACAGTTCGACATACTCGACATAAAAAGTCAATTTCACAGATTTTTCTAGGGATAAACAAGAACGGATGCTTTTATCGATCAATGTATGTCGATCGACACTTACATGTTCGCAGATTTGTTCTGTCAGGTTTTGTGTTGCTAATGGAGTCTAAAGCTTTTCAGGCCACCACAAATGTTAAAAATTTTGTCAACCTTATGCTCAGCGTCTGTATAACGTTACATTATATATTCAACAAGTTACAAATTTCCATATGCTGCAGTTTAATGCAAGATTATCTAGTGCTCTTGTGTGAATGTATACCCCTAAACCTGATAGTACATTGGTTTTAACAGATGAATAGGCCTTTGGTTACCATACCTCTTCAAGTGCTGCATCGTTCTGTTTTCTGAAGAGGCAGTACAATTGAATAGGGTGGTGACTAAACCATCCTAGTTAATTACACCGCTAATAGGATCTAAGTTTGTTCAGGTTTCAGTCTGAATGAGACGTATATTACCCATAAGAACGGCCGTGAAAAAAAGGTTTCTTTGCATTCGTAGAAATCTTAACATGTAAAGGCCCTTCGGTAAGTGGCGCGACGTAAGGAGGGTACTACTTAATACAATGGCGCAGAATACATGGGTGACATTCTTTGCAGAAATGAGTTTGACGCCGACATATTTGTGGAGTGGGGATTGTAGTGTCGAGGGGCAATTATGAGTTCAAACAAAAAGTCGATACAATTATTATTGTCGCGATTCGTGAGTGATTATGTAATAACTAAAGTCGGTTTGACTGCGATTTGGATTTCTATTCTAATATTATTTCGATTTCGATAATGAATTTGCTGTCGATTACGGTTTCGACTGTTTTTTAATATAAATATCGTGAACATTGTATTCAAGGTAGTTCATAGCGTCGATAAATTATTAAATATAGTTTTCCAGTAGGAAACATAGATTGGCGTTGTGGTTATGGTACTGGTCTTATCGAATCTAATCGAGAGGCCCGGTGACTTCTTCGACGGTCAAAGAATATTACGTTAGGCTACCTGCATAGACTTTAGAGATGCGAAGGGACAAAGAGGTATATGAAGGTGAACAATCCGCACTGGGCCAAATTGGTTGACGTTTGGTCAATAAATAATCACCTTAACACAGTTTGGTGGGCCCGATTCCTTTGGTGGAGACAGATATGAGCTGCGATGTTACACAATGGGTAAAATGGACCCCTATTAGTAAGACACCACTGTCTGTCCGTCTGTCACCAAGGTGTATCTGAATCGTGATAGTTGGGAGATTGAAATTTGTACAGATGATGTGCTCGTATTTCTGTTACCGCTGATATGTAGTAGATTTGTATGAATTGGCAATTATTACTTGTATTAACTGATTAAAAAAAATCTGTTATTAATTCTTCTCGCGTCATTGTGAAATTGAAATTATAGGAGTGTAAATATTATGAAATGATTTTGTTAAATATGACTACGAGAGGACTCGCAGATATCAGGATGGCCGACTGTTAGCGTTTAATAAATAATATTGTATAATGTTTTGTTGGTATATCGATTGACTATTATTGATGAGGAAATAAATTATAGTAGTCAAATAACAGTCTTGAAATGACTGAGTTTCTCATTGAAGACTTTACCGACTGAGTCGGAAGTTTCTTTAAAATCAACGTTACGTATAGTAAATCAATCTTCGTGCAAACATCGATGTGCTTGTTGAGTTGAACTTGTGGTGTTAATTAATAAATATATTTAGTGATATATTGTATCGTGCCTTACTTCTGACCTAAATTTACTTTATATATAAGTATTTAAAAGTATTCAACTTTGGAACGTGACATTAAATCCTCTAACGATGCATTCTGTGCTCTAACGCACACAGGCAACACATAGATATGATTGAATTTCAACTTTATAACTTTATATAGCGTTAATAAAGCGCAAATTGACTCTTTGATATTAGGAACACACCTACATTGCTTAGACAGCAGTGAGTGCTTACAATATGAACTTTACACAATAACAATAAAGCTCCAATTGACTGAACGTTTTAGTTAAAAAACGTTTGTATGGGAAAAAAAGGCTGTTTTTAGGGTTTTTCCGATAATTATTCGGTAATATTGGTCCAGGGGTTGTTGATTTATGCGCTTGCCAACACATTTGAGATTCATTTTTATATTAAATTTTAATAAATCAATTATTAAAGTGGGTCTCCCATATAAATATATGGGAGACCCACTTTAAGCCAAATATAGCCAAATGGCCCTTAATACTCTTGACCTGACCTTCCTTCAGTATCTACACGTACTCGTACTTACACGATCCAAGTATGTTCGTCTAGGTTGCCGTCTCCTACCAAATGGCTTTTTTTTTCGGACGGACCCATGTTGAAGCCGCAGATGGCTATATTCAGCTTTACAATGGGTGTGCTACACCAACTGGCCTATTCATATTTGCCTCTTTCGTCAGTGGTATTTCGTAGTACATACTTTCTACGCGTCCAAATCATCTAAGCATTCCCTTCTAGATTTTTGTTCATACATATTTTTTCACACCGCACATTTCCCTTATCCTTCATTGTCACCAGCGATTCCCCTCAATTCCACTGCATTGTATTAGTGAAGGGACTATACTATATGTCATAAAACTGGAAGTATATATAAGTATACTTACAGTTTTTTGACAAGGTTTGATTTGCAATGAGGCCATATATAGCGCCATTCACTTTGTCCCCTGCCATTACTCTTCTTTCAATTTTAAACTCATTGTTGCATATCAATTTTGCTAATATATGTATGTGTAAATTTAATCTATACTTATAATAAATCTGTAGAGAGGTCAATTCTGTACATGATATATATTTCCAAAATAACTAGCAGGGAGTGATTAGGGATCGATACTGATGCCAAAAATGTAATCAGTAAAATTTTTGTCTGTCTGTCTGTATAACCGTTATATTAACAAAAACTACTTAACGGATTTTAACGAAACTTGGTACTATTATTTGTCATACTCCTGAGCTGGTTATGTCATCATCATATATCATCACGCTACAATCAATAGGAGTAGAGCAATGAAGGGAAATCTTGGGAAAACGGAAGAAGTTACTCCATTTTTTAAGCTTCCGTCGCGTGTGCAACCTTAATGGTCAAAGCTACACAGAAATCATGTATGAGCTTTCTGATCATATTTGTCTACTCTCACGTTAATAACAATCATTAAAAATACTAGCTAAAATTACGATTCCACGCGGACGAAGTCGTGGACATAGCTAGTTTGTAATATACTTAACAATTTTTATTGTTAAACAGAAAAAAGTTACTGGGCGACTTAATGTTGTACAAAGTGATTTCAATACGATCGTATACAATATGAATTGAAAGCTATTATTATTCTACCCAGACTTTCTTGGATATCTCATTATAACCAAAGGCTTCAAATTTTAATGAAATTATAAAAAGTCCTAGTGCTAAGGTTTATACTGAATCAACATCAAAAAGAAAATAAAAAAATTAAAAGAAAAAAGAGAAAAAACATATACACCTTTATTTTATCCTAAATTGCCACTTGGTTCACATGAAATCACTTGTGAAAGAAAATACATGGAAAGAAAATGGAAACCTATTAGATACCCTTAACATTTATAGCATAGCCCTAGAAAATATTTAAATATACAGAAAGACACACCTCTATTGCTTTTTAGCGTCAAGGAAAAGGGCTGGCATTTTTTATATTTACATAAGTAAAATAATCATGTTATTTTTCAATCTTTGGATTGGTTAAATAAGATTATATTTATATATGGTCTGTTATGATTTGTCAGTTATTTATAACAAATTATTAAACTTTCAAAGGGAAATTGCAGTGTTTTTCTCTTAAGTTCAACCAGAACCAACAAAGGTAAATTAATTAATTAAATATGTAAAGAAAATAGGAATTTTAGACAAGTTACATTTTTGTTAGAAGTCCACTTAAAAAATGTTCGAGATTTCCAGGATTCATACAACACATATTTATAGGTGTATAAAGAAAACGACAGTGTAAATTTACTAAATATTTTTAATCTTTTTCAAACATTTCATTATTGCAATGAATTAGCAAATCATCAATGAATTGAGCTGGAGATGATAAGACTTCTAGCTCTTGATTTGATATCATTCCCATTAAGGTATCATATCATTGTATGTATTGTCAATGTCATTGTATCGTGCTATTGGTGTGGAGTGTGTCAGTATAGTCGGTAATAATTAAATTACTAAATAAATTGAGTTTAAATATATAATTAGACTATAAGTTTCATTTAAATAGCTCAAACCATATGTTTTTTTTTAATTTCCCTATTGCTATATTTAGAAGCTATTAAGTAAGTGGTTACAGTTGTCTATAGTACAGTTGGTTCCTGTAAGATTCGCGGAAAATCGAATGCTGGGGATTGCATCTAAAAAAACTACAACACAAAAAAATAATCACAAATATACGCCAGTGACAAGCTGACATTCCAACGTACAGCTACAAAACTAGAGCTACAAAAACTAGAGGTTCGTTTATAGGCAAATTTTAGAACACATAGTGTAGCTGAATTGCATTTTCATAAGTTCAAGGTACATATTAAAGAGATGCCAATGAGTAAGGGCTATTACAAAGTCAATGATTATTTAAATGATGCCAATGCTTAGTGTTGATTTGAAGACATTCTTAAGTCTTAAGTAGTAAGTAAGTAAGTAAATATTTGTTTTCCCGTATAAATTGTAAACACATATGTACCTTGTATGGTAACGACATAATTTATTGTAAATATTTATTGTATTACTTTTGATAAAGCTAATATGTTACTTGCACCCATTCTTCTGATCAGCTAAAAAATACGTCCTGAATGGGTTGTAAGAAAAAAAAATACTATTCAAAAGAGCTTTCTATAAAGTCATATTTGAATAAAGTTAATTTTGATTTGTTTTCTTGGCCCTAATTTTATTAATTATATGAATCAAACTACATACGACAAATACTCGGATAAATCTCTCCCCAAACTAGCCGGTCCAAATCACGTTAATCTCGTCCGCCCGCGCTTAACGTGATAAATTAAAACTTGGGGCCCACAGTTACGTGTAGTGCATAATTGTAGCGTCTAACTACACAGCTTGTGTGTAATTCAATCTGTTCTAACTACATTTGTTTCGGGATAAAAAGCGCTATTCTAGCTGGTCCGGTGCTAGTTGGCAAGCCAGTTGGGAAGCAAACCTCGCTTCGTTTTAGTTTATAAAGGGGTTTAATATTGTTAATGCACTGACTAAAAACTAAAGAAGTAATTACCAGACTCTTCGCATTTTTGGACTCCCTATACCCTCAACCAACAGCTTCTTCTTCTTCTTCTTCTTCAGACGACTTTCTTCAGAAAACCTTATATTTATAATAGGCTTACGGCCACGACCTCAATGTTTGTAATCTTCGCCAGGTGAGACTTACATCAAAGGCAGAGCTTCTTCTGGACACACCAGCATTCAGAGAATGTTTTGGTGCGCTTCGAGTAACTAGTTTTTGTGTGTCATTATATATTTTGTTACATATTATTGTAGTTAGTTTTAATTTTATTTTTATTGTAAGTAATTCTTTTTACTTGTTTGTTGCGCGTTGCTTTTCTTTTCCTTTTGTTTCCTTTTTGATTGTACATTTAATTGACAAATTATTTTTATTAGTCGTTTATGTTTTTCTCTCCGCTTTTAGAGGGATTACACCAGATACGCGGGCCAAAGCCAAGCGTATAAGGGATCAAATAGAATAACTTGAGGTGAGTGTTGACAAACTTAGATACTTGCGTGTAATACGGCATGTATTGAGAATGATGGCTTTTGATGAATCAAGGCAAGAGTATGGGTGGGTACATCAATTGTATCTTTTTTTTTGAGGGGGGGGGAAATGCGACCTTTTGCACCTTGACACCGCGCTGGCAAGACACGGCTGTGTGTGGGGCTCTCCGGTCAAGAGGACTGGCCTACCCACTAAAACCCCCCCGAGTTCTCTGGGCTCATACGGGGCACATGGCGGGGTGCGCTCTCGCGATTCGACCGCCAACATCAATTGTATTTAGGCTTTGTTTCAGTGACTTTGGTATAACTCCGGTTGAAGACAGAACTATGGGGACTATGTAAACAACTTGAACCTTCCACTGTGTTTTTATTTTGATGGCCAAATCCTGATACTTACTTGGGCGTTGGGGATGGCAATATTACTGAGATAAACTTTTTAATTTACTTTGTCGTGCACAGTGATGTCGGGTCTGTTATAATGTATTATATAAGTATATATATTAATATTATAGTAATTATATAAGTCTAATCAGTAATTATAGTCCGGTCAAAATAAATTTTGTAGTCATGATTTTCTAATACGGAATATGCCCCTAGCATATTTATAATAAGCTGTTTAATAAAAAAATTAAACAAACCAAAAAAGTATATATGGCAAAAAAAAGCTGCTATTGTAAATATATTTTCGTTATTTATGGGAAGAATGTTGGTTTTGGCAAAATAGGGATAAAAGTAGGGTTAAGTGTAGTGAGAAATGAGTCATTATAGGAATGGTTAGAGTGAAGAGGTAGGATAAATTGCGAAATATTGTGATACGGGAAATATGCGATGTGGAAGAAGATGCAGTGACAATGACCGAGAAGGATATACTTAGATGGGTTAGAAAAGATAGACGAACGACGACTGACGAAAGAAATAGGCATGTTGGTACAGGACAAAATTGCGGATATCCTAAAAGAAGACCAGGTGAAAAGAATCCGTAACCGACAATAAAGTATTATTAAAAGTTGAAGCTAGGGCTGTGTCTTTGGCTTATACCAAGTGGAAAACTATAAGCTCTGACTCCATAAGGTAATGTTCCATACGAGTATATGTATGCATATATATAATTTAATAGAAGGATTTATTAAAAAAGATATTTAAAAAAATATTACGCATAGCAAAATTTGCGTGAAGGAAACGGAAAATCTGCCACTGATCAAGAAACATCATGACCGTCCTGCGATCTGCTAGCACCGAATAAAGGTCAGCAGTCCAGAACTACAACGCGAAAGAAGGAAGATTTCGTTAATGGACAATTTGAATTTTGTGATTAGTTGATAGTTACCCCGTAAACTCAAAATTTGTACTAAGTTGACAGTTAATTCATAGGCATAAATTTTGTACTTATTTGACAGCTACTTAATTAACATAAATTTTATTTTCTTATTACCTTTTTATCTATTGCTATATGTATACAATCTTCAATTAGTCTACTTTGTTGCTTGTCACAATCACAAAAATATGATTATAATAAAATAGCATCGTAACGTAAAATAATAATTAGGGACATATTATAAAATATGTATTTATGTTTATAAAATAATCCTTACTGATATTAAAAATACAAAAATAAATCTTATCTAAAGTCGTCATTTTTTGAAGCTGGAAGCTTCAAACTTATTTTACATCATAGTGGAAGCTAAAATCATGAAACATATATTAGCCTAAATAATTAAAAATGTCGCCCAAAGTCACTTTTCTGAGCGGCGACCGGAGTCTCTTCCATACCACCAAAATAGAAATGTAATAGTTCACAAACATTTTGAAATGACAATAGATTAATGCACCTAACTGGGTATATCCGTATATCCTTTAGCTGGATTTTTCATCGTATTTGGTACTCTCCACATACATTTTCATTAAATTTAAATGGTCTCTACGCGTTGGATTTCCTCGCGCACGCTTCATGTCTTATAAAGACGCGTGATATTAAGCAACATAAATAGTAATATAATAATTATAATTGTTCAAGACGGTGGTAGGTGCAGGGTTGATCTTCAGCAGAAGAGACAAAGTCGATTGAAATTAAGAAAGCGTCGTTTTGAAATACAAGTCCCACATACGAGACTATTAATTCTTGACTACACCAATTGAACACTGTTACACTATCTTATTTCTACGCCGGTTGTAAGTCACGGCCGGGGCTTGTTTCACAGGGATTCCGAACTACGGGAAACTGGAAGCACTATTACTCGCACACATTCCACTCCCGACTCGCAGCGTGTGCGGACGTCCCCGTACGCTCCGCCCACCTGCACAGTACCCCCCACTCCGCACGTCGCCGCTACGCGCCAGTCGCTCCGAGCTCCCGCTCCGCGCCGCACGCGCCCCGCTCCGTGCCTTCGGGTTATCCTAGCTCCCTTGGGCTAGGTTGACCGTCACGCCTGCAATTTTCATTGCGGACGTGTAAATATACAAATCGACTTAAAAGTCTTTTGCAAGTCCGATTACTGTTCGGCCCTTGGTGGATACCTAACGGTGTAAACGAAGCCAAGTGAGGCATCGACCCGACTGCCTGTCTGCCCCCTTCTGGGGTAGGCGCAAACTCGGAAGGACCTGGTTCCCTTGGCCTTGGCATTTGAGCCTAGTCAACAGCCAGCTCGTCCCCGGTGCGATTTTAAGCATCTCTTCGTGCGCTATTCCTCCGGCCACACGTTGGTCGCATAGGTACACACCCTACACTGAATTAAGTTTCAGTGGAGGACTACGTCCGTGAAAACACTCACTCTCTAGGCTAACTCACCACACGTAGGAGCTTACGCCTCCCTGTCCCGCGTGACAGGGAGGGCGAGCTAGGTCGCCCTTCTCTAATTAGGCTCCCCTGTTAAAGTAGTCCGCCTTAAGCAGTGCCTTAAGCACACCCGCCACTTCGGCGCTCTGACGTCATCGCAACTTGTGCGACTGACGTCACACCCCCTCCCCTCCCCTAAACCTATAACCCCAACCCCACCATGGACCCGACTAGCGTTGCCGCGCAACTGCTAGAGAACAACTTCGCCCTCGAAACACCCGAGGGGCAGAAGGCCATGCTCAAAAAAGCAGCAGCATCCATCATGGATGCTATCCTTAGCCAATTAAAACTTATTACCCCGGTTATCCCTCAGATAACCGTAACCACTCCCTCCGCGGCCCCGTCTGCGTCAAACTCGCGAGCACCCTCGCCAACCCGCACTCCCTCGGCTAGCCGAACACCCTCGGCTACCCGAACACCCTCCGCGGCCCCGTCCGCACCCTCCTCGCGAGCTTCCTCGCAAACCCGCGCACCCTCTTCAACCCGTGAACCCACCGCGGCCCCGCCCGCACCCACCACTCCCTCGATGACCCGCGCGTCATCACCCACACCCTCCAACCGATCGCGCTCGCGATCAAACAACAAACGGGCTGCTAGCCCCACCCCTCCCTCAACCGGCAACGACACTGCCGTCCACCTTTCAGACGCCTCGGACTCCGGCTTCACGCTCGCGTTGAGCCGGAAGAAGAAGCGTCTGGTCAAGCGAGTCGCCAAATCGCCCGCCCCGTCCCCTATGGACACCACACCCGCACCCGCGCCGGCCCCGGTGGCCGAGAAAACCAACCCGCAAAACCACTAGGAAACCCCTTATGGCCCCGCCCGCTCCACCCAAACCCCTCCCGGCCCAGCGCGCAACCGGCGCTGCTGAAGCCGCGAAGGAAAAAAACCCCACCGCCAGTCTTCCTACGAGACACGGACGCCTGGTTCCGTTTATCTCAAATCTACGGGAACACTCAATCCCGTACAGTAAAGCCACACGGCTTACCGACATGGTCCGAATCCAAACGGACACCATCCCGGCCTTCCGCGCCCTTACCAAACTTCTCGCAGAACGTGGGTACCCATACCACACGTACGCGCTCCCCGAGGAGCGCAAAATCAAAGCTGTCCTTCGGGGCATAATCCCAACCCTTCTCCCTGAACAAATCAAGGAATCACTCCTTGAGCAAGACTTCCCCGTCGAAGCTGTGCACGTAATGCACAACAACGACGGCAAACCATACCCACTGGCATATGTCATTATGGCAAATAATGACAGAGCCAAAGCCCTATACCGCGACAGGAACGTCACTGTCTGCGGCCTCACCGACATACGTGTCGAAGCCCCCCATGCCAAAGGCCCCGGTCAATGCCACCGGTGCCAACTATACGGCCACGCGCAGGCCAACTGTACTGCGCCCGCAAGGTGTGTGAAGTGCCTACTTCCACACCACACAAAAGATTGTCCGCGTACCCCGGACGACCCAACCCCACCCGCCTGCTCTCTCTGCGGCGAGATCGGTCACACGGCCAATTGGAAGGGCTGCCCTAAGGCACCCAAATTCAAGCGGCCAACGCGACCCTCCCATCCACCTCCACCACCACCAAACAACACCACCAACTTCCCGCTGCTTCCCAAGCAGCGAACTAAACCTCCGGTTCCCGCCTGAACCCCTATCGTGGCGCCAGCGCCCCACCCAACCCAACCCACAACCCAACCCACAACCATCTCAACCACCCCAATCCGGCTACTCAGCAGCCGACGACCTCCGCCTCCTTCGTGAGGCCGCACGGGCCATTAACATGAAGGAGGTCCGCCTAGTCGCAATTAAATTGCGTAACTGCACAGATTGCTTTGAGAGAGCACTAATCATGGCCGACCATGGCGACTTATTCGAACTACTCCAGTAGTTCCTCCACCCTCGCCTAAAAACCCCACCAGCACCCATTAAAAATGGCTACCCGCGTACCCCAAGCCCACGGGCGTATAAAACCGGACGGTATTGCATTAAAAACGCTAAACGCACGCTCCCTCAGACCCAACCTCCTTGAACTACGCGAGTTCATCAAGGATAACCCCACCGACCTCATGCTACTACAGGAAACTTGGCTCAAACCAAGTGACAGTAAAGGCCTTTCCATCCCAGGCCACTACCTCGCCCGTAACGACCGCGCAGGCCGCCGCGGCGGCGGCACCGCAATCTACTACAGGAAACAGCTTCACTGTTCTCCTCTACCCACCCCTCCCTTAGCTAACATGGAAGCCACGATATGCAAGCTGGCCATGACTGGGCACCAACCCATTGTCATTGCCTCAGTTTACATACCGTGCGGCAAAGACGCCCTAAAAAGCGACTTTGAATCCATACTCGCACTAGGCAACTCAGTGATTATGTTGGGAGACTACAACTCCAAACATACTGACTGGGGCTGCCGTAGTACGAACGCTAACGGCATCCGTCTCCTCCAAATAACCGAGGACCTAAACCTAGACGTACTAACACCGTACGCACCCACCCACTACCCCAGCCAAAGCCGAATCAGACCCGATATCCTTGACTTCGCGTTAGTCAAAAACGTAGCCCTCCGACTCCAATCCATCGAAACCCTAGACGAGCTAGGCTCCGACCACCGCCCAGTATCTCTGATACTAGGCCCCCAGGTCCCTACGCAACCCAACACCAAGCGTATAACCGATTGGAAAGGCTTCCACGACACCCTCTCCTCCCAATTCGCCAACCCACACCCTCCACTCTCTTTAACTGCGGACTGTCTCGACAGCCCGCAGGCTATAGACGACTCAGTCTTAAAAATCACCCACTCCATCCAGCAAGCGGTCGAAGAGAACGTACACGAAGTCACTGTGCCTAGGCGCAAACTTCCACGCGCACTCCAAGACCTGCTTCGCAGGAAAAAAGCGGCCCTCCGCCGAGCCGCCCTCTTCCCAACCCCACAGGAACGAGCGACAGCCAACCGTCTTCAACGGGAGGTCAAAGCTCGACTCACCGAGTATAGGAACTCCCAATGGGAGGACCTATTGGTGAATATCACACCATCCCACCAAGCGTACTACAAAGTGGCGAAAGCCCTCCGTAGCGACGCCATAACCCACACCCCGCCTTTGACTCGCCCTGACGGCTCCACGGCCTTCGACGACGACGAAAAAGCCGACTGCTTCGCTGACAGCATTGCCTCACAATGCTCGCCCAGCACCCAGCCATGTGACCCTAGCCACATCTCCCACGTAGAGACAGAGGTCCTCCGGAGGACCTCCCTCCCTCTACCTGATACCACCCCTCAAGACCCGATCTCCGAAGACGAGGTCTTCTTCATAATTAAAAAACTTAAAAACCGGAAGGCGCCCGGCGCCGACGGCATCTCTCATAAAGCCCTTAAGGCTCTCCCCCGTCAATTTTTGACCATACTCACCATCCTTTTTAACGCTTGCTATGACAAATGCCACTTCCCGACTCCGTGGAAGCAAGCAGTTGTCATAGGCATCCCCAAACCCGGCAAGCCGCTCAACCTCCCTAGTAGCCACCGACCCATTAGCCTACTAAGCGCTCTTGGGAAAGTCTACGAGAGAGCGTTACTTAACAGACTCAAAGACTACCTCTTTGAGAACAATACAATAATACCAGAGCAATATGGCTTCCGTCCTAAACACTCCTGCCCTCAGCAGGTACACAGAATAGTGGAATACGTCCTCAACGGATTCCACCCCCGTAAACTCCTAACCGCAGCAGTCTTTTTCGATGTCGCCAAGGCCTTCGACAAGGTCTGGCATCAAGGCCTCCTATACAAATTGTATAACTGTGGAACGCCTGACCGATTAGTCCGTTCTATCGCGTCTTTCCTCAGCGACAGAACCTTTCGTTTTAAACACGAAGGCACCCTGTCGACCCCACGCTCCCTACTAGCAGGCGTCCCTCAAGGCTCTGCTCTCTCCCCTCTCCTTTACTCCATCTACACCAACGATATCCCCACCTCAGCTAACGTTCAGTTAGCGCTCTTTGCCGACGACACGGCCCTCTATTGCAGAGGCGTTAGTCGGCAACACATAATCCCACGCCTCCAAAACGCAGTCTCAGAGCTAGGTGCCTGGTTCCACCGATGGCGCATTGAAGTCAATCCGGAGAAAAGCTCCGCGATACTCTTTGACGTCAAACGGCGAAACAGGACAGTCCCTTACGGACTCCCTCACATCCGCCTACAGGGCAAAGCCATCCCATGGCAGCGCACTGTCAAATATCTAGGCGTCACGCTCGACAAGAGACTTACCTTCCGCCCTCACATAGAGAAAACCTCTAAAAACGCCCGCTATTACCTCTACCGCCTAGGTAATATGATAGGGCAAAAATCAAAAATGTCATTGCGTAACAAACGCACTCTGTACAAAGTATGCATCCGTCCGGTACTCACATACGCCTCGCCCGTCTTTGCCCACGCAAACCCCAATATCCTGCACAAACTCCAGGTAGTGCAGAATAAATTCTTAACCCGAGCTACCAACGCTCCATATTATGTTAGACGCCACGATCTCCATAGGGACGTGGACCTCCCCACCATCCAACAAACCCTTAAACAATTCTCGGAACGCTTCTTCAAAGCGGCATCCGTACACCCCAACCCGTTAGTCCGAGAGGCTGCAAACTATGCACCCTCCTCCTCCCCCTCATACCGTCGCCCTAGAAACGCGCTCACCGACCCTCCCGATCTCATTACTTGCAAATTGCAAACCCTGCTGGACGCGGCATCTGCGCCGCCGAACAGCACGGGTCACTAAGTACCTTCTGTACACAAACAAGCTGACCGACCCACTCTGGGAACCGGCCTATCCCCTGAAGCGTATGCACCGTTAAGGGCTGCGCTACCTCGCCCCCTCCCCTGAGAGGGCGAGCGTTCCGATAAAGCCGATAGGGCCCCAGGCTTTCTGCCCGGCCAAAGGCATTAGGCAGTGTTTAGTTGGTAGGCTGACCTTCCGTCAGAGTCCAACATAACCACCCGCCGTAGACCGGGCGCGGGTGGTATCCGGTGCGAGGTCGTCCGAGCACCAGGGGGTTGTCAAAACGACCACTGTGGTGGCGTGCCCCCTATGAGGATTCACTGCCCCCTCCCGCGAGGAAAAAAAAAAAAAAAAAAAAAAAAAAAAAAAAAACTATTACTCGTTGAGCACTCACTTCACAGCACTACTTACTTCTGACTACTTGCTGACTACTTGCTGACTACTTTGCTGACTTCTTTGCTGTGCTTCGTCTCGAGGTAGACTCACTCAATGGCGATTTCGGCCCGAATTATATACACTTTTGCGTAGTCAAACTGGCGGGGAGTCTAAATGCGCATCGTGGCTCGTGACATGTACATTTACAATACATTTCTAGGCTTTATTTCTATGACTTGTTGATATTCCTAATTATCTGTTTAATAACTTATATCTAGGGGAAATAAAAGACAAATCACGCACAGTTTATTGAATGAGACTTACAAGCTAACTTAAGTAATTACTATTATACATTGATTGAATTGAGGCTGCCGTCAACATTCCACCCCTGTTGAGGAAGTTGCTCCGAAACATCTTCGTTCGTAGGCAGCGCGATCACCTTGCAGGCTGGTCGTCTCAGGGTTCCGTGCGGAGTTCTGATGTCTACTACTCGAACTTGTCCATGCTATCACGCGTGCTGTCGTGTTCACGGCGCGTTGCCACGAAGAGAACCGATTTATGTCAATCAGCTGTTCGGGTTGCTCCGTCGTTACATGTACTTGCGCGGTGCTACGTATCTCGTGCGTGCTTTCTTCTGTAGCGACGCAGCTGGTCATCTCTGGCCACTCTTCTGGTGGTAGACGTAGGAAAGGTGGGCCCGTCATCCATATAGAGCCCTCGCTGTTCCATCCAATTCTTGTGGCTTCATCGGCAGGGTTGTGTGCAGTAGGTACCCAGCGCCAGTCACTAGCTTGCGATTTTCTGTCGATTTCGGCGAGTCGATGAGCTACGTATGGCTTGAAGTCGCGTGGATTTGCTCGTATCCATTGAAGTACTGTCTTCGAGTCGGTCCACAGGGTTTTCGATGCTATTTTCACGGCGTGTTCTTTCTCGACGGTTTCGGCCAAACGACAGGCTAGAAGCGCGGCTTGCAGCTCGAGTCGTGGCACGGAGACAACTTTCAGTGGTGCAACTCTTGCTTTTCCTGCGACGAGCGTGACGTTCCTGTGTTCATCGACGAGGTAGGCTACGGCGGCGTATGCTTGTTCACTGGCGTCGCCGAACACGTGGAGCTCCAAGGTCGAGCTGTTCAGCCCGTACCATCTCGGCATCTTCAGGCTTCTTACTGCTTCCAGGTCGCAGAGCCATTTCTTCCAGTCGACGAAACAGTCTTCAGTGAGTGGCTCGTCCCATTGTATCCCCGTTCTCCATACTCGTTGCATCAATATTCTTGAGTCGATGTGTGAGCGGACAGATCAAGCCCAACGGATCGAACAGGCTCATGATGAATCGTAGAAATTCTCTCTTCGTGGGTATTTCTTGACCTTCGGCGATTTCTTTCTTGATTTTCTTAAACGACAGGTCGAATGTGATGGTGTCTTCTTCTGTGTTCCATATCATGCCCAAGGTCCTCTCGACTTTTCCCATCAGTCTCGTTAGGTCGACCGATGATGATATGCTATCGGGCAGCTGTTTTCTGAGTTCACAGCTGTTCGTCTTCCAATCTCGTATGTGGAAGTTCCCTCTTGCGTGTATCTTTGTAACTTCTTCGACGAGCTTCACGGCGGTGCTGATGTCATCTACGCTGTCTAGGTAGTCGTCCATGTAGTGGCGCTCCTGTATCGCACGTACAGCATCCGGGTGTTCTTCTTTGAACTCGTTGGCGTTGAGATTCAGTATGTAGATGGCGCATGTAGGCGAACACGTAGCTCCGAAGATCAGGGAATTCATGGCGTAGACGTCTGGTGTTCTGGTGCGATCCTTGCCTCTCCACAGGAATAGCTGTGCCCCTCGATCTTTGTCGGCGATCTTCACTCGCAGGAACATGTCTTCGATGTCAGCTGTCATGGCGATTGGTTTCGACCGGAACTTAAATAGCACACCGAGCAGGGAATTCATCAGGTCAGGTCCACTCAACAGGTTGTCGTTGAGGGACGTCCCTTTGCAGGTCGCGGCGGCGTCGAAGACCAGTCTCAGCTTCCCCGGCTTGTTAGGATTGGTAACACCGAAATGAGGCAGGTACCATACAGGCGATGAACTCGTTGACCCATTGACCTTCTGCGCGTAGCCCTTGTCTATCAGCCTTTGCATTTGTTGGCAGTAGGCATTCGCGTATTGTTCGTCTTGATCCATCTTCCTTTCTATATTCTTCAGTCGTTTTTCGGCTTCTTTGTAGTTGTCTGGCAGGTCGATATCATCCTGCTTCCATAGTAGCCCCACTTCCCATTCATCTGCAGTTCGTTTGGATGTTTCTTGCAGAATCTTCTCGGCGCGTGCGTGGTCACTGTTCTGTCTTGACTCTTTGCTAATTCCAATGGCGTCGAGTTCGAACTGTTTCTTCACGATGTCTTCAAGGTCGGACAGCTGGTTGACTCTTTCGTGTCCCTCTTCTCGGCAACTGACTGGCCCATGTATCACCCAACCCAGTTGAGTGAGCGATGCTGCAGGTTGGCCCGATCTTCCACGTCGAAAGTCACCTCCAACAATCAGTTCCCAGTGGTCTTGGCCGATGAGCAGTAGTGGCTTAGCTTCGTTCATGCTGTCGCAGTTCAACCCTCGGAGATGCTTGTGTCGCTTGATCAGGTCTTCACTTATCGTCTGCGGCGGGAGATCTATGTTCTTCATGGTGCGCATAGTGAGTGAGTGGTGTTTGTCGTTTGCACCTCGAATCTTGACGACCACTCGGCGCGACTCGTCGTCGATGATGGAATGACCCCCAGCGCTGACGATGTGTAGCGGTTGCTTGCTTCCTTCCAGGTTGCTGGCCAATGTGCTGTCGATCAGTGACACTGTAGCGCCGTCGTCTAGCAGCGCGTATGTGTGCCGTTCAATCTTCCCATCTTCCACGGTGACAGGGATGATCTTCAGTAGCGACTTGACTCGTTGATCGCCGATGCTCGTCACACGTTCGGTTGGCGCGGCCTCTTGTTCACTGTTGTTCGGGCGGTCGGCGTGTAGTAGTTCGTGATGAGGTCTGTTGCATTTCTTACACTTCTTCGCACGGCATGACATCTTGCTGTGTCTTCCTGACATGCACTTGAAGCACAGTCGTTTGCTCTTCACTAGTTGCCATCGCTCGTCGTTGTTCATCTTCTTGAACACTTCGCACTTGGAGAGGTGATGAGGCTTGTCGCAGGCTTCACACTTGAGTTCGACTTCAGCGACTTCCATGATTCGATGAGCTTCCCTGCGTGTTGTCATCGGAGTCTTGCCGTGCACGGGCGCTGTCTTGAGATTTGTTGCTGGAGTCTTCATGTTCGATGACGTGCTACCAACGAGTTCAGCGGGTAGCATGAAGGCAGCAGTGTCGGCGAGCTCTTCGAGGAATTCGACGAAGATCAGGAGTGTCGGCGAAACTCGAAAGTCGATGTCTTCTGCTTGAGCGCGGCGTGCGAATTTGCAGTACTCGTTGCGTTGCGTCGGCGTAAGCTTGTCGAGTAGTTCTCTCACAAGTTGCGGGTTGTTGATGTATCCGTCGGCGTGGATGTTGCGAAGTGTGGAAACGCAGGACCGGACTGATGCGCTGAGTATTCGTAGCCCGTTGCAGTCGTTATCGTTGACTCTTGGTAGGCTTCTTATCTTCGAAATTGTGGCTTGCAGAAGTAGCGTTGGGTTGCCATAGGCTCGTTCGAGCGTCTTCATAATCTCATCAGGATCATAACTTGTGCGCAGTAAATCTTCCACTAGTTGTTTCGCCTTTCCTTGGATTGCCACTTGTAATCTTGCGAGGTTTTCTGTTCTCTTGAAATCGCACATCTTCGTTGATTCTTCATAGCGTCTCTTGAAGAAGATCCATTCTGCCGGGTCGCCGTTGAAGAGCGGGAGCTCGTAGAAGGCGCGCGGCATCGGGCGAGGTCTTGACATATCGCGGATTGCGGTCGTCAGTTCTTTTATTACTTCATGTTGTTTCAGATCCGAGGCGTGGCTGACGATCCTCTTCTGCGTGGGTTGTTCGACGAATGGTGACTTCTCAACCCATTCCCCGACGCGGGTTTGCACTTCTTCGACTTGCTGTTCAGGAATTTCTTGTTCTTGTTCTTCTTCGGCTTCCAGCTCGGCCAGTTGCATATTCTTCTTCATTTCTGTGAGCCGTTGTTGTGATCTGAACAGTTCCAGTTCGGCTTCATATTCGATTCTTCTTCTGGCGGCGTCTCGTTGAGCGCGACTGCTTCTTGATGACGTTACGCTAGCCGGTGCTTGTGGTGCCGGCACACGACGTACGGTACTCGGCGTCTGTGTGGTGAAGTCCTGAATTCTTCCTCCTGCCAGTGGTATTTCGGGCACACGGTAGTCAGGGAGTCCTCTTCGATTGGACGTAGACGGCGAATTTGCTTGGAGTAACGACGCGGCGACCCCGGAGTCCGTGTGTAGTTCAGACACGGGCAGACCCCCCGGAATTCCTCCACGGCGAACTTCTTGCAATCGTTCATTCTTGGTGCCGTGTACTTGATCTTCCTGATTCTGGTGCGATTGCTCTTCAACCCGACGAGCCTGGCTTCTTGTCGAGTATGTGGACATCTTGAATTCTTCTTTCCTCGATTTCTTGCTCTTCTGAAGATCCGGCTCGAAGGACCAGTTGTTCAAGACGGTGGTAGGTGCAGGGTTGATCTTCAGCAGAAGAGACAAAGTCGATTGAAATAAGAAAGCGTCGTTTTGAAATACAAGTCCCACATACGAGACTATTTATTCTTGACTACACCAATTGAACACTGTTACACTATTCTTATTCTACGCCGGTATGTACAGTCACGGCCGGGCCTTTGTTTCACAGGGATTCCGAACTACGGGAAACCTGGAGCACTATTACTCGTTGAGCACTCACTTTCACAGCACTACTATTACTTGCTGACTACTTGCTGACTACTTGCTGACTTCTTGCTGTGCTTCGTCTCGAGGTAGACTCACTCAATGGCGATTTCGGCCCGAATTATATACACTTTTGCGTAGTCAAACTGGCGGGGAGTCTAAATGCGCATCGTGGCTCGTGACATGTACATTTACAATACATTTCTAGGCTTATTTCTATGACTTGTTGATATTCCTAATTATCTGTTTAATAACTTATATCTAGGGGAAATAAAAGACAAATCACGCACAGTTTATTGAATGAGACTTACAAGCTAACTTAAGTAATTACTATTATACATTGATTGAATTGAGGCTGCCGTCAACAATAATAAAAATAAAAGCTTGATATTGATACAAGTGTAAAAATGACACAGTATATATATGTGTCGGTTATGTAATATGTAATAAAATATATTTTAAAATCCATCTGTGAACGATGTGCTTATAACTTTTCTTACTTTTACGATACATATAAACAGTTTTTCTTCTATATCTATATTTGATCTGTGCGGGAGTAGTGACGGTAATTCAAGCGCAAACTAAAGCACTGCTGAATGTGACGTAATATTCGCCAGGTTTGGATTTTGGCCCACATCCGGTTTTAATGATAAAATATTGTTTTTACTAAATACTGCTATTAAAAATGGTAATCTAAATAAAACTAACATCAAACACGTTGCTCCTATCGAGAAGCAGTAGATATTTCAAGAATCATCAGAATAACATATAGGCTACAAATTTTAAAAATATTATGTGATTTGTCCGAAATATGATGATAAGAAGTAAGTAGGAAAAATTTACCATCTGCGAGCTATTCTGCGCAGTCAAAACCTAATTAAGAGATTCTGGTCTCTTTTATTACAAAATTTAGAACACTATAATATGATGTAGATTCGACTTACTACATTTTACCCGGTCTGAGCGTGCCTGTGTGTCATATACTTAAAATATATCTCTTTCGAACTCCAAATTCTACTCCCGCTCCTTTACTGTTTGTGCTGCTAGATTGTGGAATGAGGTACCAGCCAATGTTCAAAATTGTCAACCCATTGCTTCTCTTAAGCACAATGTAAAGGAACACTACCTTTGTAGTTTGTCTTAGATTACTTTCTACACTTGATCATATTGTATATATGTATTATGGGTAAGTATATATAGTGTGTATGTGTGTATATTTATGATTATGTATGGCTGTATCCAATCAATTTTTTTATTATATCTATTTTAAAAAAATATATAAATATGACGCACCTATTATTTATATTTAAAAAACTGTTGTATATAAATATTGATTAATCCTGTGTCCCCGCAATTTTTTGTAATCTCACTAAACCATCTAAGGTTGGCTGGAAGGAATCTCTCTGAGAGATAAGTCCGTCTTTGGACCAATTAACCTGGTACATGCTACTATTTCTTTTATTGTAATTTTGTTTTATTGTGTATAATAAAAGTTTATATATAAAAGCTTATTCAGCACAAAACTACAACATAAAAATCTATCTTATAAGTCACCACAAGTTAGAGATGATTGAAAACATTTAATATCACGTCGTAAGAGCTATTATTATCTCAGTACTATTTATCACGTGTCCGATACAACGAATTTTCTTTCTAATATAGCTTAGTCATGCTGTGCTCGTAAATTTCGAGAAAATGCGGTGCGGCCGCTTAACAAGGGGTTAAAATATTGTTATACTAACGCCTCGTTAACGTCCGCCCCCATAACTCATGTTGGGGACAACATTTGACTTTTATCTTAAGCAGGAAGTACAGAAGACGAGGGAAAATAATGGTCATTGAAAAGGGATCATCTCGTTCCAGTTTGGTAGAGCATTATCTTCGTCACACACTTTCCATTCCGCTTTCAATTAGGGGGTTGGCATTAATAGCAGCTAGTATACGAAATAACAGAGAGATAAGTGAAGTGACACTTACGATGTAATATGACATCACATTCTTATATACCACGGAAAGATACATCCATTTCGCGTGTCATAAAGACCCGCTGACGTTGGTATTTAGTAGACATCCTCTAAGAAGCCTGCTTCCGCACAGCAACAAAATAATCTAAGATAACAGGAAATTAATATCATTAGATTATGTAACGACGAGAGTTTGATACCAATATTTTAAGTTAAACAGATCCTGACACAATGTATTATCAATTTCCTTGAAATCTGTTCTTGTTTTCGATATTGTCTAAGTCTAGAGCAAAAAGGACAACATATGGGAATTCTCAGATCTTCAAAAAATCACTTTTGTATCTGTTATTCAAATATTTAATAAATTACCTGTATGACTGAAAGATTTCCCAGATCAGATAAGTTCACAAATTCTTTGTAATAATGATAAATGAATATATTATAATTATTATGATCTGTGTTTATAATTTTTGTATAAAATATGTCGAGCACACATATAAGAAAATGTAAGAACGCAAAATAAAAGTAAAGTACTAAACTCTGTTATTTCTCGATTCAACCATCTCAGCAATAATAAACTAATGTTTTCTCATTCATCATCACTCATTATATTATTGTTTTATGCACGTCAAGGGTAACTGTTCTCACTCACTGTGTACAGTAACATCTTCTGCCATACAAATGTTATAGTATAAAATAAATTTTCTTATCTTATCTAATCCTGTGTACTATTCCCTTGACTACGGAGGTCGTTAGAAATGATATTCTAGTATATTCTTAAAAACTTTTTCCTTAAAATATATGTAACATATCTGTACATCCAATTCTCGGTCATTATGTGAACATGAATGCTGAAAAACATTCAAGCTACCAAAGCATCGGGTTATTCAGATGATTTTTTTGTACATATAGGTTGGCGATATCAGAAAATAACGAAGAATATCCAAAAATACTTAAAGTAGTCCGGGGACAATTTATAATTAATAAAAATAATGTCTTAATAAATTAAACTTAAATTACTTACCTGTGTTAGGGAAAAATTCTATATATAAACAACGTGTTACGTGCTTATAATCAAATTGTTACCGCGTTTTCACTACGCCTTCGGAGAACCCTAGGTCGACCTAGAGAAGAACTGAGTGTGTAATCCGTATGATTACACACTCAGTTCTTCACTTCTCTTCAATATTCTCACTGGCACAGTTTAGGTACACTCACAATAAATAGGAATGAAAATGTAAAGGCGAGGGTCGCGTATAGGTCGGTCTGTTATTGTCGCGTCCGTCTAGCCACCACATTGCACACACACCAACTACTATCTACGAGCGAGCCCGTGGTGGTTTTGGTTATTTCAAACCACAATTGCAATATCTTCTTCCACCTAACTTCCTTTCAATTTTGCATAATACATTTATCACTCTGGAAGAACTAGTCGATAAAAGCTCAATCGTGACGTACAGCTTATAAAAAATCCATCCTCATATCCTCGCATATGATCACGCTTTATATACTTAACCGCTAAGAACCCCTTAACCCCTAACTGCGTTACTCACAGATCCGTCGCCTATCACCGCGCCGTCCTTTTACTTTTTACGGCACCTTTATCGGCAAGTCCTATCTTAAGAAGTTCCACGCACGCCAATAAGGGAGGAACTTTTGTGATGAAAGTCCATGTATAGTGAAATTAAGGAAGTATGTAAAGTCGGATGTAACGTACAAATAACATATGAGTGAGGCTGATGTCGCATTTGCTGTCGCTGTCGCTGACCCGGCAGACTTTGTACTGCTTCAGTCGATAAATAAAAGACCTGAACTTATTTTTTCATAACGGGAATCCCGGGAAACGGGAAACGGGAAATAAAAAAGTTTATTTCTAGCGAACCAGTTTTGTTGATCAAAATTGTTGTATTTTTTTTAATTCTAAGCATTTTCATATTTATTCACTTTTTAACTTCTCTGGAGTTCCATAAATACTAAAATTAGCCAAATCGGTGCAGCCGTTCTTCAAAACTATCGTTTGTACTCAAATATGAGAAGTATTCACTAGTTCCGTTTTGTTGTCTTTGAGACATTATTTACTCGTAAAAATGTGATATAAGTGATTGAAATGCAGTGCAAAAAGCGTAATCAAATCACTAATTACTAACATAATAATAAGGGCTAGGTGTAATTCAGACGAAGATTTTTTGAGTGGTCACGCGCAAAAGTCCAAGAAAGTATACTTGTTATTGTTTACTATGGTCCCAGCGTCTAATCGCGGCCCGGAAGCCAAGCATCGGGGCCGTGTCACTTCCGGTGATTAACGATGCTAACCCAATTTTCTTTTAAACTCCAAGAATTATTCTCAGTTCGCTCGGTGACAGGGATTTTTAGTTTTGCTCCGCGTGCGTCGCGAACGGAATTTAATGTCGCTTTTTATTTTTTGAGTGATGAATAGGTTGTATATTAAGTTTTTACTTACGAAACTTCCGTTTGTTTTGACACGTATATCTAACGCTTTTTTTAAAGATATATTTTTGTATTTCATTTGTAACTACAGTAGAATTTTTGGCAAGTCTTACAATTTATTCATTTTTTTTTAAATAACAATATTGAAAACAGCTCCTATTTACTACACAAAAGGGGTTTTTAAGTCAGCTGTATACTTATAGAATTAGAAATAATGGTAGATTTAAATCACTGGTAGTCAAAAACAGGTACATTATTTCTATACCAACTATGGCAGAGAAATGGAAAATGGTACATATGTGTACTCATGCGCGATAAGTATGGTAGTCGGATAAACACTTAACTTAATGAAACAAATAACAAATCAGGAAATATTCAAAACCCGTGCAGTAGATGCGCGACTCGATGTCTCAACTCGCTGACGCGTCCTTAACCTTCTGTTTTTCTTTTTTGGCCCCCTGAGGAAAATGCATTGAATTGCATACCCCGAGAGCCGGTGGTTATGTGAGTTTCTCCTCCCCAGAAGGGAGAGGCTTACCCACTGCATGGTGCTCAACATTATTTCAAGATATAGTGAACACAAAACGAATGAGTCCGGCACAAAGGAGTACATATGTATTATAAGCGCGTCACAAACATACGCAAACAAACGATGATTCGTTTTATAATATTACTAGCAACCCTTCTCGGCTTCGCAAGGGTGCAATGCTGATACTAAATACACTACACAAAACTGTGAACGTTGTATATGTCGGAGCAGATTCTCCTTCAGAATTTCTGTGCGACTTAGACATGGCGGAACCAAGATCAAAGATTCAACCGCAGGCAAAGATCCGTAGGAGTATCGTGCATCAAACACGTGCCGAAACCAGACTGCATCGTGTTCGCTCCAACGTTTCTTTAGCGCGTTCCGTCGACATGCCGACCGGAAGGCGATACCAGCGCCATAGTTGAAATGGTAAAGTCGCGCTGTGCCTCGGCACGGTTTAAAAAACTAAAAAAACACGCTTTTAAAATTGATTGAATTGAAAAATTTAATATAAACTGTAGTAATCAATTGAAATATTGAAAAAATCCGTTGCGAAATTTAAAGATTTAAGAATACATGGGATATAGGGACAGAGAAGGCGATTTTGTTGTATATTATGTAGTGATGACTACTGTACAATAGAAATTAATTGAATTTCAGACATAATTGATCTTAGCTTCCCACCTCTTGCAAAAGCTCAGTTTGTCGAAAATATCGTGTAATTACATTTAAGGAAAAATAAAACTCAATGTCTGTCGAATCTGTTAAAGAATCGACCCTCCGAGGATGCCAGTCACAATTTTCTTTCAGCATTTTTCAGGATTCTGCAGAATTGTGACAGATGGCCCGTCATTAAGTGAAATGGAAAAAAACAATTCATTATTCAAATGGCTCTGGCGTTCACCGAAAGCTTTCGTTTCCTGTCACGGAATACGTTTCGCTTTGCACTCAAATCGGAATGTTTTGTGGTTGTTGTTAATGAGGGATATTAGGACAGCGACAGATTATAAATATTCAACCTCTCATTAAGAATATATGTATTGCAAATCTCTTGGTTTCCTTGGACTTTGAACATCGAAATTGATAAACATTAAAATCATGTCATATACGACCCCACTTCATAAATTATATGAAATCAGTAATGGTATCCTGCTAATATTATAAACGCGGAAGTTTGTATAGATGTTTGTTACTCTGTCTCTTAAAAACTACTGAATAGATTCTAATCAATATTTACAATAATATAGCTCACACATGAGAATAACACATATGCTACAACTTATAAATATATAAGTACTCCACGCTGATAGAAGCTACTCGAAATACTAATCCTGCACAGATAAAGTCGCGGGCGTCAGCTAGTTGGTTGTATTGCTTTTTCTTTTATTTTATAAGCCTTATTTTAATATGAAATAAATTAAATGTCGATTCGTCAACTTAAACATTATTCAGCGATTATTCTTTTTTAATGGCGACGTTTCATATGTCAATGTCAATAAACAGTGATTACGGTCCGAGATAAAAATCGACGTTTTTGAATCGTTTAAAAATCAGCGCACAGTAGCGAAATTACTTAGAAATGGTCTTATTCGGTCTCTTCACTGCTCTGTAAAATCCATCTACAGCAGTGATGACAATGAATTTTTCGAAACAAATCCTGTCAAGTTAAAAAATTGTATTTCCCCGCTTTACACGCGCTAAACCTGTGATTAAGTACTTTCGTTCATTGTAGGTAAACAATGGAAGACCAACATTATCTGTGGTTGTTCTTATGTTTTATAGTATACATTTATTTAAAGCTAAACCAATAGACCACGTCAGCTAAAGGGTAATAAGTTAATTTGTTCCATAAGCAATAGTTTTCGCAGCGCATGAGATGTAAGAAAGTTTTTTGGTAAATTTTTCACATCTTGGGTTATATTATTGGAGTTTCAATGTAGATCCCAATTTTTTTTTAAATTTAGATAGTTTAGCGTTTTACTCGTAATAGTGAAGAAATTTTTTAAATCAGTTAAGTAGTTTCGATGCCTAATTCAATGCAAATAAACAAACAGACAAAAATACATTCAAATCTTTCCTCTTTTTAATATTGAGTGTAGATAATTTCTATGCAAATCTTCTATCGTTTTCCTATACGTGTATAAACGAAGTCCAACGCAAGATGCTTCATATCATTAACTGATGCATATGACGGTGACACGCTTTTCATAGAAAAATAAGTTTATTTAATGCAAAAGAAATCATTTATAGAGGTGTAGATTATAAAACCACATAGACCCTAATAAATAAACATAAAAAGTTTCCATATGAAACATAATTTATATGATCCCCTGAAACACAATCAATAAGTTTGTAATTGGGAGGACAACTTAGAATCATGGCGTAATTTTGAATATTAGACAAAAGAGATTGTAATGAGTTTCTGTGTTTGTTTGGGTGATTGAGCGAGCACCGAAATGAATGAGAACTTCAGTTACTGATATGTGTCTAAGACTTACATAGGATCTAATTATAGTCTCAACCAAATCTCAAACCTACCCCGTTAGCTAGTGATATTATATTAAGGTATCTGTGCAGTATGACTGATGTTATACATCTAACTTGGTACTCTCTCAACTAACCCCAGGTCAACTGGCAGAAAATGCACAATGTAAGTAAGTCCACCTTTGCACACTTTATGTGCATAAAACATAAATATATAAATGTTATCACACAAAAGTCATATACAATGAGTCAGTTTTTGATATTCATTCAGATTATTATATTTAATTTAAATAATAATAATAATACAAATTTAAATTTGTATTATTATATTAAATAATTAAATATTATTTAAATCAATTAGAAGGCTTTGAGAAGGTACGGTTATGTGGGGCTCTTCTCCCCAGAAGGGGGATGCCTACTCACTAAAACCAGGGATGGCCATGTAGGGAGCCCCCGGGAACGCCAAGCGACTTCCGGGAATCCCCAGCCCCCGCTCCCCTGCCGATACAGGGGAGCTCTCCTCGAGGAGGCTACAATATATACCTGCCTCGATTTCCTCCATCGACAACGACCCCCGCCACGGGAGGCGCGTGGTCCCTCCCGGGTCGCCGTATCCGCTGGCGCGACTTCCTCGCGCTCGCCGGCGACTCTCCGCGGCGCCGTAGCTGTACTACCGAGCCCGGCACCGCCTCCTTCGAGCGGGATCGGCCATCTCTCGACCCCGCTCGGCGGCCTCCTTCTGGAGCATCACTGCTTCACAGAAGGAGGCCACAGCCCTCCAACCTCCCTCGACCGCCAGCATTGCCGCAATCAATGCCGGCAGAGACAGATCTCACCCGATCTCTGCGACCAAGACTCCGCCAGCGTATGCTGAGTCGATTCCAGGTCGGATGCGCAGTGGTGGCATCGTGTAGTCCCTCCCGTCCTATTCTACACAGATACTCACCGAAGCAGCCGTGCCCGGTGAGTATCTGAGTCAATCGGTAGGTGACCTCCTCCTTCCCGTGGAGCCAAGTTTGGAGGTGTGGGAGTACGGCACCGACGACCCGCGCGCAGATCCGTAATTCGAGCTGCGCACGCCAGGCCGCCACAATCCGTCGTCGGTGCAACTCCCGCCTAGAGGCTGTTGCGAACTGGTAAACGGTCGCCACAGACATTGAGTGTTCTAGTCGCAGAAACAGGTTCGCGAAACGATAAGCAAACAATAGCAATTCGTAAAGCGAATTACACATCTTGTGCGATGCTAACAAGTAATATACTATGCGGACTCGACCTCCTGACATATAACAATGAAATTTTTGTCAATGTAAATGTCTATATAAATATATATATTGTATAAGTATATTAATGAGATATTATAATATATTATATAGGTATTAGCTACAACGATTTTTAGATATAATAAATATTGTTGTTATAATAGGGTATTACAGTCTAATTCAAAAAGTGTTTTAATTTAATCTGTTATTGATAAAATACCACAAAAAATATAAATACATTTTTTTTATTCCAATTATTTCATAAAAACGTGTTTTAATTTTACAATTCAAATTTGGCGCGAAAACGCCAATTCTCAGGCCGCCATGTCTGTGACGTCACGGGCATTGTAAACATTACGCTTCGCTGAAAGAAATAAACATATTTTCGAAATAAATAATGAGTTCTAGTGGCTATAGTCCTTATCATTGGTGTCTTGTGTCTGAATGTAAGAATACAAGTGTTAAAACACCGGAAAAGTTATGGATACAAGTGCCAACAGATTTAAAAATGAGAAATACGTGGTTGAAATTAGCACGAAGAGATCCAAAGTCATTGTCCACAAAAACGAAATACTATTTTTGTGACGATCATTTCGATGTAAGTATGCAGTTTAATAGCTCATATAAACATGTGAAAATAAATTCTTGTCATTACAAAACTAATATTTTATAGGTTATATTTTTCTGAAAGGAAATTTTAGGTTATAATACCTATGATCGCAAAATAAAGCATAATCGTAAAGTTTTGTAGTTATTAAAGGAAAATTTGTAGTAGGTATATTAATACTTACATAGATGTTTTGACATTTCTTAATTCCGCAGAACAGAAGTCGGGATTGCAAGCGAAGAATTTCGCCACCATCAATGTATTTATTCGTGGAAGATTAGTACTTTCTGCTTTTACAAAGCCGTCTTCCATGGTCAATATATATAGTATAGGTGCAGAATATCAAGAAACGTGATAGTAATAACTGAGAAACTTCGTTAATCTAATAAATTACACAGTAGACATGTACAACAAAAACCGAGGTTGTTTATTTACAAGTCCAGTGACGTCACAGCGAATGCAAACATGGCGTACAGCGTTTTTGACATTCGAAGCACAGATAAAAAAACTTGTATTTTCAAATTGAAATATTTAATTTATTTTGCAGTTTTATGAATAGAAATTAATATTTTTCGTTTGTTTTTCATAAATGAACTATAAAAACATAAATTTAGATTTTATTTTTCATATGTAATACCCTATTAATATTATAAATAAATATTATAAGTGTGGTAAGTATATGACGTGTTTATATATAAGTTATATAAGTACACCACAGTGTAGATAGAGATCAGACCCAATTGGTTTCCACGCCCACTTTCATTAAATTTCGCTTAAATAGCCTCTACGCGTTGGAGTTGTATCCCCGCGCACGCCTTATAAAGTTGAGAGACTGTTTCTTATAAAGACGCATGATATGAGCGAGAATACGAATAATACGTGCGTAAGGAAGTGACGACCCCAACATCCACTGGTGGGGCATTTATGTCACTCAGACCGCCATCTTAGTAACTAATTCGAAACCCTCAGCCTATCTTTATCACACTCAAAGGAGGGGTTAAATACTAAACGTCCCATCCTCCAGTCGAACTGAAATCATCATTTTGTTACTGATTTAATCTTAATAAGGCCTGTTTAAGTTTCCCAAGCCGAGGCTTAGTTCCGGTTCATTAATATGCCATTTGCTTAATCTACGTGACTCCATATGCTGTGTTGGTTGGCTTTGAAGGGATGACGTCGAGTAAGCGTAAGCTGAAGACAATTAAGCACGATTTGTCGTCTGAGTTAGTTTACGAGACGCTAATTTTCAATTTCAAAATTAAAATAACGTTTATTTAACATAGGCACTTATTGACGTCAATCAAATATAATATTTTAAGAGCATAAAAGATTAAGATATACCATACTTTATACGCGGATACGTATAAGGTAATGTAACGGATAATGAAAAAAAATCTATCTACACCTGTTCGAAAATTGGGAGAGCCTCCTCGCGAAGAAATTGGCAGTCCCAGATCACCAGCATTTGCTAAAAGGTAACTGGAATTTTACGGATCCTTTACAGTCTAGAGTTTCTTTCCGATAGATATTAAAAAAGGCTTGTACAGACTTTGATGTCCCCTATCATCGACATCGTCGTGTGCTACTAAGACCTTAAAGCAGATCTTTTCAATAAACTTGACATACTAGTACTAACAATTGCATTCGATTCGTCTTTAATTTAAGGAAATACGATCATGTTTCCAAATATCGACAGCTTTTAAAGTAGCTATATACAACACCCTTCGTTCTGCTTCTAATGCCCTCGTTAAATGTTCCTTCCACGATTCCAATACGGTACACTGATCCTTTTTTGTTCAGTCCATTCTCTTCTGGAATGCAGTCCCTCAAGAAGTGAAAAAGTTTCCCAGGTTTGGTTTTTTTTAATTAAATTACGCCCGATTTTCCTTGAGGGGTGTCTTTGGCAGTAAAATGAGATACGCTATTGATGATGATGGATATTTTAATGTTATAAATTATTTTTTGTCACACAATTAATGGTTGATTATTGTGTTTCTTTGCAATTTTGTGTTTTTTGTTAGATTAGGTTTACGATTTACGTTACAATTGGCCGCCCTCACGATATGCCTATATGGTTTTTAGAACTTAGGCACAGGCTGAGTTTAGGCGGTAGGTCACATGGTCAGACCGCTCTGGCCGCCTGGAGTCCGACATAGTCACCGTGACACCTGCCGTTGCGGTGGTATCCTGGGCACGTTTGGCCTGAGGAAAAAAGTTACAATTGGTAAACTTGTGGTATGAATTCTTTTATAAAATTTAACAAATTACCTAATATCTAATAATTTATTCAATTTTCAACTAAATCGAACATATAACGTTGTAGTTATAAGTCATTCATAATATATATTTCAAATCCAGCTAATCCATCTATTTCAGGCATATTTTGAGCAAACTTGTGCCACCGTCAATCGTATACTTGCCTCTGAACTAAATTTAGTTCTGAGATAAAAGAAGCTGAAATAAAAGAAATGAAAGTTGGTTAAGCTCAGCTTAGATTCGCACTGAGGGTTTTGTACAAACTTATATGTAAATAGTTTCTTTCTTAAAATAAATAGTTTACGGATCTTTTCGTAACCTACCTTTAACATATTTTTTTCTTCATGACGAAATGTTAGATAATAATTACATAGTCGTGCAAATAATCATTTGCACGACATAACATATTATAATTATAAAATGAAGGTCTTGGCAGACAGATGCATAACAAAGCGAACCTGTAAGTTTGTTATATTTCATTTTGAGGTACGGAGTTCAAAATAATTTCTATTCTTTGTTACATATTATTACTACCAAAAGAGAGGACTTACATGACTCCCTTAAAAATCCTTATCCTGAACGAAATACGCTTTAGACAGATCAATACCTAAAGCTATTACAGTCAGCTCCCAAATAAAATCCCTGCGAGGAGATTAGTCGTAAACACCCAACAAAGGGAAGGGCCTCGGTCCATAGTTCGTACCTAAAATAAAGCCCGACAAACAATGGTTACATTCAGATGTAAATGAAGGAGCAAACGCGACATCAGACAATGGCCTCTAGATATTGCACTTTAACTTGTTACATAAATTATTGTCCAAAAAAATCTGGCTGACCCGAGAACTAAATCAGATGACATTTCAGTGGTTGTTCTTATTGTCCGGGAAATGGGCAGTGAAACAGGTACTTGACTTACTATTGTTGATATTGTTTTCAGTGGCCAGGTTCATGATGGGTGGACTTTCAATATAAATCATCTTGGCCTTGGGACGAGTTTTTCAAGTTATTTCAATTTGTTTTTATTGTTTAAATTAAAATGCTCTGACGTCAGGTTCCAATTGACGACTTTGTACAAAAAGATAAAAAGTAAACTGAAAAGGTATTTCCAGTAAAGTACTCCTGTGCAAACTACAGATTCTAACCTGGGTATATTACCTATTCTTCCTTACACTTCCTCTTAACTCTTAACAATTATTTAGGCTATCTTGTGTTTCATCATTTCAGATTTGACCACGCGCAGAAATTCGTAACATAACCCTTTCTACTATGAATATATTTTGAATCTCCATACAATATCCATTGTGATCGGCCACGTGCGAATAATTTCAATCAATATTCGCAATGAGTGTTGAGTAACAATTTGAAGTACAATTTTAGCACATTGTTTACGCCGGTACGCGTAGTTGTTGCATTAGCAACCTTTGGCATTATTTGAGTATATTTGAGTGTTGTTGCTCATAGATTTTATAATGGTTTATAATATTAAGTTTTCTACTTACATTTGTTTACCCTCTTTTTATTACTTTAAATATATACATTACCGAAGCTTGTTGTATTACTTTTGTATTACTCCATAGTCGAGTGGATAGTACACCGGTTTCAAGGGTCGCCATCTCTGAGTTCCCGGATTCGAATCAAAATCAAAATCAAAATTATTTCATTTATTTAATAAATCCGATAATGCTACCTGGACCAATCCGCAACACACATCTTGTCACAGACTATGCAATAATGATAATGTTAAAATGTTAAAATATTGATCAATTAACTGAATATTGATTGCCACTTTAATTAAGAATGTAATACGTCACAGTCGGACCCGGATCCGAGGATAAGAGTATGAGCACTCAGATAGCAGAGTCAGCATCGTAAATCACGGCAGGACATCACATTAAGTCGGCCACAGACAATTTCACATTGATTAATTATACATAGTACAATTTATTGTCTAGACATGGGTTCTTCGATGCGATTATTTCAGAATTAAAAGTATTTTTTGTCCCCCGATAGTGGCAAACCAAACGATATGGCTCGCCTGATGGTAAACTGTTACCACAGTCCGTGGACAGTTGCAACACCAGGTGTGTCACTCGCACGTTGCCGACCCTTTAAAAACCTATTTACTCTTTTTTTTGTTATAACGTAATATTTTTATAACAATTGCTGTAGCATTTGCTTTTAAGATGTTAACAACAGAGAAGGTCTTACCAATAATCTGAGAATCAACATAACTTCTCGTACAGCAATAAACATTCGCCTTGAAACGCTTATTATTAAAACGCTTATTAACATGATATTCTGTATAAGAAACCTCAATTCAGCGATTTGTGAAAGTGGTTGAAAAAATAATTACACATTTTTTCAAAGCAGATAACAAAACTTATAATACACGTTATAAGGTTGAATTATTTTACATTGATCACCATAAATTGGCTGTATACTAAACTTTACATAAATATACATATAGCAACACGTCAGTCTTTACATGTTATTCTTGAGACATCTCTCATGCCGTACGCAATAGCAGCAGTTTTCGTAGTGTAAATGTTAAGCTTGACGTGCTACAATTTTTTTGGATATAGATTATAATAAATCTATATCTATATAGAGATTATAGTTTTCCACTTGCTTCCTCAAATTCCATAAATTCGCTTATTTGATGTATTAGATCCTCATCAACATGTTCATTCGTATTTGCACTTTAAATTTCTATTGTCAGTCGAGCATTCCGATTTCGATTTTGTTACAATACCTTTTTCACCTCGCATATATCCCTTAACACACTATTTAATATTTTTTCAAAAATGGAACGGAAATGCTCAACGGTTCATTCCACAAAAGAGTAGAGAATTAACACAAAATTTGCTGATTCTATTTCAAAATCAAATAACCTATTACCCTAGTAACTGGAACAAATGACGTTGGCTATAAATTCGGATGACTTTACACGAATGTCCCTCGTCGATACGTATACGGATATCGACTATCCGTTCGGCCAGACACGGCAACAATGCCGACCTTATTTTGAAGAAGGTTCTTGGGACTAATAGATCCGGGATTTAAATTTGACGTAGAAGGAATTTTCAATATACGATTTTGTGAATGCTCCGGCCGGTAAAATGTTTTTTTCCTGGCGCCATGTTGATTCTATTGTCATAAGCAAAGTTTATGATAAATATTAAAAAAAAAACAATTTTTGTTTTAATTGTATACTTGAATAAAAGAATAATAGTTCTTTAGTAACTAAAAGTCTGTAGTAACAAGCGAAGAGAAATACAGTTGTTGTGTCCCTCCCGCCGCGTGTCCGTCTGTACTGTTATGGCTTACGAGTGGCTCTGTCCAAGACCGAGGCCCTGATCTTTCACGGGCCTCGCCGACGCCCCCCGGCCGGGACCTCTGTCACGGTCAACGGGGTGTCGATCGTGCTCCAGCCCCATTTTAATTATCTGGGGCTGACAATTGACGGGCGCTGGGGGTTCGAGGAACATTTCCGCCGCCTCGAACCTCGCCTAATGAAAACAGCCGACGCACTCGGCGGCCTACTTCCCAATGTGGGGGGCCCAAGCGCGAGAGTCCGCGACTATACTCTGGCATAGTCCAGAGTATGGCGCTTTACGGGGCCCCTGTCTGGGTCGACGCCTTTGGCCCTCGAGCCGTGGCTTCCCTGCATAGGGCCCAACGCGCCGTGGCTCTGAGAGCCGTGCGCGCGTACTGCACAGTATCGCACACGGCGGTGTGTCTTTTTGCGGGCGCTCCGCCCTGGGAATACGTCGCTCACGTCCACGCCGCCGCATACCGCGTCCGGGCGGACGCGCGCAGCGGCGACCAGCGCCTGGCGCCGCGCGAGAGGGCCTCCGCGTCCGAGGAGGCCACAATCGAGGTAGTTCGCTTGTGGTTTGAGGAGCTGGGCGACCTAATGGTCTCGGCCTCCGTCTCCGGCACTCTGCGCCTAGCGTCGAGGCCTTCTATCCGTTCCTCGCCACATGGGCGAACCGGCGCCACGGGTCACTCTCCTACCACCTGGTGCAGGTGCTAAGCGGTCACAGCTCGTGTGGCCGCTACCTGCACCGTATCGGGAGGAAGCTGACCGGATGTCACCATTGTGGCGCCGAGGAGGACACCGCACAGCACACCCTAGCGGTGTGCCCGGCATTCTCGGCGCAACGCGCCGAGTTGGTCGCCGTGATAGGCGATCTCTCCCTCCAAAACGTGGTGCGCGCCGTGCTGGAGGGAGAGAGGACGTGGGCGCTAGTGAACTCCTTCTGCGCCGACGTCATGATGCAGAAAGAGGCAGCGGAGCGAGCTAGGGAAGCGGATCCCGAGGCCCCGGCATGCCGCCGCGGGCGCGTAGGACGGAGGAGGCGCGAGTTCCCTCGCCTCCTTCCTCCTGTCGGTGACCAGCGGGGACCAGGCAGGGGAATTTTTTGGTAGGACGTGGTAGGAGTACCGTCGTACATAAAACAATTACATACATTTAGGCTAGAGATCAGCAGTAAATTCACAAACTGCACAGCAACAGTGTCTCTGTCAGTATCAAGATAGAGATAGAGTGTAGATGTGTAGTACATACTAGAAGGGAAAAAACAATTAGGTAGTTAAATTTTAAATAATTCAAGTGGTGATAATAGTCTGTATAGCCAGGTATAAAGCACTTTAATTAAAAATAAAATATTGAGTGTGTAGATGGTTTAACAAGTCACTACTGTTAGTTGTACTTACATAGATAGAGAAATGATCGCGCGAATACTCTTCTCTTCTTTGCTCATGCTAAATGAAGTTTATTTTAACCGAAACTCTTACTTTTAGACTTATGTTAATGACTCGCAGATTTTAGCGTTGCAATGATCATCGATCCTACAAACTACGTGCCCTATCCTCTACCACTTAAGCATCACAATTCATTGATCTATGATGCCCTACGTGTGGCCTCCGTTCTATCATTCAGAGAATCTTCTAGCATAATCCTATAAACACTGTACTACATAGTCTACATCAAAGTGAATACCCAATTCTTCATTCAACATAAGCCTTTGCAGGTATTCGAAAATTAGAAGAGAACCTGGTAATTATGGATTGCGACTCCTTCAATTTCAGTATGTATCCCACTGATCTTTAGTAAGTACAGCTTAAGTACACTCGAACTTAACGGCTTTAATGTATAAGCTGCAAACAGCTTATTGTAGTCTGTGCAACGTCTCGCGTGAACTTCAGAGTCGTAGTAGTTTGAATTAAATATCGACTTGCAGTTTGTGTTTCTGCTTTTTTAATTTAAGTGTTTGTCAGTGTTTCTGTCTCATCAGCCTAAGCGTACAAACGGACCAATCCGGCATATTCATGAAATTATAAGTAGTCGTTAATCGTAACGATTAAATGTTTATCGTGACGTATTTTGACAGTTCAGTTTGACATTTGGCCTTATGCAAATAGGAAACAGTTCGCCATGTTGATCTAAATTGAAATACATAGACAGAATTGAAAATTCTAAGATTACTATAAAAGGGTCTTATTTTGTATCTTTTGTTTTCATATTAATTTATTGTTGTAATATTTACACATTTTAGATTTTTTTTATGATATACGTGTCGAAGTAATTTTGAGTTTCCCTGATCCTGTGAAAAAATGTGAAACTGTTACATTCTCTTTTTATCAAAGTCACATAATTTAGTCTGATATATAATCAGACAGTATTATAGTTTTCCAAATCGATTATTATTTATTAGTTACAATAAATTAAATTATAATATTTCAGTGAATAGTGGAAGTATGTAATATTTATATCAGTAAATAACAGTGAAACTAGAGCCTTTATAGGTATAATGTGATTTGTTTAAGCTTTTAAGGGAAGTTAGGTTCAGACTGTAACGTTGTTTTTTTTTACACACAGTTCATGATTGGCGTATAAATGCTTAATCCATAATTCAATAACATTAGTACATTGTTTTCTTATTGATTTCAACTGAAATACTAAACTGCATTTGACAAATTATTTGTTATTGTTGTACATGAAAGGTGGACTGACATTGACATTTGCCCTCACATATTACCGACGCGGTTAGCAGAAGGGATGCACCTACATTCAGACACTTCTTTCTGTACTGGATGATTGAGACAGTGCAATATATAAATCTGTCTTACTTAATTAACTGTTTATTAACAGTGGCAAACAGATGTTAGTATGCTTTGCATTCCTAAAGGAATGCAGCTGTAATTCTTGAAAGAATTTAAATTCTTTTTTAATGTTGAGTTGAGTCTGTGAATAGATAATTCACCTTGAACTTGTATCTGTGAAGGTCATAGAATATATTTGCTATGAACATTTAAAATATTAAAATTTCTAAATTATAATTAAAGTATCTTAAATATAAAATAGGTTTATTTCGTAAAAATATATTTATTTGTTATTTCTCACTTTTTTATGATTACATCTTCTGAAGGGCAATTAGGTCCGGATGTCTATGTTTCATTTAGTCTATGGCTGAATTCTATTGTATGGAATCGTTTGTTAATGCTTTCTTTCTCTTGTTGGTCACGATGGCGGCAGGACGCATTGTGACCCTAAACTTTGAGAAGTGGAGATCAGCACGCTTCAAATCTTTTTATAATTGAAGATTAATTAATTAAGTTTATTTTCTTTTTACCCAAATGGGGTGCATTTTTCTACTTGTATAAAAATATCATTCTTAAACCCGCTAATAAACGGTAAGTGTAATTGTCTTGTATATTGGATTAGCTCGTGGTAGTTCTCCATAATGGCCGATGCCAATTTCAATTTTTATTTTCATCTTTTCCAGGGTTCTTCCAATCTTTGGTTATTACCCGATTATATTTTCAACATATGATCTATTTGTTGCTCATGGTTCCCACTAGTGGTCAAACATTGACTAGTTGAGTAGCATACTGCGTGGCACATCTTCTATGTGCACGCATCTTCGAACTTAAAGTGGTCAAGCCGTATCTGTTCAAGAAAAAACGTGGAGGGTGTCATATTGGGAGTGCACCGTGAGAGATTCCATCCGCTTTCATCACGTCAATCCACCTCGGGGTAACCAGATGCCCGGCTGGAACGTGAGTGCATACCTCCATTTAACGATTTAGTACCTGTATTTTTAAATTTCGTGTGGAACGGTTGGCTACAGCAAGTTAACTACGTAATAGATTTAAGTAACATTTTGTATTTGAGAATTAGTATTACATTAATCATTTTCTTTCTAATAACTGGTAAATTTGTTAAACTATATAAAAGATTTTAATAATAGTATATAGTTACATGATTTGTCTACAGCTTAATAATTCTTAAATCTTAATCAATATTTTAAATAAAAACAATACATGCATGCTCATTTTGGTAAATTCTTTGTGGTTTTATTTTGCATCCATCTGAAACTCTGATTGAGTTAGTGTGATGGCGCCCTTGTAATAAGTTGTTCACACTGCTCACCAGGCTACATCGAACCAAATCGTCTGTCCACGCCTTGAGTACAATTGTCGCTGATATCTTGCTCTGCCACTAATACTCTTTAGCTAGTCAATTGTAATGGGCACATTAAATTAGTACAGACAGCTACAGATTGCGACTACTACAAGACTATTTATCTGAGGCCAGCTTTTAATTGACAACACTGAAATAAAAAATAAGAAAAAGCCCTGACTGTTTTTATTGCTGGTTCTTTCCGGTACAACCGTAGACTTGCGACCCAATGGCATAGCATCTTTGACGTGTAAAAGCGATTCAAAAAATCCTATTTGAAGAATAAATTCTTGATTGTGATGATGAAAAACTTAATAATAATAAAGAATAACAATAATAATAGCGTCTCAATCGCTATCGCAGACACACCTCTCTACACCCTTAGCCGTTCACACCAATGTTGCTCTCTTCGCACCAATATTGGTCTGGTGTTCTAGACGGTCCATTTAGTGAGCCCTGAGTCACCAACTGCCATATTTAAATTAATTAGGAGGCTTTCAGGAGTCAGTCACCGGAGTCTCTTTCCTGTCCTTCCATTCCATAGCCCGTTCCATAGCCAGTCCTTTCCATAGCCCGGTTTTCATTACTACCAAAATCGAAATGCAATAGTCCACAAACGCTTTGACCACTAATGATAATAGTTTCTGTGCATCTAACTGGGTGTAGTCCTTAGCTGCATTTTTCATGGTGCAGATAGAGATTACACCCAGTTGGTACACGCCATGCACCTTTCATTAAATTTCGCTTAAATGGCCTCTACGCGTTGGATCTGTATCCCCGTGCACGCCTTATAAAGGACCGTGTTGTATAAAGACACGTGACATAAGCGATAATAATAATAACTTACTAATAATGTAATAAACGCCCGTTAGTGTCATGTCTATGAATTAAATAAAACGTTTTAGTCTAACTTCATTTTTATTTCACTATCTTTGTTTCAAATTTATCAACAATATGAATAAGCATGAAAGCACTAAAATTGTCAGGAACAGCCATGAACTTAAGTACAAGCAAAGAACACAGGTCCGTGAAGTTTCTTTTGATGGCGAGCTAAGTTGAGTTTCGCGAATAAAAATGAAAAATTAATTTTTGTTGCGAACTCTGAATCGTGGCGTTGCTGAAAGAGAACTTTAGTGATGGATGCACGGAACAAGCGGAATAATTCCGAATAAGATTATTTCAATAGAAAAGTAAGTAAGTAAGTAAGTTTCTTTTGAAATAACCCGCACGTGTTAAAATTAAAAAAAAATTATCGTACTAATATCATAAACGCGAAAGTTTGTAAGAATGGTTAGGGTTAGTTATGGTAAGTTTGTAAATTTTAATAAAACTTTACAATAATATAGCTGATAAATTAGTATAACACATAGGCTAAAATACTAATTATGCGCAGACGAAGTTGTATGTACAGAAAGCTAGTAATTATTTCTTAATTTTTAATTATAATTTTATATATATTATATTTACCGTACTGTAAGCGTTGAGCGTTCATAAAAGTTTTACTGAAAGGCAAGAAAGGTCGTTTTTTATTACGACACTAACTACCCTGGAACGGCGCCGGGGCCGTTAGCAGGCAAGACGCAAAACCTTCAATTCGTGCACCTTCCACAAATGCACTCACACTAAAGCTGAATATAGCAATCTGCGACATAGGCATAGGTACCAATCATAGGCATACCAAAAAGAAAAAATATAAGAAGGTGGAGAAATATGCTTAGAAACTAGCACGTGGATAATTGTGATCTTTGCTTAACTCGATGTAAAAAAAGCTCCACCCGCGTGATTGGGTTTTCCAAAAGGAAATATATAATTCTCGCTATAAAAATTATAGTATCTTCTCCTACAGGTCTCTAGCAATGCCTATACCAAATTGAATCAAACCTCCTTCTGGTAGAATCTGGGCGTGGTGGAATCTTTTGACGGCTAATAGTCTTACAGAGGGCGTGGAATGGCCGGGTCCAACCTGGCGGACCGCTTCTAGCAGCCAGTGGCGGACGGGCGAAGTCTTCCTTCTTCTTTAAGAGAGGGTGGTTGTCGTCTAGGGTACTCATTTTGGGTCAGTAGATGGCCGGAGGTGGCTTGGAGTGGGCGCTTGTCGCTATACGCCGACGGGGTCGTGGTAGTATCCGCAAGGGTTCCCATAGCCTCGTCAGGGTGCGATGCAGCTCTCCTTCGGGAGGACGCGCTCACGCCCAGGGGTAGTGAGGGAGATCGCTGAGGTTTTTAGTGCCCTCTTCTGGGGAGAAGAGCCCCACATAACCACCGATTCTCGGGGTATGCATATCATTGCATTTTCCTCAGCGGAACAAAAAAAAGGCTAATTGGTGTAGCAGGCCTCCCCACTCTGGCCGGGTGAGAGGGGTTCATCATAGGTGAACAAACGTCGACAAGGTTGTGTGGCAGTGACAATGCGTTTGTTAGGGGCATTGTGTGATTTTTAGTCAATATATCACATGTTTGGCCGCCAAGTCTGCGAAGAATGCGACATAATCCTGCGGCTTTCCCGAGTCGCGGGTATAAGCGTAATGCATTTTCCACACAAGACAAGGCTAATTGGTGTAAATTCAAGAAATATTTATTTATTTATGTAAAACTGATAATAGGGTATTACGCACTATGAAAAATAAAATCTAAATTTATGTTTTTATAGTTCATTTATGAAAAAACAAACGAAAAATATTAATTTCTATTCATAAAACTGCAAAATAAATTAAATATTTCAATTTGAAAATACAAGTTTTTTTATCTGTGCTTCGAATGTCAAAAACGCTGTACGCCATGTTTGCATTCGCTGTGACGTCACTGGACTTGTAAATAAACAACCTCGGTTTTTGTTGTACATGTCTACTGTGTAATTTATTAGATTAACGAAGTTTCTCAGTTATTACTATCACGTTTCTTGGTATTCTGCACCTATACTATATATATTGACCATGGAAGACGGCTTTGTAAAAGCAGAAAGTACTAATCTTCCACGAATAAATACATTGATGGTGGCGAAATTCTTCGCTTGCAATCCCGACTTCTGTTCTGCGGAATTAAGAAATGTCATTCAAAACATCTATCTAAGTATTAATATACCTACTACAAACTTTTCTTTAATAACAACAAAACTTTACGATTATGCTTTATTTTGCGATCATAGGTATTATAACCTAAAATTTCCTTTCAGAAAAATATAACCTATAAAATATTAGTTTTGTAATGACAAGAATTTATTTTCACATGTTTATATGAGCTATTAAACTGCATACTTACATCGAAATGATCCTCACAAAAATAGTATTTCGTTTTTGTGGACAATGACTTTGGATCTCTTCGTGCTAATTTCAACCACGTATTTCTCATTTTTAAATCTGTTGGCACTTGTATCCATAACTTTTCCGGTGTTTTAACACTTGTATTCTTACATTCAGACACAAGACACCAATGATAAGGACTATAGCCACTAGAACTCATTATTTATTTCGAAAATATGTTTATTTCTTTCAGCGAAGCGTAATGTTTACAATGCCCGTGACGTCACAGACATGGCGGCCTGAGAATTGGCGTTTTCGCGCCCAAATTTGAATTGTAAAATTAAAACACGTTTTTATGAAATAATTGGAATAAAAAAAATGTATTTATATTTTTTTGTGGTATTTTATCAATAACAGATTAAATTAAAACACTTTTTGAATTAGACTGTAATACCCTATTTAGCACAATGACTAAATATCAATCCCTCCATCCAGCTGTCAGTTTGGAAATTAAAATGCATTTTAATACAAATCTCTTTTACATTGACTATATGGGCAGACATAAATCCGCCTCTTAGTATGCACGTGGACGTGTACTTTTTTGTAGATTAAGTTAATAGAGAAAGTGAATATTTTTTCCAAGTTAAACTACTGGCTTAGTAAATTAGCAGAAATTGCCAGTAGCAAAAAATCGACTCGAACTGAAGCTCTAGTCGAAATAGTCGAGTTTTAATATTACTACTAAAGCCTTTCGTCATCACACAGAACTACTTGTGGCGAAATATGAAAAGGCCGACGTGGGTAAAGAGGCTCTTACATTTTGATTGACGTTCAGCGGCCATAATTAAATGAAGGAAATACCCATCCAACATAAGGATTTATCTTTCACTACTATTGCTATTTTCGTGGGTAGTTTAATATTTGGGGAAAAACGTTGGATTATGTTTTGTATTACGATTCTATGCGGATAAAGTAGTGGGCACAGCTAGTACGTAAATATAATTGGCATATTTGTGACAAATATAGAAGATCATTAAGAAAATATAGAATGATATACGGAAATAATATGTGTAAACAAATACGGCAAGAACAGAGAGTAAAAATAATTGCGTGTTCTCTTGGAAGCTTCCTCGGCAATTTATCTATTAGTAAAGCTTTGAGCTAATGAATTCCAAGAATGAGAGAGTTTTAAAAATAACGTGTTTTATTCATTAATTTATTTCAGGTCAATTATTTCCTTCACTGGCGAAGTAAAATATCGTTACGCAGTTTAAATTAATATTCAAAGATGTACGAGTACATAACTCGACCAACTATCTGGACTATGCTAGCGTGGACGCCTACGGTCTAATCACCCTGATTTGCTAACTATATCAGGGTGATTAGACTTAGTATTAGATTAAGTTATTTCTATTTTACATTTGAATCACTCCAACCAGCTTGGTTAATATGATAGAACTCGGCCAATATTCGTCTGCTCAAGTATATTCTCGTAGACAATTGAACACGTGAGAATATACCTCTTCCCTAACTCAAACAGACTATATCGGATATCGCACTTACGGATTTTTTTTCCCTCAAGAGAGACGCTGAGCATCCATCATTAAGGAGCTCGACGTGCCCAGGATACCCCCGCGACGGCAAGTGTCACAGAGGTTATGTTTCACGCGACCGGAGCGGTCCGACCGCGTGACCTACCAACTAAACTCAGCCTTAGCCTTGGCCATAAGGGCACTACGGCTTGTATAGAGGAAGTTACTAAATAAGTATGTGAAGACCCAGTCTAAACTCCATGTATGTCAGGGTGTAGACTGGAGTCTATGTATATCACATAGAAGCACTGTCATACTACTACTCTCTACTACACAACGATCTCAAGCCCAAGCTCTAGCAGCGACCTTCAGTACCATTAAAAACTCAGTGCCAGGGACACACTTCCACTTTGTTACTTAATTGATGAAAACCCATCTCATTGTATTCGCAAACAACACTAAAGACCCATCAAAATTATCGCTATACCCAAACTAAATTCAAGGTAAAGTTATTTCAACCTAAATCTGGAGCTAACAATAAATGTCTTCAAAATCTAAGACTTCGCTTCCACCAAGAAAACATAATATAAAAAGATAAGGTTTGTGATCTCGGATGTTCGGTATAGTGTTTGGTATTCGAGTAGTAAATCTGAATTCCATTACATTTTGTCTAAGGAAAGTTTGAAGGGCATGAGATAATTTTAATGCCTGAAATGTCCTGAAAAGTATAATTCCTACTAATATTTTAAACGCGATAGTTTGTATTGATGGATGTTTGTTACTCTTTCACATAAAAACTACTGAATGGATTTTAATGAAACTGTAAGTGATGGATCGCTGGCGTGAGGAAAAACGAGATTGTAAAAAGCGAATATGCTGTATTTTCAATAAATTACAGTAGCGAGCGTGCGGTTGCGGTCAAAGTCATATGAACACTAACTTGTAGGTACTTGCAACAACGTTTTGAATATTAACTGTTACAACAAAAAATTACATGTTTATATTGTAAACATTTTACAATATAAACATGTAATTTTTATTTATTTCCGGGATTGTTCCATTAAAATTCGAAAGCCTCGAAAGGAAGCGATATTATTATTGTGTTGCCGTATCCGACTCTCGTTAATGGAGAAGTGTCCGGGCCCAATACGTGATTACTGATTATTCATGACCCAAATTTTGTTTAATTTTTACGGGTATAGTTCAGGGTTCTGTTTTGATTTCATTTCAATCTGTTTGTGTATCATGCTATCGTCTATTATTACATGATATGTGAGCTCTGTTAAAATCACCATCAGAGGTCTCTCTAGAAGACTCAGGAAACTGACAGATAAATTAGGAGGCATGCTGGTTCGTACGCTTATATATAGGAGAGAATTCGGAGCGTAGCAAAAGAAGAATAAAAGCAAGATTAATGTAGAATGCAGTGGAAATATCAGCAGGACGATGGATGGATTACGAAATAGTGTGAAAGAAGATGTGGTGACAAAAATCGAGAAAAGAATTCTTCAATGGTTTGAATATGTAGAAAAGATAGTCGAAAAACAATTGACGAAAGTTTATAAGACCAATAAATGGGCCAGTTGGGATGGAACAACTTACACGAACATATTTATATTATGTGCGTGGACATGCATGAATTTATTATCAAAAGTCGAGAAAGCTAGGGAAGTATGAATCAAGCAAGTGGAAAATTGTAATCTCTGCATACCCCCATGGGAAAAAGGCGTGAGTATATTGATTTTATTTATTTGCTATTTTTTTGCACATGTAGTTAGTACAATAAGAAACATAATTAAAAACAAAGTGTACAAAGGTACGGCTTATAACAGGAGACGTTTTATATAATATTTCTGCCCGCGGCTTCGCCCGCGTGGATTTCGGGATTGGGTGTATAGAGGGTTAAGGGTCATAGCTTTTGCCCACGGCTACATATACGCGGAAGTCGGTTTATGGTGCGAAGATTTTATCGCGCTTCCCGTGGGACTATCCGTTTTTCCGAGATAAAAAATGCCGCAAAACTCCTCAAGAATCACTCTATCTATTGATGAAAACCGCATAAAAATCTGTGCAGTAGTTTTTGAGCGAAGCCTTTATTGCGCATCCCGTGGGATCTGTCGATTTTTCCGGGATAAAAAGTAGCCTATGTTACTCGGGGAGAATGTAGCTTTCCAAAGGTGAAAGAATTTTTGAAATCGGTCCAGTAGTTTAAGCGTGAAGAGGTAACAAACAAACAAACAAACAAACAAATAAACAAACAAACAAACAAACACACTTTCGCATTTATAATATTAGTTGGGATTTGTAGGCGTATATGACGGAAAAAAAATACAATTATAGTAATAAAAATACTAAATATTTATTTCAATATATATACATACACAAACATCATCATCATTTCAGCCAATAGACGCCCACTGTTGGACATAGGCCTCCCCCAAGGATCTCCACGCAGATCGGTCCTACGCTGCAAGCGTCCAGCGCAAACATACAATACATAAAATATTGTATATGCTAAATTATAGCAGCATATTAGGTTTAACCTTTTCATTACGAATACCGCTGCTAAGCGACATAGGAGCTGTGTCAAGATCAGCACGTAAATACTGACGTGTTGCTATAAGTGTATATAGTAACATTTATCTAAAGCTCAGTATATCACAGCCAATTTATAATAACTAGTATAAAATAATTCAACCTTATATGGCGTGATGAATTAACTGGATACAAATATCACTCTATAAATCACTGAAATTCTATTTGTCTGGAGCACATTTAATCAGTAATCTGTATCCTCCAGGAGCTCGTGGGGAAGGTTAATACCTGGATCCGAGTTTACCTTTCAGCTAATCCCAGTTCGTTGGATTTTAAGCGCGCTGCTACTGTGACCGTAGCGTAGCGTTGCCAGTGTGCTGAAAATTGTTTCATTACCATAACTTTCCTAGTAACATGATCATTTCCTCTTCCTAATAGGGGACCATACCAGGAAAATCTCCTTTCTCTAAATTTTTCAACATCTATTTTAACATACGCATTTCAGCAACATGCAATATTTGTTCATCCATCCGCTCAACGAGCCAATATCCGATCCATACATGACGACAGGTCTAATCACTGATTCATAAATTTTGCCCCTCAATTTTAGGGAAATACGGGTGTCACCGGTAGTTCCCGTTACCTGTCACCATTTCGTCCACCCTGTGTTTATCCTTCGCTTGACGTCTCGGCCAATTTCCCCATCTTCCTGAAGCAGTGATCCAAGGTATCTAAATTCCGAACAAGCCGGAAGTTTATACATGAATTATTATTGTTGTTAAGTGATTTTATTTTATGTGATTTATTATTATTTATAGGTGGATTGTTATTCTTTGCACTATACTCCATGTTAATATGGGCTATAATTGCTTGAAATAAATGAGTTATATTTTATTTATTCAATTTATTTTTATATCATACCACGTCTTCTAACATAAGTTTTGATATTATTGTCATCAAAAATAGAAAATTATTAAAATTTGCCTTAGAATTATATAAAAAGCAGTCGTTACACATATTACTTCCATCCACACTATTCACGAATTAATCCTTCAAATCATTTAGAAAGCTAACATACTACAAAATAGGCTACTCTGTGACAATATGGACCTACGGGCTTAGTAACAACGGCGGAGATAGTTTAACTTTTGCATTTATCCTACAAAGCCCGTCTCCATACAAGCCCGTGTCCTTAAGACGCGCATGATTAGCGTCTTATACGGCTCTAAGAGTTAACTGACGAAGTCGTATATAATCGTTATAAAACAGGTATATAGGAAAATAATGCTCTTCTTCTTGTACAATTACAGGTCAAAAAAGCCTTCTTGCTGCTGCACACACATCCATTTCGATTGTAAATTTTGTCTTTTTACTACTATTACTTTTCTCAGTAATATGTATTTCATTAATATGTATATTCATACACACACATTCGTGTGTGTTGTAACAAAATAAACTTATTATCTATCTATCTAATATATTGAACTAGCTTTTGCCGCGACTTCGTCGCGTGGAATAGTGATTCGGCAGATTTTTGGTTAACCAACAACATATTTATATTTATATTTGAATAAAGATTAATATTATTATGTTGATACAACAAATTATTTCGACCAAATTTGGTACCTTAAAAACGGTCATTGTGACAAACTTAAAAGATAGACATATGCCGTCGCGACTTTTTTTTAGATCATGTATAGAGGAATAATTCTTTCATACATATTTTTTGTGTATTTGAACGCGTTTTCGCAGCGCACGCAAAGAAAGCCTTCAAAATGAATAATTTTCCCCGTTTTTTACACATTTACCGCTCTGTCTTTGCTCCTATTGGTCATAGCGTAATGTTATTTAGCCTATAGCTTCCTCGTAAATGGACTATCCAACAAAAAAAGAATTATTCATCGCACCAGTAGTTTCGGAGATTAGCGCGTTCAACAAACAAACTCTTCAGCTTTTATATTAGTATAGATGAACGTAGAAACTATAAAAATACATAGAACATTTTTGGATTGTACGTGGTTGATTTAAATTCGAGTTGAAGTTATTTGTTGTTATAATTTCGATCGGTGGGAGATGCCGTTTTTACAAGCGTGGGTACGGATCCATACAACGGCATAATCATATATTGTAATTTTGTTTGTAATTTTGTTTGTAATTTTGATTGTAATTTTAATTGATAGATAATTTCGAATTTATATTTTAATTGTACTAACCATATGCATTAAGATCATTGTTACTAACCAAATATCCCGAATTAAATGACTATTATATAAATTATCAAGTTACCAAAAAATAGCAAAACAAATAATGGTAATACATAATCAATAATATGTGCGAAGAGAGATTTTTCATATTTTTTACAAATGCATAAAAGCTTTCAGTCTGGTAAGTGGCACTAGTAATGACATGCTTTGAGTAATGGAGATAAAATAATATTATTTTAATCAGTAGACAGCCTTATGCTATTAATATTATTATTTCACTATAACAATCCAAACACTCACTCGACAACGTCACTAGCGCTATAAAACCATTCGCGGGGAGCGCTACACAGCTTACCCTGCAAAGCCCTCCAGAATAAATTAACCGTCGGATTTCGTCTAGAATTATTACTCTAATCTAAAAAAGCCGGGCTAAACTGAACAGTGTAATAAATAAAAATGTCAACTTCATAGCTACAACAATGTAAAATCTGTTGCCGTGGAAACACACAGTCGCTTTTTCTGTATATGCGCGATTTTTTTCCTGTTATTGTTTATTTATTTCAATCTTTATTGCACATTGTAAATAAAATACAAAAGGCGGACTTAATGTAACAAGGTATGTCAAATTCAGTAAATTTAACAACACAATAGAGAGCTTCACCCAAAAAGCCCTGATTCGTCTGCATTGTACACCTGTGACGGGTTAAGATTTAAATCTTTCACCTTTTGCAAAAATCTTTATTTGAATGGCTCTATACAGGTGGCATCATTAGAAAGTTTCTCTCCTGTAATGGTCATTAAATGTATGCTATAACGACTTTTGAAACGTTCTAGTCATCCCTTGCTAGCCACAAAATCATATTTTTTTATTACTTCTTTATAAAAATATTTAGCTTTCTTGGCCAACACGGGTCCCGAAATGGGCGCATGCCTATTTCTTCCAGCCAACCCTAGGTATCGAATTTTATGGAATAAATACAGAAATTACAAACGTATTTTTTACATTTCATTTAAGAGTAACTTCATTATTATCCTTATCACATTTCCCCAATAAATCCTCGGCTATGTCTTCCCCTAGTTCCAGCGCAATATTCTCCCCTATGTCTCGACCAAACTCCTGTCGGCATTAATTTGAGGAGCAATTAAAACTTTTGCCAACCATTGGCCGCTTTTTGGCGCCAAAAAATGTTTCGTCCGCCTGTGCTAAATGTACCTACGCTTTAAGATTAATTGTCTAGTGAGGAGTTGTCGTCGACTTTAAATAGCTCTCTTCATTGTGTTGTCCTGGATATGGTATAAAATTTAATCATGATAAGCTGTCATACAACTTATCACGATATACCATGAGTTTACAATTATTTTTAGTCGAGATCTCTAGCGTAATATTTTGCATGGACACTTGGAGCAGCACCCCTTGCAAAACGTATGGAGCTAAAATTGTAAATGCCCCAAGAATGTGCAGAAAAATGAATCAGAAAATATTTTTTTATACATCAATAGTATTGAGATCAGATTTGAACAGATTAAATTCGAATTAAAAATATTAAAATACAATCAATGACATCACAGCTCATACACGAAACCACAGATGAGCACGAGTCTACAATATGTTAGGGCGATTAGGTCTTAGTCAAACACGCTAGCTCAGTGCTGATTGATTGACTACACCTTTGAATTTTACGATGTATTCCGTCACCAAAGGAGCGTTAGATAGATCGTAGACGGTTGGGCGGTAGAGGTAGGTCGTATGCAACACGTCTTTTACGAACTACGAGTGGTCTGCACACTAAGGTGGCTCCTTATGAGCACATCCATAGGCCCTCCTATCTGGGGATTACTCTATATCCAGCGTAATCCCCCACAGGCGCGAAAACTCCGTCACGGGCCAGCTCGACCTAGAGGAGGTCGAGCCATCGCTAAGAGGGGGGATTGTCCGAGAACACTTGGACAATCCCCCAGGTAGAGAGGCGCTCATCGGCGTGTGCGGTACCCAGCCGCGCACGCTGCCTTCACGACAGGGCCACTAGGCGGGCAAGCGACATCAGCTTGCCCACCTTAACCTGCCAAAATGACAAATAAACCTGAATCCTCAGCGTTATTGGGGCAGAGACTCATAGTAATTTTGATATTGTCTTTTAGTTGTTAGATTAACTTGATTCTGTAGTTTACTACGTATCAAATGTCTATCGATAACGATAGGAAAGTCATGATAGAGCTACTGGTGATCAAATTCTGAGTATGCATGGTTGATGCATGTTTTACCAACTAATCATATCATTTCCGTAACTCCTCGATGAGTTACGGAAATAATATGAGTCTATTCTAAAAAAAAGTAATCCATTTATAGACAACACAAAAAATATAACATTAAATAAAGAATCAAATCATTTAAAATAATAAAAACATTGCCCAGACTATTTACAGTCTGTTTATAATCTTTTTCGTTAAAGCGTTAGGCTATACCTTCTTTGAGGCACTTACTAACTTTTCGCACTCACGACAGCTCTCACGATATTTACAAAACTCAATTAAAAGACTCCATTCTCCAAAAACAAACAAAACACCCCGCCCGCAAAACCTGTAGTTATGAAAGATGACGGTTGCCTAATTTTAGTGTTTTATCGTTTGCCGGTGTCAGAATTTGTTTCTTGGACGGATATTTTATTACGGCGGCTGGGTTTTCACTAAATTGGACGGAATGGGTGGGCCGACTATAAATCATGTTTGTAAGGAGATAAGGTGGGGTGCGAGTGTGGAACGACAGGCGTGTTGGATGAAAGAGGGTGTTCGTTGACGAGGCGATTTTTTGTCGCGGATAGTGATAGAACGCGCGACAACTTTCTACTGACTGTTAATTAGTTTAGGATGTCACTTTAGAGGTAAACGTTTTGAAGGATATTGAATTTAAAACTACCAAGTTCTAAATTCAACTTGCTCATTTATTTCGTGTCTTAATTTGATCTCCTCATTGATTTAGTAACACAGTAGTTTGATGAGTAACACCGACTTAAATATATTTTGGGGTTCTATTCTTCAAGAAGATTGCAGATTTTTTATTCGTTTGCAACGCGCTCTAGCTTACAGGCCATTTACTCGACTGCCAATAAATTTGCATTATTATTTGCACTTTGTAGATTTGACACGCGTTTCGCATAACAGGATGAAAATAGCATTTAATAAACAGGTACAGTACTAGTTTTCGTACTACCCGCGCGACATATATACCAGGCCGTCCGTCGTCTGTTTTTTTTTATTTTTGAGATTGAGGGTTGAAAGACGTCAGCCGTTAGTAACCATATTAGTGACCACGGATCTTCTCCAAATTGTATTATTCCTGATTCAACTAAACAGAGAATCTCCGAGTCAATTGAGTCCTTATAAGCATCTTTATAAGGTCAATTATAAGATCACATGACAGTGAAGTTATTCAGTGAGTTATACTGTCAAGGCTTTTAACTGACAGTTTTGAACAGTATCGCATTGCACTAATGAAAGTAACCCTTGTCTTATAATAACCTTCTCCATAAAATTTGTCACTATGGTTGGTGAAAAACTACTTCGTGTACAACTGCCCTAAGCACACTGGAGCTGAATCAGGGCGACTAATCCACGATCCCGCGATAAGACCGCGGCTAGACACCGTGAAGTTTGCGATCATACAGTGCTTAGATTTCTTTCGAGAAGGCCTTGGATATTTTACTTATTCTGGTCTATCCTTGAACTAGTAATAAGAATCTAGAATAACATTTTGATTTATTTGATTGTGCCTACGACTTCAAAGATGGTAGATTTTTTCCCACTTACTTAACACTTATCGTCATATGTTGGACAATTTACACAATCCCTACTAATATTATAAACGCGAAAGTTTGTAAGTGTGGATGGATGTTTGTTACTCTTTCACGTAAAAACTACTGAATCGATTTCAACGAAACTTTATAATAATATAGCTCATATATCAGAATAACAAATAGGCTACAAATTATGTTTATTAAAACATTGAATTATTTATGGAAGTCCAGAGAAGGTTTAAAAGGTGAATAAATATAAAAAATGGGTCGGAATCATATAACAACATCATTGATCAAATATGGTTCAATTGAAGTAAACTTTTTGTTTTATGGATTCACGTTATGAAAAAAAAGCTTAGGTTTTTTATTTATCGACTGATGCAGTACGAAGTCTGCAGATTCAACTGTTTTTAAATAAAACAATATTATTGTTGCTAATATCACGTGTCTTTATAAGGTGCGCGCGGGGATACAGATCCAACGCGTAGAGGCAATTTAAGCGAAACTGACAGACGTTATGACATTATTACACTTCCACCCTTCGAGTAATCTACTGTTGCGCCTCCACTCTGTCCGGCTGGCTAAGGCAAGACAGAGGCGGGTGGCATACGCCCTCCTGAAGTACCCTCGGTGATGTAACTCACCGACAGCTCACCCAAGCTGCTCTGAGGGAGACTGACTGCACTGATGGGGCATTTATGGCAGTTAAGGGGCATTAAATGCCCCTCCAGCAGGCGATGGGGTCGTCACTTCCCTAAGCGCCTATTATTATTATTATTAAAGTTGTCTGACTCTTTACGTTTATAATTAAATGGCTACCATTATCATTATATCATATCAGTATTTATCTTTTGTTGCAGTTTTAATTTGTTAAATTGTAATGTTAGACCAAATTTTATTCCAAGCTAAATAAATACATTTCTAATATTTCATATTAAAAGCGTAAGAATCTTTCCGCTCCTGCTAACCGCTACCGTTCGTGACTTACAACTAAATAATAAGGGCCACAGACCTTGGGGACTCCGTTAGCTGATATGATGCCGGCAAACGGGCTTGGATTTCTGGATATCCAGATTAAGATTACACTTAAAGTTACATGAGATTTTATCTAAGTAAGTACTTTGAACATCCAAGATGGCGACATAGCGATATCTCACGACTCGGCTTTCGAGTGTCGAAAGATGGTATTTAAAGATTACTTTGATGTTTTATTTTTTGTATGGTAGGTAGTAGTTACACATGCGAGATGAAATAAGTGATTACTCGTAAGCATCATAGATCGCTTCTAGTATTATAAACGCAAAACTTTAATTTACACAGATAGTAGTTGGCTATGGTTCCACGGCCATCCGAGGCGCCGGGAACCACCCAGCTGCCGGATCCTGGTAGGTGACGCGGTGGTCCCAGTGGGGACGTACATCAAGTACCTGGGCCTCACCCTGGACCGCCGCTGGAGTTTCGAGGAGCACTTCGTGCGGTTGGTCCCTCGAGCCAAAAGAATGGCGGGCATGTTGCATCGCCTGCTGCCCAATCTCGGGGGACCGAGGGATGGAGTTCGCCACCTGTACGAGGGCGTCGTGCGATCCTAGGCATGCCTAGGCGGGAGTGGCACCGACGGTTTGTGGCGGCCTGGCGTGCGCAGCTCGAATTACGGAGCTGCGCGTGCCAGCGGAGCGTCGGTGCCGTACTCCCACCTCGAAGCTTGGCTCCACGGGAAGGAGGAGGTCACCTACCGATTTACTCAGATACTCGTCGGGCACGGCTGCTTCGGTGAGTATCTGTGTCGAATAGGACGGGACAGATCGACACGATGGTACCACTGCGCATCCGACCTCTACTCGGCCCAGCACACGTTGGCGGAGTGCCCCGCGTGGACCTCCGAGCGCCGACTATTGGTCGCAGTGATCGGGCGAGATCTGTCGCCGGCATTGATTGCGGCAATGCTGGCGGACGAGGGAGGTTGGAGGGCTGTGACCTCCTTCTGTGAAGCAGTGGGGTCGGGAGATGGCCGATCCGGCTCGAAGGAGGCGATTCCGGGCTCGGCACAGCTACGGCACCGCCGCGGGTCGCCGGCGGGCGCGAGGAAATCGGATACGGCGACCCCGGTGAGACCACGCCCCTTCTGTGGCCGGGGAGCCTGTATTGCCAGGGGAGCGGCGGCTGGCGTTTCCCGGAAGTCGCTTGGCGTTCCCGGGAGCTCCCTACATGCCTGAGGAAGGCCATCCCCGAGAGTTTTAGTGGGTAGCTCTCCCCCTTCTGGGGAGGAGAGCCCCACATAACCGCTGACTCTCCACAGCCGGGATATGCAATTCAATGCATTTTCTTCAGGGGAACAAAAAATGTTGGTGCCCGGGAGTTTGTCTGCACAGATGGTAGATTTTTATCACTTGACACTTATCGGCATTCTTTCTATTGGGGAAAGAATTTTTGAAATCAGTTCAGTAGTTTTTGCGTTTATTTGGGAAGTTAAACGGTATATTCCTGAACCATCTAATGTAGAGCTTCCAGACAAAAGTCTTTAATAGTACTTATTGACAATGATGACATATGGAACCAAAACATGTTCAGTTATAAAGAGACTCAAAGTCACTAAAAAGGGCAATGCAGAGAGCTCAGAGAATCAGAAATACTCAAATCTGAAAAAGAATAAATGTTACCGATATAGATTAAAAAATTGAAAGCCTAAAGTGGAAATGGGTAAAGCACATTTCTATCTCAAATACCATCACTGCATTAATGGTAGAAAGGCTCGACTGGTAAGCAAATGCCGGGAAAAGTAAAATTTATAGGCTTCCCATAATATGGGCCTAGAGTATGTTCAACATTACAAGAAGGCACAAGAAGATTCTTATTCTGCACCGCGCCCTCTCATGAGGAGCGGTCACTCTTACTTCAAGCCGCAGGGTTATTAGCACCAAAGGCTTTAAGCTGAGTTTGGTCGGTAGTTCAAATCAGTCGAGTCGTCTCTATCAGTCTGGAGTCTGATATAACCACCGTGACACTTAGTCGCGGTGGTAGCCATGAGGCCTCTCCTCTCCTGAGGGGAAAAAAGAAGATTCTGGGGGAGGTACATTTTCAGTAGTGGCAAGCTTGTCACATTAATTAAAAAGCGATTATAATTAATGTACACAAGTAAAAAAATAAAAGTATTATTAACGAATATTATATTAAGAGGGTATGTTGCCTAGGTCACAATTTCATACTGTTGCGGCTTCCGTAATACCGCACTCACTTAGAGATCGTCGACGGAAATCAGCAGTGATATGGTGGTGATATGGTACCCACAAACAAAACCATTTCATTTTTAAGAGAAAAACTATAACAAAGTTTGAAAATCAAATGTCACTAAACGTTTAATTAACACAATTTTTAGTAACAATGTGGTGTCGATTCCTTTATCCTCGTCTCATACGAAGTATGAACGATGCGCCGTGGACAATACAGAAGTTGATTGAATGCCGAGAGCTCCACTGTGGCGTGTACAGTGCGGATTAATTGTGAGCAAGCTTGTTTATGCCTGGTCTAAGGGCTGCTGCAGATTCGTGACATTAACTTTTTAATTCAGAGAAAAAGAGACGAACTCTTGCTTCTGATTGGATCAGAGATCACTGCATCTTTTATCATTTAGATTAATATATCAAGCTTCGCAATTTCCAATTTGAAGAAATAATATTTTTATTATATACTCGTACATGTACGTGATTAAAAAGTATTATTTTAATTCTTATGGAAATGAAAATATATTTTAAAATATATCAGAAACCAAAAGTGATTAAAACAATACATAATATTTATGGCTTTGGTACAATTGAAGAGAATATTGATATGTTTCTTACTGATACAATGTATTAACAATGTGACAGTTCAATATAAACATCAGAATTCAATTGAAATTGTTATTTAATTTAATTTCAAGAGCAGGTCTGCTATCTACGAGCCCTGTTAAGAGCTAGTCTGGCTAATTAAAGAACACATAAAGAAACAACTGTAAAATAAAAAAAATAATGTAATATGTATATGTAATAATAAACGGTTTTAATAAACAATTAATTACCAAGTATCTAAATAGATTTATAAAATTATCTCATAGTGTTTTTTGTAATGATTTCGATTTTTTTCTTGTTTCGGCTACCTCCAATTTTCCTCTTGGTTTTCAAAAAATAAGGCGACTATTTAAGTTACAACGTTTAATTACTGTATGATTACAAAGTTAGTTGAATATGTTAATGGCCGAATTCGAAGGACAAAGAGAGCTCTTCGTCGGGTGTGGCTGCTTATATAGCCTTAAGCTACTAGCGCCCTCTGGGTCGGTATCTTCATAACTTCGCATGACGTCGTTTGGTTAGGTCTGATGGCGCGCAAACACATAGTAATAAATATACAGAAGACCACTAATAGACTTTTCAAACTGGTCCACTTTTTTAATGCAGGCTAGTAAGACTTTAAAAGCTCAAACGCGCAACTTAAAAGTTATTTAGCTGCAGTCTTATGTTTCTCTTCTAGCAATGGTTCTACTAACAAAGCTTTGTCCACTGTAGTTAATTACAATATATATAGTCTGGTATTATTATAATACACACATTGAACGCCATTAAGGAAAAATTAAAATTCTCATAAAAACTTTTGTGGTATTCAATGATTTATATTTTGATGTATCGATAAAAATATTTTAAAAAAAATCTGAAATAGGATTCAGGAATTATAGCAAAAAATCTATCAGAGGTCACCGGTGACCCCCACGGCGCTGTGATGTGAAATTTTCGATTTCCGTTACGACAGCGCCATGCCGGTCACCCCGCGCCCCACCGCACTTTACTTTAACCCATTGAATGCCGATTTTGTTCGCATGGCTAAAGTTGGTTGCCACCATACATTTGGTATTCCACGGATATATACGTAGTTGGCTTCGGAAATAAATTAATTACCCAGGGTGCCAAGGTACGTACTTATACGTATACGTCATCCTCCATCATCTATGTCTACAGTTTGCTCTTGACACGCTCCTGCCCTTTCGCACCCCTTTCCCGCCCTTCTCCCGCTGCGCGGACGCACATTTTTAGTGTCGCTGCGCAAGCGGTTGAGGAAGTATTTCGTTACGACGCCCTTTTTCCTAAAAATGTCTCGAAATTCAAAGTGGCGTCATCGTCCTATAAATGAAGATTAAATTTCGAACTTGCTCATGGAATCAGACTCTGATTGTGGTGATTTTTCGCCTGGTTCCGACGACGAATATCGGCCAGATTGTGAACAAGAAAGTGATTCATCTACTTCATCAAGCTCACAAAGAACCAGCACCGGGAACATTACACAGTACTGAGGTTGTTCTTGATCTTCTCGATGGTTATCTCGAGAAAGGACATGTCCTTTACGCAGACAATTTTTATAATTCTGTGGATTTAGCAAGTCATCTCGGTCAAAAACAGACCCACTTATGTGGGACCCTGCGAAATAACAGAAATGACAATCCATCAACGTAACTGCAGCACGTCTGAAAAAAGGGGAATTGGCCTTTCAGTCATGTCAGGGTATAACAATCTGCAAATGGAGAGATAAGAGATGTTTTAGTCATTTCAAACAAACACAAGCTTGAGATGGTGAATACCGTACCGTACGAAACCAAAATGGTAAATTGTCGTGTAAGCCTAACATTATTGCTGATTATAATTTAGGCATGTCTGGAGTCGATCGAAGTGACCAAATGACCTTATATTATTCTTGTCTAAGGAAAACATTACGATGGCATAAAAAAATTAAGGCTTCATATATTTGATATTTACGTGCAAAATGCGTACAGACTTCTTCGTAAACAAGATCGTAATTGCAAAATGGGATTGATAAAATTTCGTAAAGAGTTTATCACACATCTGTTACGTCATCTATTAGACATGCCGAACAACGATACAGGATCTTCCACATCACAAACGCCTATCTCATCTCATGTACCTTCACAATCAAGTTGTCCAGTAAATCAGTTGTCTCGGGTTTCTCCAGATAATTTTCATTACTTGGAAAAACTACCTGCAACCCAAAAAAAGAAGATTCCTGGAAAGCCCTGTAGAGTTTGTACAAAACGCAAAGAGAGCTCATGCCCTGTGTGCCCAGAAAAAACCAGCCTTATGCATTGTGGAATGCTTCAAAATATATCACACCATTCTATGTTTGTGTAATATGTATAAAAACTGTTGAGTAATATTGTTTTTACAAAGTTCCTAAAACACTAAGTTCCTAACTTATAAAATTGTTTTTTTTTTGTTTATTATGAATAAATAATAATGTTAGAATGTTTTTTTTTTTGTTTCTGTTGTTGATTACCGTCAAACATGAAGTTGCGCTAATTTAATTAACAAAAAAGGGAATTTTTTATTATTTTTTTGAAGGATTTCATTCATTTTGAAATTGAAATTTATACCTAACTTGTGATCAATAAAGTTACTCGTTTATTAATGCTTGTTTTATTTGAGGTGCCGGTCTTTAAATTAACGCCCTGCATAAGACGCCAGCTTCCATAATTTTTACTGTGGCACGCATAGAACCCCTACGTACATATCCGTAGTCGGCGTCAGGCATTGATACCAGGTATATATACGTAGTCAGCACTCAATGTGTTAAATCGTAATCATATTCTTTGTTTTATTTAAATGGTTTAGTTTTGTATTTTTTACAACTTAATAATGTACTAATATATTGACAATAAATATGCACAGTTTAAAAATTGTTATTTTTTGTTTTTTTTGTTAACTTTTGAAACTGGGTACCTACTTTCTAAAATTGATTACGCAGATGTGTCCCACTGCAGAGGATTACTCGTGAGCGCCACGCCGGTCACCTCCATACACGAATTATACGAGAACTGTGTCCGGCGGCGCCTAAATGTAACTCAAACATACATCCTGCTTGAGGTCACCGGTGACCCCCATGGCGCACAGATGCAAATCACGTGGAGGTCACCGGTGACCCCCATGGCGTTTAATGTGTTAAGTATCTGCGCAGTCAGTGAAATGAAACAAGAATGACATAATTATGTTATGTCTTAAGGCATGTCCTCCATGCTCAGACACCCTTACAATACATTTTGAGTAAATATTGTTTACTAGCAGCCGAGCTGTCAAGATTGAAATAGCTAGATTGTTAGTGCTACGTTAATATTGCTGACCGCCCACAATTTTATGTGAATGAACACATTTGCCTACTGTCATTATGACTCAAAACTGACATTTTAACTTAAGACTGATATTATAACTTAAAACATGTCGTCCATGCTTAGACACCCTTACAATATTGACCAAATATTGTTTGATACCCGCCAAGCTAGCAATATTGATATAGCTAGATCGTCAGTGCTACGTTAATATTGCTGACCGCCCACAATTTGATGTGAATGAACACAGTTGCCTATTGACATTATGACTCAAGACTAACATTTTAACTTAGGACTGACATTATGACTTCATACATGTCGTCCATGCTTAGACACCCTTACAATATATTTTGACCAAATATTGTTTGATACCAGCCGAGCCAGCAAGATTGACATAGCTAGATCGTCAGTACTACGTTAATATTGCTGACCGCCCACAATATGATGGGAATGAATACAGTTGCCTACTAATTTACTGATTGTGTGTGACTAAGAACATACATAACTCTACGATTCATCATATATATGGCTGAATTTGTGTCAGTGAAGCAAAAATGCTCCAAAAGTTGTACTAGTTGTGTCAGTAAAGCAAGATATGTGCGTTAAAAAAGTATAAGACAAATGAACATATAAAACACTTAAATTAATAAATTGAAATCAGATACAAATTAACTTATAAAAATGCATTATTACATAGAAATACGTTTAAATTCATCAACACTTCTCAAATATATTTAAGGCGACTAATTACACTATCATTAAATTCATATATCAAGTGATAATCATATTTAATAATATTGAAATTAATGATATAATGCAACACATGTAATAGGTAGCGATTTTTATAATGTTAAATACGCGAAACATTGTATGGAACGGGTATGGTAAAGAATGAGTATGTAATCAGCATGGTTTTACATTATTTTTATAAGTCATCCTCTCGCTTACTTTTTCTGTGCGCGACAGGGTCCATTAATACATAAATAAAAATAAAGTTAATTAAGAACTAGGATTTTTTCAGAGAAAACGTGTGATTTGACATCTAACTTAATATCTTGTAATGGAAGTTAGGCATTAACCATTTGGGCTCCTGGGGAGGAGAGCCCCACATGATCACTGATTCTCGGGGTATGCAATTCAATGCATTTTTCGCAGCGGAGCAAAAAAAAAGGCATTAACCATTTGCTCTGAAGTTAGCTTCCAGTTGACTCTGTAACAATAAAAGGAGATGAAACAAATAGCTGTTGCTGGTTCTTTCCAGTGAATGCTGCACAAGTTTGATTGTGCAAGTCGTACCTAAACAAGACGATTTTACATTCCAACATGAAATTTTCAATGTCGTGTTTATTTATATTTAATCAAAAGCAAATAAAATAATTGAACAACTTCAAAGCTTTACAAATGACCTATTTCAAAGTCTTACAGCCCTTTTTTCGTACCGAAATATAGCTTATGTCCTTTCTCAATTTCATTTAAGTCGGTTCAGTAATTTTCTCGTGAAAGCGCGACAGACAAACAGAGTTACTTTCGCATTTATAATATTATTATGAATACGTATTGATAAATGTACATACAGCAACTTTTCAAACTTTACTTTTTGACCTTATAACAAATTTTATAACACTTAATAGCGATGGTTTTCATAATGTAATTGCAAAGCTAGATGTGTTGCTATCTGTACGTTATCATCCCTTAAATCTCATATAAATATAAAATAGCTAAAATTTGATTGCCAGAATAAATTGTTAGAGATCTTATATATTTCCAACATCACCTTTTTTAATGTGTTTCCTTGTCTTTGTTTTATTTGCACAACAAAGACGAATTTGTACAAGAAATAAAATACAAGTTGAAAACATGTTTTAAATCAGTTCTGTTTGTAAGTAAATACGAAAAAGAGAACAAAACGGTCAGACGCTGGTTCCTTCAATGGCAATATGTTGTTACCTTTGGGAGCGTTTGCCAGAAATTTCCATATATATGGGAAAACTGCTGCTTTTGGCCGAAGCATGACTTTCTGATTGAATCGCTAAATATATATTTTAGAAAGGGCCAAAACGTTAAAATATTTGTATTGAAATTAGCTTCAATTTTGTAGTGGATTCTTTGTAACTAGTTTCTCGTATCTTTTTTTATGATTGGCGAAGTTATATTAAAAAGGAATAAGAGTTATATCTTAGTAAATATGTTAGAGTCACGATTTTTCAAATGCTAAATACTAATATAGATGATAAGTTATTGTTACTAATACTTATGGATTGTAATCTGAAATAAATTATATTATTGTTATTATAAACATTATTCTTTACCTCTTCAATGAGGAAGCTAAGGAAGTATGTTTGGATCGTAGCTAGTAGAAAACTGTAATTTCCATCTACCCATATGGGAGAGTAGTGTGTGTATATTTATGTATTTACCACAATGTTTCGACTTCCCAAAAATGGACTACTTTTCGGGTTAATTAACTTCAAAATGATAATAATACTGATCCATTTTTATAATTTTTATTATGTACATACGACTAAAAGGCGATCTATACACATTGATCTCGAGACCGCCTCTGTTCAATAAGCAGGAAAAGCTATTTTCGTTATTCAAATTTAGGTTAACTCACAGATTCAAAAAAAAAAAAAATGTATGAACGAATTTGGCCGAATATTTAGTGCTAAAGACGTCTAATCCTTACAATAGGTTATATAAAAAGTTAAAAAAACCAAACTATGTACTTACGTGTCCACAATCTCATCCTTTTACTAAAGTGGACTTCATGCCTTTTTATGTGTGGTGTGTAAGCATATAGTGTTTATATTATGAAATATTTTTAGTATAATTGGTAATTTGGATGGAAAAATTTGAATGAAATCACAAATTGATAAAAAAAAAACTATTACATAAAATAATAGGTCTTATGTAACAATGAAATTACCGTTTTTCGCTATTTTTTATTTTTCTTTTTTAAGCTCCATAAAAAATATTTATTGTAGCATTATTTCTTAAGTATGAAATGTAAGTTTTAGTTACAATAAAATTTCAGAATCCTTATCATAAACTAAAATAAAAACAGCTTATAAATTATCTGCTGTTTTTATAGTCAGAATTTTGTACGTTTTTGACAATAATGGTACCTTGTGGTAATAAATTTTCTAGCATTCAAAACTATACTACTATATTATTAATGTCTATTGACGTGTGTGTAAAAAAATCATAAAGTTTGCTCTCTTGGTATGTGAAACTAAGATGATCTAATTATTTATATATCTTAGTCTGACTAAAACAATAATTAAGAAGACAAAAACAAAAATAAATAACTTTTTAATGCGAAATCCTTTCAAATTCCTCTTTGAAATTCAACAGGAAGACAAGATTAAACGTTCCTGACTTAAACCTTTGGTCCTAAAAGTTCTTTAAGGCGGTAAGTGTAAGAATATTAGTGTCTGACTGTTATAAGGAAGTTCAGCTGTAGTCCTTGAAACTTTCAGTTTGCTTCATAAATGGATGAAGTTATCCCAGCTATTACTTGGGGAAAGTTTTTATGCTTGCAATTTAAAATCACGGAAATACTATTTGGATGTTACATCCATATAAATATAAAATAAATATAAATATTTGTTACACTTACACCAATTAGCCTAGCCCAAACTAAGCTCTGTAAGGCTTGTGCTATGTGATCTAGGGCAACGGATAGACATACATATATTATACATATATAAATAATTTTTATTGAAACATATATCAACAACCATGACTAAGGTACAAATGCTGGCATTCATCACACAAACATCTGCCCCCACCGGGATTCGAACCCGGGACCTCAGAGATGGCGACACCTGAAACCGGTGTACTATCCACTCGACTATGGAGGTCGTCAATAATAAAGTTGAAATCCCTAATAATATTGTAAAAGCGAAAGTTTGTATGGATGGATGTTTGTAACTCCGTCGTAACAATTATTAAATTGTTTTTTTTTTTATAGGATAGGGCAGCAAACGATCAAACGGATCACCTGATGGTAAGCGATAACCGCTTCCCATGGACACCCGCAACATCAGAGGCGTCACAGATGCGTTGCCGGCCTTTTAAAAGGGAATAAGGGGGGAAGGGGGGTTGGGCCTTCGGTACCCTCACTCACTCGGCGAAACACAGCGCAAGCGCTATTTTACGCCGGTGTTCTGTGAGGCCGTGGTATCACTCCAGTCGAGCCGGCCCAATTCGTGCCGAAGCATGGCTCTCCCACGAAAACTTTATTTCAATAAAACCTTACAATAATACAGATTATACATCAGAATAACACATAGGCTACAATTTATAAAGATACTAGGTGGTGCTTGCGACTTCGTCTGCACAGATTGTAGATTTTTTCCTACTTACTTGACACTTATCGTCATATTTTGGACAATACACACCATATGTTTACTTGGTACATAAGCAATGTGTATAAAACTAAAGAAAAAAACACATATGAAATAAACGAAATATTAAATTAAATTAGGTACCATTAACATATTTTTCACTGTGTATATATTTCATTATAATATATTTATAAAAAAATATATACAGTTTTATTATGTTCAATTAATAATACGTTATATGATCTATGGGCTTATAATAAGACGTATTATTATTATATGCCTCACACTGCAGACATAAATATAGATTTCTCCTATTTCGGTTTATAGGTAAATTAATTAATTTGATAAGATTTGGTGTGATGATAAAATTAATACTTCAATAATATTACCTATTAATATCTCCTTAAATTTAAATAACTTTTACTAGCTAAAATTTCGCACTAAAATGTTAAAAAGAATGAACAAAATTAAAACGATGCCGCGCTCATCCACTGTAATTAATGAATCCAAATCCTTCTCAATAAAGGTTAATAGAAAACGCTATCATAATATATATTTTTTTACCTTTTGTTTAAAATGCATAAAGACAAATTTCATCGAAAGGTAAAAACGGCGTTTCATCGAAACGATGTTTAGTGACGGAACCAAATTTGAATACAATAACTGGTTTCTTTCTATCGAATTATTCATTGAATAGAATTTCTGGATCAAAGAGGTCTCCGCCTAAATTCTACTCCATACTATTATTTTGAATCGATTGTTCTCGGAAACTCTTATAATTATTCCTATCATATTGGAGAGAATTCAAAGTGGTCAGTTTTTTTAACTCGATATTAAGATATCGAGGAAGTGTTTGGTGGCGCTGTCGTCTGGGCACTGTGGCTCTACCAAGAGTGTGCTATTTTTTTATAGACATTTGTTAATAGTAAACTACAAAACTCTTGTCAGTTTGATATGAAAGAATAGTACAAATATGTTACGCTAGGGGCGCTGTATAAAGTTTTCATTCCAAAAATGTTCGGTGTCAATATCGTTTACAAACTAATGTAAACTACACTGGTCTACTAATCGAATTTTACTGTAAATGTTACTCTTTTTTCTACAGAATTACCCATATTACATAAAATTTGACCCATGTTTTTGCCAATTTCATCACTGAATAAAATTGTATTTTTTGAATAATGTGATTGTACTACTTCTGAAGGTATTGACTGAGAAGCTCTGTATTGTTGATTAGACTCATTTTGTACTAATGATTGTAATCCTATTATATCAGACTCAGGAGCAGTATGTGACTGTGTCGATACCTGTGTAACAAATTGAGTATCGACCTGCTGTTGTTTTGACTTTGGATACCCAAGCACTTGCACAATTGTTTTTTTCCTAAAGATTCAAATCTATCAGAATTATAGTTACACATATCAATCATGTCATTGGCAGCCGTTATTTGGTAATTAAGCTGTTTTTGGGAATAGCTACTTAAACTGTTATACATTTCCCTAATTGAAAGTTCCAGGTTATCAATTTTTTCTTCTAATTTATTAATGTCTTTGGAATATGTATTGCTATTGGAAGAGGACTGATTTTCCATTTCTTTCATTTGAGTTAATAACTGCCTACGTTCTTTTCTAAAGTTACAGTATTTAGTGTACTGATTTTGCCTTTTAATTAGATTTTTAGTTTTTCTGATGTACTTATTAATTTTAATATACTTTTTTAATTTTTTTGAACTATTGAATTTTGTTACCTTATTGCAGCCATTCATACAAGTATTGTCACAATGTAAAACAGAGTTTTCACAGTGCTGTAGCTCACTGAACAAGCTTTGAGAGTGTCTGTCTTCAATTAAGTTTTTATTGTCAGATTCTAATTTAGACACTGAATTCTGAGCAATTGAAAGACTAATTTCTAGGTCATTTATGCGATTCAATGCTTGTTCATGATCATCACTACACTGCTTGAAAGAAATAATAAAAGTTTCCATCTGTTGACACTTTTCTACCATGTCCATATATCAGGTGGAGGTCAGCAAGGTTGTTCTTAAGTTCAGTGTTCCTTGCAACGACTTTTAAGATCTCACTTTCACTGTCCTCACGCTCTTGTAGTAAGACATCATTTAGTTCCTTAGAAGCCTTGAGGTCCTCGATCGCTTGCTTTAATTTAAGCTCCAGATCCTTGGTTGTTGCTTTGCGGGTCATAACACTATATCGTGAGCTTGCCATGATAAATTATTGTCAAAAGTCAGAATCTAAAAGGTAAAGAAGCCTTTGAGTGACAGTATAAACTAAACGTTAGAACAAAATATAGAGAGAAATAAAAGGGAAAAAATAAATACAAAAACAGTGATATATATAGTGAAAATAATAATTATTAAATATTAATATAAGAGAAAAGAAAATATTGGGGCTAACAAAGAACTAAAGAGATATACCTACCTAACAAATAAAATGTCAGGTAATTAAAAATAAACAAAAGAAATAGGTTTGTAGATTTAAAATAATTATGCTCACATCAAAGGAAACAAACCTGCCACTGTATCCTACACCCACAATTAAGCCAAATCACCTATTTCTTTTTTTAATAGTAATGAAAAGAAGTTTAAGGTAATCTTAAATTTAAATTTAAATATTGTATACTAAATATTAATAAACTTAGTGTATAGTATTGTCCGTACAAATAAGATTTTGGGCACATATACTGTTCAGTGTGCTGTAAGTAATGTCTGAGGCTATATGTGTTGATGAGTCTGAACTTAACTTCCACTTTACGTCAAGTTAAGAGAAACACAACTCAGCCGAGTGTGATACTGGATGTGTCTCACTTTACATGAGATTTGTTCAGACTTTTAAAAGTGCTTATTATGTGTAGTAAATATATAATAAATGATAATAAATGTTTTAGGCTACTTTTAAAAAAGTTACAACTTTGGCAAGTGGAAACAATGGCAAATTGTGCTAACAGATACAAGTGCTGTTTTAGAATAACTGCAACTTTGAATCAATTTATTAAAATAAATCTGAATACAATACTTCCCCGGTTTTTATGGTGGGTAATCCGTTAATAAATCACGAACATTCAATGATTTACTAGAAACTGCCTCTCATACCCCAAGTCTTGAATACTATATTTATACATATATTAAAACAATTTCGATGTCTCCATTCGCTCGAGTAGGGCTTAAAATTGAATAATATCTTCGTTGATTTTAAATTTTTGACAGCCCGGCTTACGTCGTTAGTCGCCGTGTATTTAAAAATAAATGTAACACTTCGGATATACTTATAAGTAGTAGTATATCTCAATTCTCACATAAAACAAGTTTCAAGATACAATAATTTTACACTTTTCACAACAAAAATGTAATAAAATAACTAATTTTTTTGTAACAGCTGTGCAGAGATATCTACACAGCTCAGTGTTGCCAGAGCAAAAAAATTATCCTCACTCCATATTAATCCTCACGAGGAGCACGAAACGTGCCTATCCTGGGCACGTTTCGCAACGGCAACTGTCACGGTGATCATGTCCGAATCCCCGCGGCCAGAGCAGTCTGACCACGTGACCTACCGACTCGGCCTTAGCCTCGGCCCTACGCTTTGAGTGGAGTATATATTACCAGCAGGCAGGGTTGCCAGGTGTTCGGTATTCTACCGAACCGTTCGGTAATTATGCACTATTTCGGTGTTCGGTATAGCAAAAATACTGAAGTATGGGCGGTTCGGTATTTTTGTCTGATAAGATTTTCTACCTAATAAACGATGTAACTGTCAGATTTTACGCAATCGATCGACAATCGATGTTGTCGCTTCGTGCACGCGCTCATTGCTTTCGAGCCATTTCGTGGATGCGTTGCGATGTGAAGTGTGCACCTCTTTCTTACGCGCGGTGTTGTCATTCCGAACGCAGTTTAGAGTTTAGTTTAACGCAGTTTAGTTTAAAATTCATTCAGTAATTTTGACGTGAAAGAGCAACAAACATCCATACTTAGTGTTGGAATAGTGACCACAAACCAACCTCCATAGAAATATTTCTAAGATTGACGTAAAAGAAGACGTTTTGACTGACAGCCGTCTTGTCTCCGTAAAATTGTGCCGGCCACAACATTGTTCTTGTATTTACACTTTATTATGATAAATACCGTGTTAATTCGAATCTTCATAGTTTATTTATTTCCTACACTTAGAAACTTTCGCGTTTATAATATTAATAACAAAATAAATAAATTTAAATTATGAAATGCAACTTAGATGATAAATAAATTTTCATAATCGCCTAATTTTTTTCGTCTGATTACTTAATATATATAAAAATGGAATTTCGAAATGTCTAGCTTAGTATATATATATATATATATATATATATATATACTAAGCTAATACATTTCGAAATTCCATTTTTATTCTCTCAAAGTAATTTCTTTAATTAATTTGAATGTATAACCAATATACTATGTAAAATGCTAACATAAAATGTTATCAACGTACAAAGCCGAGGTTTAACATCAAACGAGCGCCAGAAGACTTCGATATAACAAGTACTTCTAGCGTGAAGGGGTCGTTAGCTTGCACTCGGCGAGAACTGAACCCGCGTCGTTACCGGACCTCTCGACATGGCCGGCAGACCGCACAATGGGGATTCCCTCATTATTTATTAAAAAGACAAGATGCAAGTTTTATGTGAACTGAATTTCAAGTTATGGAGAGATAAAACTGAAAGCAAGAAATACGCCTTAAGAAGGAATAATAATGGCGCTCGAAGTCCAGATACGCGCAGCGAATCTTTTTTTTTTTTTTGTTCCCCTGAGGAAAATGCATTAAATTGCATACCCCGGCTGTGGCGAGCCGGCGGTTATGTGGGGCTCTCTTCCCCAGAAGGGGGAGGCCTACCCACTAAAAACCTCAGGGATGGCCTTCCTCAGGCATGTAGGGATCCCCAGGGAACTACCAAGCTACTTCCGGGAACCCCCAGCCTTCGCTCCACGGAAGGAGCGTGGTCCCTCCCGGGTCACCGTATCCGCGGGCGCGATTTCCTCGCCCCCGCCGGCGACCCACGGCGGCGCCGCAGCTGTGCTACCGAGCCCGGCGCCGCCTCCTTCGAGCGGGATCGGCCTCCTTCTGGAGCATCACCGCTTCACAGAAGGAGGCCACAGCCCTCCAACCTCCCTCGTCCGCCAGCATTGCCGCAATCAATGCCGGCGGAGACAGATCTCGCCCGATCTCTGCGACAAAGACTCGGCGTTCGGAGGCCCACGCGGGGCACTCCGCCAGCGTGTGCTGGTCCGAGTCGAGGTCGAATGCACAGTGGTGGCAATGTGTCAATCCCTCCCGTCCTATTCGACACAGATACTCACCGAAGCAGCCGTGCCCGGTGAGTATCTGAGTCAATCGGTAGGGTGACCTCCTCCTTTCCGTGGAGCCAAGCTTCGACGCGCAGCGAATCCTAGAACAGATCTGCAGCTAACCGAATGAACTAGTGTGGCCAGCTTAACTTTCCTTCAAACCTAATTAAAGAATGTAATTATTGCTGGTTTCTGGCACTAATTGGTTCCTGTTTTCTGTTACGCCGAGGAAAATGCATGAAATACCCCGAGAGCCAGTGGTTATGTGGGGCTCTCCTTCCCAGAAGGTGGAGGCCTACCCATTAAAAACCTCAGCGCTACGCCTAAGCGCAAGCGCGTCATCCCGTAGGAGAACTGCATCGCCCCCTGACGAGGCTATGTGAACCCTTGCGGACAACTACCACGACCCCGTCGGCATATGGCGACTAGCGTCCGCACCGAGTCACCATGAAGGTAGTCGCCGGATATCTCCAGCCATCCTTCGATCCAAAGTGGGTCTCCTGGACGACTATCACCCCCTCTTAAGAAGTAGGGGGGTTCCGCCATTGAGCGTAAAAAGTTGTGTCGTCAGGTTGGACCTGGCCATACCACGCCCCCTCCCTCTTGGGGGGCCCTCTGACAGACTATTAGCCGTCAATAGACGTTGCCCAGGGTGCACCACGAGGAGGCTGTCTGTCGTCGCACCCCTATGGTTACCTATGGTTACTAATGGTCACCAGTGGATACCAACAGCTACTTGTAATTACCTATAGTTATTCTTGGTCTTTATCTATGAAAATTTTTCTTTTTTTTAAACTTTGTAGAAATTATATTTATTTTTATTAAATATCATTAGAATTGAATATTCACAGAGCAATTTATTATTTAAAATTGAAAAAAAAGGAATTACTTATTATAGTTTTAAATCTCTCTATAAAATAGCTAATTCTCTCTAAAATAGATAAAACTTATTAGTCAAGTGGAATCATCTTCACAGACGACTCTAGAATGAAGTGTCTCTCCGGTGTATTATAGTTTTACATCGCTTGTGACAAGTGACAAGTTTGTACATTACCTTTTTCTGTGACGGATTTTAAATTTACCTACACTAATTCATTTAACATAATGGTTTATTAATTAATATTTGTGGTCATATTAAGCATCCTAAATTCAATATTTACCTCCTCTTATTATAAATCTGTTTTAAATATGCACTGAAACCTATTTCTGAGAACTAATTAACTATTTCTTTTCATTAAAATGACGGGCAGTCAAGTCACATCGTGGCGGAGTGGTAATAAAAATCTTCATTCATCAATTATCTGTTAGTGCTGAAGTATCGCTAGGGCGATCATTGGTCTAAAATATGAGCTTAAGGCGGTCTGTCCCAGAATACTACTCGATGCTTTATTTCATGGTAATAAAGGTGCTAATTGCTAATAATTAGCAAATGCTCGAAGGGTGAAGGTGTAATAATGTCATAACGCCGCGCCGACGGCTTGATCGCTGTCGCAGATACACCTCTCTACATCCTTAGCCGTTATAATACTAATATTGATTTGATTTTTCGGGGGACCCAGTTAGTGAGCGGCGTGTCACCACCTGCCATATTTAAGTCAATTAGTAGGCTTTGAGACAGTAGATGACCGAAGTCTCTTCTATAGCCCGGTTTTCATTCCCACCAAAATTGAAATGCCACAAACGTTTTGACGTTTCTGTGCACCTAACTGTTAGGTTGCCTGGAAGAGATTGCCGCTTTGGCAATAAGGCCGCCGTACTATAGTAATTTAGATAGTATGTATAATACATGTGTAAATGTTGTTTTTTATTACAATAAAGTTATCATTCATTCATTCATTCTAACTGGGTATAGTGCTTAGCTGCATTTCTCATTATGCAAATGGAGGTTAGATCCAATTGGTACACTTCAAACACACCTTGATTAAATTTCGCTTAAACGGCCTCTACGCGTTGGATCTGTATCCCCGCGGATGCCTTATAAAGGATCGTGTCTTATAAAGATGCGTTATACGAAACAACATATATAATAATAATTATATATTTTTATTAGTTATAATAATAATGGTAATAGTTAATTAAAGATGTTAATTAAGCTTATAATATCGCTTCACAGTGGTCCAATGAAACTGTTGTTTGCTGGCCTTTAAGCAATTTTTGGGAAACTGGATTATAAAATAATACCAATAATTCAGTTATGTTTGGTAAATACATAATATATATCGACATTTTATGTGTATGTGATGATTGTCCGAATTGAAAATAGAAGACAAAAAATTTATGTTTGCAGTTTGTTCCCTCTTCTCTAAAAAGGTGTACCAACTTCCGGGTAGATGACGAGTATTTTTTCTTGATTTTGTGCACGTATACAAGTTTTTTGCTCTCTTGTGCTTAAAATAGCTTTGTATCATCAATAAGTGCCTGTAAAGGCTTATGTTGAATAACGAATATTTCGACCCACTGGGATTTGAATCCGGAACCTTAGATACGGCGACATTGCCAAAACGATGTAATAACCAATCTGCTACGGAGGTTTTGCTTAAAAGAGATCGTAGGATTAAATAAAGTAATTTGCGAAGTTCTGACAGCTTCTTACTTGTGCCGCCACAGCATAATCAAACAGAGAGCGCTGTAAAGCGGTAGTGCCCGCTAAATTGTCAATTTGCCGATATTCTCACCGCGCCACAGACCGCCGTCTGCGTTGCTCAGCGATTTTAGCATTCTACACCCCACTGCAGCGCATCTGCATATTTGAGGTCGATCGTGGCTGTTGCGTCTCGACTGTTGACGTGTCAGTTATTGTTCGGTCAATTCTCGGTTGACCGAACCGATGTCAGATAATTGAAAATTTGAATTGCGAATTCTGTTTTGTTCTTAAGTAATTTTATGCCAATACGCGAACATACTTGTTGGGTCTACGCTACACCCATCGCATGTTACGTATCAACAGTTATATTAAAAACATTAGTGTCAAACACACATCTTTTATTTGCAATAATAATTATTTTATTATTATCAGCACAATCTTTTACAGTATAAAAAATAGTCATTTTTATTACATCAGATATTGATCACTTGAGTTATAAGACTTTGCAGTAAAGAATAAGGAATTTATTAGTATCTTATCTAAATCAATTTTCAAATTTATTTATATCCTGGAGATACATCGCATCGCTACGGCTTCTTTCACTTCCTTCAAGTTGCCATATATGAAAAAGACAAGCTTCACACAATTAACTTAATAATTTTTAAAACTTGAGAATATAAATATGGAATACTCACATAAAATTATTACTTCAATATGAATAAAAAAAGCTATTGAAAAACGCTATATCAGTATATACTTAGATATGAATTTAGCACTAAAATCCCAGTACTAGATCCCAGTCCTGTTAAAAAAATGTAATTTTATCTTCAAAAATAATCTTTGTCTCCATTAACGTCTTGCTTCTGTTTTTTACGCCTTGACCCAATGGTTATAAAAAATACAATTATAATATACAGAATTACCAAACATAATTTATCAGCTCGCATCATTATCAAAATAAAAAAAATCTATTAATTAAAGATGCGGCTGCATGAGCTATGTACCCTTTGCCTTCTTATATTGCGAGAATGAATTTTAATAGAAAATACTAAGGTAGCATGGTCCCAATACCTTAGCCTTAAAAACAAAAAAAAAAAGAATATACTTGGTCATATTTTTTGTTATCTTATTTCATTTTATTTATACACTTGTTTTTTTTTAATTCAGTTACAATATAGTCACAAGGTTCTAAGTCACACTAGTAATGGAATTTATTTTCAATTGATTTCATTAGCGTGTAATATTCATGTCAGAATAAATAATGAAATAAAAAATACTAACACAAACAAAAAAGAGTGCGGACCAATGAGTCCGCAGTAAATTACACTAGGCGTCAAAAATAAGTAGTACACTTTTCAAATTGCAATTACTCTTAAACTATAGAAGTTAGAGTTTATAAATAAAAATCATTTTATATTAAATTTAACAAAGTTTTCTAAAAATTATATTTTATTTAGCATTAGTAAAGTCGTTACGTCACTTACAATTAAGAAAAAATCTAAAAAGTTATCCATTTTGAAGGAACTGTCAAGAGCTTAATTTTTATGTTTTGGGCCTTATTCGTACTTTAGTAAATTGTGTTGCCGCCTTGTTGCCCAGTTTGGAGCCGGTTTGGCAAGCTGAACACTAAGTTTCGGAGGCGGTATTGGGGAATATTCTCCCATTCTTTGTTGTTTGTTGGGAGGGTGACGGGGGACGGTCTGCGCCTTCTGACTAGCCTCCCAAGCTCATCCCAGGCGTTTTCAATCGGGTTAAGATCAGGGCTTCTTGATGGCCAAGGCATCAAGCTGATGCCAACCTCCTGAATGTACTCTTAAGCATTTCTTTCACCAGTCAGAGTACCATTTTCTATGACCACTAGCTTTGTACGACCCTCCGAACAGATGCCAGCCCATACATGTACAGAGCTCGGCCGTATTGGACCCTTTCCGAGCAACCTTGAATGTATCGCTCACCAGGTCGCCCTGTATACTCTCCGCCTGCCATTGGAAGTGAATAAAGAGTATCGAGACTCATCTGTGAACAAAACCCTTTTCCATTCAACTTCGCCCCACTGTACATGTTGACGGGCGTAGTGTAGTCTTGCTACTCGACGCTCTGTCTCAAGTTTGGGGCCATTTGCTGGCCTGTGGGACTTCAAGTTAGCTTCAGCAAATCTTCTTCTCACTGTACTCTCACTAATGTAGTCACTTCGGGTTTGAAGAAGCTGTTGCTGGACCTCAACAGCATTAAGGTGACGATTTCTTAACACAGTAGAGACAAATAACACGGTCTTCTCGGGTACTAGTGCACCTGGATCTGCCGTTACCTGGTCTCCTTAGACGGTTTCCAGTCTCTTCGTACCTTCGCTCAACTTGCTGGATCGTTCTTAGTGTTACACCTACCGTTCTTGCAGTACGACGCATACTGATGCCTACTTCGGGAAAAGTTATGATTCTTGCACATTCTTCAGGTGAAAGAGGCATGATTAGTAAAGTTCACTCGCTGTAGACACCTTTGCTTTTGAATTGCAATTGATTTATCAGCAATAAATGTGAAAACAATAAAAATCGAAAGTAAGATAACAGTTTAAAAATAAAGTGTTTTTGTTTATTATGTTTTTTTCAGTCAATATTTAAAAAGCGATATTATGCATGAAGTTTTCATTCAATGAAATTAAATTCTCTATTAACTTCTTTTTATTTCAAAGGACTGTAGTTTAGGAGATATTGCAATTTTAAAACTGTACTACTTATTTATGACGCCCAGTGTAGACAAACCTTATAAAAAAATATATATACATATATTCGTGTCTTAGCATGCTACGTGCTATTGCTATGCTATTTTTTAATATTTATGATAGCGATTTGTGTTTTCCGATCCGCACCAAAAATAAAGTAGAAAACATTAAATCAACTTCTCTTCATACTTTATCCAGTCTTAGAACTGGCAGACGAAACTTGAAAGAAATTCAACAGTTGGAAATTATAAAGACATAGAATCAACTATAGAATAATGGATTCTAAACATGAATAAGTTCTGATTCGAAAACATTTTTTCATCACACAAAAGTTCTGCAATAAATCACAGGCAATCCTCGAGGTAAACAGATCGGGGCGATAGCAGTACTTAGCGGAGTTTGTCCGGCTTAAAGCCATATCGAGGATTTGGGTGCTCGATGAGATTAGTTTAAACCATTTCTAGTCTCTGTCATAGTACTATATTTATGAACATACTAAACACTTGATTTGAAATTTGTTCATGGCAGTTTTCCTAACTAAATGTTTACTTTAGGATGGCACCCAATACTACCTTTTCTTAACTGATTTTATAGGATATCTTCTTAAATAATATATTACAAGAAAATTTTCTTCAAGATCCATCAGCTACATTTTTATCCGCGACATAGATCTTAAATTTAAATTAAGACAAAAACACGTAGATCCCAGTCATGTTATTTTCTTTCTTTGTCGCCATTAATGTCTTGCTTGCGTTTATTATGACTTGCCCAATTCTAATATAAAATATAATAAATAGTACCAAACATTATTAATAAGCTCGCATCATTATCAAATTAAAAAAAGGAACAACTATTTGAAGATACAGCTATATAAGCTATATACCCTTTGCTTTCTTATATTAGGAGAATCATTTTAAAAGAAAATACTTCTATCTTTCTTTTTTGTTATCTTGATACATTCAGATAAAAATCCCGACAGTCAAAAAGTGAAAACTCGCAAGTACTTACATGTAATGGCAGATGTCAACCTATTGAACGATTACCCATAAATCCAGTTTAGCCTAGTAGGAGGCTTAAGGATGCTCCTGTAATTTAAATGAATTTAACAGAAACAAAAATATTATGGTGTTAGTGAAAAATTGTATATATAAACAGCGTGCTGGGTTCTGTTATTGTTGTTTGTTTAATGTCAAATCAAATTGTTACTGCGTTTTCACTACGCCTTCGGAGAATCCAAGGTCGACCACAGGAATTACCCACCACTTCTTCCCTTGTCTTCATTATTCTCACTGTTACAGTTTAAATACACTCACAATAAATAAGAATAAAAATGTAAAGGCGTGGGTCGCGTACTGAGCGACCTTGTACTGAGAAGAACCGGCAAGAAATTCAGCAAGGGCGATTTTTTTTCTATGTATTAAATAGATGCAGAGTTGTCAATTTGGAAAATGACTTCAATATGGATAATTCATGAAGTCACTTTCCATTACATAATATAGGAAAACTAATAAAAATATAATTTGAAAATATGCCTATATTAGGAATGCCGTGTCGTACAGTTTTAAAAGAATATATTAAAGTTAAATTAAAATTATAATAAATAGTACCCAGTATAGCAAAGAGCAGACTCATCTCCTCTGGCAGCACCCGTTCACAAGCATGACGCATGAATCAGCCATCGCTTCGTTCAAACCATGTTTTAGGGAACGTAACGACCCGCCTCACACGACACTGCCGAAGAGATTTTAATGAGAGTATGACTACCCCTAAGCCACAAAAGGATACAAATTACCAAAGGCAAGTACCCGTGTACTACCGTGTATTATCACAAGGATGAAAAAAAAACAACCGCAGGACACGCGCATACAATCATTTAAGAACCAGAAGTCATTTATTATCACACGACACTGCCGAAGAGACTTTAAAGAGAGCATGACTACTCACAATCACTAAAACTATAACATATAGTACTAAAATTTCAGGTTATTATCTATAGGACACTGCAACCGCCGTTTTGTAATTTAAGCAGAGTGGGCATAAGAAACTTATCAGCCTTTAAACAAATGTAGCAACAATTTCATAAGGTACAGTATAATAGGTACAGTTAAATATACATATTATGTTACACAGTTACCCAAGAATTTATTAACAATTTGTTTACGAGCGAGGGTTTTTCAGTCCCAGACACTTCGATCATCCAAGTAATCTTGGACTCGATAATATCCTTTGCTCATAGAAGATTATTTAATGTAAACTTTTAATAGAGCACTATTTACCTCGTCCGAACAATTGCTGCCTCTTTCAACTTTAAAAACAAGAGAAGTATTATCGGCAAATAGCATTGTTTCACATAAAGTGCTTGTATAGTCAGGAAGGTCGTTAATATATATTAAAAATAGTAAAGGACCTAATATTGGTCCCTGAGGTACGCCCATAACTAGTGCACTGGACTTCATCATTCATATATGTCCCTGTCGATGACCACCTGCCTACCCTAACTATGTTAGGATGATTACTTAATCGCCATACCAGCACTGGGCCAGTGTGGTTGACTATGACCTCATAGTCAACCCCGCTGGCCCAGTGCTGATTGGTTGACTATATGTTTTGAATTTCTTCGCAGGTGTATGCAGGTTATGTTACGATATTTCCCTTCACCATAGATGTATCAGATATGTTTACATATTTCTTTAAATCTTTTTAGGCCTTACACCATAATGGTTAAGCCGGCTACAAAATAACTTTCATGTTTTGAAATTATTTTTAAGAAAAGAACAAAGGAGGAAACTTATAATTCTAGCACTATTACTACATTTAAAACTAAAACTTTAACATTTATGAATAGCAAAAAACAGTTCTTGCCTACTACATCTAATTTCTTTTGTTCTTCTTGTTTTTTTATACATTTACTATATTTTCGACACATTTTATATTTTCCACAAAATACGTTTTGTTTTAGGAAAATAGGTTTAAGAAAGAAAATCGTAAAATAGATTGGTACATGATAAGATCGACTCTAGTTCTCCTGGATCATCCCATTTGTAGACTAGTGCCGTGACATAGCGCCACTGACGCTGGAAATAATTTCTAAGAACCTAAATTCTCTCTCTCTCTGTTTGAAAATAGGTTTAAGAAAGAAAATCGTAAAATAGATTGGTACATGATAAGATCGACTCTAGTTCTCCTGGATCATCCCATTTGTAGACTAGTGCCGTGACATAGCGCCACTGACGCTGGAAATAATTTCTAAGAACCTAAATTCTCTTGGAGCTTAAATCTCCTTCGAGCCAGCAAAATACAATGTGGCGTCCCACAATGTAATGTAAGTGAATGAAAGTTCTAACTGAAGTACGAAGTATGAAGCATTGAGTTTAAGTATCTGGACAATGAATGACATACGAGGCTCTGACTCAACCAACATAATGGCGATACCAATCGATCTAATTTCATACTTATTGTTATAGATAAAAAGTTATAAATCCTGATCAATCATAATGTTGCCAACTTTAAGACCTTCACCGAATACACGCCATTGAGATCCTCAAGATTTTTTGCTTCTTCCAACACGAAAACAAAAAACTTCTTTATCAATGAAAAACTACGAGCAAACGCATTAAAAAGTAACAGCCAAGTAACTCGGAAAAGCCTCACAGAAGCTTAAAAATTTGGGAAGGAATATATTTAACAATAGCGACTCATTACAATCACAATGTCCTAACTCACAAACTTGGGGTGGCGACATGGAACTTTGTCTAAATAGGATGTGGAACTTGCAAACAATATTTGAACTTTGTCCCTCGCGTCCTTTGATTGGTTTTCTTCGCTATTGTCGATGAAGAGGAGCTGATATATGAAAATTTCCATTATTTCCATTATTGCTGGCTTGAACTTGTGTCCACTTCTCGCATGAGTGGGGTTTATATAAGTTCATTGTTATCCACACAAATATTAAAAAAGTATTTGTGATTCTTTACGTAAGAAATTCAACATTTTACCTTTTTTTATTTCTTTTTTGGCTTTTGAACGCAGTCTTCGTGGAAGTCCATGTATTTTTCGAAAATTTACCTTTGCCCATCTCTGTGTTTCAAATTACCCCTATATCAGCTGTCATCAAAGTCGGTAAGCCTATTCAAACAATAACTATCATCCCCTATTTTGACTCCCATTAATGTAAAATTTTTACTACTTTATTTAATCTTTGAATGTCGTATTTATTAATATGTAATCAAAACCCGAGAAAATAAATCTCAAAAAGCATCTTAACTATACAAACTTTCATCCTGTCTACTACCTATTACAGCCCTACCAGAGAAAATTTCCTTTCTCATGCCAAATATGAATTTACTCGGTTCAATTGCTATGGCGTGTAAGCACTACAGACAGACAGAGTTATTTTCAGATTTATAATATTAGTAAGAACTATTAAGGACTTACCAGTATCGACTATATTTTACTGGCTGCCTATTTTGCAGAGTAAGCATAGTGATGTATTTGAGTCCGCATTTTAAATACTTATGATAGATCTGTCCGATTTTCGTCCAGTTTGTTTCTGAAATGTCCGTTTGTCTATTTCAAAATAATTCACGATTCCTCTATTGTTTAATGTATTCTTCGGGTGAATGTTTTGCAATTTGATTTAAAGATCCATCAGTATTTTATACTCGTATTATGAAGTATTATTAAAAAGGCATTCAATTATAAAAATTAAGTACACTATTAATAAAAAGATAATTTAATAATTATATAAAACTAAATTTATAATCTTAAAGAAAAAAAGAGAGTTATTTTCTCTTTTTGGCCTAAAAGTAGAAAACGGATGACAAGGGATGCTATCTTTCAATGATAAAGTGCCTAATATGCTAGCGGCATTGCCTTTCTATAGCAATAGCAATTCTTTGAGAGAGGTAACTGCCATTCCTGGGATTTTTGGTAGTGTCTATTAATTTTAAGCTAGTTATTTAAATAATTTAAATATGTATACTTTAGAAGAAGCTTTATATATGAACGAATATGTATAGAAGCTCTTTACCTGGGCCCAGAATTTAAATGCATTATCAACAGGTAGTTTCAAAAATAAGTTCTGGAAATATGTCTAATAAAAGAGTATATCGTAATATTGCATGTTTGTTGGTTTCATTATCATTACCAACTATATCTGTAAATAATTACGTATATTCGCATATTATTATGACATCTTAGCATTTATTTTGTGTCATCTATCACTTTACTATTTGCATCATCCGGAAGGTTAATTGTTAGATTTTTTTTTAAATTTATTTGGGTAAAACAACAGTGTCATAATACATCTTTTAGTAAACTAATAGTATTAATAAATATAGTAATTATTATGTCACCAGCAACATTTACCACAATTTACAAAAACACTATTAAATTCAGAGTGAGAATAGCTTAAAGTAGTTACAATCTACTTATGTATTTGCTTGTAAAATACCTAAAACGCTTTTTTTAAATATACCAGGTCGTGTCGCTGCAATATCAATTTAGTTAAAGTTTATGTTATAAGAATGAACCAAGCGATGCATAGGAGATCGCCTTCCAGCGTTTGTACGGCAAAATTGAGTTGCAAATATTTGACACATATTACGGCAGTGCGTTCTGGTAGGTACTCTGTAACACAATTTACTTACTAATTGGGTACAGTCATATCTATTATGGCACAAATCATATAGTAACATTGCATCTAGTTGCTTGCGTCTTAATTCTAACGTTAACAATTTATATTTCTGAGTGAGTTCAGTATAGGAAAGTATTTTATGAGAACATCTATAGTGCATACTACGGAGAAACTTTTTTTGGACTTTCTCGAGAGTTACAGTATATTTATTATAAAATGGGTTCCAGATGGGCACGGCATATTCAAGATGAGACCTTATTAGTGATTTATATAGGTAAGTGAAAGTGGACGGCAACTTGAAATCGATCGTAGATTTCATAATAAAGCCATACATTTTAAATGCTTTATTTACTATGTTTTCAATGTGAAGATGCAGTTTGCTGTCAAGGATCACTCCTAGATCCCGGATTTATTCGACTGTGTCAAGCTCAACACCATTCAGTCTATAAGATCCAAGAACTTTATGTTTTTTCTTTGAGAATAATATGAATTTACATTTATTGATGTTTAAATCTAATTTATTTCTAGTACAGTAGGCTGATAACCTGTCTAGATCCCGTTAAAATGTATTATGGTCTTCATTAATTTCTAAAGTATGAAATATTTTTCAATCATCTGCGTACAGTAGAAAGTTGCAAAACTGAAAACACTCGCAAATATCATTTATGAATAATATAAACAAAAGTGGCCCAAGAATTGAGCCTTGGGGCACGCCTGAACTAATAGGAACAAAATGTGATTCACAACCACTCAAAACAACTTTTTGCGAACGATTTGTAACATAAGATTTGAACCACCGCCAAAGATTACCACGTATACCATTAAAGGCTAACTTTTCAAGTAGTAATTTATGATCCACGCGGTCAAAGGCTTTTCGGAAGTCAGTATACACACTGTCTGTTTGTTTATTATGGTCCATGGCTTCAAATATATATGTTGTATATATCAATAAATTTGTTACAGTAGATCTACGTCTAACAAAACCATGTTGTTCGGTCATTATTATGTTATGTATATCAGGATATAATATATTGTGCACAAGTCTCTCGAAAAGCTTCGATAGAGCTGATAAAATAGATATAGGGCGGTAGTTTTCAATATTATTTTTATCCCCTCCCTTATATACCGGTACGACCCGCGCCTTTTTCCATATGATCGGAAAAACTCCTTCTCGTATACACATATTATATAAATAGTATAAGGGATGACAAATTTTGAGAGCAGTAGATTTAAGAAAGAGTGGTGGAATGCAGTCCAGCCCTGGTCCCTTACTGGTATCTAAACACCGCAGTTCCTTAATAATTGCATCTTTTGAGATGATCATATCTTCTATAATGAAAGCAGAGTTTACGTTTGTGTCAGGAATACTACTATCATCAAAATCGTCAGAAACAGATGACGGTTCAAATACTGATTGAAAAAATGACGAGAAAAGTTTACATATGTCATTTGGACTGTTCGCTATTTTTTTTTTTTTTAATTCAAATTCAATTCAAATTCAAATAATTTATTTCAGGCCACGAGAGCCCATATAGTGTTAGTTACAATTTTTCTTACAGACTAATGTTAGTAAATACATTTATTTAAATTATTACTTATAATTATTTTATTTTATTTTATTGTATGGGTCGTCACCCATTTATGGAGAATAGGTGAGTCCCATCGGTCAACGAATAACCTAAGGATAGTGTTGGTGCTGCCGCGCAGCCTTACCATTGCGGATGCACACCTTTTTCGCATGATGGCGACAAATCCGTCAGTATGTGCGTCAGCGAACATTCCCGAGGCACTACACCGCCACGGCAGCCTCAACAATATCCTCAGGGCATTGTTGTACTGTACTCGCAGATCGCTGTATGCCCGCTGGTTATAACTTACCCAAAGGCTGCACGTGTAAAATGTTTGGCAATATGCTTTAAATAGCGTGAGCTTTACTGTCCCAGTGCAACGCGCGAACCTTCGAGCCAGCATGTTGCAGCGCACAGCCAGCGATCTGCGTTCCCTATCAATATCCAGATTGTCCTTCTGGTCCTCAGTGACCCAGTGACCTAAGTATTTAAAACTCTTAACACGCTTTAGAGCCAATCCACATAGCGATATTTCAGGAACTTGTGTATAATTGAGTGCATTTGACTTAAAAAGTAGCCACTCACTTTTATTAGTGTTATACACAAGGCCATGACTTTCCGAATAGGACTCACATATAGAGAGAAGCTTCCTCAGTCCGCTCACAGATGGACTCAATGGCACCATATCATCTGCATAACTGATGTTGTTCGTGCATAAACCGTCCACGTGACGAGTCCACCTATCAGCTGGTTCACATACAGATTGAAAAGGCGAGGTGAGCTCAAACCCCCCTGCCTCACCCCACACCTCAACCCATACACATCAGAGTACGCTCCCGCCCATCTCACCATATTTTTCTGACTACTATACCAAAGGAGATTGTGTCTAAAAATAGACACAATCTCCTCAGGCAGTGATGTATCACAAGAGAGTTTATGCCACAACAAATCGTAATTTACAAGGTCAAAAGCTTTAGAGAGATCCAGGAAGCCCGCCAGTATTGGCGTTTTCCTCACTGTATAGTAATTAACAACCTGCTTGAGGCTCAGAATTGCACTTTCAGTGGATAAACCAGGCCTAAAGCCGAATTGGTTATCGAAGAGTTTTATGTGTTTAAATAACAGCTGTCCAATACCTTTGATACAATAGTAGCCAGAGATATAGGCATATAATTAGAAATATTCGTGGCATCACCCGTTTTATTTTTAATAACAGGTATAACAATCGTCCGGGTAAGTTCCTGCGGCAAATAACTATGACTAATACAAAGGCTGAGAAACATAGCCAGCACCCGCGGCAAGTGTATACCTGCATATTTGAGATGTTCGACACTCAAGCCGTCATGGCCAGGGGACTTACCCTTTACCATTTTTTGAATACCTAATGTTATTCACTTCCTTGGCAGTGAAGCTCGTGACATGCGTAGTTATCTTTTTGATATTGACGGCTTCGGCGTCGGACAACCCAGGTACATATAATAATGGCGGTTCAACTTTAAAATGATTCATAAACATATTAGCTATTTTTGATGGCTCATTAACGCCCGCGACGCTCACCGGTAGGCCAGATTTATGATTTAACTATTAGTGGATTTTCAAAATTTATTAAATTGCTTTTTTGAGTGGCATTGAGCGTCATTATCATCATATCCATTTTTATTTGTTTCTGATTATTTTGACAAAATTTTAATTTATTTTAAAAATTATTTCTCGACTTACATATATGTTCATACACATGCCCATATTTTGGCTTACCATATAATAACCAATTCTGATAGTGTAATCTAGCCTCCCGATGAGCGGAGCTGACAGGTTTGTTCCAGCCAGGTATATAGCGTTTATTTTTACGGTTGCTATTTTTAATATGACATTTTTCAGCGCCCGTTTTCAGAATACTAATAAGATTTTTATACATTTTGTCTAAAATATTATAATGTTCAATGTTATTACATAAGCCATTTGCACAACTACGAAAATCAGGAGGAAAATCAATCAGTCGTAATTTAGAATTGCAATAATCCTGATATATTTTTATTTGTTGTTCATCCCTCTCCCCCCAGACAATATTGTTATTAATTGAGTAACTAGTGCTTAACATTTTAGGTTTGATTAAATTAATATTACATTCAATAAGCATTGGTATATGATCAGAGGAGTATACGCCATATAAAACTGAGACATTTGTGACCAAAGATCTGGCTGCAGTGGTTACAACACAATGATCCAACCATCTGAGCGATCCATTAGCGGTACTCAAAAAAGTATGTGTGTCGGGTGGTAAGATTTCCCAATCTACACAATGCCATAATTGATCATTACATACCTACAGTTAGCAACTCACTGAAAAACTTGGTCCCTGGGTGAGCGTTGTAGTCCCCGAGCACAAACACATTTTCCACGTCACTATTTTCGATTATTGATATCACTTCACATAGACATTCCGAGTATTCCACTAAGTTGCTAGGACAGTCCATGGGCATATACACAGAGAATATTAGAAAAGAAATATCCTTTTGAACTATTTTTATGCATGAGATACGATCACTACGACAGTTTATTACCGAAACCGACGGGAACACTGACTTCCGCCACAAAAGTGCAACTCCTCCATAAGGCCTTCCCTTGAGAATCCCTGCAGATGTGTCAACATCTGATTTCCCAGTGTAAGCAAACTCTTGATCAATACATCCTAGGTATGAGATATCATGCGGCAATAACCAGGTCTCTTGTAATGCTATTACATCGGCAACGGCACACAATTTCTGTACACAACCAGCTGATCGAATGATATTCTTGCAATTAAATGTGGAAATTTTTATATTGTTTTTGTAATTCATTAAGTTTTTGATAGTTTTTCCGCTATTGGTCGAGTTATATTTCTGGCCTTGTCCTTCTTAAAGTAAATAAAAGGTCTAAATCGTATACCTTCGGGCCACAGTTAGTTATCCAAGAACATATGCATTTTATGTTTTGCTACAAACAATTTGAAGGCATTGTATGGTCTGTCCTTCTGCATATTAATTTTTTCCAATACAACAGTTTCCTGGGTCATCTTCTCTATGTATTCACATATGTCCTGCTCAGTAGTTTCTTTATTAACGTTATATATAAACAAAGGTGTTTTGGTTTCCGCTGCCCTGAACTTTCCAGTGGATTTCAAGATTGCCGTACCAGTTTTAACTTGAAAACGGTTTCTATGTTTCCTTCTTTGCATCAATATCCAGTCCTTATCAGGCTTTGTTTTATTCCATTCGCCATTCTTTAGTGTTTCCGCCATAGTCAAATTATTTTTATTCGCCGTATCGGCCGGTACACTCACACTCTGTGATAATACAGTGTTTTCCAATATGGTCGAGTTAACGGGAGCGGGCGAGCCGGTCTTAGCGGGCGGTGAATCATGCAGCGTACGAGAGTAAACGAGAGAGCGATATGTTGGCTCAGTGTCAGTGATATCGGCGCTGTGTGGCACGGTGTTTTCCTGCGCCTGCCCCGCTGATCCAGATTCGTCTGATAACGGCAGTATACCAAATGGTCCGCTATCGGTAGAATACCCTCCACCCCGTATTTTATTAATATTCGGATTAAATATCGGATTTGTTATTGAATTCGTTACTCGTTGCATCGACTCATTTAATTGTTTCTTTGTTACACAATTTTCTTTTATTTCTTCTATTTCACTACGTAAAAATAGTATATCCTTCAATAATCTGGATGCATCAATATGGTCAAAGCTCACAGGAGGTAATTTATGTAAATAATATGCAACAAAAACCGGAAGCCGATCAGGATCTGTTGTTTTGAACACCGATATTATGTCTTCCAGGTCTTTTTTCTTTTTTTCTTTGCATCTAGATATTAATTTTTTGTCTGTTTTTGTTGAATTAAACAGCAATACCTTCGCTTCTTCGATGTCTTCTTCAGAAAAAGCCGACTCACATAATCTTATCAGACTTTCACTGTCCATCACATCATGCCTGCTCCGTATAAAAGCAAGAATCTCCGAAATAACGACATTGCAGTTTACATATTTCTCTGTTTTATTAACCGACATTTTGTCACTATCACAAGGTTTTTTGACACGACACACACACGTATTTTAACACGACACACGTGCGCAACGGACGACGGTATACGAGCGACCTATTTCTCCCCTGTAGAACATACTATTAGGCATGTCAGACTTGTTTTTCAAGTTATTAATGTGAGACCAAAAATATTTGACATTTTCCTGAATACTATTTTCAACAGTACGTATATAATTTTTATAGCATTTATGTGATTCCTTTCTAAATCGATCCCGGTACATTGCAAACACACAGTAGTCAGACATATTGCGATATTTTTTCCATTTTATCCAGGACTGGCTTTTATTTTTAAAAATATGAATTAAGGCAGGAGAAAACCAAACTGGGAACTTGTTGTCCCTGACAAACTTTGTTGGAATATGTTTTTTTATAATTGAGTACATTCTGTCATAAAATACAGTTACGGCGTTTTCCGCGTCGTTAGTCAATAACAATTCACCCCAGTTAACATCACAAATATCTGTATTAATCGACGAATAATCAGCTTTATTAAAATTAAATTCAATTTTATGTTTTTGGCATACGATTTAAAACTATCATTGATTGGAAGTAGAATAAAAATGGGAGGATGGTTCTCGTCAGGCGGAACCAGGGACTGTAATACTTGAGTCAACGTGCAATCTAATATATTAGTGATAAAGAAATCTAATATCCTACCCCTCTTATTTTTACAATTGTTTATTTGCTGACCATTAATAGTGTTCATAAAATGTATTAGATGTTTATTTGATAAGCAGTAGTTACTATGCATAATTGGCTCCATAAAGGTGCCATCCTACCATTCAATGGTAGGTAAATTGTAGTCACTGACTATTATGAATTTATTTACGTCGGCAGACAGTGTTAGAGTTGTGAGCATTTCGAAGTGTGAAAAATAAATGTCCGAACTCAAATTAGGCGGGATATAGGTCGCGCTTATAACACAATAATATTTACGAGTACGGATCTCGATGAGAACTTGATCGATTAGTGGAGATACGGAAACGGGCGCCGCTGACCCCAGCCGGGCCGCCAGCGTCGCCGACCGCCATAGCTCGTCTCCGCGTCCCCAGCTCGCGCCGCGTCGCAACCAGCACTCCTCCACCATCGCGAGGGTCGCTCCTTACCCGATCACGATCACAACGGAAAATATGGTACCTCGAATCTACTATCATATTATCACCTATATCAGCATGCAGCCAAGTTTCAGTCAAAATTATAATATCATAGTCATATGACATAATATTCATAAAAACTGTGTTAAGTTTGGTTCGTAGCCCTCTGCAGTTTTGATAATAAACTGAAAGATTGTAATTATTCATTTAGAACTATACTAGCTGTTGCCCGCGACTTCGTCTGCGTAAATTTCGAGTTGAATGTTATTGATACACAAATCATATTAATATACGATTTTACCGATTAAAATATTTTTGGTATAAAGCAATTCCTTGAGGTAAAGTAAACTCAAAGAATTTCTTTATATACCACATTATTCGTAAGAATGGTGTACATTATAATTCGCAATATTATCATGCCTTGAGTTCATTAAAATGACGATAACTTTTTTTTTAATGAACCGATTTTGATGAAACAAAGTTTAGATATTATTCTGAGTTAAAACAAAGCAAATAGTGAAAGTTTCAAGCAAATCGGTTCAGTACTTTCGGAGATAAACGTGAACAAACATACAGACAGACAGACAGACAGACAAAAAATTCCAAAAAATTTTTTTTGCTTTCTAATAATCTATTTAAGTGCCCCTCTATCCATTTCAGTCAAAAATACTAAATGTACAGACAAAATATTTTTACTGTCTTATTATATGTATAGATATATAGATGATTATAAAAAGTCTTTCCAATAAGTGAATGACAAAATGTGTTTATATTTATGGAACGATGTGACTCTAATGTGGTAATGCCGTCCACTACCATCCAAATTAATATAATAAATATGAAGCAATAATATTTTTTAAGCATTATTAACCGTGCCCATTTAATTTTGATATTATCTATAATTTTGCCTTGCGATATAAAAGTACCATAATAAATTAACTGTATCACTCGTATATTCATGTACATTAAGACTAATACTAACAACCAAAACTGCCCCACCATAATAACACCACAAACAAATACAAGTGGAGAAACATAATTTCTCACAAATATACCCGTTTTATAACATTTATTGTGCCTACCGATTACTAGAAAAATAAAGCGACAATCCAGAACTTCAAGAGAAAGTATTATAGAAGTAAACTTGTATGTTATGTACCCAATGTTCATCGATTGCAGTGTAAAACATGTGAAAGGATTATTAACAAGTTCATAAATACCTCTGCACAATATTAATTCACCGAATTTTAGATACCTTAATACGAAAATTATCCATAAGTAATTTTTAAATAACAAAAAAACTCAATCTCGTATCTTCAACAAAAACGTACCAAAAATATATATACGTCTGAACTACAAATGGAAACTGAAACATAGTTCTAGCAAGTCAGGATCGTTCGCAAATAAAATTAAAACTTGAACGTGGGCCGTTTGTTGGCAAACTTCGAATGCCGTCCTTTGCCGTCTCGTCGAGGGTTGACTCCAGCGTCTGCGATGTTAATACCTCAGGGAATCACTTCCAGTTACAGCTTAAGTCTGATTTCAGTCACATTTCATCTTCCTGTTCTTGCTCATTCATATCTTGATGTTTTGTACTGATGTCGTGTAATAGTTTATGAGACATGTTGATGTACAAGCAAACTGCTGCATAGTACATAGGAATCCTTTAAGATTTTCACTAAATCTGTAATGAAAAGTCTCCCGCAGTATGCGTAAGAACCTTTTCATATACATATTCATTTCATATATATATTCCATATATTAGAATTAGAATATTTGTCTTAAATGTAGTACATTACATAGGTGTTAGGGGTTCTCCAGAACCATAAACAAATAGCATACAAACATAAATTATACATTATAAATACTGATTTATTAATATATATTAAATTAACTATGAAAAACAATTTCTTAATAAAATTATCATAAATAAAAATTAACACTTTAAACAATATAATATAATATAATATAATGCATTAGTTTATACTGCATATGCAATTTAGCGTAGCAATTTCATAAGCAAGAGTTGTATTAACCTGCCGTATAATCTGTGCATAACGCTTTTATTGCCTCTAAACTTTAGCTGAACATGCTAAGCTCTTGTTTAATAGTGCTTTATGAAATACTTATGGTCCGGAAAGCTCTTTTGTGTCCGGCTACAAGAGGATCATTGAAATAAAAAAAGGCATACTATAGAGCGAAAGAATAGACTCTATCTGTACTCTGAAACTGTTATTAAGCTTTTATTCTGAAAGAGACATTTTACTTACCTATTAAATTTATTATAATAAATACTTCTTACATACACAGCAATTAGCCTATCCTAGAGTAAGTACTGTTATATTATGTAGGATAATGGATAGGCATACATATATTTTTTTAATAGAAATGTATATTAACAACCTTGACCTTCGTATTCACCATATAAACATCTGCCCCCACCGGGCTTCGAATCCAGTAACTCAACGAAAGTAATACATTTATTTTGAACCACACAACAATAACTATACAATACATAATAATAACACATACCACTCTGTGTTACCAAACCTTTGGCATGCTCAGCATAAGCAGCTAGCAAAGTCTGCTGCACTGATAGAGACGCCGATATTTTGAAGCCGCGGCAATAATCACTCGGCTACGGAGATTATATTTATATATTCTTTATTGCACAAAAGACATTACAGTAAAAAAAAATATACAGTGATTGGATGTGTACATGGGTGGGCTTATCCCTAAAAGGGATCTCTTCCAGCCAACCCTACTGGGTGTCAAGTGACTTATACTGTTACGTGGGAGAGATTGAGAAAAAAAAAAAACAAGATACATGGGTACATAAACTATATAAAATAAATACCTACTAATAATATATAATTATGCTTAAATATACAAATATCAATAAAAACTAATCTAAATTAAATACATAAGATATTATTATATACTACTTATATAAAAATATAGTTAATTAACGAGAAACTTTCAATAAATGCTCCTTTAGCCTCACTTTAAATACTCTATCAGATGAGCTCTCGCGGATATTTACCGGTAGTCTGTTCCATAGACGCACAGCCGTCACTACAAAAGACCTTGAAAGAATTCGGGTATTGCAGACTGGCTGCACGAGTGTCTTGGTTACACATGCACGCCTTGGATAAGGTAATGGCGGAAGGTATTGGAAGCGGGTACGGAGAAACTGGGGGAATTTAGGGTTATTGAGGATTTTATATAGAAAGGTCAAAATGTGCCACTCATGCCGTTGTCTAATTGAGAGCCACCTTAGACGCGCACGAAATTCAGAGACATGGTCATACTTTCTCAAACCAAAGATAAACCTAATTGCTAGATTTTGAAGGCGCTCCAATTTATTTAACAGATCTTCAGTGACATCCGAAAAACATACGTCAGCATAATCTATCTGTGGCATCAGCAGCGTGTGCGCTAGCATGACCTTTGTGTCGTAGGGCAAAAAATACTGCATCCGTCTCAATGAGTGGTATGAAAAGTGCACACGCTTACTGATGTCAGCAATGTGTGCCGACCATGAGAGATCCGACTCTATGATGAGACCGAGGCTCCGAGCTTTATCGGTGTATGGGATTATCACATCATTGTATTTAACTGGGGCCATAGGTTGAGGCAGACTAGACTTCAAACGGACACTGCCCACGACAATTACTTGAGATTTTTTCGGGTTCACTAGAAGTCCGTATGATTTGGCCCAATCAGCAATGGCTGAAAGATCAGTGTTCATGGCTTCTACCGCCGACGATGCCTCCGAAACAGAAAAGTGGCGATATATCTGCAGATCATCCGCATAAAGATGGTATGAGCTTTTAATAACTTTGACTATACCGTTTATAAATATAGCAAAGAGCAGCGGAGAAAGAACACCACCCTGCGGCACCCCTGCAAGCAGCGGACACCACCCCGAAGATTTCGTATCTACCCTAACAGATTGCCGACGATCACAAAGATAGGAGTTGAACCAGGTGAGAGTAGAGTCATGAATGTGAGCCGCCCCAAGAGTATGTATTAAGATGTCAAAATCCACAGAGCTAAATGCATTGCTGAAATCAAGTAATGTAAGTAGCGTAAATTTCTTGGTATCCATCGCCTGACGGATATCCTCTGTGACATTCAGCAATGCACCAACCGTGCTATGTCCAGGTCGGAATCCAGACTGATAGATGCTCATTAGATTGTTCCTGTATAGGTGTGAACTCAATTGACGCTGCACTGAACTTTCCAAACCTTTGATAGTAATGGGAGTATAGAGATTGGTCGGAAATCAGAAAACGACTTAGGATTCGGTTTTTTAGGGAGAGGGATGACGTTAGCTCTCTTCCATGCCACTGGAAAAGTATTGTGTGACATTGAGTAATTAATTATGAGTAAGCACCGGGAGAATGAAGTCCAAAATCGGAAGTAACATTTCACGACTCACATTGTCACTACCCACGGCTTTAGATGTAATAGCCATTATGTCCTTACGCACCTCCTGTTCAGAAACTTCACGAAATTTAAAAGGATCGCAGTCTGGACGGGCTAGAGAGCAGAGTGAACGGATTGTTTCAGATTTGGTAGTACTATCAAGAGTTACAGGAGGAGTAGAAAAGTGTATGTTGATAGCCTCAAGATCCAACTCAGAACCACACTGCGATTCGCGACTATAGACACCAATCTTTTCAAGGAAACGCCATGTTTGTACCGGTGAGGCATCCATTAAAAAGGCATGAATGTGTTGGCGCTTCGCTTCCCGACATGCATGGCTGCAGCTATTACGCAATTGTTTGTAAGCGAGAAGGTTGTGCTCTGAATAGTTTTGCTTGAGTTTTAACTTGGCACGATCACGTCTAACCATCAGCTGCTTGATTTGTACCGTAAGCCATGGGGCAGGGAAATGTTTAACACGAACTGGTCTCAGAGGGGCATGCAAGCCGTAAAGCATTAAAATTTTTTGATTGAACACAGACACCTTATCATCAATAGAGACAGCTGATAGCAGATCCGACCAGTCCAACTCAGCAGCATCTCGCCTAAGGCGGGGCACATTCAAGTCTCTAAAATTTCTAAGTTGAAGGACTTTACTTCTCCGCTTAGGAGGGCGCACTCTATATTGTAGATATAAGAGGTCGTGGTACGAAAAAGGTGCAGTCAACTGTCCGTATGCACAGGCACGCACCTCTCTGGACACTATCGCCAGGTCTATCAATGATGGCCTACAGTTGGGAAAATGATGAGTGGGACTAGAAGGAAGGATTGAAAGACCGTGAGTAACCAAAACATCCCGTAAAGTGGACGATCTCGTGTCATTCTTAAGGAGACATGTGTTCAGATCACCATTTAAATCACATGCTCAAAATTGGCGCGGTGCTCCCTCAAAATAGTATCCAACGCACTAAAATAATTTATTTTGTCACTAGGACAATACAACACCCCTAATAACAGTTTGGTATGGTTTAAAGTGATTTGAATCAACAGATATTCAAGAGATGGTGTGTACTGCTCGTTGTATGAAGATGCACCCACCACAGAGCAAGGTATATCCGCACGCAAATAGACGCAAACACCTCCACCCCCAGCCCCGATTCTATCATTACGTAACAACTTAAACCCCGGAAGAGCGCACATAGTAGATGGGAGAGAAGGCTTCAGCCAGGACTCAGACACCAGAATACAATCAACAGAACGATCACTGAATGAGGAATATAAGTCATTGTAGTGGGAAACTATACTCTGGGCATTAATGTGTACGAGTTTAAGACCGCTATGACCCATAGCCCCCAGCAGGCGAACATCAAGAGAATCCGCGACAGTATCAGAGATAGATGTAGCCGACTCATCACTCAGAGCACTCTCATATTCGTCTGAAGAGCAAGAAAAAAAAGCATTATCTATATTATCCATAAATAAATTATTATAAAAAATATATAAAAAATAATAATAGCCTATTAAAAATATATAATATTTAAGAACAACTTACTGTTAAATCAAAAAGCAATAATAGCACTATACCATACACCCAGCACAGCTGATTAGAAGTGGATCTCCTACTTTATAGTCATAATGAATTACTCATACAAAAAAAAAAAGCAACAGAAAATAAGCAATGCACAAACTAAAAATCAATAAACACAGTTTGAACTAATTATAGAATAAACAAAATTGAATAAGCACACAAACAGGCAAAACAGAATATTTGCAAAGTGATGAACAGTCACATATACGCACACACATATAATAATAATAATTAACATAAAACTAAAAGCACCATTGAAATAAAGAGACAAAATTATAAAGACAATATGAAAAAAAAAAGATAATACTGACATAGTTGAATGATCATGAATCCCTTTGCATAATTGACATTAGCATTTAAAAGTTAGGCATGACAAATGACAATGATGACACAGACAAAAGCAATAATAAAATAAAATTGTACTGTTGCTAATGAAGAAAGTATACGTGGGTATATTTCCAAAATTAATAGGTGGGGTAATTTGGTGCAACTTAAAAGTAATAGGTATATTGATATCAATTTGCAGTACCAATTCATTCATTTTGATATCAATTTAATAACCGGCAAAATCAAGAATACGTGAAAACATCACAACAGCTTACTTGCTAGTAACTTGATTGGGAGCATGCTGCGATTGTAGCTCTTGTAATTGATGCATCGAAGTGATCTTCTTACGGTTCCATTAGGGAGAAGTATGACTATGATACCATCGGCAGACCAGCATTTTGTTATTCCGAAATGTTTTCGAGCGGCCGTGAAAACTTCTTGTCTTGGTTTCGTTAAAAAACTCCTTGACAGATACTGTAGGACTTATGAGTTTCGGACGCGCGAAAAGGAAATTTAAAAAAAGTAATAAAAAAAAAAGATTTGACATTACGTTTTCGGTACTTGACTGTCACTTCGGATTTTTTCACGGCATTTTTATTGAGTTTATTTACGGCGGATTAATATTTGCATATTACGGTTTCGACGGGATTAGATTGGAAAAGTGGTCGGCCACGCGTTCTCCTATTTATACACTACAAGTATTGTAGTATATGATATATATTTATAACCACATACGGTAGGGCACATTAGTACACACAAAACACACTTTCAAGCCAAGCCAGAACTACGGACCGGTAAGCAATATTATTATATAATTAAATAAGAGAAGTAATTACATTGGTCAGCAATTATAAAATTTGGCGAGCCACCCAAAAGCAGCATTTAAATAATTTGGTCAGCATACAAAGATTTTGTTTGCAATAAAAAAAAACAGGCAGCAATTCTTGTTCCGCAACTAATTTTGATAATGGTCAAAAATTAAATCATACATAGGCAGCCAACAATAACATGAGTCTGCATAATAAACATTCAGTCCGCAAAATAACTACTTGAGCGGCAAGATTTCATGATTGAGCGGCAGAAAAACATGTCTATAAGCAGTATATTTGATTGGTTATGTTAGGTTAGGTTTTTTTTTTTTTTTTTTTTTTTTTTTTTTTTTTTTTTTTTAGTTTTTAGGTTAGGTTAGGTTAGGCATGACAAATAAAGTATTTTTGCTACTCTTATATGCAGCACAAAATGCATTTTTTTTGCTTACACTCTGAGTGCTTACCAAAATTTTATTAAACATGAGCAGCTGATTGCAGCTTATATAATTAATATGCTGTACAAAAATAATTACAGCCATCCAGAATGACATAAATTGCTGATTGATTTTGAAATGTTTGCTGACCATGAGTTGCTGACCAATTAGCTATTTCTGCTCACCGTTTTCTGCTCACAGAAATAACAATACTATGCTAACCATTTAATTGACACCCATTAAATAATATAAGCAAATAACGGGCGTTCGGGAAAACGCAACATTTTTGGGTAGCAGAGCGTGGTTTTCTTTTCGGTTACGGACCTGTATTTTGTAAATTCTTTGTTTTTGTATTTACTATAATTATTAAAATGTCGACGGTTACAACGAAATTCGTCGCATATTGCAATGGTTGGTAAGCGCATTTTCTCTGGTGAGTAGACCAGACAGGGTTGAGGCCTTGAAAGAGCGGGCTTCAAATGCAAACAGATACATGGCGGATCTGGATCAAGCTTTACAAATGTGTTATGATAGGGCTGACATGAATCCAGACAATGAAACTTTGCAGGCAAGGTTGATTCAAGCTCAGGCAGACTACAAGCAATGCTTAGAATATTATGACAGCATTATTCAGGCGGTAAGGACACTGGATCTGGCCAGTAGTCCCACGGTTAAGGGTCAGTCAAGTAGTAATGCCTCAATTTATACTAGATTGCCGGATTTAAATTTGCCCAAGTATTCTGGTGGGTATGAAACTTGGATGTCATTTATTAACATTTTTGATTCTTTGGTACATTGTCGGATGGATATATCACTCTCACAAAAATTAAGTTATCTGTTGAGTTGTCTATCGGGAGACGCTCACCAGGTTATTTCACATTTAACCATAACGGATAACAATTATGAGACTGCAAGGGCGCTATTGATGGGCAGATATCAAATATTAGGTTAATAGGCTATTTGACGATGCGAAAAATAAAGTGTCAATTACTGTTAACAGTATAAATTAAAAGTTAAAAATGATTATTTATTAACGTAAGTTGAAAATAATGATTAATTTATTTTAAAATCCGTAAATAAAAATTGCATTTTTTAAACGTTTGTCACGTGACACAAAACGCTCCTGATTGGTCGAATTTATCATGACGTCACTTGCTTGTAAACTTCGTTTGCCTACTTGCGTTGCGCCTAGTTGTGGTAGATTATCTCCGTTATATTAAGATTTTCTTTATTATGCATTGTTTTTTTTTTTGTTTATTTGCACTATTTTACAAGTACTTTCAACCATGGACAACGATTTTGTAAAAGCAGACAGCAGAAACCTGCCGCAAGTCGACGCAATCATGGTCGGATTATTTTTCAAAAATAATTCTGACTTTTATGCTTCGGAGCTAAAAAATGTAAAAACAGCAAAGTAAGTATAATTACACTTTACCGGTAACTTAAATTATATCATAAGAAAGTGAAATAATGATGAACTTCCACAAGAACTTATATAGGTTATAAATAATTAAGTTTGTTTGGCACAATTTCGTGAACATAAACGATAATTTGTTCACGTTACGTCGGTTACTGAATGTCTTCACATTGTTTAACAAGTTCCATTCTTTGCCGTTTGACAAATGCTGATCGGGAAGTACCAGCATCACACATTCTTTTAATGCGATCTGGCTGGCAATGAAATTTAAAAGGCAGAACTTTATCTTTTAAAATTATTTTCTGACCGAAACCCATTTTGTACTGATAGTAATTTGCCATGTCATTTTCCCATCTGTAACGAACAAACAAGTTTTAGTCGGGATCTTTTAGTGTACTGCTTATATGAAATCATAGGACTCTGTAGCTACAAATTTTAACAAATATTATGGAAAACAGCGGAAATATTCGAAGTGAGTTGCAAGAGACATTCTGTTAAAAACATTAGAAGTATTATATAACCTCAAATCAATAACGAAAATATTAACATTCTGAATGTAATTAATTATTACAAAATATAAATATTATGTTTACTTACATCGAAATGGTCACAAAAGAAAATATTTGTACTATTCGCTATGTCATTATGATCCCTCCGAGAAAGTAGCAACCACTTTCGGCGCACTTCGATGTTCTTTGGAACACTTACAAATAGTTTTTCCGGAGTTTTTAACGACGTATTTGTACATTTTGGAACTGCACACCACTTGTAACTCATTTTGTTACATAAATCACTGATAAAAAGTAAATCCAATCGCTTTGTTTACAACAAACAAATATATGTGATAGTTGTCACAGATCAGAATACAGGCAAGTGACGTCACCGACCTCATTGCAGCGCCATATTGTCAAAGTAGCGTTTTGGCGCACTATTTAAATATTGAATTTTTAATTCGATGTTTTTCAGCTAATATATACCAGAATTAAAAATAACAACTTTTACTGGGTTTCTTAGACTCTACTGCATAATATAAAATGGATTTTAAAAACCTGTCAAATAGCCTATTGCGGATGCCCATGTGGCAAAGATATAAATTTGCCTTATTTAAGGAATATCATGTTTATAAGGGATGATTTTTTAAATCCATTAAAGGTGGCCTATAATTGTTTGGAGAAATTAAATTTACCAGTAACGGAGTGGTCATTCTTGTTGCTCCATATTGTATTGAATAAGTTACCCTCTGATTTAAAATTAAGATTTGAACAAAAATATGGAAGCGGAGATGAGGCAAGCCCGTTGCCTAAATTTATTGACCTTTTGACCTTCTTGGAGGAAGAAGCACGGATTGTTGACAATGTAGGCTCACCTCCTGCAACGGCTACCTCAGCGCCATCTGGGAGGCCTGTGTCCAGTCAGGGAAGACCTGTATTCAGTCAGGGTAGGATTAGGCCACCCACTCGGGGGACTAGGGTAGGTATGGCTACATCGGACCATACTATTAATAATAGGTTGCAATCCAAGCGGGTTGGTTGCACCTTTTGTGGCATCATAGGCCATTTTATATCTAAATGCCAACATTTTATAAATTGTTTCCCTCAACAGCGCAGGCGTTTTGTGCAAAATCACAAGTTTTGTTATTTTTGTTTAGGGGATCATCTTGTTAATAGTTGTGCAGTGGCACGGCCATGTATTCATTGTAACGGCAAACATCACGGGATGTTATGCCTGAATAGGAATGGTGGAGTTAGGCCTGCAGCGGCACGGATTGGTTCTCCTTCAGGAGGGGGTCAAAGCGGACAAGTACGGACTTCACCTCCTCATTCTGGACGAGCGTCGCCTCGACGGGTGGACGTGCGCGCGACACCTCCATATACGGGTGGGGGTGGCTTTAGGCCTACTTCACAGGCATCTCCACATACGGGTGGGGGAGGCACCGGGCCTATGGTACAAGCACCCTATGCAGCGGGCATAGGGCATATTCAAGCGGACGAATCTCGTGACGTCACTGCGGAACAGTATGCGTCTGCGGCTTCGTATGCAGCGAGAGCGAGGGGTTTCTCACCACCACTCGCGGAACGGCCGCGATTGAGGAACACGCCGCCATCTTTCGGTCATCCGGTTGGTTACCGGACACCGGATGCCAGTTGGCACCTGACTCGGGCACCATTGGGGCGCTCGAGACCCCCTACATATAACCCTCTGGCGCTGTCGGCAGCCCAGGTTTTTAATCGGGTGAATGCTTCATTTCATAGTGACGTTCAAGAATAGGTAGTCGCCGCCGCCTCGCCAAATGCAACCTTTTTAAATACTATTTTATTGCCTACCGTTGCGGTAAGGATTTGTGATATTAACGGTCTTTATGTTAGAGCACGGGCTCTAGCGGACACGGGTTCGCAAGGTTGCATGATAACAGTTAATTTGGCGAGACGGTTAGGCCTATACATATTTAATAATAATATTTCGGTTCGTGGCATAGGTGATGTGCTCGTGTCACATGTTTATGGTCAATGTACCTTTAACATTGTTGGAGAATCGGTCTCTCAACCTGTTATTACAGTTACAGCACTAGTGTTGCATGATATTTTAGGAGAACATCCACAGGTGGAATTACCTTCGGAAATTTTGAACTCGGCTTCTCACCTGTCTTTGGCTGACAGAAAATTTTTAAATATTGGAAAAATTGATTTGTTGCTTGGTACTGATGTGCTTGGTCAATTATTGTGCACCGGACGCACTATAAATTTAAATAATAATGGCTTGGTTGCTATACCATCGCACTACGGATATATGATTATGGGCCCAGCATATGATACGGTTTCTGATACGGTTTTTACGGGCGTTTCTCTTTCGGATTTAGTACAGCGTTTTGGGAGACAGAAGAGGTACCCACGGTTTCACGGAAGGACCCGCTCGACGAAGAATGCGAGCGCCATTTTATCGAAAATGTTTATCGGTTACCGAACGGTCGTTTCGTTACTCGGTTGCCCTTTGTGAGCATTCGCAAACCGCTGGGGCAGTCCTACCTCACTGCTGAGAAACGCCTGCTTTCTATGGAACGTCGCATGAAGCGAGATACAGAGTTTCGCGACAAATACATTGAGTTCATGCGGGAATATGTACAATTAGGTCACATGTCCCTGGCACGGAGGGACTACTCATCGGAAGAACACTATTTCATACCACATCACGCGGTTTTTAAATCGGATAGCGGTAAGATACGGGTCGTGTTTGACGGGTCGGCCCCTTCCTCTAACGGTGTTTCATTGAACCAAATCCTGCACTCGGGTGCTAAACTACATAAAGATATTTCGGATCTTATTTCGGCCTTTCGTAGACACCAGGTGGTCTTCGCGACGGATATACGCATGATGTTCCGGCAAACGGTGATTGATGAGGCTGATAGACGGTATCAGCTGATTCTTTGGCGCGAGGACCCGTCTCACCCATTACGCGTCTACGAACTGAACACAAACACGTACGGTTTGAAATCTAGCCCCTGGATGGCTATGCGGTGCTTGTTGGAACTCGCTCAACGGGAACGCGTTCGATTCCCTCGTGCGGCGGACGTCTTAGAGTCGGAAATTTTTGTCGATGACGTTATCACGGGTGGATCTTCGGAACAGGAGGCTTTAATTTTACGTAACGAGCTCATAGCGTTATTGGCAACGGCTGGCTATGAACTACGGAAATGGATTTCGAACAGTCCACGTCTCTTAGAAGGACTACCAGCGGATCACGTTCAAGATCCATTGTTATTTGAGAATCCGGACTCTCCTCGTTCAACATCGGTTTTAGGTGTTCAGTATTTACCGGTTCCTGACATCTTTTCCTTTCGGGTTTTAACAATAACGGAAAAGATATGGACTAAGCGGCTAGTCCTGTCTACGGTTGCTCGTATCTATGATCCTAACGGGTGGATCGCTCCTATAATATTTTGGGCTAAATGTTTTCTACAACGGTTATGGTTGGCTGAGCTTAAGTGGGATGAGACCCTACCTACTGAACTCTTAACGGACTGGCTCGCATTTATTGATCAGTTACCCACTATCGGAAGGGTTGTTATACCTCGTAAAATACTTCCACCGGGGAAGTATCATGCGTCACTTCACGGTTTCTGTGACGCCTCGGAATCGGGTTTCGCGGCAGTCGTATATCTTCGGACGATACAGCCAGATGGTTCAGTAGCGTTACATCTAATCACGGTGAAGAGAGGTGGCTCCTATACGCAACCGCCAAACCATACCCAAATTGGAGCTCTCGGGAGCTGCGTTACTTACTCGGTTATTGAATCATGTTTGTGATACACTCGGGAAGCACATTAACATAGGCAACGTTTATGCGTGGACTGACAGCCAAATTGTTTTGGCGTGGCTCCAGACCTCGGTACATAGGCTGGAAACATTTGTTGCGAATCGGGTTTCGCAAATTCAAAACTCGTCAGTGAATCTGAATTGGCGGCACGTACCCGGCGAGTTGAACCCCGCCGACGTGGCCTCTCGCGGCTGTTATGCCTCCTCGTTGGTGAGTCATAACCTTTGGTGGGGACCTGCTTGGTTGACGGCACCGGAGTCGTCATGGCCCCCTACGGTTTTAATCGGATCGGATCCGCTGCCCTGTGTGCGTGTCATGGCTGTGGAGAAAGAAATCGTCACAAACCCTCTTTTTACTGCGGTTTAGCTCTCTTAATAAATTACTGGCCGTTACGGGATGGATGCGTCGGTTTATAACGAATACTCGCAAACCGGTTGTAAGAAATACATCTTTGTTTCTGACGGCAGGCGAACGGCGTGCTGCTCTCATGTTTTGGGTACGACGGGTACAATCGGAACGGTTTTCTGACGAGCTTAAATCGTTACGGACGACGGGTCGGTTAAAGGGTGCCGTACAGAAACTTAACTTATTCATTGATGGCGAGGGATTACTTCGTGTTGGCGGACGGCTGCGCAACTCGAAGCTGCCGTATTCGGCTAGGCATCCCTTTTGCTGCCCAAGGACGGACCCTTGACGCAGTTGATAGTAAGTGATCGGCACATTACTAACTCGCATGCAGGTTGTACGGCACTGCTTGCTATTTTCAGCGGGAATTTTGGATACTATCGGCGCGACGGTGCGTCCGATCGGTTATATTTAAGTGTATACCTTGCTATCGGTTAAAGGCTAACACCATGCAGCCTATGATGGGTGACCTACCTAGCGATCGGGTTAGTGTCACCAGACCTTTTCACGGTGTCGGTACGGATTTCGCTGGTCCTTTTATTGTCAGGGCTTCTCACTTGCGGACCTCTAAGACTTACAAAGTTTATTTATGTGTATTTGTTTGTCTGTCAACGAAGGCAGTACATTTAGAAATAGTATCTTCGCTTAGTACGGAAGCGTTTATCGCGGCGTTCGGACGTTTTGTTTCACGGAGGGGGTTACCGAGTTTGGTACGGTCGGACTGCGGCACAAATTATCAGGGTGCTGACAGGTATCTTAAGGAGGTCCATGATTTTTTAACGAAACATAGTACGGACTTGGGACAAGCAATGGCTACTCAGGGCATTACGTGGAAGTTTGATCCTCCTGGATGTCCTCATTGGGGAGGCATCTTTGAGGCTGTCGTGAAGGTGGCTAAGACACATTTGAGACGTGTTATTGGGGAAACGGTTCTTACGTTCGAGGAACTTACTACGGTCTTTTACAGAGTGGAAGCAACTTTAAATTCACGGCCTTTATGCCCACTCTCTTCGGATCCCAACGATATGGAGGTTTTGACACCGGGTCATTTCCTCATCGGCCAGCCCCTTGCAGCTCTCCCTGAGTATCCCTTTGAGAATGTACCACTGAGTCGACTTTCTCGCTTTCAATGCTGCAACAGATGTCACAAAATTTTAATAAACGGTTTTATTCGGAGTATTTGCACATGTTGCAGCAGCGGCTGAAATGGACAGATAAAACGGCTCCTGCACGGGTAGGGGATCTTGTCCTGATTAAGGATTCAAATCTTTCTCCTCTACGTTGGCGTAGAGGACGCATTTTGAAGCTTTATCCAGGCTCTGACGGTGTACCTCGGTTCGCAGAGGTCTCGATCGGCGACTCTGTGATGCGCCGTGCGGTGGCAACCCTGTCCCGTCTACCGGTAGACTAGCGAGATGAGGGTTGCTCATCTCGGGGTGGGGGATTGTTTAGGACTTATGAGTTTCGGACCGCGGAAAAGGAAATTTAAAAAGTAATAAAAAAAAAAGATTTTGACATTACGTTTTCGGTACTTGACTGTGACTTCGGATTTTTTCACGGCATTTTTATTGAGTTTATTTACGGCGGATTAATATTTGCATATTACGGTTTCGACGGGATTAGATTGGAAAAGTGGTCGGCCACGCGTTCTCCTATTTATACACTACAAGTATTGTAGTATATGATATATATTTATAACCACATACGGTAGGGCACATTAGTACACACAAAACACACTTTCAAGCCAAGCCAGAACTACGGACCGGTAAGCAATATTATTATATAATTAAATAATATAAGCAAATAACGGGCGTTCGGGAAAACGCAACAGATACTTTGTGCCTTTCAACTTCGTTTTGGCATTCCACACAGTCGAGCGGGTTCTTAGCTGGGAAAATCTTACAAGAACTGGTCTTGACCTATCTTTTTCTTAAACTCACCCAAACGATGACAAGTCGCGATACCATTGTCATTTGAAGTCGGCAATCTTCACCTGGTCATTTATCAACGTAACAATTCTATCCTGCAAGACTTCATCTTTCTTCTCCGGTAAGCCATGGAAGAGAAGCACTTGCGTCGAGATTGGCTTTCGAGAGTGATCATAGCCATGGACCAGCAACTCAATTTCCTTTTTGAGAATGTAATGGCATCTAAAATGAAAGATTTGAAACCTGTGTACTCTGCTGCAAGTGCTTTCACCGTCTGTGGAGTACCTGAAGAACCCGACACCTGCTCTGCCAAAATTTTCTCGAATTCACTCATTCTTGATGTGAAAATAGACATCATGTGCTGCAAATTATTGTTCATTTGTGAAGCTAGATCCATTTTGTGTTGTTAAGATATGTGATCTTGAAAAATAGTTAATCAGCTGTTGCAGGATTGATTACTATAGCATTTAAAGGTTATAATATAGGGTAATTTATATGTTTTTATATTATTGTTTTTATTATTAAAACAATTTCAAGTCCAGAGCAAAAATAAATGTTGTTGTTACTTTCAATCCTACCCACGAAAAAAAAGTTATAATGAGTTAACGTAACTGAAATCAAGTAAATTATTAATATATATGCTACCTTGTAATTCCACACCCAGACACACATATATATATATACTTATATCCAAATAATATTTACGTATTTATACATAAATCAAAATAAATATTAAAGAAATACATATATATATATATAATACTAGCGGACCCGACAAACTTCGTCCTGTCAAAACGATTAAATTTGTAAAGTGGCTGTATTCCTACTTATTTTATAGATAACTAGCTAACCCGTGCCCACTTCGTTGGGCATAATACTAATATCCCCGAAGCGAGCACGAACGCGAACCGAATTAAACCCGAAGCCATCGCGCTCCGTACGCTACCCGTTTTTTCACCCATTTACTTTGCAAAACGGACTACCACGTAAAAGCCTTTTTATTTTTCGGATTTTAATATAACCTATGACACTCAGCAACATTGTGTCTTTCTATTGGTGAAAAAAATTTTAAAATCGGTTCAGTAGACCCCGAGATTACCCTTTACAATTTACAAACACACAAACTTTACTTCTTTATAATATTAGTATAGATATCGCATAGCCATTCAAATTGTAAAAAAGGTCAAAATAAACTATTACATTTTATGACTATTTAATTTTGAAACGTGACATTAAATCCTTCAACGATGTATTCTGTGCTCCAACGCACACACGCACACTGTTTTGATAGATTGAGATATGATTGAATTTCAACTTTATATAGCGTTAATAGAGCGCAAATTGTCTCTTTGATGTTAGGGACACATTGCCTAGACAACAGTGAGTGCTTGCAATATGAACATAATAACATTTATACAATAACAATAAAGCTGAAATTGACTGTACGTTTTAGTTAGGAAACGTTTGAATGTTGGCTGTTTTTAGGGTTTTTCCTATAATTACACATTTGTACATTTGTCGACTGCGGCCGCGCAACGCATCGCGTCTGCTTTAGGTACTCGTAAAAACCAGTCAAGATTAACATGATCTGCTTGTTTACGCTATCGACTTAGCTTGTGAATTGTTAATCCTTATCCAAAGTTATATGTGCCGTCGACTTTGTCCGCGTGGAATCGTAATTTTAGGTAGCATTTTTAATAACTGAGAGTGTTATAAATGTAAGAGTAGGTGGTAGACATATACCTATAATCAGAAAGCTTCAAATTGCTAAATTATAGGGAGTTACACGTGTTATTGTGAGTCAATCATAAAAGATCGACATATGCTGTCGTGTGATATTTTTTTTATAATTTTAAGGAGACCATTTCCGTCATACATGATTTCTGTGTAGCTTTAACCATTAAGGTTGTACACGCAACAGAAGTTTAAAGAATGGAGTATCTTCTCCCGTTTTCATAACATTTTCCTTCACTGTTTGTATACTATAACCAGCTCGGGAGTATGAAAAATAATTGTACCGAGTTTCGTTAAAATCCGTAAAGTAGTTTTTGTTTCTATAACGGTTATACAGACAGACAGACAAAAATTTTACTGATTACATTTTTGGCATCAGTATCGATCTCTAATCACCCCCTGCTAGTTTATTTGGAAATATATTTCATGTACAGAATTGACCTCTCCACAGATTTATTATAAGTATAAAAAATATTATTCATGTTGTGCTGTATAACATGTTCCTTCTGCGCCTTCTATGTTTAGTGGGTAATAGTTGGTGTTTGGTGAACTCAGTAAATACTGTAACTGTGAGTAAGACTGATTTCCACAATTTTCAAATTCAATTCGCCCACGAATGAACATTAATCAATCGGTATTTCGAAATGTTAATAATAAATCCTTAATATGTAGTAAGTTAATTTCGATCCACTAGTTGACGTTCAAATCAAATTAATAATTAACAAAGAGGAGGTCCTTGGCATTAAGTGCGCCTAGTCTTTACAGAATGTACCCGCAGGTTAAGCGAATCGATATGTCATCGGAGCTGGATCTTATCAGGCACAACGGATCAGCATTGCCGTATAATACGGTGTAGGAATCTTTCCTATATTCTAATACCCACACCCAAATGAATTATTATTTATTGACATATTTTTATTTATTTATTTAAATCATAATATATATGTTCACAACTTCTAGAGATCGATGGATATTGACTTGTCGATACATTTATGGATAAGCCAATATCGACAAGCCTTGCCCACTAATTAGATAGGTAAGAGAGGTCAAGACGAGTCATCATAGACAAAGTGGCTTAGTAGTTAGTTGGCTAACGCAAATAGTAAACTAGTACACTAATGTTAAGTATGCTAATTTAGTAACTATTTCTTTGTGTGTTTCTGTTTCTATGCTTCTATAAATATATGTTGCTTTTCCTTCTTCCTAATTATGTAAATCCTATGCTTTTTATATGTATCTAGTGATTAAGTGTTGGAGGAAAATACAACGTAGTGTCTAGTGAGTTAAACTTATTATTTATCATTTCAACCACACTTGACCTACCAAAGTGATAATGTTGCCAGCCTTCTTTGTACGTTGCCGTTTGACGGTGATTTGGGTCAGATATTTTATTTATATTTTAAATCAGATATTTTATTTTTAAATTCCTTAAGTTCTATTTTTACTGATCTATGCATGCCAATACTGCAACCAACAACGTTATCCAAAGATTATGAAAAACAAAAATAGTGCGCTACACTTGACCTCGGCACCACACGCTACTACACACACAAATACAACATATATACACATACTCTACAAACAGCAACCAATTTGTTTAATTTATTATGTTTAAAATAAAACAAAATAAATTAAATATATATACTTAAATAAACAATATTTATTATTAATTAATATTAATTAAATAATTATGATTAGATGTTATTGTTTGAATTATCATGTAATTTTCATAACAATTCTAATTTAATTTTGCGTTTTGAGAAATCGAATACATCTACAGATACAAACATAGAATATCTTTTCTCCAGGTTCATGCAGTCAAATTTATTATTAAAAATATTCATCTTCTGGTACCTACGTCTATCCTGAAAAAGTATAAATGCTGCCTGCATTTATACTTTTTCAGTATCTGCGAATAGGATAAAGTTTGCCTACAGCATCTGTAGTGCGTAGTTCGTAAGAATTTATTTATTCATTGATTATTTCGAAATCAAAACAATAAATCCTTAGAACGTTTGTAAATTACTTTCGATTCACTACTTGAAATGAAATGGAATGAAGCGAGAAGATAATTGCTGATATCTGCTGTAATCATCTGCCATTAAAATGATAAATGGAATCATTGCCATTGGTTTTTTTGGGCATCAGAACTGCATTCAGAGAGGTTTTGGAAGCATCTTCTGCAGAGCTTGTTTACAGTGAGCCTTTGAGACTCCCTGGCGAGTTCTTTTATTTTTTTATCAAATAGGTAATCTGAAAGATGTAGTGAGTAAAAAAAACTAAAAATGCTTAATGTTAATACCATTTGTGTACATCTCAAGTTATCTTTACTAATATTATAAACGCGAATGTTTGTAAGTATGTATGGATGTTTGTTACTCTTTCACGTAAAAACTACTGAATGGATTTTAATGAAACCTTATTATAATATAACTTAGACATCAGAATAACATAAATACTAAATACTAATATACGCTAACGCAAACGAAGCTGCGGATACCAGATAGTGGGTATCTAAAGATTTTCAATTTATTAAAATTATAAAGTTACTTGAATTGTCGACAATTATTTACTCGGAGCAGAGAGCTTAATGAAATCACCAACATGTTCATTTTAAGTCGCGAAAAGTTTCGCATATGTAAAGTTCAAGATGTAAATATATTGCTTGAGGCTTACGGACAAGTTTAAATTTTGTTTGCGAACTACCCGCCTCTTGCGAGTTGTTGTTTGGCACATCGCACGTTATTATTCTACTTCTGAACTATGCCAATGATCACATTTATATATATTCAACTTAAAGAAAAACTTGGTAAAATATAAAAAAACTGTCATCACCGTCTGGTATTAATAATAAATTTTATTATTCACTTTTTAATATTACACTAAAAAGCATGCTGTCAATATCAAACACCTAGAAATGTGTGACTGAGTGTGACTTTTATGACTTGCACTCTTTCCGACTGACTGAATACTGTCGCTGCCCAAGTTATATCTAATCATTACACCTCTTAAAATCAAATCTTCCGCCACACGGCTTACTGTGCTGCCATCTATTTGATAATGTCACAAACAGAAAAGTCACAGTAGTCAAATCCGCAATCTATCATCATGGTATAACTTAGCATGAGAAGTAGAATTGCATATGTACATTACATTGGCTGCGTATAATAATTAAGGTTTTAACAAGCACTATATTATTTTCAGCATATACTACATATAAGCATCCGTAGTATTTCTGATTCTGAGAATAAATCGTAAACCATTTCCTCGTATACCTAGATGATATAAGATAAGGATAGCACAAAACAATTAACGTATTTTTAAATATTAGCTTTACCCTTCACCCTTCTACATCTGTATTTTTTAATCCACAGTTATACAATAGGCTAGAAACGTAGTAATCGAGTTAAATAGTATATTTTGATGTAATTAACTCAAAGGATACAGGAAGGTAATTGTTATAATCGATTATCGTCCAGTCGATATTGCAACTTTAAACTTGAAATCCTTCTCTCCTTGTGATCGATTATTGTACAGTTGACGATCAGTCCAATCACCTAATCGTACAAATATAATGCATTTTTTTTTATTTTACCCAGTAATCGAGCATTGTACAAAACAGTTTTTTTTTTGTAATATACAGCCAATCTTTTTTTTTATTATTATTAATTGAGTACAATATTTATTTGTCTTTCATAAATTCAATATAATTAAACCTGAATCAGTATTCAGTTATTGTGACATGCAATAAATTATTTGAATTATAATTTAATCAAGATTCTGTGTTTGTTGATATGAGACAAGATATGAGACGGGATAAGAGCAACTGCGAATAAAACCTGGATAAGATTTGCGTAGGACGGCAAGTGGAGAAACAGGTCTTTACGATTTGTTTAGATATAGTCAAGCAATTAACATAAAAATCTCACAGGATAATAAAAATTAAAAAAAAAACATTTTACCAAAATAGATATAAATCTTTATCACTTATAAACAGGAACTCAAGAAAAAGGAATACTTGCTTCTGGTTTAGTGTATTAAGTATCACAATATGAAATGAAATGAAATGATTTATTTGCCAATAACAATGCCTAGCCTGTTACAAGTACAATCTGGTCCTGAGCAAATCAATTACCAACTTAGGCACCTTGTTTTTTTGTTATTATGGGAGAAGTGGGTAATTAATCTAAAACAAAAGACTAATTTCGATTCAATAATAATCACACTCTAGGTAAGTATATATGTATATATGCGTATAGACTTTCTAGATAAAAAGTACTGAACGAACTTAGTGTATAAGAAAAATGTTTATCGGGTACAAAGTATATGTACTGTATTCCAAGTAAATATAGATCGGATACTCCTTATTGTTGCAGTTTGTGGGTCAAACAATCTGTAGTCTAGGGGACAGGATGTCCAGAATATAATATATGGTCCTCTCTGCGGTATTTATGGGTTCTTCGACGGAGAGTGCTCCTAGATCTTCCTAGTATCATTTATATATTCCATTTGTATTTTTTATACAAAAGCAAATGACATTTGTCAGTGACTTATATGTTACTAAATTCATTAAATATTTTATCTTACGAAATATTTGAACGTGATATGTTAAAGACGTCTTTAAAAATGATAATAATGAGGTTTCTAACATATTTTTTTCTAAACTGAATAGTTTGCGCGAGAGATGCTTCCAAAATTGAAAAATGTGCGCTACTGGTGTAGTCGTCTTAATAACCCCTTGGTGCTCGGACGATCTTACACCGGATACTACCCGCTTCCGGTCTACGGCGGGTGGTTATGTTGGACTCTAGGAGGGCTAGCCTACCAACTAAACACTACCTACAAGCCTTTAGTTGGGCAGAAGACCTGGGACCTTATCGGCTTTGAACTAAAGCGCCCGCCCTCCAGAGCGGTGGGCGGTACAATCTCATTGAAAAAATCTCATTTCTTGGCAAAATAAAAATTTCAATAATAGACACTTGCCCCGGGACTAATATCATAGAAATATCAGAAACTCGTATCACGTATAGCCACCAAATACAATGTATTGAATTCGAGTCACGTAAAATCTTTGTATTTTCTTCATCTCTTGTCTCTTATTATGATCAGGGCTTCGTATATAATTAATCGGTTTCGTTGGTAATCCAGAAATAGGAAGAGTACCATTAGTATTTTATGATATAGGCTTCCTTTCTTATCTAAGGCGTGTATGATAGAATTTGAAAAACGAACGTGCCACTGCTGACGTCGCGTGTTCAAATTAATTGACGAATCGCTCAGACGCCCAGTTGATCAGTTTGGCCGCCCTCATTCAAAGTATATATTCTATATTGTAGAAACAAAAAGCTTTGTATAGATTATTACACACAAAAAACAGTGTATACAATAAGCGGGCTTATCCCATAAAGGGATCTCTTCAACCTTAGAAAGGTGAAAAGGAACAGAGGTGTCAATATCGTTTTTAAAAATATGAAATTACGCATTTAATATGGCTACATTACAGCATTATAATAATATCCACAACCATGTACAAATATGCACATAAAATGTAGATTCACACACACTTACATATAGTTTAAATATTTAAGAACAAATAATAATATCTAAGAACATTATAATGTGGAAGCATAATCCATAGGCAGCTTATACAGAGAACGATTCCATGTAATCAAATGCGTAGGTATTAGGGATACGTTTAGTTCTATCTCAAACAATACAGAAAATAATTTGCAAGATTAGTTGTATTTAAAAGATTCCCCAGCATTTCCAGGGGGCGCATTAGAAGGTCAAAGTATCATAAGGAACTCATTGGAAGTTCACCTCATTCGTTATTTACGGCGAGTGTATCTGATTTCAAATAAGGAACCCGCTGCGTTTAACGTAGCGAGTTATAGATAGTGAGACTTGTACTACGGACGTCCTAGCGACAACATTGTATTAGCTTACATAAAGAAAATAAAATACAGATAATTGAAGAGGAGGTCGTATTTATAATTTAAAGTAACCCCACAATCCCAGTGTTTTTGATTTGCCCCACGTTGGGCGCCAGTTGTCACCGTAAGCCTCAGACTAGCTCTTCTTTACGGCAAATCAAAATCCAGAAAAAATGTGATATATATTATATTATTATTAAAATATCCTTTGCAAATTTTAAATTATACCAACACAAAAAAAAAACTATCCATGACAACTCTTATCATGTCAGGAACACCGTCCAAAATATTTTTCAAAAACCAAAAAACACAAGGCTGCATACCTGCAACGGTGTTCCTGTTACAATAGTTGATAATTTTTAATGATATTGTAATAAGGCTATGGTTAAATAAGAGAAAGAAAACCATTTATTTACAGTGACACATACAATTTAAGACTTCTATATAAAATCATACACTTCCAAATTGATCCACTTTATCTTCTATCACAATTAAGTTTTAACACTTACCACCGTGCTCGTAAATATATGTAATTTTCTCACTCCGAGTTTTGTTGAACAACATCTCTTATTATAATCCCTTAACTAGAATATGTCGACAGTATAATGAGCTCGTCAGGGGTTGCGCAGACGCAGGAATTGATTGCGATATTTTCCATTGTATTTTTTATAGTTTTAAGAATTTATTGTGTAAGATTTAAGGTAACTTATAGTTTGAATGAACATTACATACATTATGTTTCCCCTTTTTATTTTTATCTATGTTTTGTTTTGTTTATCCTGTTTTATTCTGAAATTGAGTTTTGTTATTCCAAAATATCAACTTGACAGTTGTATATTGACTGCACGTTTATAATATAATTACCCAACCACTAACCAACCCAATATATATATATATATATATATATAACGTGTTTATTTATAAGTTATATAAGTACACCACATTATTATATGCAAGGAATAACAAAAAATTGATATAGTAAGAACTTTACAATATATGATACGTTCATAAATATGAAATTGCGGATGGGTCGCTTGTATATAAAACAAGCTTTTACAACTTGTATTTAAAACAAATTTTTTAACTTTTTAAATTCAGGCAATATAGAAAATATATATTTTTACATTAACCCTAAAGTGCAAGTTTTGGTTTTACATGTTCAACAATTAAATGTTCTATTTAGGATATTTTACATTACAAATTAATAATTCTAAAACTTTATGACAACTAATTTTTATGCCTTCAAAACTATGCTGTTACTTAATTTAAAATCTATTGACGTGTACATATGTAAAATTTTTGTAAAGTCTGTTCTCCTAATAAATAAGGAAAACGTTGGTATGGAATCAACTAAATTTTAACCCCTAATGTATCAACAATCAACAACAAATTTAACTTATTTTAATATTTCTCATACAAATATAATATAAATTATTCTAATTTAATATAGTTAGTGACTAGAATTTACTCGAATTCAACCAAACATGATCACTTTATGTGCATTGTCATTTAAAGATTAAAAAGAAAATTTAGAAGATAATAAGAGCTATGGTTATGGATCAAAGATCCATAATAAATAATTGCGTATTTTTATATCATCGACAATATTTTTTGATTAATCCATTCGTTATAAAATCTACAAAAATATCATCCCTTATGTAACTATGTACCCAGCCGTCGCGTAGCAACGAATCGTTCCGGCCGGCTGGTAGTCGTGACAGAAATATCGACTGAAACCTGTCGCCGTCAAAATGACAAATCGTTGGCGGGACACGGCTATCTTTGATTTGCACACTAGACCCCATAGACCCCGCTCATGGTTCAATAGGCTTCGTTTCGATATTTTATAAGCGTGAAACGAGCTCTGCATAAAAATGGCGTGAAGTAAGCACACATCAAAACCAAGCTTAGTTTGGTAGAAATATAATGACTACAAAATCTATACAATTATAACATTAATTTTATAGACTTGAATAATATACGAGTATAAACACTTTTATTTATTTTATTAATATACGTTTTTATACAGCTATATAATTAAGTATAGCTAGTATATATATATTAATTTGATGCAGAAAATCGAATGCTGTTTATAAGTCAAATATATAAATTAGATGCGATATTTAAGTAAATAAAAATAAACACTTAAATATTTTATTACAATAAACAGATATAAGATAAAATAATATACGTGTAATATTGCTCATACTCAGTGATTACCTGTAGTTAAGAATTGCAAAAATAAAATAAGATGAATTTTTTGTCTGTTGGCATTTTAAGAAGTCTTTAATATATTCTATTGTCATATAATTTATTGATTCTGTATTAAATAAATAAAATAAAGAAACCTTAAATAAAACTTAATAACACTAAATTATAAATAAAAAATCTGATCAAAACCGCCGTCAATCGACAACGCGCAGCATTACCACGTAGTAGATTAGATTTTTGATTTAGATGTTGTTAAATTATTATTTTTAAATTTCGATACTCTTTATATTATGTAGCAGATTATGTGAACACTATTGTTGCAATAAACTAGTGAGTATATATTTTCCCACTGAATTATACGATGAGTATAAATTCGAATATACATATATATTAGTATACAAGCGATAAAAACTTGTATATTATAATCGGCCACGATCTTTATTAAGGTATTGAAAAAAATTACTTATCACTTATCCAATGTGAAAAAAAAAAACAAAAAACACAGTGAGATACTAAAATAAGAAATTTAAAATTTAAACAAAATTTGTCTGCTCTTGTGATGAATGACGTTCTAATACCATGTAAGCAATATATTGTCATGTTTGTTGTACTATTGTATTTTTTTGGTTAGTACGCCGGTTACAAGTTGGTCGCCATCACTGAGATTCCTGGTTTGAGTCCTGGGTAGATGTTTGTGTGATGAATGCGAGCATTTGTACCTTAGTCATGGTTGTTGATATATATATTTCTATAAAAAAATATGTATATATGTCCATTACCCTAGATCCCATAACACAAGCCTTATAGAATTTTCTTTGAGCATCATTATTGACCGACAAACGGCAGTTAACTATATATTGTATAGCAGTATATTTACAAGCACTGCCCGATTTTAATGCATATGGTATTTGTCAAATACAAACATCAACATAAAAATCACCTGTTTTTATATTTGGGACGAGTATTACAATTTTTACGGTAGGGAAATTACAAGCTAAAACTTTTTTTTTCCGCGGGGGATGGTAGTGAATTCTCATAAGGGGTGCGTCGTCTACGTCGTCTGAGTACCAAAGGGTTACTAAGACGACTATAACCCTTTGGTACTCGGACGACCTTACACCGGATACCACCCGCGCCCGGTCTACGGCGGGTAGTTAGGCGTTACGCGTGTTTAGGACGGCAAATGCGTTCGGAAACAACGTAGTCGGCCGCGTTTTTAATGAACGGATTAGGGTGGGCGGATGCTGCTTTGAAGAAGCGCTCCGAGCATGACTTCAGATGTTGTTGGATAAAAATCAAAATCAAAATCAAAATTGACTTTATTCAAATATGACTTTATAGAAAGCTCTTTTGAATAGTCCAATTTTTTTTTCCTACCTTCAGTACGTATTTTTTAGGTGATAAAATGAATGGGCGCAAGAAACTTATCAGCTTTATCAAAAGTAATAACATCATTTACAATAAATTATGTCGTTATCATACAATGTACATATATGCTTACAATTTATAAGAGAAAACAAATATCTACACTTTAGAATGTATCCTCAAATCAACACCAAGCATTGGCATCATTTAAATAATCATTGACTTTGTAATAGCCCTTACTCATTCGCGTCTTTTTACCATGTACCTTGAACTTATGAAGATCAGCTGCACTATGTGGAATCTTGTTATAAAAATTTATATATTTACCCATAAAGGAGCCTCTAGTTTTTTGTAGCCTGTACGTTGGAACGGCAAGTTCATTTTTATTTCTTGTATTTAAATTATGCATTTGAAAATAACTATGAAAGATGTTACAAAATTTGTACACATAAATTAAATTTTCATAAATAATACGGACCCACTAAAGTCATTAGATTAATATCTTTAAATAAATCTCTAAGAGAATCCCTTGCTCGTAAATTATAAATAGCGCGGACTGCTCTTTTTTGAAGAACAAAAATACTTTCTATACTAGCAGCCAACCCCAATAATAGTAAACCATAGGACAAATTAATCTTGCCGTTTCACCATCTGTAAGTTGTCTTATTTTTTTTACAGCATATGCTGCAGAACTTAGTCTATTTGATAGGGTCTCAATATGTGGATCCCATTGCAAAGTCGGATCCAAAGTAATACCCAAGAATTTAGTGAATTCCACATATTCTACCACTTCATTATTCATTTTAACAATAGTGTCTACTTTTCTTACATTTGGTAATGAAAATTTTATACATTGAGATAGTTAGGATGTCCACGTCTTTGTGACTGAGATCGTGACATCTAACGTAGTACGGAGCCCCGGTGGCTCGGTTTTTTTCCCACGGGGGATGGTGAAACTAAAGCTTCTACCTTGGTTTTATCTATTTCTGCCGTAAACTAGCAGTGTGTGCACTGTTCTGTGTTCCGAAATGAAGGGTAAGATAGACGTAGATAGTACAATTACTGAGTTTACATGTTATATCACATGTAGGGAAAAGTACACAGTAAGTTGTGGAAATTGCAGATTTGCTGTTTATCTCACAAATACACATGTAACATAAGCGAGTATAATTACTTGTCATCAAAAGGGCAAACTATTTATTTGTCAATATATAAATATAATCAAATCAAATACTGTGACTTATAGTAAATCTACACATTACCAAGTAATTAGTATCTATACATTGCCGGTTTCAATGCGTCGTCCGGGAGGGTCTTGGTTCAAGTCTCGGTGGGGACAAATGTTTGTACGATAAATGCGAATCAAATGCTCGCTTCGTTTTAATCGTAGTTATTACAATATATTTCTATCAAAAATATTCATATATGTATGTCTATCTATTACGCTAGATCCCATAGCACAAGCCTCTATTTGCTTATTTATTTATTTATTATAAAATATACGAGGAAAATATCATTGTCTGTAGAGTAAAAAAAAACATTAAAAAAGCAATAAGTACTGTCGCGACCGTTAGACCTCCGCCCACGAAACTCCCATTAATCATGAATAGTGAACGAACATGCTCGATAAAAGAAATTTAACGCTCGCCTAATTTTCCACGCCGGCTGAGAGATGAAGATTAAAAAAATTGGTATTCGCTTGACTTTTGTTGAAGAACGTATAATAGATGTAATAAAACGTTCCCGTGCTAGAAACCACTCATCTCCTTAAATACGTGAAATGACAGCTTAAAAAGTATTACCTTTTGAAAATTAATACATAACGTATCTTATATTCATAAACCCTGTTTTATATGTTCATCATTTAATTTATAGTATACTGCTCATATCGCATCTTTATAGGAAGAAGTTCTTTAAAAAGCGTGCCCGGGGATACAGATCCAAGCGTAGAGACCATTTAATTGAAATTTTATGAAAGTGTACGTAGTACGTAGTGTACCAACTGTTTCTAATCTCTATCTGCATCATGAAAAATGAAGCTAAAAGCTATGCCCAGTTAGATGAACAGAAACGTTGTCATTACTGATCAAAACGTTTGTGGACTATTTGCATTTCGATTTTGGTGTTAATAAGAACCAGACTATGGAAGATTTCGGTCACTTGCCTTCTCGTGGCTTGATTTAAATAGGGTACAATTAAATATATAGGTAATAATTAAATAGGTGACTCGCCGCTCATTAAATGGGCTCCCCAACCGCCCCACCCGCCTCTGTCTTGTCTAGTCTGGCCGCCTAGACAAGACAGAGACGGGTGGCATACGCACATCGGTACCTTCGGTGGCGCAACTTACCGACAACTCACCACAAACTACCCTGACAGAGACTGACTGATTGACATTTATGGCAGTTATGGGGCATCAAAACCCCACCAGCGAACTATGGGGGCATCACTTCCCTAGGCACTAATATATTATTATTAACTTAATGTATTAAATTGCATTTTTGTGTGAATGTATTATTAATTATGAATTATCTAAAATATATTACAATTCTTTAAATCACAAGGTCACGACAACACTCCACTACTTCCGCTGTCATGGATGGATTGAATGAAATCTCTGTTAGAGATAAGTTCACTATTGTAATCTACACTAATATTATAAAGAGGAAAGATTTGTATTTTTGTATGTAACGGATAAACTCAAAAAATACTGAACCGATTTTAATAATTCTTTTTTCATTAGAAAGCTACATTATCACTGAATAACATAGGTTATATTTAGTAGTATATTACTATAGAAAATTTTAGAAATTCTTATTAAAACCAACTGAAGTTGTAAAAAAATTACCCATAAAATGTATTTCATCGCATACGCTGCGAAGAGTAGAGATAATATGTCTAACTATTGTAGTTACGTCACTATAACTACTTTTTTACATTTAACAAATTGATAGAAATGCTGATCAAAATCAGACCGTGTTATCCATACCATTTATAAATTTTTATCCAAATAAATAATTTAATATTTAAGTCTCAATACCTGATAATTACTTTTTGGACATTCCATTCAAAAGATATCATGAAATTAAAATAAAAATACATGCCGGTGGCGGCTGCCACGGAGCGCATCGAGTAACTAACTCGATGAGAGAGGGGTAGTGTGGGAGAAGGGGGTGCACCATTATGAACTAGATAGCCGCGCAGCTCATTCGCTTTCCATCCAAGCTGTAGGGCCCTTATGGCCAAGGCTAGGCTGAATTTAGTTGGTAGGTCACGCGACAATGGGGAACAGAGTGAGGCGGCTCTTTACGAGCTGCCTCAGAGAGGGCGTGTTTCCCGTCGACTGGAAATCGGCCAGGCTGGTGCTGCTGAGGAAGATAGGAAGGACCGAAAACGTTCTGTCGTCGTTCCGTCCGATCTGCTTGCTGAACGAGGCGGGGAAGCTCTTCGAACGAGTTATCTCCGCCCGTATCAGCGAGCACCTGTCACGCGTGGGTCCCGACCTGTCGGACTGCCAATTTGGATTCCGGCAGGGGCGATTGACGTTGGACGCTGTCAAGCGCGTGCGGTTGCTGTCGGAGTCCGCAGTCCGATGGGGGGGGGGGTGGCTCTGGCGGTGTCTCTAGACATCGTCAACGCCATCGGCACCCTCCCCTGGCAGGCCATCAGGGGGGCACCCGACCACCACGAGTTGCCCCCTACCTGCGGGCCGTGGTCGGGGACTACTTGCGCAACAAGACGATTGGAGTTAGGTGAAGTAACGAGATGGAAACGAAGAGAGGGATCGAGTGCGGCGTTCCGCAGGGGTCGGTTTTGGGACCCCTATTATGGAACCTCGCATTCAATGTGTCCTTCGCACCAGCCTTCCTTGCGGCGTGAGTGTCGTCTGTTACGCTGACGACACTCTCGTCGTGACGACCGGGGCCGACTTCGAGCAGACGCTCAGGCTTGCCGAGTTGGGGGTGGCGTATATCGTGAGGGCGATCTGCCGGCTGGGTCTAGAAATAGCGCCGCATAAGAACGAGGCGCTATGGTTCCACGGCCTTCCAAAGCGCCGGAACCACCCAGCTGCCGGATACGGGTAGGTGACGCGGAGGTCCAGGTGGGGCCCTACATCAAGTACCTTGGACAGCAGATGGAACTTCGAGGAGCATTTTGTGTGATTGGTCCCCCGAATCAAGAGGGTCGCGGGCGCCTTACATCGCCTGCTGCCCAATCTCGGGGGACCGAGGGATGGTGTTCGCCGCCTGTACGCGAGCGTCGTACGGTCTGTGGCCTCGTATGGGGCCCCCGTGTGATCGCAAGACTGCACGAGGTAACCCCGCTGCAGAGCTCTGTTCCGGAACATGCAGCGGACAATGGCTATACGGATCGTGCGAGGCTACCGTACGATCTCGTACGAAGCGGCGACGGTTCTGGGGCGCTCCCCCTTTTTGAGATCGTGACCGACATGTACACGGTTATGTACAACGCAACGCGGCATGTCGGTCGGGGAGTGTGCGTCAGCGCGCCGTCGGTGCGGTACTCCCGCACTTCGAAGCTTGGCTCTGCGGGAGGGCGGAAGTCACCTACTGCTTGACTCAGATACTCACCGGACATGGTTGTTTCAGTGAGTATCTGAGTCGAATAGGGAGGGAGGACACGACACGATGCCACCATTGCGCATCCGACCTCGACTCGGCCCAGCACACGCTGGCAGAGTACCCCGCTTGGGACTCCGAACGCCGAGTCTTGGTCGAAGAGATAGGGCAAGATCTGTCTCCGCCAGCATTGATTGCGGCAATGCGAGCCTACCCTAACTACGTTAGGTCGATAAAACATTACAATACATATAAACATTAAATGAAAAATAATAAACTTAGTTATCACAAAGTTACAGACAATAATGCACAAAATTATGAAAAAAAAGTAGCAGGTACTAGTAATATATATTTTTTTTAATTTTAAATAGCCTAATTCCTTCAATAGCCTGAGATTAAATTGTAATCAAAACAGTTTAGATTTGAATGTAATGATAATGTAATGATACATGGCGTTTTAATTTAAAATGTTATGAAGTTTTAAAAATGAACGAATTAACGACAATTTCATGGTCAAGCACCTATTAGTTTTAGCCAGTCATGTACACCGTAATTAACTTCGACTCTAATAATATTAAATACCATTCTTCAGTATTACTCGACTTGTTCATTTCCATGGAGCATTTATGAAGTAATAAAATGAATCTGTAATCAAAACTATAAAACGATATAGTTTTATCGATATATTATGGGTTTTATTTGATTAACCTATGAAATAACGATATTGCGGTTGTCGTGACAAGTTTTAACATTTTACAATTCTGTTTATTCCATACAATTCATAATATAGGGGAAACGCTTCAATTATTATTTTACAATGTACTAGAAGATTTCAGATTATAATTAGGTATTGTTTACTTCACTAATACCTATTCAATAAATAAAAAAATAGTTTATTTTCAAACCAGTTATTCCAGTGTTACTAACATTATGATTTTTAGACTATGTTAGTATCCACATGAACAATAATTATTATTATATTCATTATAAAAAAAAATATATTGATAAAAATTATTCTTCTATCCAAGGTAACGTAACTATCGACGTACGGCGAACTCTGACCAAACTAGCTAAAGAGACTTCGTGTTCACATTTCCTTGCATTTTAAAGCATATTACTCTACGTAGAGGTGATAGAGAAGCTATCTTGATTGAACTACTTTAGCATGGACTCTACCTTATTACTAGATACTTAAGGATCAAAATCAAGCAATAGCAAGATGGGTTGCTGTGATGTTGATAGTACCCAGGTGCATACGTTTGTACAATCAAGACTGCTCTTTGAACTACGAAAGCTCACGTTACCTTCGCATCTACATAATAGGATTTTCGGTATCGTTTGATAGCGAGCGCTTCATATGAAAACGATTGAATAAGATTTCTTTACAGGTCCGGAAGTGAGTTTGCGCAAGCAGTAAGTAACTTTGTAGCCTTATAGGCGTATTAGTAGGCGTAGTAGAAAGCGAACTTCTTGATTTATAGCCTAACATGGTGACGATTATTATACAGCAGAGATTTTAACAAACAAGCAGCAAACAACTAATGAAATGCATGAATTTTAAAAATAAAGTTTCACCAATTTACGTCTTTATAAATTTAAATTAATAGTAAAAAGTACTCTCATTAAAAAATCTCCTATGATTAATTAATTAATGAATTTATTTATTATGACAACCAACAAGATAAACACAGGTATTAACAAAAACAGGAAGAATTCAAAAATACAAATTTAAAGCTAAGTGTTTTCTTAATTATAGGTCGCCACGGCATGCAATGTGGACTACAGTATGCTTAAATATATAAACATACATACATACATACATGTATAGGAATAAAAAGAAATATAAAAAAAAATAAGAAAGTGTATTTAATATTGTAATGTGTAAATAATATTGTATCAAGTTCAGTCACTAAATACACGTCTTATTAAAAGATTGAAGTATTTGACGCCTGAATGTCTGGGGCTTGTCTGCAAATATGTCGATATGACATTCTTTGCACAATTTGTTGTATTGTCGCTGTAGTCTGTTCATAGTGGCGTAGTGACCAAGATTGCTCCTGCTCCCCTTCACAGAAAATGAGACATATCTACCAACCCTCGCTAACTTGTACGAAACGTTAAGATTAATCAATTGTAACAAAGACAATCCGTAGTTCCGTTGACAACTTTATATAGAAGCATCAGATCCAGCAACAACCTGCGTTCCCTCAAATTGTTCAGACCGAAATAGTCTAATCGTTTCTCATACGAGGTCAGCTTTTTTGCCTTATGGGCTTGATATGATAGGTGCCACATACATCGTTTCTGGACTCGCTCTATCCGCTTTATGTGGACGTTGTAATGGGGCCCCAGACCTGGCTGCAGTATTCGAGATTTGACCGTATCAAAGACTTATATAAAAGAATTTTTGTTGATGATCTTTTAAATTCTTTTGTGTTACGCAATACAAAACCCAGTAATTGGAAACCTTTAGTTACAATTTGGTCGATATGTACCTATATGGTCTCGTAATTTCTTATCCAGATGCACACACAAATCACAAATGGAGTCTACAGCTTCCAAGACAAGACCATCAATATTATATTTTGGAAGCAGAACATCAACACATCTACACATACAAAATCTAATAAATTTGCATTTATCTAGGTTGAGAAATAATTTATTATCGTTTCACCACTTCGATAATCGGTCAAGATCTTCTTGCAATAAAGTCGAGTCTTTTTGATTGCGTATTTGCATAGCTAATTTCATGTCATCCCCGTACAGAAAGCACTTAGTGTGATGAAAAATGCCTACGATGTCATTTATAAAGATATTGAAAAGAATCGGGCCCATATGTGAACCCTGTGGTACACCAGATGTGCATGGAAATGGTTTAGAAGAGAAACCGCTAACTACGACAGTCGACGACCTATTCTGAAGATATGAGGAGAACTATGCAAGTAGATCCCTTGTGATACCGAAGGTGGAAAGTTTATGAATAAGAATGTTATGGTCAACGGTATTAAAGGCTTTACTGATGTCTGTGTAAATTGTATTTACAGATAGTCGCTGGTCGAGAGATTATGATACTTGCGTCAAGAATGAGACAAGATTGGTGCTTGTCGAACGTGATTTTAGAAAACCAAACTGTTGAGGCGATATAATATGATTTATATGCCAAGCCAATACTGGGCACACCAAGGACTCAAAAATCTTGCTGAATATGTACACATAACATTAATCACCCGATTTAAAAATTGGAACAATACGCGCAGCTTTCCATACAGATGGGAAAGTGCCTGTCTTTAAAGACGCATTGAATATGATAGTTAATGGCTTATGAAGAGCTTCACAGGAACGGACCACGAGTCTCGGAGGAATGCCGTCAGGACCAGACCCCTTGATATGATTTAAACGAGATAAGGCTCTGAGTCTTCCTCAGAAAAACAGAGATTGGCAAGATAATTAGATATAAGGATTTGGTTATTTGATACCGTAGAAAACCCGGAAACCGATGTGGTACCCGATTCATACACCGATGCAAAGAAAGACGCGAAGAGCTCGCATACGCCACTACCGCTACTCGCTATTGAAAGTCATAGAGGATGGATAAGAATTACTGTTGTTTTTTATGCGAAGCGCAATAAAACCTTCGCGCCATAAACCGACTTCCGCGCATATGTAGCCGTGGGCAAAAATTATGACCCTTAACCCTCTATAGAAACAATCCCGAAATCCACGCGGATGAAGCCGCGGGCAGAAAGCTAGGTTGTAAATATTTTTATAAAAATATATATTTACAACCATGACTTAGGTACACATTATCTTTATTACGTCTGTATATATAAATGTATCATGAACTTTTTGTCCCCACTGAGAAGTACGAGTCCATCTTTACTACGCTTACCACGTTGCCCCATCTTGCCCCTTACAAGTGCTCGACTTCATATAGAAATTTACGTCAGTATAAAAGAATTTGGTATATGCATTATAGAATCACAAACTCACCAGTATAAAAATATTCAATCATTCTCATAATTGTGACATTCACTTTCTATTGCTGTAATACAATTTGATCTTTTTGTATGGTATTTGTAATAGAAAAATGGTACAGAACCAAAGAAAAAAAAATATATAAAAAAGTAAGTGCTTTGTTCTTTTTGTTATTATTATTATTTGAGAAGATTACGTGTTCCTATCCTCGGCACGTTTCGTGCTCCTTGTGAGGATTCTCAGTCTTTCTCTCCTCCTTTGGTGGGGATATACATTTATAGGCTGTAATGATGAGACAGGTAATTTCGTACAATATTTTTAACAAGAATATAAATACTTGTAATATGGTTTTGTAAATTTATTTTATATTATTGTAATTAGTTTATTTAAGTTGGATAACTTTAGAATAAACGTAATGTCAACAGCATTATTGTTAAGCCTGCTTGGGGACTTTCTCACTTCATGAATCACCACTAAATTTGTTATAAAAATCCATAATAATTAAATTATAGATTTTTTATGGGGATACATATATTTTTTTAAAGTTATCTATTCTTAAATTTCATATTAACCCTACTACTATTCTAATAAATAAAAAAATATCGAAAATAGATACTATTGTTTGATTGTATCATGTTAAACAACTATTGCGTTGTATCACGTTATGATATCATATTATTTGATGAAATAAATAGGTGTGATGAACAAGATAATAACGAACACTAACTGCATCACTCGCATGATGGCCATTATAATTGGATCAGAAATGGATGCTATTCATATTTTTTTCATACAAAGAATTACCAACTTTATTTTAATGACTCAATATCTTATTTTTACTTTACTTCGATATATACTGCCTTAGCTACTTACACTGACTTTATCACCTGTGTGCCGTGATATCTACAATGTTAGTTAATGTTTTGTATTAAGGCGAGAGTGTCTGTTAAACTCTTTAAGTGTTTGTCTTCCTCGCTGTGTAATTTTGTGCTACATTGTCTTCATTTTAATGTGAACAGTGGATTAGTTTGAGATTTTATCTTAAATTTTAAATGTGTGTTAATAATATTGAAAATTAAAATATTATATTTGTTTGATAATGATTTGAAAAATACTCTTATGAAAAAAGGTTATTGTACTGTAACAATGCTTGGGTTTAATTTTAATGTGTCTATAGTTAAGTTGCCAAAGATTTGGCTATAATAAATAACACAATGAAACTATAACTCTAATAGATACAATGTGAACTTGTTTAAACTTATAAAGGTGTTACTTATTACGTCGTAAAGGGTAGTCCATTAAGGGAGCCTAGCCAGAGGGATCTACAAAAAATATTATCTCTAAGGTCATTCGCCAGATATGCTGACGTAGAGCCAATGTCAATAAACCCCTTACTCATAAGTTACATACAATTGTTGAAAATATGTAGAAAAAAACAAAAGTTGAAGTTAGGGTATGCATTTATGTGTATGTGCGTAAGTATGTGTACACGAGCCGTGCATGTAACAAAATAAGCTAGCTAAATGTATCCGTTAGATAGCAATGTGACAATGTGACTCTTCAAACAACCCTGTGTATGTGTGTGTATGTATGTGTACATGGGCCGTGCATGAAAATGTGCTAGCTAAATGTTACATTTTCAAATCAAAATCAAAGGTTTCAAATCAAACCAATTCAAAATTAACTTTATTCAAATATGACTTTATAAAAAGCTCTTTTGAATCGTCCAACTTTTTTTCCTACCACCCATTTTTTTAGCTGATAAGAAATATTGGCATAAGAAACTTATCAGCTTTATCAAAAGTAATAATTTATAAATATAAAATAATAATTAGATAGCGTTATGAAAATGAGACTCTAAAACTACCCTGTAACATTATTTCGAGTTTCACTAACAGCTTGTATATTTGTGCTAAACTCATTGTACATAATGCATTAGCATTATAATAATAATGATTTAAAAAATGATCACTGGGTCACATCAAAAGGTTTTGTGTGATTGTATATCATTTCATTAGTTTCACCATCCGTGGTTAGGTAACACTTTTATTTATTATGTTTTTTTTATTTAACAATTTTAGTGCTGGTGTAAGTAGCAGATTCTATCAGGCTACGGGAACCACTTATAAGGCCCTAACTGAAAACCCACACTGCAGCTACCTGTAGTATTGTGTCGAGCTAGTAGTCTGTTGAATACTACACCTGGATTCAGGCACTACATGTATATACTTGCATGTCCGTGTGTATATGTGTAAATCTGTATATTTGGTTCCTATCTTTTGTTTTTAATTTTTAATCTAGGCTTTTACTACTTAAATGAATGTATGTCTAAATAAATCTACTTTATTAATTTATTTCAGTAGGAATCATTTATATACTCAGTCATACAAACAATCAAATGTTCAATAAAATATTTTCATTTCAAATATATTATTCAGCGCTACAAATGAGTATTAGGTACGTCGCATCCCTATTTGATATTAGCATTTAGAAAGGTTCAATATTACATCGTCATTTGTATCTATACAAAAATATAGAACGAAGATATATGGCATTATGTTCTACCCACATATATTATTTTTGAAGTAGATATTACTAGCTTTTCGCCCGCGGATTCACCTACGTTGTATAGGATTTCCTAAAAAAAAAAAAATTTAAGTTCTTCCCCGAGTCTCCAACCATACCCTTATAAAGTTAAATCCTTCATCCTTTGTCCCTTCATCCTTCACAGGACCTCAAACTGTCCCTATATCAACTTTTAACAAATCGGCTTAGTAGTTTTTGAGCCTATTCTATCTAATTTTCATCCTTAGTTTTTACCCCCTTTAGGATAACATTTCGACAAACTTTGATCGTCGCATTTATTTATCTTGTCGAAAACAAAAGAAATAAGTTTTACTCTTCTATCTTTAAAAATGACATATTTTTTGCATTCAAAAGTCTTATGTACATTTGGAATCTGAGTCTCACTTTGAGTCTTAACCTATGTCCTTCCTTAAGCTTTACATTATCTGTGTATCATATTTCATTTTAATCGATGTAGCAGTTTTATCGTTAAAGTGTGACAGACAGAATCACTGTGAAATTTATAATATTACTACAATATGATTTATAATTAATAAGATGATAACCATTTATTGAAGTTTGCTTTTTGTTACAAAAACCACAGATTTCCACTTCGCGTAATACATGCATAATATAGTAGAGAATCACTGATAAAAGAGGTTTCTAATGTGATGTCATAAATAAGCACGTTTTTTTTGCGTTTATATTGCAGAAACGCTGACTGAACCCTACGAGATAGACCAAAATAATGTACTACAGTATTGTGCACCTTAAAAAGTTCAACAAAAATGTCCGCGATGGTATATGTCTATCTCATAGGGATAACCCACCATAACCATTTTTTATCCTTTACTAAAAAATGGTTAATTACGAAGTGATTTTAAACAATACAGCATTAATCCTTATCCAATTAAGTGAATAAATTGTACATTTATTATAGATCAATGTGCTTTTTACAACATGTAATTTGAGTGAATACTTCTGAAGATATTACAAATTTAAAATGCAGGGACGTAAATAAGTATTGCACTCCTACGAAGCCGGGGCGGGTCGCTAGTCTTTAATAAAGAGTTCAATAAGAATGTCAAATATTACAAAATCATACAGTTCATATAAGTCCCTTCTGAAGGGTACGAGCCTACCTTTTTTTTTTTTAGACGGACTAAACCAGCGATTCCCAAAGTAATCTATATCCACCCCTAGGGGTCTATTACAACCTGCAAGGGGTCTACATCAGCGAAAATTCAATTTGGGGGTCCATGAAGTAAAAATGGGGGTCCACGATAGTGAATCTCGACATACACTAATAGTACCTATTTACTTAGATTAGTCTTCTAATATACAGACTTAAAGATTATTTATAAAACTACCTATGAAGTAATAAATATATTAAATATGTTTATACAATTTTGTAAGTTGCGTCAGATAAATCAAATGAAATTCAATAAGCCTAATGGTACATTACAGGAGCCCCCGAATCATCGGAGTAAACCAGTGACGAGATCACGATGCTACCAACGCCAATGGTGCAACTTTCTTATTTTAAGCCCCTAAAGAGTAATAATATAGTTTTATTTCATATTAGCTGTGCTCACGACTTCGTCCGCGTGAAATCGTAATTTTAGGTAGCTTTATTAATCACTGAGAGCGTTTTAAACGAAAGAGTAGACAAACATAATCAGAAAGCTTGGAACTGCTAAGCTATCGGGAGTTACACATGTGTTTGTGAGCCAGTCATAAAAAATAGACATATGCTGTCGTAGGATATTTTTTATATAATTTTAAGGAGAACATTTCCGTCATACATGATTTCTGTGTAGCTTTAACCATTAAGGTTGCACACGCGACGGAAGCTTAAAAAATAGAGAAACTTCTCCCGTTTTCCCAACATTTTCCTTCACTGTTCTGCTCCTATTGAATGTAGCGTGACGAAAAGTACACTACGATTATAACCAGCTGTATGAAAAATAATAATACCAAGTTTCGTTAAAATCCATCGAGTAGTTTTTGTTTCTATAAGAGTTATACAGATAGACAGACAAAAAATTTACTGATTGCATTTTTGGCATCAGTATCGATCCCTAATCACCCCGTGATAATTATTTTGTAAATATATTTCATGTACAGACTTCGCCTCTCTACAGATTTATTATAAGTATAGAAAACTACAAAAAAAAAATTCTGATGACAAAAAGAAATGTAACTCAAAAATTTGTCTATAAAATTTAGCAAATTAGTCCAAGAACTCAATGACTATAAAAGCGTGGGGTGTTCAAAATTAAACATTACTCATTTAATGGTCTTAACATTTACACCCCACGCTTTTATAGTCATTGAGTTCTTGGACTAATTTGCTAAATTTTATAGACAAATTTTTGAGTTACATTTCTTTTTGTCATCAGAAATTTTTCTTGATATGTACCCAAATTTTCTAAAAGCGTGACTTTATTTTTATTTTCAAGTTTTTAGATCGGTTTTTAGTCTTTTTAATAAAAGCGTGTTTTTTAAAAAGTTTTTTTTAATTTTTTTTTATTTACGACTTTTTAGATCAAATGTTTTTTAGTCTTTATAACAAACAAAAGTTTTTTCAAACGTTTTTTAGTCTTTGCGTAAAAAGCGTGTTTTTTAAAAAGTTTTTTTTAATTTTTTTTTATTTACTACTTTTTAGTCTCGTGATTATTATAACAAACATAAAGAAATGTACATAATTGTTCAGAAAATGTAGTATTAGAATTAAACATATGCATTATATCAAATTCTATCTGTTTGCTTCATTGAACCAATTCTCATATTAAAAAGTTTTTAATTTATTACAACATAATTATGTATTTTTATGATTCGAAAATGATTGAATATTGTATTGTCATCTAGAATACACATGTAAAAAAAATTTGAGCTCGATTGGAGCAGTAGAAGTGGTCGAAAAATCGATTACAAGATTTGATCATGACAAACAAACAAACAAACAAACGGACAGAGTAAGTCAATAAAAAGCGTGTAATAATCGTACTGATTTATCGTAACAGGCCCCGACACAAACACATGATAAAAAGTTTTCGGTTTTCTACTATTCAACACTACATATACTGCACGGCAACCGCTAGTAGAATACATTATATATATTATTATATATCACTTCGCATATATTTTTTTATATCACTTCGCAAGTAATTCCTTCTGAAATTACTAGAATTACTGATTAAAATACAATTTACAACATATTGTCATTCAATAAATATTATAAGTGTTAAAATATTATAGAGTAGTCTGATATCTATTGAAGATGGAAATTTCCATCTTCGTCTCTGTAGGATATAAGTATTGGTCATCACTCCTCATTGTACAGATCCTTTTCATTTTCTCATGTTCTTTAGCCTCAATAAAATTTGCCGTTTTTAGAGCCCTCGATGAATTAGATACATAAGCGTTTATTCTGTCAGTTTATGTGCTAGTTTTACTGTGAAAACTTCGTGCATGCCATGTTCACTAATATTAAAAACTACACCGTGCACACAATAATCTTGTGTATGTTTCAAGTTGTTAACCAAATAACCAAAAAAAAAATTATAAAACAAGATGTGTATAAATCTATCGATAAAAGCATATCGATAGTTCACCGCACTAGAAGCCGCAGTCCGTTCCAACCATTAGCCGTCGATAATCAAGCTATTTACTATAAAGCGACTCAAATTTGCCGTACGTTTGCTTCGCATTGATCATGCGACTGAAATACGAATTAGGGATCAAAGACACGAGATAAAGGTTTTAGATTTAATGTTTATTCAAAGGTACAAAGGTTTATTAGTGTTTTGTCAAAATGGACATATATTTTATTTATTAGAAGCTTGCTACTATTTTAAATGTATTATCTAAAGATACATGTGATAAACATTTATGTACTAAAGAGTTAATTATTACTTTAAATGGAATTAAAGCTGTCTTTAAGGTGCATGATACATTTCTAACATTTTTATACAAAACAAGTATAAAACGTTATATTTTAATATTATCTAATTCTGCGCACGTTCTGTTTTGATTATATGTAACACAAATACAAGAGATAACCATATCTACTTCGATTACCGATATTAGTAATTTAATCGGTGGATAATATAAGTGGTGGCCGTATTTAATTGAGTCCGGTGTTGGGCTTCTTGTCTTGGTCACTTCTCAAATGGCATCGCTAAATGAGCTTGAAACATATACAGATAGTTCTCTTGTATATATATATATATATATATATATATATATATATATATTATATATATATATATATATATCACTTCTGTGTTTTACAATATTTATCCGCAGTGTGCTACACGCCGCTAATATATAATTGTTAGATCTATGATATAGAATAGATATAAATAAATAAACTGTGAAATGGTCGACCCTGAAGTTAGGGAAATCAGTGAGGTGGGAGAGGGACAACTCCAGTCTTGATGTGAACTAGTGAGCCCTTGATTTGTCTATACCCGGTACACTGTATTTTTTTGTGTGGATCGCTTGTGTCTGACCCTACGCACACGCGACTGATATACCACTAAAAAAATGAAATTCAATGGTGATCTATTTATACGCCACACCATAACTTACACGCTTTAATTTTATTATTATTATTTAGGAGTGAGTGGAGATACGGGACGAGGAAGACCTAGGCGAACATATTTCGAACAAATCGAAAGTGTCCTCAAAAAAGGCCAGGTCAGAAGTACCCGCAATCGTCGAGCATGTATGAGGAATGTTATGAAAGTAGATGAAGCGAAAGAGATATGTAAAGACCGTAGCAAGTGGAAAGACGTAATCTCTGCCTACCCCCGTGGGAAAAAGGCGTGAGTGTATGTATGTATGTATGTATTATTTATACATTAATATTAAGTTAATTTAATATTTACCATTGCTACACAATTTTAAATACTGTATGTTGACTTTGTAATTTTTTTCTTTATTATGTTCGTTATATATTTTAGGTGCAGGATTTTTTAAAATTTTGAGACTGTAGTAATGACTTAGTGTTTTATTCAGGGTATAAAAAAATGAACCAGTATTTTTAAGGGCTATAGCCTTATCGTTAGAGTTCATATACCAACATTCTGCTGAAAGACAGGTTACGATAGTTCAATCATAAAACAACTTTTACCGTGGGAGAGCCATGCTTCGGCACGAATTGGGTCGGCTCGACCGGAGTGATACCACGGCCTCACAGAAAACCGGCGTAAAATAGCGCTTGCGCTGTGTTTCGCCGAGTGAGTGAGGGTACCGGAGGCCCAACCCCCCCTTCCCCCGTTATTCCCGTTAAAAGGACGGCAACGCATCTGTGAATCCTCTGGTGTTGCGGGTGTTCATGGGCAACAGTTATCGCTTAATTAATCAAACTTAATTTAATCAAATACAATTTATGTAAATCCCTTACCAATATCATACATTCGGTTTTAATAATTATAATAAAAATGATATGATTTATAAAATACCCACTATATCTGCGTGTTTATTCGCAATCCACACTCTGGCCTTGTGATGGTGACAGTTTTTAGTAAAATTATGAAATTACAAATAACATTTCTTTGCAGAATTCGGCTTAGCAACCTTTATCACGATATAGTGCATAAACAACGAATTTAAGTCGAAAAATTTCTGGCACTAATCAAAACAAAAAACAATATTTGTTCACTGATCAAATATAGAAGTTAATAAAATTATTGTCAAATGCCAAAGCAAAATTGCAGCTCAGCATCACAAAGTTCTGACAAATCGATAAAAGTTATAGTACCCGCCCCATCACTAGCCTAGTTGGAGTTCGAATGGAAGTGGAACTTTTGTGATAAAATGCATTCACTCGGACGGCGATTAAAGGTAGCCACGAATGGATCGGTGAGCGGCGCTTGTTGATGTTTGAACATAGTAGAACGTTGCTTACCAAACCTCTTATGGGAAGCAAACTATGCTTTTAACTCTGTGCAGATTGTTTGTATGGCGTTTAGTATTCAATGGAAGGGTATGGCGTGTTGAGTTTTATTGTATGTTCGATAGTTTCCTTATTATTCAAGTGTAACACTGGACAACAAAAATTTGTAACCAAAAAAGGTGTTTGCTAATTTTAAATCATCTGCCTATCCTCATTGTATTCCCATATTTATTTTGATTTCATAAGTTCTAGTTTTTGTGTTACAGTACCCAAAAAAATTATAAACTATCTATTTTGTTTCACTTCCGCGTTCAGAGAATTTGTTTATAGTGTTAATGTTTCTTTACATTTGTGGTGACATTACTTTCAAAACTAAAATAAGAAACTAAAACGAGACAAAGCGTAGCTTCCACATATCTGTTGTGTGGGTCTAGTCACTGGATGGACAAAAAGATCTCTATCTAGCCTATCTCTATAGCCTTTTGCAATCCCTTTGATTTGGAAGGAACCAACAAACCACTCATCTGATTGTTTTTTGTATTTTATTGGTACAGTCCAGATCTCGCAGAGATGAAAAATGATATACTCAAAGAAAAGCTTAGTAATATAGAAAAAATTGCTTTGATATTTTTTATAAAAGTATCTTTCAATTTTCTAGGAGATCACCGATCAAAAGACTATAAATTTATGATTGCGGAGCTTTCATCTATTTATAAGGCTTTAAGCTGTAATATGTCGTTGAAAATACATTTTCTTCATTCACATTTAGACTTCATTCCTGAAATTTTGGAAGCCGTCAACGACGAACACCGGGAAAGATTCCATCAATATATTTCTACCATAGAAAAATGATATCGTGGCAAGTGGGACCTACGTATGTTAGGGGATTTCTGTAGAATATTAAACCGAGATGTTCCTGAAGCAAAATACAGACGAAAATCATATTAATGTTGCAATAAATCGAAATAACTTCTGTACGTCGACAAAAATTCAAAATTTCTAAAATGGTATTACAAAAAACTATTCGTATTTATGGTATTTTAATTTTATTTCTAGTATCTTTATCCTTGTCCGTAATTCGTTATTCAAAAGTTGTTTTTTTGTTGACTTGTGTAGTTATTAATGGATTAAGTAGGTAGTTATTAATAATTCTATTCTGGCGGTTATAATAAATATTAAGAGTGTTCAAAGCATTTATACTACCAAAAAAAGTAATAATAAAATGTAGAAAATTATTCAAAATGTTATCAGCTAGTTATGATCTGTAAGTGAGTTCCAGTCGATTTTTTCTGTTATTTCACTTCTTTAGTTTCACTTTACTTAAATTTACAGATTTAAATGAAAAAAACATTATTTGTCATATTTTTCATATGAACTGTATAGACCATGACATGCAGCTTATATTTCTCCTGCAACAAACAAAATATCCGCAACCACCATGGGAAATAGAAAAATGATCTCATTGCCAGCCAATTGTCGATAAAATGCTTAAACGAAAAAAAAAAGAAATTTAGATGATTTGACGCTAAAGTATGCTCTAGCCCGAGCTACGGTAAATAAGTTCTATTAGATTAGTCATCTTGGCTTAGAAAATTCTGCTTACTTGTTTAATTTGTTTTAATGTAAATTAAATTCTCTCATATCTCCGGGATGTGTGGTTTGGCGTAATATATTTTTATCTGTATGTATACTTAATGAGTGCACGTATACATATTTTATACTTAAAAAATTCAGTATATATTATTTATCAATCATCGACATATATCGATAAAATAGTTTAGTTACATCACTAGAGCCGAACCGCAATCGTATACCACACAGAAATGGGGTTTTGTGATAAAATGCATCCGCTCGGACAGCGCTTCAAGGCGATCAAGAGTTACCGCATGAATGAGCTTTTTTATTTTATTTATACGTACTTGTACCAAGAGGCTTCTGGGACTACTTTACAAAAAAATGTGACTATCTTAATCTTTTTACTAACATATCAATTACTAACTATACAACTTATTACTACTTCCGCCACTGACTTCGTGTATTTAGTGCATTTTAAATAACTTTACTTAATTTATCTTTGATAAATAACCATATTTATTTATGGATGTGCTGCATGCTAAAGAATGAGATAAAATATGAAATAAAACCTGATTTTCAAATGAGCAAAAGCTTGTTATTATCTCACGACTAAGCTAAGATTACCGTGTTAGCACACACTCGCAATGTAGTCTTCATTTGCTACGGTCTCTTCGTAGCACGTAGAAACTTGTGTAATCATAACGAACGCCAGGACACGTAGACGCTCAATTTAAGGCTTACATTTTTTAATATCTGATTGTATATTCTTTTGTCAGTTCGGTATTTTAGTTTTAAGTTTCAAATAGTTCATCTCCATTTGTATGACAAAATTTGCAATCGTATCAAAAATCGTAATTCGCGTGCGAAGTCAATAATGATATAGAATATAGACTGCAGATGTATAATAATGGATTGGAAATTCGCACACTTCACATTTTATTAATGAATTAAGTCATATTTCTCAAACCATTTTTATTTGTAGCATGAAACTTGTTCTTACGGGATGTTTGGAATTAAGCAAGTGTATTACTTATTTTAAGCTGATTTATTAATAAAATATAATATGAATTGGTAATTTACGTCAAACAGATCGAAAGGAATGATAATGTAGTAAGTAACAGTCATTTCCGCTCATAGCTCATGGACTCGGCTGCGACATTTTGTTTCTTTATGTAGTTATTTAAGAGAGTGAAGCAGCGTGCTCCACCCTGTCAAACTAATTCAAAATATGGAGCAAGAGCAGATGTTGAAACATCCACGTATGATCCCTTTGATACATTATCTTATACGAGAAAAACCTCTGTGAATCTTAATAACCAAATAAGGGGATAAAAAACATGCTTCTCTTAACATCATGATGTTCTCTTTTTGTTTACTTTTGAAATAATAAAAGGGACCAGATATTTATTTAAAATAACAGTCAAATTTAAACAGTAAAACATAAAAAATGCAAGTGGGCTAGGATGACACAAGTGTCTACATGCTACGAAAACCAATAGTAAGGTTGATATGAAACTGACTAATCAACTTTCTTTTGTGTCTTCATTCATGAGTTAGTGATTCCTGAATATGTTAGTGGAAGTGACTATCTCTGATTTATTTCATTTTAATATAAATACATTATTTTATAATAAAATTTGGCTGTTAAGAATTTTATATAAGTCTATCAAAATATTTTTAAGGATCTCTCTTAATTAACTCTTTTTTTCTCTCTAATTCTAAGTATAATTTGTAAGCTGTTGATTCTCAAAAAAAAAATATTGTCCGTGTTCGATCACAATTTAATATGGCTACGCTATAAAACGAAGCTTTTTAACTTTCCCAGGATCGTTTCTCTAAGATTATCGCCTACGAAAATATATAATTTTATTTTAATTTTCTTTCGATCCTATTTATAATTTGTTAGCATCAAAGGACTCTCCAAAAGTTATAACGAATCAGCAGAGCTACTGTCTAACTCTATCGCAATTTATTTCGAAGTTAATTTTACGACGCATTGAAAACCCACATTTTAAATTTAAGCAAATACAGTCCTCTTTATTCGTATTCAGAATTACTCAAGCCGAGCTGACATTACCCCATCTTAAATCAAAAGTTCAATACCTCTTCTCTTTGCCTACATTTTGTTAATAGTGCTATAGTGGGCTATAGTTAGACTCAGGTGTTGTTATAGTCTGACTGACTTAAGTAAAATAAAGGCTTATATCCGAATATGGCGCGTGCATATTACTGCCTTAACTTATCTTAATACGTGCATTAATGTAGTCACTACAACGTATAATTACATTTTAAAATTATTTACTATCTCTCGTGTTCCTTTCCTTATTGGTTACCGAGTAATTAAGAATACTATTGTTAACCTGTCAACATCTGAAAACATGGAATTTAATTTTACCATTACGCAGGTTCAGGTTAGTGTATGAAAATAAAAAAGAAATATACCAAACGGCTAAGTGCAAGTCGTACTCACCCATGAAGTGTTCCGTAGCAACAAGTAATATTTACGATTTAAGACGTATAAAAAATACTTTATGGATCTGATTCAAACCAATTTTCTGTGGAAATTTGCATGGTAATTTATACATATTATTTAATGGTATATTACAGGAGGGGGGCAAACTATTCAGTTCAGAAAAAAAATGACATTTGAAACATTATTATGATTATATGACCTATCCATAGATACCACACACGCATGGGTTTGATAAAAAAATTAATTGAATTTTTGTTCTAAATATTTAATATAAAATTTTATCCTTTAACTTCTATTTTTATTGAAAATCTTAATGCAGTTCACAGAATACATCTATTAACCAAGTTTCAATAGTATAGCTCTTAAAGTTTCGGAAAATGTGGCTGTGATAAACGGACGGACAGACAGACATAATAAATCTATAAGGATTTCGTCTTTTACCGTTTGGTTAAACATTACACTCGCGAAACATTGATTTTAAACTTCGAGAGTTACCCCTTAGGCACGGAAACACTTATTTTGATGTTAGAAGTATCTTCTGAAGAAGAATGTGATGAGATATAGTCGTCAGTTAATGAAATGTACTTTCCCCTTTAACGAAGACTCTGAATTATGTATCGTTATCCTAATTACGACGTCTTGTTGAATTTCATTGATTTCATTGAAGCCTTAATGATGTAAATTGATTTGATTGTATGTTAATTAGTGTAGATACACTGAATTCTAAAGGACTTTCGGAAACAAATTCGAAACTTTCTCAAATATAAAATCGTCGAAATTAAATTAGCAAGAAATTATGTTTAATTTACATGTGAATTTTATAATATATATAAGGTACGAACAAGGCTTTTCTGTCCCAGCAGGGAATAAAAAAATTAATAAATCCTGCAATATTGATAGTGACTGATGCCCGCGACTTTGTCGGCACAAATGGTAGATTTTTGAAGTGAAAACATCAGCGGCGCTGACCACTTTTAGTGTGGGTAAAAACTTCCAAAATAGCATCAGGGTCACGTGATACTGATCGAAAAAGCGTAAGATCGAGGGGAAGGGAGAGGAACTAGTATCTCCCACTCTTTCTACCGTGCCTGAGTGTGCTGCTCCGTTTAGGCGGCACAGGGCGCTTGCGCGAATGTCTGTCATATTTGTGTACGATAGCGTAATAAATAAACATTGTATTCTACCTCATAAATTATAGTACTTTTGTACTTATAATTAAACACAACGTTAATATTGAAGTTTTCACATCTGTCGGCACTCCCGGAGTGCTACCGGTGTTTTTTTTCTTACTTACTTCTTTACCGTGGGAGAGCCATGCTTCGGCACGAATTGGGCCGGCTCGACTGGAGTGATACCACGGCCTCACAGAAAACCGGCGTAAAATAGCGCTTGCGCTGTGTTTCGCCGAGTGAGTGAGGGTACCGGAGGCCCAACCCCCCCTTCCCCCGTTATTCCCTTTTAAAAGGCCGGCAACGCATTTGGTGTTGCGGGTGTCCATGGGCAACAGTTATCGCTTACCATCAGGTGATCCGTTTGCTTGTTGCTATCCTTTTTTTTTTTTTTCTTTCCCTGAGGAAAATGCATAAAATTGCTGTGGCTGTGGCAAGCCGGCGGTTATGTGGGGCTCTCCTCCCCCTTTTGTTGCTATCCTATAAAAAAAAAACTTGATACTTATTATATATTGGATCACAATCACTACTAATATTATAAGTGCAAAACTTTGTTAATCTTTCACATAATAATTACTTAATAAATAAATTTTAATGAAACTTTACAATAACATAGATTATATATCTGAATAACACATAGGCTACAATTTATAAAGATATTGTGTCTAAGAAAGTTATCTAAAATATAACAATAAGTGTTAAGTAAGTAAGAAAAAATCTACTATCTGTCATCAGCTAGCATTTTAATAAATTTTAGCTTATGTGTTACTCTGGTGTTTAACTTATATTTTCGTAAGATTTCATTAACATCCCTTCAGTAATTTTTACGTGAAAGATTAATAAACATCCATCAATACAAACTTTCGCGTTTATTACATTTGTAGAGCATCCCTACTGAATAAAATAATAAATGTCATTTATTTCAGGCAATTATAACCCTATCGGGATATATGGCGGTCGAATCGTGAAAGCGCACCCAGCCATGTGCCCCGCATGGGCCTAGAGAACTCAGGGGGGTTTTAGTGGGTAGGCCGGTCCTGTCAGACCGGAGAGCCCTACACACGGCCGCGCCTCGCCAGCGCGGTGACATGGTGCATAAGGTCGCATTTACCCTCTCAAAAAAAAACAGATTCAAATATAGTGTTAGGCACAACGCTCAACTGTTACCACTACAATAAAACCAAATTACTCCTTACTCCCATAATACTTCCTAATGAATTCATAGAATTAGAGAAACACTTCTTTACGTGGAAAAGAAAAAAAATTATCGAAATTTTCACCTTTCGTAAACTATAGTTAAGTTTTAATTCGTTTAAATGTTCGGCATAAAGAGTTGGTCACTTGTTTACTGAGGCACAAAACATGGGTACAAGTGTAGTGTCTTGAGAAGGTAGTGAAGCTTCTTAACAACACCATATTGCTTAACTAAGAATGGGTCTTTCATCCAGGTTCAACGCCAGCTCATAAAGTTCCATTTACCCTGGTTTAGTTGAGGTTAGCGTATGAAAGTAAAAAAGAAATATAAATAACGGCCAAGTGCGAGTCGGACTCAACCACGAAGAGTTCCGTAGCAGCAAGTAACATTTACGATTTATGACGTATCAAAAAAACTACTTAATAGATCTGATTCAAACCAATTTTCTGTGGAAGTTTGCATTTTTTTGTACATCACATATTATTTATACTTCTTTTATTCTCTTAAATAAGAAGTTTTACCACTTGGTAAAACTTCTTATATAAGAGAAAAACAAATTTTACCACTTGTACACGTGTACTCGCACAAAACTTTAAAGTTTCAGAAAATGACATTGTAAATATTAATACGAGTATATATTTTAGGACCTATCTATAGATATCATACACGCGTGGGTTTGAAAAAAATGTTTGATTTTCAGTTTCAAGTATTTAATATAAAATTTTATCTCTTTTTTCTTCTATTTTTTGGTTAAAAAAGAAGGTAGTGAAGCTCCTTAACAACACTATATTGCATATCTAAGAATGGGTCTTTCACCCAGGTTCAACGCCAGCTCATAAAGTTCAATCTACCCAGGGTTAGTTGAAAACTTAGATTCCGGACTTCATCGTAGCAGAGGATTTTCCGGATATCATATTATCCCGATCTTAATCCGCTGGATTATGATTTATCGACAGCTTTAGAGAGTATGACTTGATCTAAACGTTATGATAATTTGCAATCCTTAAAGCAAACGATAAGATTAGCAATGAATATTTTTTTATTGTGAAAGTGAGTGCTTTTACAGTCCATGGAAATTATTTCGAATAAATTTCATATGTACTTTAATGTTTTCATGTTACTATATTAATTATTATACATTACGAGTATTAATAAATATTGTATACAATAGAAAATAAAACTTTCTTTTTATTATAATATTATTGCGAAACCAACTGACAGTCATTCGATATATTTCACGAATAATACATAAAAATAATACTGCACGCAAATATTTCCTATAGATATTATAGGGTATGTATATTGTTTGATGTATTAAATTCTAGGACTTAATAATAGAGCAGGAGAAATCTAACAAATATTCGTGTATTTCCAGTGGCTTTGTAATTAGTTCATATCCAAAGAACAGAAAATGCGTAGCATTTTTATGTATTCCCCATGTCCCTTCAAAGTTCTTTATTTTGCTTCAAATTTTTATACTCAATACTAATATTACTACCTATATTGTATTAGTCCCATAGTTCAGGAATGCTATCTAATTAATTATTTAGCGACTTAGCACCCTTGGAGAGTGAATTTAAAAAAAAACCGCTACGATACTGTTAGGTCACTACTGTTACAACCTGTGGTTCTTCACATTGAATGAAATGGAGTTTTCCAACATAAAATACACTTTTTATTAAATTTAACTAATTAACAAATAACTAACACTATTTAAACTAATCACATCGTAGCTTGTTCTTGTAGAAAGTTCGTTGTGCTCGTATCGCTTCTACGATACACTGGAAGGTTCCTGATGTTTCGAATGTTCGAGAATAAGTTTATTGTTTCGATTGTGCAACAATACCATAAAACATTACACATAATGCGTTACATTTCGGCTGGTTCTAATTTATAACATATTTTTTCTTAAATATAATATATAAAATATAATAAATATTTTTATTTCATTTACTTACGTTACTTCGGAAACCTACACATTTATAATATTAGTGGAATAAAATTTACCGCCTAATTCCTAACACCGAGCGACCATAAACAAGCGAAAATCCAGTGAAAAGTAAGTTAACTGAGTAAACCTAGTTTAATGAAAAAAAATCATTCAATTCAATATTTCTAAGGTCTAATTCTCTTATCAGATTACACGCGTTGATTGCAGTCGGTTAGCGGAACCGAAAGCATCGATAAGCTTAAACGCTCTCTGTCAAAGTTGATGAATTGAATAACAGAACCTTAAATAGTATCGTCTGATTTTTATTTAAGCTATCATTAAGTGGCGAGTAGTAATTATATAAATTATGTCACTTCTAACTTTAGCTTTAACCTCTGATGTAACAGATTAAAGAGTGGCAATTTTTGTTCTTAATGTAAAAGAAAAATTGGGAGATTAAATTATCTATAAGAACGATACTTACAAATGACGTCCTCGATGTATGTATTCAGAACATTATTAAAACATGGAATAAAAAATATATTAAAATAAAATAATGAATGCATTACGTAATTTTTATTCTTTTCGATCTGTAATTTGACATAAAATGTCAAAATATTATGATTTGTCATAATTGGGAAGCGTTCGTTTTTATGTCAACGACGATAAAATTGCTGTTATCGTGTTCTCAAACTGGTATTAGCTAGTGTTATCCTGATATTGATATATTATCGTTGTTAGCGAAGAAAGAAATGCGGTCTTGTACTAGTCAGCAGTCATTTGGGTGTCAATGTCATTACTAGTTTGATATAAAATGTCAAAATATTAAGACTACCTAATTGGGCCTTAATTCTTGTTTATGTCAACATCGATAATAATAAAAATAAAATATATTCTTATACTCACACCAATTAGCCTAGCCCAAAGTAAGCTCTGAAGGCTTGTGTTAAGGGATCTAGGGTAACGGATAGACATACATATACAAATATATTTAATAGAAATATATATTAACAACCATGACTAAAGTTCATATGCTCGCATTCATTACACAAACATTTGCCCTCACTGAGATTGGAACCCGGGACCTCAGAGATGGCGACCTTGAAACCGGTGTACTTAACCATTAAACTATGGAAGTCGTCAACTTATCCGTAAAATTATTATATACGATTATTTATTGGTGTATAAAACTGTACCTTAAATAAAAAAAAATCGTTTATACATGAATATGAATAAAATAAAAGAGTATGTTGTAAAACTGGTTACTTAAAAATTAATAAAAGTGCCATTATTGTTTAATGAGATAGTTATTGTTTTGTGATAATTTTATTAAGAATTTGTATGACATAGTGATTTAATACACATTAATAATCAGTGTTTATAATGTATAATTTATATTTGATTGTATAAATAGCAAGCTATATGTGTATGGTTCTGCAAGACCCATAACTAATGTACCGGATTTAAGAGGCCTATTACAATTCTTCATTCTGCGAGATTTGGTATTTCGAAGCGTCTCGACAACTCATTGAAGGTCACACGTCCAAAATACTATGTTGACGCAACGACTAAGCGATTTTGATACTTTTCCCAAAATTTTTATATTTATATTTTTATGGAATAATTTGTTATTGCAATATACATATATCGTATATGAAGAAACACATTATATGACGATGATATTATAAATAGGACAGATGATATTGTTAAAAATAATGTTTATTAAATATTACTTTGTATGTTATTTAGCAAAAGACGGTTTTAGTTTTAAATAGCTCAGACTAAAAAAATCTAGTTACCAATTACATAGGAGTATAAATGATCATAAAACAGAATCACCTATTTGCCGAATTTGGGGTCATCCATAAATTACGTCACACGAATTTCTTGATTTTTTGCCCCTCCCCCCGTCCTTGTCACAGTTAGTCACATTTGTGAGACTCCCCCTCCTAGTGTGACGTCACAAATTTTGAAATTATAGAAATTATTGAATGATAAAAGCGGTTTCGAAATCAGTTTTATTTTCATTTTAATAAAATTAACATCAAATCAATTAACAAACCAAAAAAAAGATTACTTATATTAAATAAGTATATGGTCATTTCATGATTTTCTTATTATATTTTTCAAAATCACCTACTATATTCAATTAGAAAAATAGTACGTTTCGGGAGTACCCCTATTAATAGAAAGAAGATACTATTCCTTTATTATATTTAGAGCACTTTTCATACTAATAGTAATACTTTAAAGTTTGTGTTTTAACAGCTTATCTGATTTAATAGATTTTGTAATGTGACGTCACGAAATTTAAGATCCCTCCCACCCCCTTGTCACACAATGTCACACTTCGTCAACCCCCTCCCTTCCCCTAACCGTGTGATGTAATTTATGGACGGCCCCTTTCCATCAAATCGATCTAATGGTTTTGGTGTGAAAAAGCTTTAGAAATAATAGATAAAAATAATATATAGAATATAATAATAAGAAATAAAAAAAAAATAGTTTAAAAGTCTCAAGAAAATAATTTTAGTTACGTAATCAAAACTGATAATTGCGCTATACACTGACGATTAACAGCACGATCACTGGATTCGGTCGATGTTAGCGCGAAGAAATTCGACATAGATCCGACTCTGAGGAGCGCTCAAGCTCTAATGAATTCGGACGGCCTGTGCATCCCATTTTGTAGTAATTTTGCAGATTTATCGTTTTTATTAAAATAAGATAGTAAATTCATGGTTAAAAAATATAACATATTTATTCCTCATAAAGTGACATTTATTCTGGCATAAATTTTATTATGAAATACTATCGTATATAGAAGATATTCACAGTCAACTTAAAGCGATTTTCGTAGTTTTTTCGTTTAGAATAATATTTTTTTTTCTATATTAAATCAATAATATATCAAAATTCTGAGGCCGCTACGAACTATGTCAATAGCTATTCTGCTAAGTCAAAATTGTTAATGTGTCTTTGTTTCTGAGATCGAGAACGCCAAAATTGTCCATTTTACGCAAAAATCGCGTTCGAGATGTAATATGGCTCTTAAGACAAATAAAGTACCTATTCTAATTCTAATATATGGAATATATGAGAGGGTTTGTTCGCATACTGAGGGAGACTTTTATCGTGCTCACAAACCATTCCGAACTGGTATTAGCTAGTGCTTTGGTGTTTGTAGTATTTCTACATTGAAAAGCAATTTAGTGTCGGTATGTTCCGCCGCTGGAGCTTCGAGGAGCATTTCGTGCGGTTGGTCCCCCGAGCCAAAAGGGTGGCGGGCGCATTGCATCGCCTGCTGCCCAATCTCGGGGGACCGAGGGATGGAGTTCGCCGTCTGTACAAGGGCGTCGTGCGATCCGTGGCCGTATGGGGCTCCCGTGTGGTCGCAAGACTGCGCGAGGTCCCCCGCTGCAGAGCTCTGCTACGGAGCCTGCAGCGGATAATGGCCATACGGATCGTACGAGGCTACCGTACAATCTCGTACGAGGCGGCGACGGTTCTGGGACGCTCCCCCCCATTCGACATCCTGGCCGACATGTTCGCGGCGACGTATGCGTCGCTGCGTGTCGACCGGGGGAGCGATGGGGGGAGCGCCCTGGAACCCGCGCACGAAGTGCCTAAGCGGGAGTACTAAGTGGCGGCCTGGCGTGCGCAGCTCGAATTACGGATCTGCGCGCGCCAGCGGGCCGTCAGTGCCGTACTCCCGCACCTCGAAGGTTGGCTCCACGGAAAGGAGGAGGTCACCTACCGATTGACTCAGATACTCACCGGGCACGGCTGCTTCGGTGAGTATCTGTTTCGAATAGGACGGGAGGGATCGACACATTGCCACCACTGCGCATCCGACCTTGACTCGGCCCAGCACATGCTGGTGGAGTGCCCCGCGTGGGCCTCCGAGCGCCGAGTCTTGGTCACAGAGATCAGGCGAGATCTGTCTCCGCCGGCATTGATTGCGGCAATGCTGGCCGACGAGGGAGGTTGGAGGGCTGTGGCCTTCTTCTGTGAAGTAGTGATGCTCCAGAAGGAGGCCGCCGTACGGGGTCGGGAGATGGCCGATCCCGCTCGAAGAAGGCGGCGCCGGGCTCGGTAGCACAGCCCCGGCGCCGCCGCGGGTCGCCGGCAGGCGCGAGGAAGTCGCGACTGCTACGGCGACCCGGGATGGACCACGCCCCTTCCGTTCACATTATTTAACGTCCCCTAACAATGGACCTTCGAGCCGGACACACTAATAAAAATCTATATATTTAGTTATGTAAATATAAAAATAATGATCACATAACTGTTGTTCCTAGTTTTTTCAATGTAAAATGCAACACATTGAAATAAAATGTATTTTCAGTTAACAAAGTATAGCTACTCGTCTGTCAACTCAACAAATTAAATATATTAATATATTTTTTTGATATATCCGTGCTCAGTTTTGAAAACAGTAAATTAAACGATACTCTAAATAGAATTATTATTATGTATCTTCATACACTTAATTAACTATGTATAATAAGGTACTATTATATACTTGTAACGATAAATAACTACCTTTTGTTTATTGATTGGTTGATTGCTTTTCCTTGTTAATAAATTGCACGTAAGGAAATATACTATCGAAAGAGCGAGACATTCCTAAGACAAGTGTAATACTTAAAAGGAGTGCCTCATTGTAATTATAAATACCGAATGTGTAATTAAATAAAGAAAAATTTAATTTAATTTAATTTAAAATAAACCTATCGTAAGAAGCGTAGATGTCGTAAGCGTAGATGGCGTAGACAACTAGCCTGTATTGAGCACCATCATGTTAGTCCTAAAACGGAATTGATTTGTAGACTATATCCCAGGGAAGGTTATGTAAATTTAAAAAAAAAATAACATCTCAAATTACATCTTTGCCTACTGTTGGTGGAGATGCTAATAATTTATATAATAATTTATTTAATTTAGTAAGAATGGAAAGCAACAATATGTTCCCACAAAAGGTTGTAAAATTAAACAACAAAAAGAAATTTAGTGACTGGGCTACTCCAGGCATATATAAAAGCAGGAGAACACTTTTTGAATTATATGCTTTAAAAACTACTTCTGTCGACCCTGCCTTTTTAGATTATGTAAAAATATACTCAAAGACTTTTAAAAATGTTTGTTTATGTGCTAAATCTTTATACATATCAAATAAAATAAATATGTCAAAGAACAAAGTTAAGACTACATGGACTATAATAAATCAGGAAACGGGAAAAAGTAGAAGCTCTGGGAACTCTTTCTCTTTAGAAATTAATAATAAGACTATCAAGTCGGACGATGCAGTTGCGAATGCATTTGTTGATTATTTTTCTCAAATTCCTGCTATAACTACCAGTAATCTTAACTCATCTCCTAGTTTAGCCGTCACCCTCCTGGAGTCAAGTGTGAATAGGTGCAGTGAATCATTCAAATTTAGCCATATTGATGCTTCTTCAATTAAGAAAACATTCCGTTTACTTAACAAGAAGAAAACTGAAGATCTCTGGGGTATATCAACTCACATAATTCAATCTGTCATCGATGAATTAGCCCCATTGTTAGCACAAATTTTTAATTCTTGTATTGATGAGGGTATCTTTCCTGATCTAATGAAATATAGTAAATTAATACCACTTTTCAAATCGGGTAACAAAAAAGATCCCTCAAATTTTAGACCTATATCCATATTACCTACTTTCAGCAAAATCTTCGAGAAAGTTATTTACAATCAACTAATAGGTCACTTGAGAACAAACAGATTCATGCATGAAAGCCAATTCGGCTTTACCAAAGGTAGATCCACTACCGATGCCGGAACTGCACTTATGAAACATATTTTTGACGCATGGGAGGGCAAGCGGGATGTAATTGGAGTGTTTTGCGACCTTTCCAAAGCGTTTGACTGTGTGAGTCATGAAACGCTTTTAAGTAAACTTAGACATTATGGTGTCTCGGATGGAGCTGTTAGCTTTTTAAAATCTTATTTATCAGACAGATTGCAGAAAGTCGTTATTAATAGATCAGAATCTGCTAGCTCGCCTATAACTATGGGGGTTCCCCAGGGATCAATATTGGGTCCTCTACTGTTTCTAATATATATAAATGACCTTCCTTACTACATTACAGAATCGTGTGAGACAGTATTGTTTGCAGATGATACTTCTTTACTATTCAAAGTTGATAGACAAAAGGAATGTTATGACGATGTAAATAGTGCTCTCTCGAGAGTTCTGTTTTGGTTCACAACTAATAATTTGTCTTTAAATTCTAAGAAAACAAAATGTATCAAATTCTCTTTGCCCAATGTAAGGCAGGTTGATACTAGTTTAAATATGAATGGTGATGTCATTGACTTGGTAAATAATACTAAATTCTTAGGCATTACGTTAGATTCACGACTACAGTGGGATCCACATATTGAAACTTTGGCAATCAAACTTAGTTCAGCGGCGTACGCAGTAAAAAAGATTAGACTTTTAACTAATGTTGAAACGGCAAGAATTGTTTATTTCAGCTACTTTCATAGTGTTATGTCCTATGGACTGCTGCTATGGGGATCAGCGGCTAACATTGAAAGTATTTTCCTTTTACAAAAAAGAGCGATTCGTGCTATTTACTGTTTACGGGCTAGAGAATCCCTAAAAGAATTGTTCAAAGAAATTAATATTTTAACTTTAGCTAGTCAATATATATATGATAATTTAGTTTTTGTATATAGTAACTATAATAAATTCAATAAAAACAGTGATCTACATAATGTGAATACCAGAAATAAAAATAAACTTGCCGTTCCAATGTTCAGACTCCATAAAACTAGCTGTTCGTTCTTGGGGAAATGTATATCTATGTTTAACAAACTTCCGCAAGGTGTCATTGATTTGCCTTTATATAAATTTAAAAACCATATCAAAAAGACACTCATGAGTAAAGGTTATTATAAAGTAAGTGACTATCTTAATGATCACACTATTTGGGAATAGGGACACTATTCATAGAGCCATGTTTGGTAACATTATTTTTTTTTTTTTTTTTTTTTTATGTGATAGGGGGCAAACGAGCAGACGGATCACCGATGGTAAGCAATTACCGCCGCCCATGAACGCCCGCAACACCAAGAGGAGTCAAAGCGCGTTGCCGGCCTTTTATAATATTGTATTATTTTATATGTGTATGTAAACATACAACGACTGTAATCGTATTAGGTATGATTGTATCTTATACTATGTTGTATTTTTATATTATATATTATTATAATTATTAACATTGAAAAGAGGAGATAAAAAATAGACCTTCAGAGTTTCTTGCCTGTTCTTCTCGAGAAGGCTCTCCCAATTTCCGAACAGGTGTCGAGTCAATATATTTTTTCTTTTTTTTTTCCTTATTCGTACGTACGGACAAGGTTTTTGTTTTTTTTTTTTTTTTTTTTTTTTTTATACTTAAGCTTTTTTTGTTTTGTTTGTTGACGTCAATAAGTGCCTGTAAAGGTCTATGTTGAATAAATATTATTTTGATTTTTTTTGATTTGATTTTGTCGCAGTGGTCTTGGCACTAGTTTAGGAATCGAATGATTCGGGCGGCCCGGGATTTATCTTGCCATGTAACAATGTGTTTTTTAGGGTTCCGTACCCAAATGGCAAATAACGAAACCCTTATGGATTCGTCACGTCTGTCCGTCCGTATGTCACAGCCACTTTTTCCGTAACTATAAGAGCTATTCTGTGGAAACATTAAGGTATTTACACAAAAATTGAAAAAAAAATATTTGCTGTTCCTCATACTTAGAAGTGAAACTCTACATTTTTCTCATACGTGTGGGGTATCTATGGATAGGTCTTCAAAAATGATATTGAGGTTTCTATATATTTTTTTCTAAACTGAATAGTTTGCGCAAGAGACGCTTCCAAAATGGAAGTGTGTGTGTCCCCCCCCCCCCGTAACTTCTAAAATAAGGGAATGATAAATGTAAAAATAATATATGATGAACATTACCATGCACACTTCCACCGAAAATTGGTTTGAATGAGATCTAATAATTACTTAGTTTTTTCAATACGTTATAAATCGTAAGCCGCATTTTACCTTTCATTCAATCAACTCCAATATAATAAAGAATAAAGAAAAACATTTGTTTAGATGTATGTACAGAACCTTACGTGTGCGAGTCCGACTCGCACTTGGCTGGTTTTTTAAATTTCATATGTACATTTATCTGATGCTCCTATAGTGAAAGAAAACTTCGTAAGGATACCTATATTCTGCAGAAATTAAAAGGTTTATGTAGCCAATAAAATCCGCAGTGGGTCAGCGTAGTTGACTAATGTCCAATCAGCCTATTGGAGCTGAAGTTACAAACCCAGCCCTAAATATAATATTTTGTTTGCTTTCTTTCATATTTATAACAAAAACTCTCTCCAAAAACATATCGAGGAGAAATTGTGATAAAACACAAAAATGTAAGTTCTCGCTTCTACTCTAGGGTGAGAAATAATAACAGCTCTAAACAAAAGCAAACTACAAACTTTTTAGTTGCTTACAAGGAAAATCATAACAAAAATTCAGGAGTATTCACCGGCAAAAGAAAGTAAGGGACGCTTGAAAATTGCGCTCCAATTTTAATTCTCCTTGGAGCTGAGGCTGAGGGCGAGGGAATAAAAAATAACTACGAGGCACCAGTTAGTCTGTGGCGGGAAATTACATTTGCAGACGGTCGCGTCGATGTTAAATGCTCGGTACTATTAACTAGCATTCTTTGCACGGCTATAAGCGAATATTTGTCGTGCTGGTGTTTCTTAGAAGATTAAAGATCTAGTCATTCTTTCGAGATATTGGAAGTCTTTTTGTAAGAAATGAGCAGAGTTTTGGTTTATATTGTTCCTTATCCAGCGGCCTCGATGGCGCTGTGGTTTCGGTACGGTGTGGTTGGTTATCGAATCGGATGATTCGGGGAGCCCGGGTTTCGATCATGACATGCAATGTGTTTTTCGAATTTTATGTGTACGTTTATCTGACGCTTCTACGGTGAAGGAAATCATCGGCAATTTACATACATCTGCGGAGATATTTAAAGGTGTATGTAGTTAACCAAACCGGACTAGGCCAGCATGGTTGAGTAAAGCCCAATCGCCCTAACATAGTTAAGGTAGGCCCATGCCCCTCGGTGTGAGCTGTGATGATTCTGCAGTGCATGTACTTTATCAATCAAAGAATTATTTTATTTATCAAAATATCACTTGGTAATACAGCTGGTAATATCAAACCAAGCAATAACATTAAAAGAATATAATAAAACTATAAATTCTCCTGCAGTGTTCCCAATTTTTATTAGGGTCAGCGCAACATGTCTTTATCTTCCACTCTCCTTTATCACTCACTATTTCGACGCTCAATCTCTTCTGCGAAATATCACCATTCACACAGTTTGTATATCTTTTCTTCGATTTTCTTTTCCCTATACAGCCATTCAGTTTTATGTCCATAAGTTTCCTAGTAACATGATCATTCTTTCTTCTTAATACGTGACCATATCAGGAAAGTCACTTTTCTCACAATTTTTCAACAATAGGAGTTACTTCAAGAATTCTCCTGATATATTTCTTCATTTTATCCTTTCTTGTCACTCCACACATCCTTAATATACGCATTTCAGCAACATACAATTTTCGTTCATCCATCCTTTTGACGGGTCAACATACATGACGACAGGTATAATTACTGATTTATAAATTTTGCCTAAAATACGGGTAGGGTGGGTAGTTCCTGTTACCTGCCGCCTTTTCATCCACCCTGTGTTAATCCTTCGTTTCACGTCTCGGTCAACTTTCAAATCTTCCTGAATAGCTGGAAGAAGACTCGCTGAATTATCTGTCTAGCTGAATAATGAGGTTGACTGTCTGTGCGAGATAAACTCCAGCCCTTTTGCTACCGGTGTTGTCAGTCTGCCGTGTTGCTATTTGTTTCTATAGTTAACGTGCTCCTGGTCCCTACAGCCCCAGTGTTCCAATAATCTTCAGTGAAGCCAGTCCGCAGTATATTTACGTAGCTTTTCGACTTTAGCTGAAGTTGCGGTCGAACGATGTTGTCAAGGTCAAAGAAAAATGGGTCACTGCAAGGGTTTCAACGCAAGTGATGCCCCACAAAAGAGCTCGTTCTAGCTACCACGGACCCAGTCACATTTTATCGACGAAGTATATCACTTAACTCAGCATATCTACAGCCGGGACTTCTAGCTCAGGAAGGACTGTGCTAACAAAAATTATTCACGACATCATCACAAGCTCAAGAAAATTAAACCATAAGACATTACGAGTAAATTAACATATCACTAACATTTAGCATTTATCACAGTGACTCTACACCATTATTGCATACTCATATTTTGATAAGTTAAAAAAGTAAATTTTCGTCGTATGTTAAGCCATATTACTAATTATCATAATTAATTAAATTTGATATTTCTAAAAGTAATATATTTGTAAAATACTGTATTCATCAAAACTAGATTCGCTATATAAAAAATACTTATGTAAATACATACAATTTATAATTTTTAAATATATTTCTATTATAAACCTTGTTTTATTCTAGTACTATGAATACTGTCTCTGGATCTCAAAATAACACGTGGCGTTTAATAAATGTTACATTCCTGTGTCACAGCCCAACTAACTCCTACTTATATTAAGCCGCACATTTATATGGGACTAAACAAAAGCCAACTAGAAATCTCGAGAGAGGAAATCCATTCTTTTTTCAGGAAACGTGAAGAGGATTTGAGTATTAAGAAGCATACACCAAATCTGTTTAAAGGTAATTCATGAAAATAACTTATTTCAGAGGCGTACGCATAAAGAAGTTAAGTTAATGCTTTTAACTAATATTGAAACGGCAAGAATAGTTTAATAAAATGTTAAGTCCTATGGGTTATTGCAGCTACTATTGGAATATTTTCCTTTCCAAAGAAAGAGCTATTCGTGGCATTTACATTTTACAGGCTAAGAATTGTTCAAAGAAATTAATTTTTTAACCGTAACGGTATTTAAGACAATTTATTGAAATTTGTGTATTGAAATTTTAACGAATTGAATAAAAACAATGATTTGCATAATAGTAATACAATAAATAAAAAAATCTTGATATTTTTTTACAAAGTGTCATTCACATCAAAAAGACACTCATAAGTAAATGAGTAACTATCTAAATTATCACACTGTATGGAAGTAGAAACAGTATTGAGTTAGAAAGTCATAAGTTTGTGTTTCTTCAAAATTACAGATAATATCTTTCTAGTTGAGCGTCGAATATACCCATACATGAGAAATTTAAAAATCGCAAAAACTTTGCGGTTTAACTCCAGGAAACTTTCGATTGGAAGGCCAATCTTACAACGACTACTCAATCTATTATCAGAAGGACGTTATGTTTAATGGATGAATTAATGTTAAACAAAAGAACATAACTCCCACAAATAAAAATAAACAGAATAATGCCCGTTTTCTTTTTATTTCGGCAAAAATTTGAAAGAAAGTTTCATTGCAGCAAATTCCATTCGTAATCGGGGCTGAATTTAGGAACTTCTTGTGGTATTCCCTAATTAATCAAGTGACTCTACATTCAATAGCGAATTTTTCATTGTAAACGACCCCATTGTGGCGTTGCGATAAGAGCAATTACATTGTTTTAAAAGATGGTGTAAAAAATGTCTTTTCTTGGAAGAGAGTTTACCAATTGAGGCATTAAGACTCCTGGCTTGGATATTGAAATGAAAGATTATTTTGTTGAATGAAAGCATTATATTTTTTAAATGTAATTTGGTTATAATTTGTTTTATTTACAAAACCTTTCGTATAAAATAAAAGTTATGAATTATTGTTATAAAATAATTCTGTCTGTTGCACTTTTACGCAAAAATTACTAAACCAATGTTAAAGAAATTTGGCACAGATAATCCAGACCCCGAGATAGACTACTTTTAACGCTAAACTATTGATAAACTAGTTGTGAGAGATTGAAATTTGCGATTTAAGTTTTGAATGAATTGTGACAATTTTAAAAATTAAAAGCTAGAAGTGTTAAACTTATATTTTAATTAGACATAAATAACGACGATACGACATTCAAAGTTTGCAAAAATTTAACCCTAATTTTACTGAAGCGATTTTGATAAAAGTTGTAATGCTTGGAATTTGAGCCTTATGATCTAGGGAAATTTCAGAACGAGGAAATATATTTCTGCTGAGGAAAAATCTGATAAATACAACTGACTAGGTTGTGATACAATTTGGGCGTGATTAGAGACCTAGGGAAGAATATGAAATAATTTTTATCACAAGAATGTATATAATTTTTTTTTTTATTATTTAAATATAAAAATATAATTCTAAAATAAAATTTGATATTTGCCATGCATTATAAACCATATTTGGTTTTTCTATACATGACAGATCCGAATCATTACATTATCAACATATTACAATATAAGCACTTAACATGAATAGACATACACAGAAAGATTGCACAACATTGCGCTCGTCAGAACTCGCTCCGCGCGAACCGAGGAAGTGAAATTATACGGGAGTGAATTCTGCCGTGCGACGCAGAAATCTTAACAGACAATCAGACAAAAACAAAAATAATACCTACAAGTAATAAACATTATAGAATTTTTTTTTTAACATACTATCATTATCATTTGTTTTATACATTACATAACAGTAGTCTAGGTTTACATACACACACGTATTATTATACCTATATACATACATATTAGATGTTTTCTATTAACTTAGATAGATAGAACGTTTTTAACTTATATTTAATGTTATTTTTATTGATTTCCGCTTTTAGGCTAGCCGGAAGTTCGTTCATTAGTCTAGGAATCTGATATTTTAGCATTTGCTTTCCGTACTGATTGCTATATGCAGGCAAAATGAAATTGGGAGCTCGTCGTGATTGTTCTACTCTATGTTTACTTATATTCATATAGGACTCATTATAAAAGTTTTTTAATTCGATATAAGGTGAACTAAGCTATGGGGAAAGCTAGTACTATCTATTACTAAAATAGGAATATTACATTAAATTTTCCGACATCTATATGAAAATTTAATAAAGAAAATGGACTATCCGAATTGCGACTTTTAAACATTAAATGCGTTAAAATATAGAGGAAGTAAATACTATTATTGACGGCCTTAATGATGTCTATCTCAAGCTTAGTAACTTCGACCAAGACGTACTTCAAAGTTTCTTAGCTCAATGTCCTAAAAAGATAATTTTAATTGTGCAGTGGTAAGGTATCAATCATTGTTACTAACTCGAACCGTAGTAAGAAGTGTTTGTTTATAAAGTTACATTACCACCAATTACGATGCCAATCCAAATTGACACAAATTTACAGTAAAAATTGCCTTACCATTTAAAAAATTAGACCTAAAATATAATTGGGGATTCCGAATGATTTTGATCAATCCTTAACATTAACTATTTGGTTGATTCGACAGTTTCACGGTATTTGCATGCTACTAGAGCACATATCCGCCCCATTGTCTGTTAGTCAATATTTCAATTATTTTAAATAACTACTTAGTTTTCGATGCCTCACACCGGTATATTAAAAGTGACTTTATCGCACTATTTTACTTTAAAAGTTACTTTGTTGCTTTTTAGAGAAAAAAAAGCATACAGCACCTTTCTGATCTGGACCAAATCTTCGATTACTTTATAAAAGTCTTATCAACGCTGCGTTTTACGTCATTTGCGTAATACTCGAGAACTCATCAGCTCCAACGGCTGTTAATCAATTTAAGTAACTCTATTTAGTTTTCGCTGCTTCACACCGGTATATCTCTAAAAGAAGTTTAATACTGTTTTAGGTTTCTAAATGGAATCTGCAACAGTGCAGGAATTTGAGCTTCATTCGATGGCGGAATGTTATTCGATGGCGTCGAATAACATTCAACCTAGAGCTTTGTACGTTCCACAAATTGAAAAGCATGACATTACATGATTCGATTATTTCGTAGTTACATAACCAACAGAGCAATCTCAATGATTGTTTGAAGTAAAATTTGATATGTATACTAGGAGCTTTAAAGTAATATCATATTTTAGCAGTATTATATATATATATTTATCATCATTCTACACAATGTTCACATTGATAAGAATTCTATATACGTCCGTACCGACGGGTACTAGCCTACCCTAATTTTGTTAGGGCGGTTAGGCCTTAGTCAACCACGCTGGCTTCGTGCGGATTAGTTGACTTCATACCTTTAATTTTTTTCTGCAGATTGCCTCATATCATCGCCGTAGGAGCGACATATAAATGTACATATGAGTCACAACATGAAAAACGAAATCTGAAAGTAGGAATGACAGAGCAGTTGGCGAGTATTAGGTTAGTATTATACGGATATGTTATTAGGAGACGCACAGATGATGAAAATACAGAGAGGAGTAAAACGAAGAAGGTATGAAGAAAACCAGTTGTACAAATAAGTAGATTCGTTGTTCCATACGATTTTATGTAAATTAAAGATAAATTTTAATAACCATTTTTTATAGATAGATGAAGTTTAAGCTATGCTTGGTAATTTCTATAAATTTGGCCTGCACTCACCTTCCTTAGACCTGCAGTTCTCCTTCATAAACGTCGTCAGCATTGTTATTGGGGTACGAACAAAAAATGGTCGTTAAATTAGTGTTATGACAAGATTTCAGCGGCTGATTAAAGTGATATATGTGACTATTATTTATGTAGTAATATTCCTATATACAAGCATTTGAAAAGTCTACAAATAGCGGATTTATTGGCTCAGGCATTTTCTCCCAGTTTACCAAAAAATGTGGAGATATGTTGTTGATAAGGCATTACCGATGTCGTAAAAATATAACATACATGTTTGTTTTATAAATAAAAGTCACGTAATGTTATTACGTGTTTATTATATATCTAGGGAGATTATTGTTATCTTTATTATTATTTTATAATCTAATTTAAATTTATAGAATACAAAACACGCCTCTTTCCCTTGGGGGTAGGTAACACACTTTTCCACTTGCTACAATTCGAACATACTTCCTTAGCTTCTTCGAATTTCATTAATACTTATGAACACTCGTCGGTTACGGGTCTTCGTAACCTGACCTTCCCTCATTATATTACCTATTTGTTCCAAATATGTTCGTCAAGGTTGTCCCGTATCAACTGGTCCATTCATATTTTCCTTATAAATTTCTTTCCCCAATCGTCTTTATACGATATATTTATGTGAATTGCGCACATAGTTAATTAATATATTGAAGAAATAATTATTGGCTAATTACCAATGCTTTTGGTGTCTCTTTGTTCTGCTATGTTCTGCTGTCACACAACCAATTAACATACAATCAAACTTACGGAAACCTACATATTTATAATATTAGTGGATATATTTTAAATAGTTCAAATATCAGGCTTACAAAGTTATAAAAATCACTTAAATTTGACAATGCTACCTATCCACAATGCCAATCCGCACTAGTCCAACGTGGTTGACTGTTGCCATTTCGCTCGTAAGGGTAGGTGGTTTAATGCCGTGTTTTTAACAATAAAAAAAAGGAAAGCTTTAATCTTTCCTATCTTTTAGTTTGATAAATTAAATCTCTAGGTAGGGTAAAAACACAAACTTTAAGTGTGCTGGATGCATTGCACGCAGAAGTGACTGCCATTAGGGCGTGAATGTTACCGAGTGGCAGGCATATCCCGGAGTACGAATTACTGTCAGTTCTCCCATAAGTTGGTTTGAAGATTTAACGAACACGCAGGGAATTGCAAGATCAATCAATTTAGAAATAATTGAAGGAAGCCTATGTCCAACAGTTGGCGTCACTGGACTGTAACAATTATATATCTAAGAAGCATTTTAAGTAAAATTTTAATCCACAAATATAGATTTGTAGGATTACTTTACTCTTTTTATTCTTCTTTTTTCTCTTACACTGTGTTAATTTTATTTGGGGTCGGCACAACATGTCTACCTCTTCCACTCTCTTCTATCACTTGCCGTTTCGACACGCACACCCTTCAACATATCAACTTTCACTTTACTCTCTTTATTATCAGAGATTAAAACTTTTGGTACCTAATTATTAATAGTCAATAAATTAAATAAAAGGTGATTAATTTTATTGAAATTGTCGAATGCAAGAAATCCTACACGGCGATCGAATCGCTGGAGGAGTCAGCTATAAATATCTTTTTTTACTAAATTATTTCCTTCACCAACTTGACGTTCGGGCTTTTTATACTTGTAGTTATTTAGATCTTAAATGTTTTCTGGTACATATATGTTATAAGTTTCTCAACTACTCCTCGCCTATTAAACAATCCTATAGCGAATTGGATAGCACTTTACTTACCCAAATAAAGAAAGGTAATTTAAAATAATAAAATCGCCAACTGCAACGTCTTTCTTGTTTTACAGATTTTAAAGTTACACAGAAACGCAGTTAAGTTATTTTTTTTTTGTTTAATAGACTCAGTGTTTAACACCTCGCGAACTAAATATAATTCATCTAACCGTTCAGGCTGCAAAGAGTGCAAAACATTTAATCTCAGCGCCTTAAATCCGCCATTGCTCACGTATAATATTTTATATAGGCTTTTTTGCTAGTATGCGGGTGTAAATCTGCCGTTTTGTAATAATGTTTTTAAGATTTTTCTATAAAATCAAAATCGAAACACCCATAATTAAAATAAATCAACGTTGCAAGTTAGATGACAGTTTCGAATCCCGTCCAAGTTGAAAATGCTTAACATTTTCAAATTCACCAAATCTATAAATAATAAAAGACGTGAGGCTAACAATCAGTTTGTGCACTGAAACAAAATCTCACAGTACCTGTGAATTGGGAGTCTGATAACAAAGGAGAACAATGAAACTGATACAGAGAATGGTCTGACCGCATAAAGTATCGTTTCCGATAGTAGAAATGGAAACACCTGAGCGTTGAATTGCCGATACTAGCTACATTACTACACTGTTCCGAATACTGTCAATATTATACAAAATGGAATTTCAGACGAAACAGTAAGGCATGGTGGATGAGTAGCGTACCTGTTACGAAATCCTATAACAATTATAGATCTAACATATTTTTTTAAAAATTCTTTTTATTTTTAACGTCTCTCGATAATACACTTTTTTTCAATAAATTAGCAGAAATAACACGAAAAATAGACAATGATTCTCGATGAAAGCAGCATGATATAAATAACAGGTCACTCTCTGGTTTTTTGCTGCATACAATGGTGACATCAAAAAACCAACCAAAACACATTCACCAAAATCGAATGGGAGCGACATTAAAAGTTATTCATAGTGCATTCCACCTTTTACTAATGTAATGCGGGCATTTATTTAAAAAATACAATCAGAAATAATAATAACAATAACGTGAGGATCAAATGACTTATCATAGCATTTTAGGTGTAAGTTATAAATTAATAGAAATCACCAATAACATTTCCGGCACACTTTGTATAAATGAAACTAACTTTTAGTTAGTTTTATTACTTGTTGATGAAATAAGGGCTTATTATTTTAACAATGTTCTCTAAGCAAATTACACTTGTACGCTTCGTTCATCTGCTCTTGCGATTCCACTTTGGCTAGCCGGCTAAGGGAGTCAACGACTGTTGGCTTAGGGCCCTCAGGAACTTATATTGGGAATGATGAAAACGATGAAGTAGAGGGCATGTATGAAGCGATCCAACTTCTACACTCACCTACTCACGTTCACAAATAATAATGCGAGTTGGAGGTGATACGATTGCATTCGGATTACACCAGCGGCAGCGTCTAAGCAGCGACATTAACTGTTGCAGCGGTGCTAAGCACTAGAGTTACATCATAACACAAGTAACTTATTTGATAATCATATTAATATCGCAAAAATTAATGAAAATGAAACGTCATATGAAAAGATGACATTATTTTCTTTTTTGGTGAATTTTAATGTTAAGATTCCTAATATTACTAAATTGTTTAAGGGTATTCTTAGCTGTTCTACCTCATATTACCGGTTTCTATACTTTATTTTTGCCATGAATACGAGTAATTTACATTTATTGAATGCAAGATGGAGGAATGTCCAGTTTTTTCATCAGCTAGACTTTATAATTATATGCAGTGATCATATATTTTTTATTAGTTGTAAACTTCAAGTAGGTATATACCTACTCCAAATTACTGAAGATCACGCCGAAGTAACACCGTTTTAATAAAGAAAAATCGATCTTACTATACCCTTGACCAACTCAAACACCGCTATTGAACGTCAATCAAACCTTTAACACCTCGAACCCACATCAAAGGGGAATATCCTCGTAGAATTTATGGCGAAACTTATTCCTTGGAGAGGGGAAAGAAAATATGGCGAAAGTAATATCAATAACTGGCTGATCCCACAAAATCCCGTGAGATTTTCAAGGCATTCGTAATTTTAAGTCGTTCTCTTACAAATGACGTTTCCAGCTATCATCGCGGGGTTGTGGCCAGTAGTAACAACGACAGTGTCGGGTCTTAAGTCAGCGATACGTGACTATTTCTAAATTTTATTTATTTCATTAGGTACATATGCTTAAAATTCAAGTGACTCTTCTACTTCCATGAACAGCGAGAAAGTTGCGTGACTTCTCAACATAACCAATTGATTCGTGCGTAACGTCTGTTATGTCGGTATGCCTACGAAACTTGGCTACTTGCAATGAGCCGCAAGGAGGCGTAAAGTCACTCAAGGAGCAAAGATGAAGGCTATTCTCAAAATGTTTCTGTGTGATGGAATTAGAATTGATGGAAACGGGGAAGAGTAGTGAAAAGAGATTTATTCTTCGCTTCTTCGCGATTAAAATTATCCTATTTATTTAGATCTTAAACGAAACCCATATCCCATTTCATTAGAATTTGTTTAGTCATTTGACCGGATTTTCCCACAAGAAAGACTTTTCAAGCTATCGTAGTATCAAATGTGACCTTAAAGAGACTAGTAATTTTTGAGCTATTTTGTTACAAACATACATACTTTTTATAATGTGATTACATTCAGTTCTGCGAACTACAATCTCAGCAACTTCAGCTGGTATGTAAAAGTATTTATTAAATCGTTTTCAAGAAATAAAGTCTTGACATGAGACTTGCACGAAATAATGATTAATTATGTAGAATTAGCAGTGACAGAAGGTAGCGTAATTATTTCAATGACGCATTATTTTCCACTTGCTGAACCAGAAAAGTTCACTGGAAAATAAATGTTTAAGGAAAATCGCGAAAGGGAACGTCTTGCCGTTCGTAAGAGGACAATAAGGTGATGTCGAATTCAGATCATGATTAATTTTCGGATTCTGCTTAAAAGCTACCTACTTACCAGATAAACTCCGTACTAAGACATCTTTTTCTTATCTATTTCTACTGCAAAAGCTGTGCATAAAAGAATTGAGACTCAGTGAGGATATTTGTCCCAAATTTCTGGTTTTTTCTTATGGAGGGAAACGAAAAGAAAAAAGAAAGAAGAATATAAAATAATTATATGAAAGTACATTTGTTATAGGTTGTTTTACACGTTCTAACCTGTTTTTCATAAATTTATTTATGATAGCGTTACACACATTTTAATGAAAAATACAGTATTAACAATGAGCAACAGGTGATAATAGGGTTAAATGTGTATACTAGTTATCTTATATATGTATATATATATATACACACACACACACACATATATATATATTATATATATATATATATATATATATATATATATATATATATATACATATATATATATATATACATTATACATTGCGTGGGTTGCAGATTGCATTAAATGCATGCATAACAAAAAATCTAGGATTAACATGTTGCCCTAGATAGCTCTTGTCGGATTTTGTATAGGGAATCTTCAGTCACTTACTATCAGATGTATAGTTTAAAAAAAGAAAACTTTTCTAAGCGTATATTTACTTAGAAGGAACTTCGGCAAAACTTTCATTATTTGGAAGTGTTCAACTTCACTTATAAGATTGCAAAGTACATACACATTGAATGCATAACTTTCCCCAAAATAAAAATATTTATTCTATAACATTTATAATATATCTAAACATTATATAATATTGAAACTGCTCAGTCAAGATATTGCTATCATTAACATGGCTAATAGTGTGGTTACAGTTTACAGTTTTTGTTGGTTGTTCTAAAGACCTTTAATACATGATAAAGCAAATCAGTATTAGAAAGAAATGTATATCAAAAATATATATAGCGTTAAATATTAATTAGTATACTAACAATACGTGTTTATTACACTTAATTACAAAAAATCGATATAACGCCAGTAGTTGTTAAGTTCGAAATCTTTCGACGTCTTGAAATTATAATCGACTCAGCAAAGTAACTAGTCCTCGCAGATAGAGGTTATCCTTGTCAACGGAGATTGGAGTAGTTCCGATCATCAATGATTAAACTAAAACTTGGTATAAGAGTTGTTCATAATTGATGTCACACACTACGCATTTCGGTCTCGAGAAACAGAAATAGATCGTCAATGTTGGACGGTACTTACAAAACTAAAGACAAGTTTATGTCATATCGTCCCAATTCCGCGAAATGCTGTCTATTGTGTAGCAACCTAGACTTCGACAGTTTGAATTCCGAGTTTTAGAATAAAATTCAATCTCGTTAGCGGTAATTCTTAGCACGCATTTTGACCTCGAGAAGTAGAAATACACCGTCAATGTGTGATGGTAGTTACAAAACTAAAGTCAAATTTATATCCAACCGTCAGAATTCCGCGAAATACTGTCTATTGTGTGGCAACCTAATCTTCGACATTTTGAATTCCGAATTCTAGAATGAATTTAAATCTCTTTAGCGATAATTCCAAGTACATATTTCGGTCTCGAGAAACAGTAATACACCGTCAATATGTGACGGTAGTTACAAAACATAAATTAATGTTCTACCGTCACAATTCCGCGAAATAATATTTTATGGCAGCAAAGACTTAATCAGTTTGAATTCCGAACCTTAAAAGGTTTTAAATCTTGTTAGTAAGGCGGCAATTACACCACACAATTAAAGAAAGACCACATATTTTCTGATAAGCTATATGTAGTTAACATAATGTATAATACTGTACTACATGTAGCTTACAAAGCGCCGTGGTTTGATGAATATGACTTCAAAGCGGTAATGTATTATCGGTTCGTATAATACCTACTTCTTGTTATTATCATCATTCCAGTCCAATTACGCTGCTAGCATCCAACATTTCAGCATTTCCTGGCATTTACCTGCCACACAAGAACTTTTTCGCACCAACGGCCGTCAGTCCTTAAAGCAATGTGCCCTGTCAACGGCTGCTTAAGGCTCGCAATTCCTTAAACTATGTTGGTATCGTCATTTCACATTCAAACGCAGAAAAACTCGGATCATAGCCGATAGCCTATTGCACCTTCGCCCATTGTATTTGATATAATATTATAACATATTTCGTTTAATAAAATTTAAAAAGTTGTATTTAAGCATAATGTTTTCTTTACTTCTCATCCCCTAATAGTACCTCTAAAACTTTACGCTGTAACTAGGGGATATCATTCTGATTTGATCATTTTTGATATTTCGTTTTTGGCGAGAGATAATATTTCATTAGAGTAAAAACTCTTTTATGCTCCGTATCCTCAAAGTTTGAACTAGCATTACACTTGCTAATAGATTGTCACTTGAGATGAAAGTTAATGTTATTTTTCCTGCTGCTACCCTGTTAATTTATTCATAGAGGATCTCCATAACCCTTTCTCTTCAAATTTGATTTAATAATATTCTATTTAAAAATTAATCACGTGCCGAATTTTTTGCGATAATGAAAATAAATTACTGGAAGCAAATTAATACTTTCCCAACCCACCATATTACGGTTCACGTACATTTTGAGAACTCCGTGAAAAATACAGCAATTTTCGCTGTTCCCAAAACTGATGGCAAACTCGTTAGCAGTTGAACAAAATATTCCACGTTTATAAAAAATATTCCATATCCTTTATTAATTAATGTGTGTACGGATTCTGTGTTTTGTTTCATTAACAGGCCCTAGTTCATTGAAAAGTTATTTATATGGTTTATATGCCGGTCTTAATTTGCCACAAAATATTTTGACCTAATATTCAATTTTCAATTTGAGATGCGGTAATTAAGGTAAATGAAACAATTTGTCTGAATCGTAATTTTTAAGATTTAAATATTTTTTTTTCTTCTATAAGCGCTGAAGGTAAAGAAAGAATTCTCAAAATAATTAAAAAGCAATATTATTGTAATAATAAATTTAACTCATTTATCCGAGCAACGTTCGTAATTAGCACCATGTAACAAACTGTTTTCTAATAGAACGCCGCAGAATAGTTTGGGTATCGAAATAGAAGTTTGAATACATTAATGCTAAATGCGATTAAATTATTATTAGTAATATTATTGTAGCATTCATTATTAAATGTATATTTATTTAATTGAGAAAATCACATGTTCAAACTGTCAGTGGTATAATATCGCCCTGGCTCACAACTCGCTGGAGCTGCATCGGTATCGAAGTATTGAATCTGAAGACGTAAGGATATAGGAGCGTTAGGTAAACGTGTTTGTAACACTTCAATATATCTATAACAGCTCTGGATAAACAGGAGCATGACCCAGGACAACGGAATCACAGACTTTCTCATAATGCACATCTACGAAGCATAGTTGCCGGTTATGATCTCCAGTTTGTGTACAACCTACCGCTGTGTTGACTTTGATTGACAAATTCTGATTGTGTGAAATCAAACCAAAACAATATGTTATGTGTTTCCAAATAACCAGCTCTCTTCAAAATTACTGTTCCTTGACCTTCACTCTATATAGAAAGATTCGATATATCATCGGTGTCGTTGTTTTCTCTTTACTTGCAAGCACCCAGTGAAATTAGAACAATATCAATGACGGAATATGTTATATTCGATTTTACGAATACGATCGCTGTAATCAAAAAGAATTGTTGATATGAACGTAGCTATATATGTATATGTAGCTATATATGTAACTATATGTGATTCTACATTTATAAAGGCTTTGATCTCGCATGTTTCAAGGTCACTAACCTCAACTTTCACATCTATTTCGAAGAAAGGAAAAATAGCACTGAATATAATTATCTCAAATCTAAAGCGAGACTAATCAACTGTCGAATTCTCGAGATCCCGAAATTTATTCAGTCAACAAATCGATTAGGCAGCAAATTAGCCCCAAGCAAAATAGTTCGCCGACCGCCTAGTAAGTCAACTGTTTGGACCCAAATCAAGGTGAGTTCAAATCAAACAACTATTAACCAAGTGAACCAAATCAAAGTTAAGTGAACGTCAAACGTGAGACCCCCTTCGAGATTAGAATCGATACTGGAAGAATATGTAGTCACAGATGGTGAATTAGGTAGCTATTTTGGTAATTATTTGCCATATTGATTTTCAACAAACTAATACAATTTGTATTTTCTCAGTCAAAGGGCTAGCTGTTTGATTGAACAGCTATTTCAACCAGTTGGCTGCGGCAGATATATGACAGGACAAAACAAAGCAGCCACAGGTCTACTAACAGGTTCTACGTTTACAACAACTGATATTGGTGGAGGTGATTATAATTAAACATTTATTCTAATATACAGCACGTGGACATATTTTGCTTGTGTTTTTATTAAGTAAATTTATAATCTGCAATAAAGTGAAAGTTACGAGTGGTGCTATCTATTGATTTGTTAGGCGGTAACCTCGTTGTTGTGAAATTGACGTTTCCTTCTTCTTCTTGACAAATTGTTCATGTCAAACACTTATAAAAAATGTAAGAACACAAAAATTTATAAACTGTGTTATTTCTCCACTCAACCATCTCAACAGCTTTATATGGTTCGTGTGATAGCGTATAAATGTTATTCTATAACAAATACTGAGATAATCAATAAATGCGACTGCAGATTTACTTTACAAATTTGTTGAAAGTTGCTATTCTGCTAATAGTTGCTGGTCATAGTTGGAACCATTGTCCTATTAATTTTGTCACCTCAACTTACAGTTGATTTATCTCTTCGCCGTAATTATTTGCAACTGAACTGTTCAATATAACCAATTGATTTATAGTCCCAATTGGAAAAGGGTCTATTGTGAACAGTGTTTTGTATTAAAATCTTCCGTTCAATTGAGTCAAACTCTGGTAGTGAATTATGCAGATTCGTTAATAGAAAGCTGAATTCGAAGTTTTGATTCGCCAATAGTTGTTTTTGAAGCATTTAGATTTTGCTATAACTGGTTTATTACTTCAAATATTACTCGATTTATCGGCCTTAATCTTGTATCTAATATTATCTGTGTTTGATTGTGAAAACATTGCGTGGTTTCCTGTTTTCCCTTATTTTGTATCAAATATATATATATATATATATATATATATTATATATATATATATTATATATATATATAAAACTAATAGGGTGAAAACTAATAGGGTGGAGATCGTTTTTTTTTTAAATAAATAATACTACTAAGAACTTGTTGTTAATAAAACGAAAAGTAAAATTTAATGTGATTTTTTTTTATTTAATTTAAAATTAGAGGGATCTAATGAGGAGCGAAGTCACAACCATAGAAGAACAATTATTTCTCACTACTAGAACTAACAAGGCATACACAAAAGCTTTAGCACCAATCAGCAACTAGCTTTTGAAATAAATATTACATACTACAATTTCCATAACTGTGTATGAAATCTGCCCAAAAAACAACTAGTTGTAAATAATAAATTCAATTCATTGTTCTAAATTCAACAGAATAATAAATGGAATTATACTTTGAAACAATATCTAATTAAGTATTCGCATTAATTGGAACGATGTTTTATTGAACAATATAATCAAGTTAACGGCGTGAGAACATTAATTAATGAATTTTCTGTGGTAATGGTGATCACTGGCTTAATTCATGTTTGTGTTAGTATTTGCTGAAAGTAATCTGAGCGGCAAATATAGTCTATGCTGTTAATATATCCGATATATACGTTTATATAATAACATGTTTCCGATTCCTTCACGGTGCCCACAATTCGCCAATAGAATAATGCCTCCAAATGTTAGATTTATTCGCAATTATTTAAAATTCAATAATCTTGCATGAAAGCGGTTTTTTTTTCAGTATGTTACCTAAAATAATTATTTTATTATGTATATATATATATAAATATTTCTTATGATAAAAAACCAATTAGTCTAGCCCAAAGTAAGCTCTGTAAGGCTTGTGCTATTGGATCTTGGGTAACGGATAGACATATATATATTATACATATATAAATATTGTTGATAAAAATATATAATAACTTCTTTCTCCTGCCCTGTTCCCAATTCTATTTGGGGTCGGCGCAACATGTCATCTGCTTCCATTCTCTCCTATCGCTCGCTAATTCTCTACACACTCCTTTCCTCAACATATCATCATTTACACAATCCATCCACCTTTTCTTCGGCCTTCCTCTCCCCACACGCCCATCCACTTTCATGTCCATGACTCTTCTGGTAACATGGTCATTCTCTCTCCTTACCACATGACCGTACCAGGATAGTCTCCTTTCTCTCAGTTTCTCCACAATAGGGGCAACTTTCAAACTTCCCCTAATATATTCATTCTTCACTCTATCCTTTCTTGTCACTCCACACATCCATCTCAACATACGCATCTCCGTGACATGCAATCTTTGTTCATCCATTCGTTTAACAGGCCAACATTCCGATCCATACATGACGACAGGCCTAATTAGAGATTTATAAATTTTCCCCTTCAGTTTGAGGGAAATACGGGGATCACATGTAGTTCCCGTAACCTGCCGCCATTTCATCCATCCTGAGCCATTATGATAAAAATATATAATAACAACCATGACTAAAGTACAAATGCTCGCATTCATCAATCAGAAATCACGCACACATCTACCCCCACCGGGACTCGAACCCGGGACCTCAGAGATGGCGACACCTTGAAACCGGAATGTTAACACTCGACTAAGTAGGTCGTCATATATGAATGCACATATATATATATTTGTAGTTGTTATTGCTTCATTTAAAGTTGTATCATTTTCACACATTTGCCCTGCTTTTTTAATATTTTTTCTGCACGCTTTACTAGACTGGGAGAGAAGAGCTTGGGAATTAATTCCAACATTTGTACACTTTTTTATGTAGTCCAATAAATATTAAATAAATGAATTAAAACAATTAAATTACCGCAATTTATACACGTCTCTACTAATTGATGTAAGCTTACCCTAAGAGGATGAATAGACCTTTGTAAGTCAAGATAACCGAATGCGGATTGGTCGACTTCACATACACCTTTGAATTTCTTCGCAGACGTATGTAGGGTCCGTATTGTTAAAACCGAACATACGATGTATCGTCAACGCTTCGCCATTCATCTCGTTCTAACTTCACTATGTGTGCAAGTTAAAGTAGGACGTGGCGCGATAAGGGCAACGATTTATCTAATTTGTGTTCTCAGAGTACAGGGGAGGTTGTCTCTCGATGCTTTCCTTCATCGTAGGAGTGTCGGAAAAATGAACACAATTAATTTTGAAATTCGAATAATACATTACGTTCACGTTTTCTTACTTGCGCATTTCGTTTATTTTAATAAACATATTATTATTTTATTGTCGTTTATATCACGCGTCTTTATAAGACACGGTCCTTTATAAGACAGATTTACAGATTTACGCGGAGAGACCATTTAAGCGAAATTTAATAAAAGTGTGCATGGAGTGTGTATCAACTGAGTCTAATCTCTATCTGCGCCATTAAAAATGCAGCTAAAGACTATAGACATTTAAATGCACAGAAACCATTGTTCTTATAGGTCAAAACGTTAGTGGACTATTGAATTTCGATTTTTAGGTAATGAGAACGGATTATGGAAGAGACTCCGATCACCTGCCTTCTCAAAGCCTCTTAATTGGTTTATTATTTTATTATAATTATTTGAATATATTAATCGTTGTTATAGTAGTAAAGTAACATAAATTTTTTGGATGCATTGTACATAACCGATTGAAGGTCAGAGGTTCTGCTGCTGTGACCAGCATATGCTGGTCACTCAATGAATTTTAAGACTGGTCATTTAAGGTTCACATTTTTCGGGCTATATCAGTAACCTTCTTCCGAGGATTTTATCATTTCTGATAAGTTCACGCAGAGAATCTCCCTCTCCCTTCTCAAAGTGTATCACTCCTATTGCTCTTTCGGTTTGAACCTCCTTATAAGATCTCTATTGGTCTATATGATGATAAGTCATCATATAGACCTATAGACTTGTGAAAGGAGATACACAATCATTGTTAAGATGTTATAAAAAGATGAGACAATTATTTTGGTGTAAAATAAATTTTTAATTAATTTCGATTATACAGTATAAAAATGATAAGACCTTTACCCGAACCTCCGTCTCCCGACCCGAGCGGTGCGAACCATCGACCGCTTTTCTAGTTCATTACTGCCTTCAGCGAATATATTTAATCAAAATCGGCAAAGACTTCGCAGACTGCGACACGTCCTTAGCGACCTCCCTAATCAATTAACGCAGGACCTTCAAGATCTGCAAGCAGCGGCGTCTGAAGCGTCGCGCCCCTTGCCATCCCTGCTTAGCCATGAGTTCCCAGCAATATAGACCGAAACCATTTAGGTATATCGTGCCTCTTCTAACGCATATGCTCTCTTTATAGGGCAGCACTGACTGAAGTGCGACTGAAGTGAGTGCCTTATCACGTTAAGCCATAGGGTCATTAGGACCAACTTAGGCGGCTTAGGCGGGTTTAGTCGATAGGTCTATCGGGTCGAGCCGCCTCGATTCGTCAGGAGTCCGACATAATCACTGTGGCACTTGGTTGAGAATCCATGAGGGTTCTCAGCCTCTCTTCTCCAAAGGGAAAAAAAACCGACCGCGTTCATTTTGTTGCGCGGCGCTCGAGTGCAAGGGTCCTTCATATTATAGTTGTAGGTAGATCATGTTTGTGTTGTAAATGTTTACCTTCTGGTTTGTAAAACTACTGTACTAAATAAGAATGAAATTATTGACTAATAAACATTTTTTTATACGATGGAATACCAGTGCAATAAATACTTGCCGATGTTTGATGATGAGAGCGTCTATCTACAAATATCGCGTACACCGTAAACCAACTTCAACTACCTTCTCTTCATCTTTTATTGAGCCGGCCGAAAAATTACTTAAAAGTAGTTACACACAGCCAGTGATTTGAAAAAATCTGGCGAAAAAGACCCAACACTAATCAACGCTATTCGGACCCACCACGTTGTATATACTCGTAGTGCAATTTTATCAACAATCCCTATACTCAATATAGCATATACGTAGCTATGTGTTTGTCGCTCATATGATGAAGGTAATTATGAAGCAACCAATTAACATCAACGAATACACTGCACAGTGTACATTTGACTGAATGACTAACAATCATCAATCCACACTGCTCCACTATGCCTTAACATCCTAATTTGACTCAAGACTAAAGTGGAAACATATTTGAGTTGATGATGAATGAAATGAAGTCTACGCTAGAACCGGAACAGTCTAAGATTATAGAAATCTTTCAGAGCCCGTTATTAGAACTCCAAGAACAAACATAATTACGTTAGCACTCAAAGAACGACTGTTTTAAAACAAATTACTAGCTTTCGAAAGGAATATTAGTAGATCTTGGAATCTAGCGTAATTAGACAAAACTAAGTTATCAGGATAAATGCTCCAATTAAGACGTCAAAGCAATTAAACAACATCATTTTGTTATTGGTGTCTTTCCAAGTGTTTTGTCGAATAAAAACATAGCGTTTTGTCTATTTGAGTCGTTAATACAATGTGTATTTTAGATAATTAATCACTAATTGCCAATCAAATGAAATCTTGACAATCTTAGTTCAGTTTGACAGGTGTCATCTCCATTCTTTATCTGTCTTTGTCTTCCATACTAATATTCATATGCATAATTTAAACAAAAGAAATAAAAATTAACTTGCCGTTCCAACTTACAAGCTACAAAAAACAAGATGTTCGTTTATGGGCAAATGCATAATTTTTTATTACAAGATTCAACATAGTGTAGCTGAATTGCCTTTTCAAAACTTCAAGGTACATGTTAAAAAGACGCTAATGATTACTCATTATTAAAATTACTAGGGCTATTACAAAGTCAATAATTATTTAAGTGATGCCATGATTAGTGTTGATTTGAAGACATAACCTTCTAAAGTGTAAATATTTGTTTTCCCGTATAAATTGTATAGTACATTGTATGGTAACGACATAATTTATTGCAAATGTTGTTATTACTTTGATAAAGCTGCTAAGTGTCTTGCGCCTAATCTTATCAGCTAAAAAATACGTCCTGAATGGGTGGTAGGAAAAAAAATTTGACGATTCAAAAGAGCTTTCTATAAAGTCATATTTGAACAAAGTTAATTTTGATTATGATAGCAACCACTTTTCTAAAGAGGATGTGATGCGACTCGGTACACAACCATTTATACTGCCGTGTCCCGAGCTGAGAATGGTCTCGTTGCTATGAGTAATCATTCAAAGAGGCGTTGTCAAATGAAATTTGCTGTACGTCTTAAGGTCAAATTTGTTCTGATTCGTAAACTTATTCGTAAATAATATGTTTGTGTTCAATTATCGAATCCTGTTTGCTTAATCTTTATTGTGTATAAAAATAAATACAATAAATATTGTAAGTTTATTTTTAATTGAGACTAAGATAGTACCGTAACTTTGAGAATTGTAATGTTTTGTTAGCTCTACTAATATTTAGAAACTTGGTCTGGTACTCGTAAGTAATATATTGGCCTTATAATTCGACTCAACAAAAGGGAAAGCTACGCTCGAAGTTGTCTATATGACTGAATCAGAAATGATAAAATTTGCAGAAGAACCAGGCTAAGCCTTATGTGACAGTGGAAAGGGATGATTACTCGCAGAACTAGTGACCATTTAGGAAGAAAGTTCTTCCAGTGGCGTCTGAGAAAGAAACTATATCCAGTAGTGGGTGAATTGATATACATCATAATTGTGATTTGAATGTGTGCATATACAAAATAAATGATGTTCACTTCTAACTACAACTGAAGCCGTAACCATGCCCATGCTTGATAGCCCGCCTTTAACACAAGGTATTTTCACAGGTCCTTTAATGTCCAAGCAGCGGAGTCTGAAATGGATTATAGCTTCTGTTCGTAATAGACCATGAGCTGCATCTTTAAATTTTCATTTAAAAACGCACTATTTAGCTATTGTATCAAGAAATTTAAATGTAAAAGAAAGCACACTTTTTAGTTCTTATGTGTATAATTATACCTATGTGTGTATGTGTGTACATATGAATATGCGTATGTATTTATATGATACTTACTGTACACAAGTTACAGTAAGTAATATTTATATGTTTTTTTTTCTCATTGTTTTTTTTTTACTCTCAATATATCCTGCTGTACAATAATCGAACTATTGCTTAGGTCGAATGGTATTTGATTAGTTTAATAATTAATAGTGATGTGCTTGTGTATATATATATATATATTTATGGTTCATTGAATAGACAATTTGTCTTTCATATCTGCGCCCTGTACAATTTACATGTTATTGCACAGTATTGTTAATTACCAATCGCCGACTGATTAGCCAATGCTTTGCACAACCCAATTAACCAGCCAATTAGATAGGTTGCTCGTTAATCACTGGGATTAAACCCATTGCGACCGCAAAGTCTTACTACCACCAGCATTTCCATATTACTGTATTTGTACTGTTATTTATTACCTGACATTAATTGAACTTCATCTCAGTTGCCTCAGTGGCTTAGAATATCGTCATAAACATTAATTTCGGAGAATTGATGAAAATATTTTTGGTTGCATAGTAATAACTAGAGATTAGATTCAATATTTGGATAGCGCAACGCTATCTCTTTCCATCCAGTACTTTATCTATGATTTTGTTTCACTCATTAACATAATTATAACACATATTAACATAATAATTATTATCTTTTAATATTACTCTTGTAATAATTAAAATATAATTTACCTGAAAGCGTAAGTCCTTAAATGTCGCACCATATGATTATGCTTTGGATTGAGCAAAATTTTGCTCAATCCAATGGATACCCTGCACCTGTACTAAATATGGAATATGCTTTTTTTCTTTGTCGTGGCGTGCGACTGAAGTAATGTGTTTACGCCGGAACGCCTACTGTGTTGCATTAGCAACCTTTGTGAGTGTTGTTGCGTAACTGATAGAATTTGTAATGGTTTATAATATTAAGTTTACTATCCAAATTTTGTTTACCCTCTTTTTATTATTTTAAATAAACACTTTACACCTTACGGAAGATTTCGTTTTACTTTTAATAAATTCGATAATATTACCGGGACCAATCCGCAATAAATGTGCTTTGTGCTGTTCTGTGGTTAAATTTGTCACAGCAAGGAATCTGACAGAAAAAAGATTTGAGGTACTACGGCAAATGGGCCTTTCTTCGTAATTACCGTGCAGATTTCTATTTTCATTGGGCTAGATATGACTAAATTGTTTTTACCCCATTTGGAAACGCTATATAGTATCCTTAACTTGCAATTGTTTTATATGTAAAAGAATCCGACAAACGTTCTGATGGTTGGTATGCCGCACATCACAATCATAATAATACATGTTCTGGATGGACAACGTGTCATTAATGTACAAAGTGTTGGGGTAGAGCATTATGTATTTTTTGTAAGTCTACATAAAAAAAAAATTGCTGTTCATTTGCAGAGATCTGCAAAGATTTCATAAGATGGTAGCTTCCTGACATGACTTCTATGTCTGACCCTATGAATTACCTTTATGATGCCAAGTTTTGGCCTTCAAAGTTTCTGCTCAGTGGTGTGTCGTAACAAGAGGTCTTATTGTAATTTGTTAATCAGCTGGTACTCTTTGTACAGAAAGCGAACATTCGTGACCTTTTACATTTTTGGGCACAATTTTGGACAGCAAAAACGTTATGCTAATTGACCTGTAATTTGACAGTGTAGATTAGTCACCCTTTTTTCAGAAAATTGGGTGATCGTGAGTGATTTTCATAAAGATGGAACCCTATTCTCCTGAAAAGGCACATCTACATCAAGTTATGATAAAAATCTCTAGGTATAGATGTTAATTTAAATATAATCGTTTTTTGTTATAATACTGTTATGAACTGTGGTTCTCCACAGTAAATAAAATGCGGTTTCTATGATAAATTATACTTTTGAATTAATTTACACAATTAACAATTACTAACACTAATTAATCATTTCATAGTTCTCTCTTGTAGCTTCGATGTTAATTCGTCGTATCGTAATCGAATACTGTCTCCATTGATTTTTTTCCCCTCAGGAGAGAGAGACTGAGAATCCTCACGAGGAGCACGAAACGTACCCAGGATACCCCCGCAACGGCAAGTATCACGGAGGTTATGTCGGACTCCACGCGACCAGAACGTTCCGGCCACGTGACCTAGCGACTAAACTCAGCCTAGCCTTGGCCATAAGGGCCCTACGGCTAGAATGGAGAGAGGTTAGCCGCACTCTCAGGAGAGCGCTGACCGTACGCGCTGCCCTCCGAAGAGGACATATGCGCGAAGGAAAGCTCGGCACACCCAAGTGGCTCCGGCCTATATGAAATGATGGGGCCTACTCGTACATTTGCAGCAAGCTGCGAAGTATGGACTAACTAAGGGCGGCGTAGATGCTACCTCTCGCAAGGTCAGAAAGGACGTGTCTGGTTCGACGATGTTCTGTATAACGCGGATTTACTGCGGTAACGCGGATTGACTGCGGTGTCTCTGTCGACAGACACGCTTTGCTTATATATTAACATGGAGAAATCTAGGCGATGTAATGAAGACGTATTATTTTTACTTCCACAACTAGACAGTAGAGGGCGGTATTGACAAAGACTCGGTATCTTTCTCGAATATTCTACAATTTTCTTTGAATTTTTTATAGCCTTCCAGATAGTTCGATATGCGCGAATCGTTTCTACGGTATACTTCCGGGATCCCGAATGTTTCCGAATATTCGAAAATAAGTTTATTGAATCGATAGCGCAACAATACCAACACATATATCAATAAGTTTATGTGTCAAATTAAGAGCTGGAACCACCTCACTTCACTTAAACGATGCTTGCTGGGGCAGATAGTGTAGTAGTCTCTTGAGATGGAAACAACTTTCAAAATCTAACTTCACGAGCTATAAATTAATAAGTTGTTAATGTTAGAATCACAGGAAGTACCAGTACCAGAAAATGTATATTTTGAGGACATTTTTATATATAACTTTATAGCGGATGTGTTAATCTTTAGCATTTTTATAAAAATACTTAATACAAAAAGTTTCGCTATAAAGTACAAAGTAATCCAATAATGATCTAATAACGCCTCGCCCTAGTTCCAAAGGATACATATTTCCCATTCTTAATGCTACGCAAAAATTTCGTTATCACAAAATCGCTCCTAAATTTAGCCCAGAAATCAACTTAAGCCCATTAAATACCCGAACTCGATTCTATAAGCCGCGCTTTAATTAATGACACTGGTTCATGGATATTGCGGATATAGTCAAACCAGTGATCAGTGATTTTCCTGTAAAATTTACTCTGAACAAGATAGATATAGATTAGTATCCAACCAATGTATAAATTTTTATGACAAGAAATATTCCATATAGTGTAGCTGAATCGCCTTTTCATAAGTTTAAGGTACAAGTTAAAAAAATGCTAATGAGTAAAGTCTATTACAAAGTCAATGATTATTGAAATGATGCCAATGCTTGGTGTTGATTTGAAGACTTTACATTCTAAAGTGTAAATATTTTGTTTTCTCGTATAAATTATAAACACATATGTACGTTGTATGAAAACAACATAATTTCTTGTAAATGTTGTTATTATTTTTATATAGCTAAAGCTGATAAATTTCCTGCGCCCATTCTTCATATCAGCTAAAAAAAATACGTCCTGAATGGGTAGTAGGAAAAAATATTTGGACGATTCAAAAGAGCATTCTATAAAGTGATATTTGAATAAAGTTCATTTTGAATTTGATTTTGAACCGAAACTGATGTTTTTTCCTCGAGAGAGGGAGAGAGGCTGAGAATCCGCACAAGGAGCACGAAACGTGCTCAGGATACCACCGCAACGGCAAGTGTCACGGTGATATGTTGGTCTCTACGAATCTCACAGGTTATCACATTTAAGGAGTTTAACAATTTACCATCAGGTGGGTCAGTCTGATATTTTATATTTATGTTATTTTTAAATAAAACTCAACCATTGCTACCATTTAAAAGACATATAAAATTACTGAAGACATTAAAATTACAGAAATTTGTTATCATGACATCAGCTTAGAAAACTTTTAAAAAATTTTAGTTATAAAATAATGAAAAAGGGGTTGAAAGTTTGTTTAGATACTCGACATTTTGAAATCAGAACAATGGAAATACAATTCTAAAGGGGCAAAACATAGATTCTAATATTGTACGAAGGTGTTGAAAGTTTGTAACGGAAGCAAGCTGAGAGCGAAAGCTTGTTAATTCATAAATCACTTTTAATTTTTCATTATAGCATATTTCTAAGAATTTCATGTTGCTTGTTCGAATTTTGATAAGACAAGAAGCTGTCGTTTATCAATTTTTTCCATTTTAAAGCTTTTGTTTTTTTCTTTTACAAATTATATCCGTATATAAGGTAGGTACCTTTTATGTCTACTAAGTTATAAAATTTTCCATATTAAAAAGCTTCTAGTTTAAGAAAAATCCAGAGTTAAAGTCAGTCTTTGTATCGTCATTATCACAGCTACTATACGTCCTCAGCGGGATACGAGCCTAACCTATCTTACTTTGATTAGACCTTAGTCAACCACACTGGCGTAGTGCGTATTGGTTGATTATACATCTTCGAATGACTTCTTAGGTGTCTGCAAGTTGCCTCACGATGTTTTCCGTCACTGTAGGAGAATTAAATAATGTACACATGACATTTGAAAAAAAAAATACATTGGTGCATAGCAGGATCCACCCAAAGCCTGCCGAATTAACTTACCAATGCCGAGACAACAGCGCCACTGACGCTCTTCCTTTTTTGTATAAATCAACTTATTTAGCTATAAATTCCTCTAATTAAGTCTATAATATCTTTGGTAGATCGGGTATAGTTGAAATTATAAATAAAAAAGTGTACAGTTAGTACACGAAGTTGTAATTTTCCTCCAACACTAAATCACTAGATACATATATAAAAAGCATAGAATTTACACAGTTAGGAATAAGGAGAAAGGAAAAGCAATATATATTTATAGAAGCACAGAAACAAAAAAGAACAATTACTCAATTAGCATATATAACTTACGCGTACTACTGTTACAATTTCCGTTAGCGAACTAACTACTAAACCTATTGTCTATGACTTGTCTTAAGCTCTCTTACCTACATATCTAATTAGTGGGCATTAGTCGATATTGGCAATCGATAAATATATTGACAAGTCGATATGCATCGATGTCTAGGTGTAGTGAAAATATATTAATTTATTTGGGTGTGTGTAAAGGAATATAGGAAAGATTCCTACATATCTAATAATAAGCATGAATAACCAGTTTATAGATGAATACTTATATTGTTATTGTTTTTGGTATTTATTATTTTGTAAAGAAGTTACGTTATATTGTGTGTCCGTTCGTCCTTACTGTCTTCGATCCTCGAGAATGAATATGATCAGTGCAGCTGGCAAAAATTCAAATTTTATCCACCTTACCAATTTTACTTAAGGTTTGCAATTTCCGAGTTACGATGGTGACTTTGTCCCATATGCAGATTTCATAATTTCTGATTCAATCACGCGGAGAATCTCCGTGTATATAACTCTCTAATGCCCTTTGGGTTTGAGCTTCCTTATAAGAAGACTGAAACTCAAAGGGCAATATTATAAGGCTCAATAAATGACCTTCATCTTGGTGCAGCTAATGAGCAAAGCAGACAGAAGATGATGTGTCGGATGCTAGCAGCGTAGGGACCAATTGTTCTGGAGAACTTTAAGAGAGGCATATATCCAGCAGTTGGCATCTCTCAGTTAAAATGATAATAATAATTAAAGTTGGACTCTAACTATTTGCTTTAAAGTCAGGCCTAAATTGAAACTACTATAGCGAAGAGGAAAATAATCCTAGCTTGGCTTTTTTTCTTTCAAGCATCTACTTGTGCAATATCAACGGGAGGAATTGATTAGTATGGCCATTTACACAACATTCATCCTCATCATCTAGACGCTTGGTAGTCCACCGCAGTACGTTTTTCTCGGAATTTTCTGCCAAGCACTACTAAACTGTGGAATGAATTGTCGCCTGCAGTATTTCCAAACCGATGCGATATCGAAACCTTAAAAAAAAGAGCATATTCCCATTTAAAAGGCCGGCAACGCATCTGTGACTCCTCTGGTGTTGCGGATAAACTTTCCATACTGTCCCTGATTCCACTATGGCCGCCGTCGCATGTCTCATGCGTGGTTAGAAACTTGTGTAATGTGTAACTTTGACTCTGTCAATACAAACTATGAAATCTGTTATGCGATACTGGGGCGCCGTTGCGGGCTGCTCAAATGGGCATAATGGCTATAGTTTGGGGTAGACGCAGCTGCAAGCTACAAGGGGGTGTTTGGAACTCTGGAGATTTAAGGCTTTTGTCCGTCAGTAGTTTTTATGGAGAACAATTTAGTTGCAGCTTTTTGAGATTTTACGACATGATTTTCTTTCTATGTCTTTGTATGTATTTCAAATTGTATATTCATTTTTTTGCAATTCCATTGATGGATTTCTTCGGGTTAACGCAGCTGCAGGCTGTTGTATCTACTGTAGATTTTTTTTAGTAAAACGTGAATTTCATAATGCTTATTATGTTTTTGTATATCAATACGAAAATATTAAATAGGTAAGTATAGTGGATACCGAATAAATTGTTCATATAAATTTTGGGTTAAATTCACAGGTCATCATTATGTCTCTTCACTCAGTCCAAGAGTTTTTGGTATGTACTCTTACTATTTGCTTAGATTTAAGATTGATTTTTTATGAGGTCCTATAACACCCAAAAATGATCTTGAATCTCACCTAAAGCCAGTGGGGTGAAAAGTATCCAATGTGTATCTCTAATTACAATGAGATAACGAATTTAAAATAACTATAAAATAGGAACTATTTTATAGTTATTTTAAACTGTGGTCATTTTAACAAGCGTCTTTGTCAAACAAACGAGTAATCCGTTTTGGCATTATCCTTGCTACTATAAACTCCCAAATAAAAGTTATTTTTCTGCGCTATTTCACCAGCGCCTCTAATCGCTCCAACATGATAATTAAGCAGGCAGTTCACTAACATCTTCAAGTACCAGTGACTTAGGAATCTCCATGTACACCCTTTCAATTTAATAACAAAAATCTGCCAACGTTTTCTACATTAATTTCTAATATTATATACTCTATTCCTAAACCTATTCGCTACACCTACTCCATATATAATCTATGAAGTGGCTCGTGTTTTCGACTTCCCGTCGCTGTATCTTCCATCCTACTTTCGTTCGTTTTAGCGGCACGTCAATTATGTGTGGTTCCTGTCTGGTTTATACGGCCTGGCTCTTTTTGGTCACAAGGATATGTGAGTGGTACAAAGAAAGCTCCATCTACACAAAAATCCAACATAATTCTCGCCATCCATAGATTTAACTCTCAAGCTGAAAGTGAAACACTATTTGAAGCTAATAGCGTGGATCCTTCCAAATACTCGAAAGTCAGTGGCTGACTGAGTTGATAATGGTTAGGCCTTTAAATGGAAAATAAATGGTTAAAAAAATCCACACTTCCTTAAATAATAATTCAATCAATAAACATAACGAATTAATATAAGAAAGAATATCATTTGGAACGAACAATTTAATCAGTCCACTTTGGTGTTCATTAAAGCAAAGGATTGTTTACTTGGGGCCGCTGCTAAATGAGAAACCAAGTAGATATTTTATAACTTAATTGCGTCCGACGACCGTTCTTGCTCCAGCAGTCGAAAGGTTAAGTAAAGTTCGCTAATACTCGTCAAGTAAGGAAAGAAAAATAACTGTATTTGAAGAGATTTAAATATGTCTGTGAGGAGGTCGTTCCTAATTCATCTAATTAATTAAACGCTATTCCGCATACCCTCTTCTTTCTCTGCACAGAAAATGTTGGTCTTATTCAGCTGAAAAAAAGGTCGTCATCTGTGGAGCTGCTGGTATTCTCAACATCCTGATAGCGAGTATTTATAAAGTAAAAACATAGTTGTCTCGATTATCTATCAATAACTCGTAGTTTTTACTGCAGGTAGATTCTGCACCAGGGTCTGCTTGGGCGCCTCCTACCTATTGCTGCCACAAAATAGCAGCGTTCGCATTGCTTTGTACCCGCGTGAAGGGTAAAATAGACTCTGAAATAACTGGACACAATTATCTTACACCTTTTGTCACATGTTAGCAAAGTACGGTGTGATATTTGTGCAAGTTGTAGTTTTGCTATGAATCGACAATGGCGACTGTAACCACTTACCTACTGCTTAATAAAAAAAAATTAAAAAAAATGGAAATCTGTCATTTTATTATACAAATACTTTTCCCTACAATTTCTTTCAGGTTTCTGTAATTTGATTTTTCTAATATTTCAATAGTTATGCAGCTGTTTTTGATGGAGATGATGAAATAGATAATCATATAATTTGGTTCAACTATTCTTGAGTTTTATGTTATGTAGTTGGGTACTTTTTACTTTAACGTACGTTTTATTTTACGCACGTTTGACGTTTTACTTTAACGTACACTATTAACTAAGAAATATTGTGTAAGTATCAATTATTTGCGTCTATTCTTTTGAATTTATGTATTAAGAGATAACAAACAGATACAATATATGTATAAAGTATATTTTAGTTTACTATGTCTATGCATGCTCATACTGCAACCAACAACGTTGTCTACAAATTAAAAAAAAACAAAAATAGTGCGCTAGACTTGACCTCGGCACCCCACAGCACACACACACTCACATATACAAATACTCGCACTTATATATATAGATATACACTATAAACAGCAACCAATATACAAATTGAATATACAACATGTCTTTCGGTGTTATCGAGGATCGCTCAATCTATACTAAATACACTGCAATTCTGACGTCATAATTTCGTAGTCACCTACATATATGTATGAGACTTGTGACTCCCCAAGTGGTCTATATAACCTGTAAGGGGTCTAACCTAACCTAACCTAACTTTAACGAAAAAAAGATTGAGGGTAAATTAAAAGAAAATGGGGGTCCACAAAATTGGATCTCAACAAATACTGAGCACCTATTTATTAGCATTATACTAACTTCTAATATAAACACATATATACTTTATTTATAAAAATACCTATGAAGTAAAAAAGTTATTATATATTATGTTTGATAAAATTAAAAGGGTCGACGACACAAAAAAGTTTGGGAACCACTGGTATAAACAAAATTGACAATAACTTTATTATTAGTATATTTAAATGTACACTTTTATATTAAAAAAGTTAACATTAAATGTGACACATACCTTCACACTTTCGTATTTACAAAAATATCATATCTTAAAATTAAATTTACTTTTTGAATTCTTTTTGATTAAATATAGTTTTTAATTAGTTTTCAATTTGTTTTCTTATAATATTTTATTCAGTAGGTACTGAAAATCCGGGTCGTAAGGTCAAGTTAGCTGTAATTTGGATTCCCAAGACACAGACACTGCCTAGTTTGGGGATCTCTGTAAATTGTTTCGACTCGATTTCGTGTATACAAAATTAAAATTGTGTATTTCTATATCTCCAAATAACCTTAAAAATATGTAATAAATCGTTATATAGTATAACGTGAGTCGACTTAAAATTGTGGTCGTTTTATTCTAGTAAATAAGAAATCTTATCTTAGGTTTATATAAATATTAATTCATATACTAAAATGAAGAAAATTTCTAATTTGATATACATTTATTAGATCAAACATAGGTAGTCAAATTAAGTAACAAACATCTATCCATCTATACAAACTTTCTCATTCATTATATTAGTAGAAATATCTAGAAATTCAAGAATATGGCTTCTGCAAATTAAGATCAATGGGTAGTTATATTAAAAGTTGAAACACGTGTCAATAATTTCATTGGCACTTAGAAAACTTTGATCACCCAAATCGAAGCCTTATTTTTACATAACAATCCCATGTAACAATGATGAAAGAAAACATTTTCACTTACGCTCGTCCGTTCGACGGTTTCTGGAAGCAATATTGATTTCCCCTGGGATCCCGGGGTTCCTTCATCGTGGATTGCTTACTCAGTGCTCGCCATTGTGGAACTCACTTCATTAAAATCTCAGACCAAAGACAGATCTATTGAATGGTCATTAAAATGCCAAATGCAAACATTTTGATCGAATAAATATAACAAGACAGTCAGATCAAAATTTTTTGTTTTACAATACATATGATGTTACATTTTACTCAGAAAGGACAATTTTTTTACGATGGAATCTGAACCTAGAATCAGATCTTAATATACTGCCTCGAAGTACCGATTTCCTTTCATACCTGACTTGACCTGACCAATCACTGCACCCATCATCTGTTTAAATCTTCTTTCAGTACTCCTCTGGTTCAAGGTTCCCTGGAAGAGATTGCTGCTTAGCAATAAGACCACCTCTTGTACATTTGCTATTTGTTGTTTTTTTTTGTCTATGTTGAGAAAAGATTATCTTAAAATATATATTATTTATTTATTAGATAAGATTATTTATTAAAACATCAATCACTACTTTGTTTTCTTTATGTATGTAAAATATTCGTTCATTATACGGGCTGAAAAATTAAAAGTATATAAAGGATTATTTCGTCAATATACCATGATATTAAATTCGCATCACTTAATAATACATAAAATAACATAAAATCACTAAAAAATAAAACAACATTTATCAGTACGTAATAATAGGGACTCCAAAATAATTATTATATTTCGTGTTTGTGTTTTTGTATCGTTTAACTAGAAACGACACGAGAATACAGTGGAAGAATAAACAATGAATAGCAATGGATTTTTCGCATAAGTCCGGGAATGTATATATTTGTTTACCACAAAGGTTCCACGAAAAGTCATAGAAAACACAAGAGAAGGCAGCCTTTAAACATTTTGTTTGCTATTGAAATGTAAAAAATTAACTCAATTTTACCAGAAAGAAGATATAGTGACAAAAATCGAAAAGCGACTGACGAAAGAAATTTATATGGCAAATATTAATAGACCAGTTAGTAATGGATACCTTAGACGGACATACTTGGACCAAATTGGAAATATTCTGAAGGAAGCGTGCATCAAAGTATTAAAGAATGTTTTGTCGTGGTGGTGGTGGTATAAACTTGATAAATTGGCTTTAGTTCGTTTGGGATCTTTTGTGAAGTACGAGTGAAAAATATATTCTATCTTTTGTCCCAGAGGAGATTTCTCTAAGAGATAACTGTGACTGAGTGAGATCTAAAGTCGCATCGTATGTTTATGTTTAAAATATCTTCACTGTCTTTTTTTTAAATCATCGCCTCACACTAGGACTTCTATCTTGGTACAGTCACAAATATGAAAATCTCACACGCACATACATCCAGACAAAAAAATTCTGTAGATCATACAATAGAAACCCATCACTCGATCACTGCGCCAAATGTGTCTCAACTGTACTGTGATTAAAAGGTCCACTACGTACGTAAGAAATTTCTTACTCATGTTTAAATTTTGACAGTTTAAGGCCAAAATCATGAATATTGTAACATTACCATATTATACGTTCAGCTTTTTTAGTCCAATATTTAGAAACACAGAATGTAATGTTATAACGTAGATTGTTCTACAGAGAAGAATGAATAAGACCACATATGACCTTGTGAAGCTAACTGATATCTCTGTTTTCTTTTTGTAAATCTAAAGTATTTTTCTTGCAAGTTTTAATTTTTTTCTTTCCGTTTTATTAATACACTGTGTAGAGGTTACCTAGTTCACTAATAATAAATCTACTTGTCGTGATGGTATTTACAGACTTGCCTTAAAAATAACAAATTATATTATCTATTAGATATTTGATTTTATTGATTCATTTATCTTTATTCCACAATATACATAAAGTATAAATTGCAACAAGGCATTCTCTACCAGTCAACGGAGAGGCTAGTTACAAAGATACTGTGTTTGGCGCAAACAAAGATCAATATCATTACAAACTTACTATATAACTTACTTAATACGTACATTGAATATAAGGATGTAAGGTGTTTAAATAAATAATTTCAGATAGTGTCCATGAACTATTCTCTTTAATATGCATTTACTTTATCATTTTTTCATTTTCCATTAATTGCCTATAATAAAATAAGATAAAATCAATTTATTCTGAGAAGTGGGCAAAATTAGTTACGATTAAATACTAAAACAGATTCCATCTACTCTCTGACCTATATCTTTCCACGCGTAATATTCAAAGCTTCGCTAGGCTTAACGCGTATGTAACAAGAAATCGGGGGCGGCGACTGCCCACACAAGAAGTACAACGATTCCGCGCCGAATACGGAAAGAGACTCTGTGCCGATGGACAGAGGGACTCGCCATCCCACTTGCCAGCCACTGGACGATTGATGCCATTCACCCAGCCATTGGAGGAGTGGGTTGGACGCCGGGAAGGCAGCCTCTCGTACCGCATGGTGCAGGTGACTGAGCATGGATGCTTCGGTCATTACCTGCACAAGTTCACGCGTCGAGAGAAAACATTGCAGTGCCATCACTGTGACGCTCCCGCTGATACAGCCGAGCACACTTAATTAGAATACTTGACCTTGCGATCCCAAATGCTAGCTATCATAAGTAAGATGCTTTCTGGTGAGGGGGAGAGGGAGGCTGTTACTTCCTCCTTCTGTGATAATGTTATGTTGCAAATGGAGGTAGCGGAGAGAAAGCGGGAAAATGATGCACATGCTGCTCCCCTTCGTCGCAGGCGATGGCAAGATGGGCTTACGCAGCCCGCCTTTTATAACCACCCTAGGTGTGGGTACCCTGCGCGCTAACCTGGCTCCCTATGCTCGTAAATAACGTCGTCGACCCCCCGGGCATTATTGCTATGTCCACAATAATCCCCCATAAACGTTTAGACCCGACAGTAACTAGACGCTGAAGGCGATCCGGAGAAAATAGGTTCCCCAGTCCCTGGATCGTCCTTACTAAGTACAAGATGAACGTCAGGGTGGCTTAGTGGGAATGCCCTACACCCGCCATCATCAGGTATGGTATCGCCTCCAGAAAAAAAGATAAAGAAAAGGCTTAACGCGTATTGTGGGCGACTTAAGAGAACGGAGAATTAAAATGTTACATAGTCGATAATACATTTAGAAGTTAATTTAAATTTAAGCTTCAGCGTGTTGAAAGCAACGTCATTATTTTTGTCGAAAAGTTAAGCTGAGCTTAAATATATAAGCTTTCCGTTTTAATAACGTTAAATTTTACTTTCAACAGATTAACAATTTCTTGCTTTTGATCAAACTGCATACATACAGCTAATTAACCGTACATTTTATTCCGTCTTAAAATTACTAATTAGTTTAGTCTTAAATTGTATAATAATATAAATATAATATTAAGGAGAGTAAACTACCACAGTTAAGTAATACAGAATAAATATACGAGTAATGTTAGTGTTTGGTTAAAGCCAAACACAAGGAATGTACCTATATAATCGTACATATTAACCGCTTAATGTAAACCAAACAACACGTGTTTAAATGTTGACGTTAAGACAGTTCTTATGAAGCTCATGATAGAGGCGTTTTTCGTAATTCAAATTTAAAGCTTGACATGTTGCTGTCTGTACATAATGTAATGTCTCCTATTCATGTACTTTTCGTCTTTTAAACGGTAATGAACACTTTTATAACTTTATATACAATATGAATTCAGAAACGTCTGTCATAGTATTGCTATGAATATAGGACCTTATATTACCGGTCACATAAGTGAGGAGTCACAATAAATACCTACAAGCTTTACAACAAAAAACATAATATGATTTCATACGGTTTTTTCGTGATAACTAATTTAAATATGTCTGTTGCTGTCTTTAATATCGTCACTTGGATGAAAGCATCAGAATAGTACATCAAATTTAAAAAAAAGAACCGATTACAAAAAAGAAATCCACCCTAATACACACTGAAAATAAGAGAATAATAACGATAATATGTTACACTTACAATAATTGTTATTTCTTGAGTCGGTGTCAATCAAGGCTAGATACCTAGACACCGACACCGACTACGAAATAGCCATATTTATATATGCATTATGACATTATGTAAATATTTTTTTAATTTATACTTTTCTTGGTTTGGAAATTGTTTTTTTTTTTTAGATATTCGTCCATTTGTCGTGCACATAATTAATGTAAATTTGAGACTTACATAGTTTTCCAATAGATGCCATTGTCACGATTAGACCAAATTAAAGTAAGATCATACGAGAAGTGCCAAATTTGGCATTGCGTAGAGATGTAGCTTCTCTCTGCATACTCTATCGCATTTATTGCGGAGAATGCTCAGAGGAATTATTTGGACTAATCCCTGCAACTACTTTCCGACATCGTTCCACGCGACAAACCTTCCATCCTCACCATCTCAATACTTGGCAGTCCACCACTGTGCGTTTCTCTAGAAACTTTCTGCCTCGCACAGCTAAACTGTGGAATGAATTGTCGCCTGCAGTGTTTCCGAAGCGTTACGATATCCAAACCTTCAAGGAAAGAGCGTACTCCCATTTAAAAGGCCGGCAACGCGCTTGTGACTCCTCTGGTGTTGCGGGCGTTCATGGGCGGCGGTAATTGCTTACCATCGGGTGATCCGCCTGCTCGTTTGCCCCCTATCACATAAAAAAAAAAAAATTCAAATAAAAAAGAATTCACCCGCAGGTTATGAGGTTCTGAGGAATTAAGGAGAATTGATAACCTTTCCCTTTTTTAAAATCAGTTATAGACATGCAAAATAGTCCATTCGCGTCTTTTTAAATACATTTCTAATTAACCACTTTGAAATGTACATTGTCTGTTACCACAGTTCATTTTGGCATATCAAACATCCCTAATCCCCATTATTCCCTACACATCGTCCTAATTTTCACCAAATATGCCATCGCTCGATATTAATAACAATTTTGTCGTCTGTCCATGCTTAGCATACGAACTATGGCGCAGAATTTAATCAGTAAGGTCATCGCGTTATAAGTCGGTCGAGAGTGGATAATGAAATTCCTATCCTTTTTAGCGATGAACCAGGGCTGTGGCGAGGGAATTTTGTTTATTAATGGCATTAAACAGTTTACATTCTATTTCTGGATAGCTACATCCGTATTGTGTATTTCGAGCCTGTAGAAAATATAACAATAATGATAATTAATTTATTTATTAACATTACCCGTATTAAAAGTACAACAATTTAACTTATGTCACTGCTATATTATAAACGTGAAAGTATGTATGGATGGATATTTGTGACTCCTTCACCAAAAAACTATTGAATAGATTTGAATGAAACTTTATAATAATACTAGCTTTCAAATATGTCAAAAATATGCAGTTCAAAATATGTCAAAAAGTTAGGGAAGGTCTTCTAAGAACGTTTTGCTGTAACTGCAACGGTTAAGGTACTTGCCCTTACTGCCCCGTTTCAAAAATACAGCCTGTAAATTGGCGCTTCGTATTTTGGCCGTATTATTTTACTGTTTCTATAATCTATGAATTCAGACGTCGCCATTGTTATTATTTGTTTTGATTCGTTTTGTATTAGCAGTGAATTAGGAAAGCTACAGCCAGAACTACTAAAAAAAACAATTTTTCTTATTAATTAAATTAATCTAAGGTATTACAATCAAAGATGTTTAATGCTCAGCGATTGATACAATAATTCAATTTGTCTTAATATCTAATTTAAAATTACACATCGTATTTGCGTCACAAACTGCTAGGTCGACGCCTCGTGCAATTGGCGGCGACCTCGTTTATTGGAGCCGCGTCTTACGCTGCATTTCTAGTGGTATGTGACGATGTAACGCCTCCCCCCGAAGATCGGCAACTGGGCGATGATGTCATCGGGATGGTTGCCGGATGCTGCTGTATGATCTTGACTTGACTCGGGTTCAGATCCTTGTGTGCTATTTCTGAGTAATATCCTTCAGGTAAGATGTAATTTTTAGGACCTGAGTTTTTCAGGGTACATCTATTACTTGTCGTTCGATAAATTATCAGGGCAACGCAAATCATACATATGCATGGCATTATAGAATATATGGGAATAGTCGTATGGTACAAACTATTATCCAGATCCAAGGATTTTAATGATATCGGATGTTGCAGTGAAATTTTTGTATTAGCTTCATGAAGATGTTCCAGGTTAATAGAATGTAATTTTAATCCATAACTATATGTGTTTTGGGTTACATTTTCAGGGAATTCAGGTAATTCCATAATTTTCATAACGTGTCCTTTGATATTATCCTGAATGTTTCTTATTGTAAACTCTGAAGTATTCAGCATGCAATTTACAGGAAGTGTAACTAGGAAGCTGCCGTGAAGTATTCTATGTTGCTCCTGTGTACATGATATGTGAACTTTGGTAGGTAAGGGTAGGTTGATGACGTAGTTTTGATCATTTAGTTTTTCTAATGCAGCTTTTGTTAAGTTCACTGAGGTGAATTTACAGAGAGGGCTAATTTGCTGTCTAAGGATAAAATGCTGTATACATTCCTGACTATTTCGTACTCTATTTTGTATGTTTTCTTCGCAGAGGTACCAGGAATCTAACTTCGGACATTCTGTCTCAATGTACAAAGAACCTGTTCTCCAAATTGCTATGTAAGGTAAGGTGGGAATAATAATTTTATTATATAGGTTAGGGACTATGGAGTTTGTAAAGGGTGTACATGTCAGGATTAGCAATCGTTATTTTAAACACTATAACTAATTGATTATTTATGTAGTAGTAACCTGCCTTAATTATTTTATAATATTCTGTAAGATTAATGTCTAAAACTTGATTATAAGAATAAAGCGATTTTATCTTATAAATCATTTCTCTTAATGTACTAAAACCTATCATATAGTGAGTTATACTATTAGCTTGTATAAAACCTAGCGTATTTTCTAACTTAGGTGTATAGCTCGTGAGATAACGACTGTATGTTATCTGTAAGAATTAAAAGATACTGATCCAGATGGGCGAATTGAATCATAGTGTTTTCCCTATTTATATCAGACTTTAATATGATATTTATACTTTCATTTATTTTATGTTGATTACTCGTTAAAAAGTTCAATACAGAAGTATAGTTAGATATCCAATTTTTACCTATACTTATTTGATGATTTAATTCTGATTCTAGCTTAATTTCATTACTTTGCAAAACCTTTAGGGCATTATCATATTTTGTAGCGTCAGTATAATCTAAGTTTCCGGATATACTCTTTATAATGGAACCGAAACCGTCTACGAGGCCTCTTTTGACTCGTGAGGTTTGAAATGAGTTCAACAGTTCAAATAATGTATCTAATTTAGTGTTTAAGTATGCGATATGTGGCTCATAAAGTGAAAGTGTTTTGTTCCTTATCTGGTCAAACTGAGTAACGTCTTACTGACGTCATCTTAGTGGCTATTTCGCTAATATTAATATGATAAAGGTATGAATGATAATGAGATATTAATTTTACAGAGCCGAGTTTGAAGGGAAGAATACCCGGTCCATGGTCCAGGTTATCAAGTACCACTTCTTGTGCCATTGTCATCGGTAGAGCGGTCATCAGAAAGAAAATTCTGTAACAAGGGGTTGTTATTAGGGGTACGCTTAAAGCGTGATTTTGCTATGGGACCTCGTTTCTTTTTGGTATAGATATGAATTGGTAAATCTGCTAAGACGGTATCCTGTGTGAAACGTGGTGGCAATTTTTGCCTGCTAGCCATGGGGTTGCGAATAAAGACCTGTTGATCGGGGGTGTACTCTTTTTCTTGCTCCCTATCTTTATTTCTATTTTCAGTTAACTCGGTGCGGTTATGAAGAGGCGTTTCATTTAATAAATCATATACTTTGGACATTCTATTTCTATGATCTAAGATGTATTGTTGTAAAAGATGCTGAGTCATGTTAGTGTCTACGGAATCGCAAGGATCAAAATGTCCTGTAATTATTTCTAGATGCCTACAGTTAGTAAAACTATGAATAGAGCTATTATAACCTAATAATGAATAGGGCATAAGATAACGGCCGGTCCGTTACGGTGTTCTAATTTAAGGATACGCAAATGTTCTAAAAGGATTGAGTGAAAGCGTTCGACAATGCCGTTACTATTAGGGTTGTGGGGCAGTGTCTTATGATGTTGAATTTTATGTAATAGGGTGAATTCAGAAAACATTTGATTACTGAACTCGGGACCTTGATCTGACACTATGGTGTACGAAACTCCATGGTGAGTAAAAAGGATAAGGAGAGCTTGAATAACGCTGATAGCTGTGCCATGGCGAAGGTGATAAGCTTATGAGTATTTTGAGAAAGCATCAACCATAGTTAGGTATTTTTCGTTTTCAATTGTCAGCAAATCTATGTGTAATGTTTCAAACAGTTTTGTTGGAGGGAGAACTATGGAAAATTTTTGTTTTATGGGCTTGCGATCGTACTTAGCCATACCACAAATACTACATTCATTTATGTATTTCGCAATATGATCTTTCATTTTAGGCCAGTAATACTTATTAGATAATGAAAGATAGCATTCATTAATGCCACGGTGGTTGGTTTTACCCTCGTGATATTTTTGAATAATATCTTGTTGACGTAGATATTCTGTTACGTTTTCAATTTCTATTTTAGTTAATGTTAAGTTCATAGCGGAGCTTTTAAAGAAATTTTGTATTATGGGAATTATTTGGTACATAGCTAATGGGGGATGAATAATTAACCCTGTCTTAGCCTTCGGGCTGACGTATTCTTTTACTGCGTTAATGACGTCTGTTTCGAGATTCGATTCGGACAATTGAATAGAGGTTCTCATGTGCGTCTCGAATGGTTTTGTGATAACAGGACGTTTCTTGATATCACCTACTAATGTGAAAACTATTTGCCTAGTAAACTTATTTAAAGGTTCGTCAGTTATGGGAATTTCTAGTATTGGGTTTTCTACGCTAGTGTGAGCTGTTGCTGTGGTTGAACCGATTGTGTGGGGTGGATTTTCTGATGCGTTTGCAATAATAGAACTGACATCCTCGTTGTGAATCTCAACACGGGATAGTGCGTCAGGAATGATATCTTCGTACAAGTTACAGTTCCGGGAGTCATACATATGAATTTTATTTTCAGAATTTTTGGTAACTAAAACCTTTGATTTTAAATCTATATTAGCCTCCCATTTGCTAAGCAAATCTAGGCCTAATTAACCGTCGAAATAATCATGGAACTTGTACAAAAATGAAGTTATTTGATCATGATCATTGAATTCGGGAAAAGCTGTTAAGGTTATAGAGTAATCGCTGCGTGACGTAGCGTGGACATTTGTGACTTCGAAAGGACTATAATTCCATCGAACATGGGGGTAATATTTTTTTGCTATTTCGGGATTCAGGAACGACTGATTAGCACCATTAAAACTGTTTTTCAGTAATAAAAAACAAGTGATCGCGAAAGGCCGGTGTACACCTAATTTCCAATTATTACAAATTAAAGGTAAGGTTACCCGTAAATTCAATATAAAACAATATGATTCATATAATTGGCTCACGGGTTGCACACACAGTAATCGATTGTTCTGTTTCCCTTGTTTATTATTTTGTAACAATAAATCGGTCTGGAATGACGCCGGTTACATAAATATTCATAACTTTGGTACCGCGGCAAAAAAACACGAGCAATCGGAAAAGCATTTAGAAACTTCATTTAAATATCACACCTTTGGAAAAAATCGTATTGAGACGCGTTTAAATTCTCAGATTCAAATTGATATTGATAGACATAACGCAAAAGTCGATCGGAACCGAAATATTTTTCAGCGACTTATTGACATTGTTTGCTTTTTGGGGACACAAGAGCTCGCTTTTCGTGGACATGACGAATCTGCTTCGTCTTCAAATAAAGGTAATTATTTAGAAATGGTCAATTTGCTCGCGAAATACGACGGGGTTTTGGAAAATCATTCACAGAATAGTACTAGCTCATTTACGCTTTTATCAAATCGAATTCAAAATGACCTCATCTCTAGTGTTGCGTCGGTAATGATCGACACAATAAAACAACAAATCGCTACTACTAATTTTGTCGCTGTGATGGTCGATGAAACACCAGACGTGAGCGCTAAAGAGCAACTAGTAGTAGTTTTAAGGTAAATACCTTAAAATTAATGAGTCAGAAGTGTACGATCTCTTTTTTTAAATATATTGACGTAAGTTCCAATCGTACCGCGCAAACTTTAAGTACTGTTATACTGCACATTTTATCTGAATTTAATTATTTGTCGAAATTTATAGCTCAGACATACGATGGTGCTGCGGTGTTATCGTCTGAACTAAACGGCGTTCAGTCGTTAGTTCGCCAGCAATGTCTTTTTGCTGCATACGTCTGGTGTTCCGTCCATGTCCTCAATTTAGTACTTTCCAAATTGTGTGAACGTATTCCTTAAACTAAACGTTTTTTCAATCTAATAAAAACATTAGCCAATTTCTTTAATAATAGTACCAAAAGGTAAAATCATTACAATAAAATGGCTGATGTAAAAAAAATACCTCACGTTGCTGTCACTCGTTAGACTTATAATTCGCGTACTGTAAATGTAATTTTCAATTCTTTTAGTAGTTTAATTGATTTGTTTGAGGATATCCTAGGAAACGAAAGCTCTTGGGATGGCGAGACTTTAATTCAAGCTTCATATTTCTCAATCTATGTATTTAAAACAGTTTGAATTTCAATTTTTACTTCATGTATTTAACGAAATATTCGCGGAAACCGATATCCTATACGAAATTATGCAAAAAAGGACGTCGGATGTAATTTATTGCTTAAAAAATAAAAGAATTTGAATCGTTTTTGAATACATTCAAATCTAGGTTTGAAATCATTTTTAAACGCGTAAAAAGTATAACAGGACCGCCAAAACGGAAACGTAATGTTGTAGACGCAAAATTAAGAGGCCTATTACAATTCTTCATTCTGCGAGATTAGGTATTTCGAAGCATCCCGACAACTTATTGAAGGTCACACGTCCAAAATACTGTGTTGACGCTACGACTAAGCGATTTTGATACTTTTCCCAAAATTGTTATATTTATATTTTTATGGAATAATTTGTTATTGCTATATATATCTTATATGAAGAAACACATTATATGACGATGATATTATAAATGATACTGTTAAAAATAATGTTTATTAAATATTACCTACTTAGTATTATCAGCGGCTAACATTGAAAGTATTTTCCTTTTACAAAAAAGAACGATTCGTGCTATTTACTGTTTACGGGCTAGAGAATCCCTAAAAGAATTGTTCAAAGAAATTAATATTTTAACTTTAGCTAGTCAATATATATATGATAATTTAGTTTTTGTATATAGAAACTATAATAAATTCAATAAAAACAGTGATCTACATAATGTGAATACTAGAAACAAAAATAAACTTGCCGTTCCAATGTTCAGACTCCATAAAACTAGCTGTTCGTTCTTGAGGAAATGTATATCTATGTTTAACAAACTTCCGCAAGGTGTCATTGATTTGCCTTTATATAAATTTGAAATCCATATCAAAAAGACACTCATGAGTAAAGGTTATTATAAAGTAAGTGACTATCTAAATGATCACAGTATTTGGGAATAGGGACACTATTCATAGAGCCATGTTTGGTAACAACATTATTTATAATATTGTATTATTTTATATGTGTATGTAAACATACATACGCTTGTAATCGTATTAGGTATGATTGTATCTTATACTATATTGTATTTTTATATTATATTATTATAATTATTAACATTGAAAAGAGGAGATAAAAAATAGACCTTCAGAGTTTCTTGCTTGTTCTTCTCGAGAAGGCTCTCCCAATTTCCGAACAGGTGTCGAGTCAATATATTTTTTCTTTTTTTTTTCCTTATTCGTACGTACGGACAAGTTTTTGTTTTTTTTTTATTTAAGCTTTTTTTTTTGTTTTGTTTGTTGACGTCAATAAGTGCCTGTAAAGGTCTATGTTGAATAAATATTATTTTGATTGATTTGATTTTGAGTATGTTATTTAGCAAAAGACGGTTTTAGTTTTAAATTAAAAATAGCTCAGATTAAAAAAATCTAGTAACCAATTATATAGGAATATAAATAATCATAAAACAATCATAAAACAGAATCACCTATACTTGCCGAATTTCCATCATATCGATCCAATGGTTTTGATGTGAAAAAGTCTGTCTGTAGTTTGCGTTTCACAATCAAAGATACGAGCTATCTATCTTTGTCTAACTAAGGATAGCTTTATGCCCTCTCCAAGCCCTGTAGAACGTTTTGTTCGTTGCTAACCATAAAGCTTTAGTACGTTGAAAACATATGTACAATTTATTGATGTATCTTATATTTAAATATTATGTTGTAAAAAGTGCATACAATGTTAATATAATTGAAAAAAAAATTCTTAGATCGTCATTTACACTTTATTTGCTGGTGTTCTTTATAAAAATCATAGAACGAAACGTTTATAAATGACAAGTGATGTCATTGGAACATTACTGACAGATAATTTGTTGCCGCCAATTTGTGTGTATTACATGTTTTTGATATAAAATATAAGCAAAAGTGGAAAAAATGAGTTCTGTAAGTATCTGGATTTACGATACTTTTGAAATTCGTTCAAGGTTATAATAAGCTTTTCTTTCAGTCAACGAAAGCAGCACCTATGACTAAAGATGAGACAATGCATCTAGTACATCTCATTGCAGCGATTCGAAATCGGTATCACTGTCACTGTCTTCATCACACTCTATTATCATATTCATTAATTCCATATCACTATCATCACTACTGTAGTTCTCCATTATGTAATTTAAGTTATAATGTTATTATAGTTAATTTTTTCGAAGCCTATCGAAATTGACAGATAGCCAAATGTCGTCACTAGAGATAGCTCCGCCTATCGGAGAGTAAGTTGCAACTTTTTTGAAATGCAGTTACGTCAAATTTGTATGAGCGTGCCTATCTCTAGTAAGCTATCCGTTCTCCCGACGATGGATAGGTAACTTCGGTAGGCGATGCTATCCATCAGTAGGTTATTGAAACGCAAGTTAGGGCATAAGGATAGATTTTACTATCTTTAGTAGCAAAAACAAAGGATAGGTAGGTTATTGTAAACGGCCGTAAGTCAAAATTGTTAAGGTATCTTTGTTTCTGAGATCGAGAACGCCAAAATTGTCCATTTTACGCAAAAATCGCGTTCGATATGTAATATGCCTCTTAAATTATAAACGTATTTATATTGAAATTATAGACAATATATCTTTTTTGTATTTACTTTTAAATTAAATCAACGCGTCTATCTTTCAATAAAAAATATTTTAGTACGTAATCATAAAAGTTAGGCAAGCGTTTTATTGCTGTAAGAAGGTCTTTTTCTTTTGATATCACGGAAAGATCTGTAAGTCGTTCCTGGCCTTGTGTATTTCTTAAATAAGTGTGTATACGTTTTAGCGACGAAATAAAACAGCAACAACTACATTAATGGAAAGGACCACGAATGAAATAAAAGATAATTATAAATATATACATACAAAAATACACACCTCTACATGCATGTCCATATATAAATATATGCATATTCTAACATGATAAAAGTATTATCTAAGGTAACGGACTCAAAAAACAAGCTTTCATGCAAGATTCCTGAATTTTAATTTATTTTGAACCAAACTCATATATATTTTTTTAAGGTTATTTGGGCTATATTCGCGTGCGCTTCGAAAAAGCATTGAAATAAGTCATTTCTCCATTCGTAATCACAGCATAGTAACGTCAAGTGGCAGGCATACATAATGAAAAAACAGCTTGTATACATTATTTGGACTCCCACAAAGAAGATCAACAATTTGATGAAGATCTCAGGACTGCACGATGCTGACATTACAGGAATGATTCTGCGCACCTATACTACTTGGCTCGAGGGGTTCAGTTCAAATTTAAAATTTATACATATTTTGTTATAATGGCCATTAGCCATTAAGAAACAGTCAAAATTGAATTCAAAGCAAAATGATGTGAAGACACTAGACTACACAATATGTATTGTCAAAAAAAAGTTGAGTACAATAATTATTAAAGATATTGCTTTACAAGTTATAAACAGAGGTCGGAATTCGGTAGAGTTATTTATGTACTTGCATCGAAATGTTGATAATAATTTAGACCTTTCCGGGATTTCTAATGGACAACCCCGTGTGCCCAACAATATTCCAAATAAATAATAATAAAAACCTCAGAGACAGACAAATAAAACAAAGATAATAAACATACAATTTTATTAGTTCACATTAATTCATTGATAGTCCTAAGCAAATTCTCATACGCATATTTCGCCTTTTTTATTAATACAAAATCTAGTCATATCATTTATTCATCATCATATCATTTGAAGCATATTTATTTTATTCTTTCGCTGTATGAAATCGTACATGAATAACTCAACCTAATTCCGACCTCTGGTTATAAGTCAGTGAATTAAAATCCAACATATTAAGTTTATCGTATGACAATTAAGAGAATTTGTTCCTAGTTGCATCACTATTAAATGATTGATTAATACAGATCGTTTTTTGTTAAAATCAACGGGTTCGATTTGTTTCGATTCTTTTAAATACTATTATAAATACTTTCTGACTTCGCTATCGATACCCACTTAAAAATCTAATACTCGTAAAGTAATAAAAATAAATTTCTTTGATCTTCATTTGAAATCTCAATAAACTTTGACTCAATAAAGCATATTACAAATATTTTTTTCTAACGATATCAAAGCTATTTACTATCTATGTATGATGACTAATCATAAATTGTAAGGTAGTTTCAAGTAGATCTTTGGAACTAGTGAGGAACTGGATACAGCTATCTATATCTAGAATCTATCGAAAGAAAAAAATCTAACTTTGAATAAACAATATTCTGAAACGAACACAACATACACGAACGTATAATCCAGATATATTTATGGGCCAACAAATTATTTAGGTACGGTGTCTATATTGCGGCAACGCTAAAGAAGCCCTTAAGTGCAGTTTGGGGTAAATTGTACCTAACCTCCTTATCTTTATCTCCGTTACTTTGCCCTCACGCTATCGGCTTTTCACTTTGAAAGGGGGTAATGGCACGTTACATAATGCAGTATGTTCACTAGCGAAATATATCCCTTAACCAAATACAAGGAAGGGTAAGGACAGGAAAGACATGCGTTACTACTTATAATATTTATTTATAATATTACTTAACAATACTTAGTTATATCTAAAGTACTTTATAGTAATATCTATATAATATACTATCTGGTGACCGCTACTTCGTCTGCGTTTAGCACTTATCGTCATGTTTTAGACAATTAATACAATTTCATTATACATTGTAATTGTAACCTATATGTTATTCTGATGTATAAGCTATATTATTAAACAAAATCATTAAAATCCCTTTAGTAATTTTGATGTGAAATAATATCAAACATCCATATATATACGAGTATACTCACAAACTTTCACGTTTATCGTGTATTCGTTACCCTAGATTCCATAATACAAACCTTACAGAGCTTACTTTGAGCTAGGCTAATATAGTATAAATAAACTTTGGCGCGAAATAATAGATTGCGATGTGTTTTAAAATGAATATTGTTAGTTCTTAATTTTTTTTAAATAAAGAAAATCCTCCAGAAAATTTGAAATTAAGCTTGAGCCATCGCCAACGTCAGGTTATTTTTTAAATTGTTTATAAGATATTTTTTTCGAAAAAATAAGCATTTTCTTAGTAACATACTATATATTGTATTATTACACTTTGCTATTTTCATATTTTTTTACGTGAATTTTAAATTTAATAATCATACTTATGCTTATTAAATGTTGTTGCCATCCTCGAAAAATGCACAGTTTGACATTTATTTAATAGTTTACGTCTATCGAAAAAAACTATTAAAACTACCGAGAGAATAAACCTTTAAAATACTTCTTCAAATTTAAGCATTTCCTTTGTTTTCTTCTTTTTGCCAATTTCAGTTATAACTGGTTTGTACATTGATTCAAGAGTTCTACTTTATTTTATTCATTTTGCCATATCCAAAAATATATTTTAGGTATTACAAATTGATTTGCTATGATATGGAATCTGTCAGGCACAACAAAAGTAGAAGAGAGGAGATAATAAGCAGAGGAACACGAGAGATATAAGAAAACTTATAAAAATAATCTGAAACTCAGTACTATTCTCTGTTTTATATAACGTTTCGTATATTTAATATACAGATTATTGTTGTTTTGTTTATATATTCATGTTTTATCTTATTGATTGTAAGTTAATAAAAGCGTGATAAAAAGCACTGAATACAACGGTTTAGTACCGTTGTATTCATAGAAAGCTTTGATTTACTAATGAAACAAGAACTTAACAGCATACCTAAAAGTTAGTTGTTCGTCTTGCCACTTAGCTTTCTTTGAGTGAAACTAGAGGCCGTTCAATTAGAGTTTTCATTGTTTGAGACCTAATTAAGGCTAGTGGTGGGCGGCTGGCTTCTTTTATTTTAGTTTTTTGATTTTTTTAGATAGAAGCTCACCCGCTATAGAGTTTGTAGTTTTATGGAACAAAACATTCGTAATTAATTGAATTGTTAAACAAAATTTTATTTATTTTATATATTTATATTTGCTCTGTTATTATTCTTTTTATTAATTTATACTTAGATGTAAATTGAAAATTGGGTTCTATGATTGCTTGTTTGAACGCGCTAATCTTAAAAATTACTAGTCTATTTTGTTATGCCTTATGGCTATAGGTAAACTTGTTAGATATCCTATAGCCTATAGAATTAATAGAAGCGAAAAGGAAAAATGTTAGAAAAATGGGAAATATTATTTCTATTTGAGAAGTTTTCGAGCTGTTCTGTTCAAATTAAGTAAAAACCATGTATCACGGAATTTCTATTATATTTGATAGCTACAGAGTTACATAATCTCTCTACATCACTTTCATTTTGTGTATACTAGACGTGAATAATTCAGCTCAGAAACTATTCAAATACTTAGATCAAACAGACTTGAACTGTTGATTTGCAGATCAAAGACAAACCACACAGATCACAGCTCAGGCAATAAAATAGTTAGGAAAGGTGACAGGACTCATATTTTAGGCAAATTTTCTCATATCACGCCCACAGGTATGTCTTAGAATGTTTACCGAATAAAAATGTGTTACCATCAAAATATACCCGAAATAAATTTGTTCCGATTTCCAATAATAATGTCATTATTACAATCAATTGGTACTATAAAATATAAACTACCTTAAGTAATAGATATTAAAATTTTCCATTCATAGAATGGAATTGTTCCATTATATGAAATTGTTAGTACAAATTACTCTGCATGCGAGTAAGCATAATGGGTGCCTGTGTCTTACCTATTGCCGTCGCAAAGCTCGGCTATATTTGCTTTGTTGAATAACGAAAGACTAATTATGTTAGTCTGGTGATATCACATTTTAATTGAAACTAACAGAAAATACAGTTACATTGCTGGTTTGTGAAGATAATTTTCATATTGAATCTTAGTAAGCCAGCAATATCAATGTGTAGTACTAAGCACGGTTTCAAATCTCACCTGAAGTTAAAAATTATTGTTGCATTGTTTTTAAGGCCTCTGTATCATAAAAGTAAAAACGGAACCTTTATAGTATCAATTTGTTCTCAGTCTACCTTAATATTACACCTATAACTATACCTACTTAATACCTACAAGGGGGTATTAAGTTGAAATCAATGTGTAATATATATATATATATATATATATATATGTGTGTGTGTGTGTGTGTGTTCTTAGTCCCTTGAAGCTGTGAAAAATATCTAGCTTCCGAATCAACACAATGCATAGATCCTTTCAGCCTTTAGTCTAATATTTTGCAGAAGAAACAAAAGCTATAGGGTACTTTCCATAAAGCTCGAATCATAAAATACTGTAAGCATGGTTTTAGAACACAAGTAATGGAATACAAGTCGATTATACATTTGTTGTTCTATCACAAAAAAACGATTTTGTGTATGATCTGTTATGTTATATATAGTGTATCGGATGAACTCTCCACGCGGCATCGTTTGTAACGTGGCGGTAACCTTTGATAAGAAGACTGAAGAATGAATTAAATATCTTTTAAATCCGTTTAGTAGTTGTTAAATGAAAGAATAACAAACATCCGTCCATGTCAATTTGTTTTCACGTTTACAATATCAGCAGGGTTAGTTATAGTTGCTGCTGGCTTTTAACGATCAGGTACTGTGTTTTTTTTTTCATTTTTAAAATTTCATATGTGCGTTTATCTGAGCCTTTAACAGTGAAGGAAAAGAGTGCGGAGACATGAAGTCGGAATTAGGTAGAGTAATTCATCTACTTACACTGATTTCATTCAGCGAAAGAATAAAATAAATATGCCCCAAATCCCGAGATTAATTTTAAAGAGCAAAAAAAAAATCCCGTGATTTTTTAAATAAATGTTATTTACTTTTACACAATTCAAACTACTGCACGCGCGACGTTGCCAAACTAACATAAATGACATCGATTGTCCGAAGTTGCAAATTTCCAATAAGTTGTCTGTAGACATTTGTAGTTCGCACAAAATAGCTTGCGAGAACAAAAGAATACAATAATAAGGAAATGCGGAGCACTCCCCGCCTAACGGGATGGACGAATGAATAAATATTAGTTACACCAATTAGCCTAGCGCAAACTAAGCTCTGTAAGGCTGGTGCTATGGGATTTTGGGTAACGGATAGACATACATATATTATACATATATAAATAATTTTTATTGAAATATATATCAACAACCACGACTAAGGTACAAATGCTCGCATTCATCACACAAACATCTGCCCCCACCGGGATTCGAACCCGGGACCTCAGAGATGGCGACACCTTGAAACCGGTGTACTAGAAATGTGTCTGAATTTGTGTCTATGTGTATGAGACTATGAAATTATGAGTGATTATGAAACCAACTCTGAATTTGTGTCTATGTGTATGAGAATTGCTTAGGACTATCAATATTTTGTATTGTGAATTAATGTAAACTAATGAAAATTGTATGTTAATTATCTTTGTTTTATTTGCGTATATCTGAGGGTTTTATTATTATTTATTTGTAATATTGTGGACCACACGGGATTGTCATTAGAAATCCCGGGCAGGTCCATATCAACAATTCGATGCAAATACATAAATAACTCTACCTAATTCAGACCTCTGGTGATAACGACCAATCCGTACTTGGAACGTGGCGCACTTTATAAGGATTCAATTTCCGCGAGGAAAAAAAGTTAGCATTACAAGCAACTATTAAGAGCGACAAACTAACTAAATCTGTTTTTAAAAGTTGAAAATTACCTTTTCATTAATGTCTTTTGAAATAAATTTTCTATTATAACAAGTTTTATCATTTACTAGGGACTCTAACGACCGACGCCGAACAAACTAAATATTGGATTTGTAACATTGTGTGAATTTTTCAAGTCGTATCTTTATTTTATTCTATACCTATAAAGAAACACAAGCAATATCTGCGTTATGTCTTTCGATACTAGAAACGCGAAATGACTGCTCCATTTTTGAAAGTTACAAAGTTGCCAGAGCGAAATATTTTCAGACTGCAATATGCAGTTTACATGTTTCAAGGGCCTTTGTTAGGACTTACTTTCTTATTTACTTTTTGAAGCAAATAATATTAGTATATGAGACATGACTTTATAGTAGACTAGCGATATACATTCATTCATAGGTGCTTACTAACTTAAAACCTCTCACAATTATTAATGTAGTTTAACGAAAAATTGTACTAAACAATTATTTTTCATACTCCTGACATACTGTATGTCTATCTTTTATGGTTGACTCACAATAATAAGTGTAACTCCCGATAGCTTAGCAGTTCGAAGCTTTCTGATTATATTTGTTTACTCTTACGTTTCTAACACTCTCAGTCATTCAAAATGCTACCAAAAATTACGATTCCATGCGGATGAAGTCGTGGGCACAGCTAGTTGTTAATAAATAACTACTTTTTATTAAAAGAAAGGATTGTTTTTATTAAAGAAAATGATTGTTTGGGGTCGACGCAACATGGCTTCCTCTTCCACTCTCCCCTATGACTCGCTATTTTCACCGATTTTTACTTTTTGATTTTTACAACAATCCACCTAAAAAAAAATCTTATTTTCATTTTTGAATTTGGACTTACAGTAAACCAACGACATCTGTAGTGTTGTAAAAAACATCGATACCAGCTGAGGGTACTATTATTATAATTTTAGATCCCTTTGTCTTCTCCGACTTTGTGACGGTCAGTATTCCGAAGACCTGTTGTATGCTTAAATTTGTTTTTTAAAGGTCTTGTTGAATAAACGCTATATTGATTCTGATAGTCTATTCGTAATACCTAGATGTGTTATCATCTAATAAGCTGTTAGCACTCTCCTTTACCACAAACGGTCTGGTTTTGAAAAGGATATTCTTGCTGTTGTATTTGCCGAACGCTTTAAAATATACTAAGGCACAGCTTAAAGAGCGGTTCTACACTCCTACTTCATTGTTGCTTACTGTTCACTAGCAGTGTGTGTAGAGAAAAGTAAACAAAGTAGGCAGCGGTGTATCGATGTAAAGTAGTGGGTTACTGTCAGATGAGACGTCTACTCATCTACACTAATCTAAACTAATATTATAAAGAGGAAAAATTTATATTTTTGTATGTAACGAATCCACTGAAAAAGTACAGGACCGATTTTAATAATTCTTTTTTCATTAGAAAGCTAACTTATCTACTACATTATCACTAAATTCCATAGGCTATATTTAGTACTATATTACTTTTTTTTTAAATTCCGAATTTGACTGCGTTTGACAACGATCTTACCTGATATAAAGTGAAGATATTGCCTAAGGTGGAACACGCAAACTCAAATAGTGTCTATTTACTCTTGCCTTGAAAAGCGAACCGAGAGGTACGAAGAGGTGGAATGTCGACCACATACGGATAGAATCCCTGGCCGCTTCTCGTCGTCCGATGGTGAAAGGGTGCAGGAATCAATTCATGCAATTCCTGAGCACACTCCCCGAAACCTGTAGAAAACGCATAGACACGCGACTTGACGGCGACGTTCGAGGCTATGGAGAGTTTTGTTTGTTAATGCTTTGTCGTTTATTAGTCTTTTAGCGCGTCTGTCAATAGCTTCCAAGGTCTCAAGCTGGTAGCGGGCTGATCCATCCCAGAGGTGTGAGCAGTATTCCATAGAGCGTACCTGGGCTGAATAAAGATTCAGCAATTGGCTGAGTGTGAAATACCTGCGCACCATGGGTGCACCATTATGAACTAGGTAGTCAACACCGCCTTCAGCGAGACAAATCGGCACTAGTCAATATCGGCAGAGGATACGCAGACCGCGATATGTCCTTAGCGATCCCCCTAATCAACTAACGCAGGACCTTCTAGACCTGCAAGTGGCGGCGTCTGAGTCGTCGCCCCCCTTGTCATCCCCTAATCGGCAGCCTTCTGCTTAGCCACGTGTAGGTTCCCATCAATATAGTTCGGAGCCACTTTGGTATACCGTGCCTCTTCTAGCGCATATGCCCTCTCTATAGGGCAGCACTAACCGTCCCTCTCCTGAGGTGCGGCTCTCTGTCGCGTCAAGCCAGTAGGGTCATTAGGACCAAAGGCTTAGGCTGAGTTTAGTCTGTGGGTCTGTCGGGTCAAACCGCCTCGATTCGCCAGGAGTCCGACACAATCACCGTAGCATTTGCCGTTGCGATGGTATCCATGAGCATTCTCAGCCTCCTCTCCTAAGGAAAAAAAAAACGCGCGGCTCATTCGCGCGGTTGGCCCCTTACGCAGTGAACGCAAGCGACATTGAATATTTCGCGATTTTTTTTACATACTTTTATGCTTCATTTAAAAAGTTCTTCAGAGTTACTTAGTTTTAGTATTAGGGATCACACTTTTGACATGAAACGTCTTTAAAATCGCGCCAAAACATACGGGTACCAGGTTTGAAAAGTGGACCGTAACGAAAAGGTCTATATCATCGTACCTTAATAATTAAAAAACTATTAGTCTTAGAAACAAAAATGGGGTGTGAATATTTCACTTATATAGTCAGCTCGCTGTTGTGACATTGATTTTTTTTATTAAAATACTTAAAACACCGTCAATCTTGTTTTTATTTCAATAATTAACTTTGAAAGTGATTCCCTAACATAGACGTTTCACGTTAAAACCAACGGCCGTGTGCCCCGGCACAGCCCCACCCGATTTTTTTTCATAATTATAATTATATTTTCATAATTATTTTGTATAATTTTTGAATTTTTAATTTCTCTGTCCGTGTATCCCTATGTATGTTTTAATCTTTAAAACTACGCAACGAATTGATTCGGTTTTTTTAATAGAGTGATTGAAAAGAAGAGTTTATATGTATTGTAAGCATTGCACCCGTGCAAAGCCGGGGTGGGCCACTAGTCTTCATTAATAATATATCTGAGAGTCATTTAGGTATATTATCTCTGGTTGTTCTCATCTTGCAAACGGTGAGTATTTGCATAGACACAACCTAGTAGCCAGGATCATCCATCAACAACTTGCCATTCAATACGGCCTTGTTGAGCATGAGACACCGTACTATAAGTACGCACCAGCGCCAGTTCTTGAAAATGGCCGTGCGTTGCTCTATTGGGATCGCTCTATCATCACAGACAGGATTATTGCGTGCAATAAACCTGATGTCGTGGTGGTCTACCGCTCCCAACGCCGTGCAATGCTCTTCGATATTACCATCCCTCATGACGAGAACCTCGTAAAAGTCGAGAAGGACAAAGCCAGTAAGTACTTTGACTTGGCATGCGAGGTAACCGCCATGTGGGATGTTGATTCGGCAATAATTGTTCCGATAGTTGTCTGCGAATGGCTTGATAGCGAAGAGTCTCGATCAACATCTTAAGAGGCTCTCGCTTGACGGATGGATCAAGGGCCGGATACAAAAAGCAGTGATTCTCGACACGGCACGTATTGTTCGGAGATTTCTCTGTCTGCAGCCCTAACCAGCGGTTTGTTTGGGCCTTGCCTCGCTACCGGCGGCATACTAGGTTTAAGTTTTTTATAGTATTTATAGTTATTTTATATATCTATATTGTAAAAAACTTAAATTTAAGATTATTCATTAAATATATAATAATAATATGATAATACTTTTAATTCGGACAAAGTCCATACATTTTATGTGTTAGTAAAAATTTAAATACTTTCAGGAATAACCTTTGGAATTCTATTGGAACTACTACGTAGCCTTAGCAGCAATGATGTATCGCTAAATGTATGTATCGCGAAGTATCGCCGTGAAGCCATCCATAGGAGGTTCAGTCATCATACCTGAAGCGCTACATCGCCACGGCAGCCGCAACAGCAGTCTAAAGACATTGTTGTACTAAACACGCAAAGCATTGTATGCTCGCCACTTATATTCCACCCATAGGCCACTCGAATAAGACTGACAAAATGATTTGAACAGCAATATTTTCACATTATTAGTACATCGAGCGAACCTGCGAGCAATCATATTCACTTGTTATTACATGCCCTAAATATTTAAATTTGCTTACAATTTTGAGCTTTATCCCATTCAGAAGCAGCAAGTAAAAAATTTCAACAATTGCTTCAAAAAATCAGTATGCAATTCGTTAGAAAAAATTGCGATGCTCTGTATTATTTTTCCCCAAAAACCCAATTCTCTTCCCCCTCCAATTTCAATTAGGAGCAAGTCAGCATTAACGTCCTTCCTACTGAAATAGACCCAGTTAAAATTGGCAAAGCGAACAATTCGAAATGACGTAATGTCCTTTGAAGCATTTAGCCGCGAACGGATTGCGCATAGCAAACAGTGGACGCGACGGATTTTATTAAGAAACGAGATTTACAAGTTCCCAGGGCGGGTGATATTTTGTTGTTGGTGATTTTGGACGATGACAAGTTGTTTTATTTAGCTATATTTTGTCACGTACTGTTTTGGAATGTCAATTTGGTTTGTAGAGATTTGTCTCCGCGATGACAGATTTAAATATAATAGATTGGATTTTTGTATTAGTGCTAATATTTTCTTTTATAGCCGATATTAGAGGTTAACAGTTTGTTTCTTTTTCAAGGTGGGCTATATTTTCAGCTGGATGCGTAGCATTTCGGGAAGACATGTTATTTTGTAGTACCGACGATATTCTGTAGATACACTGAATACTGTGTGATACATTGTGGTTCGATACACGCGCCCCGATACGGGCCTAGAAAGTGGGTAGGCCGGTCGTCGCAGCCCGGAGAGCTCCACTACGGCCGCACCTAGCCAGTAGCCAGCGCGGTGTCACGGTGCATAAGGAGCATTTCCCCTCGAAAAGAAAAGTACCGACGATATTAATTGTTTTAATGACATTAGAGGTATCAGTTTGGTTAAATAGTAAAATTACAAGGCGGATAATACTAAAGTTATAATACTTATATTAGTGAGAGAAGATACTAGTGCAAATAAAATTTAACAGCTCCCATCGATGCCACATCGTTTTATTGAATAACATCTCTTATTTTGCGCAGACGCAGGAATTGATGCCGATATTTTTCATTTAGTTTTTATAGTTTTAAGAATTTATTGTCAAACAATTTAAGGTAACTTTACTTGATTGTAAATAATGTATGTATGTTTCTTCTTTTTATTTTTATCTATGTTTTGTTTTCTTTACCCTTATTATTCCAAAATTGGATTTTGTTATTCCAACATATCAACTTGACAGTTGTATTTTTGCTGTACATTAATAATATAATTAATAGAATGTACACTGAGGAAAAATATAGCTAACAAAGCCACAATAAAAACGTTGTCAATATTTTTTTGTATTTGCATCAAAATACATAGGTAAAGAATATAAATTAATTTATCTATGGCCACAAAGTTTTTATTGTCAAACTTTTATGAATCTGTGGACAATACGTTATTTGTCATTTTATTTAAGTTATAGTATTATTAACACTGTCGCAACTTTACGTTGTCAACAATTTCCATATTTTGTCGATCTATCAAAATTTAAAATTGTTTGATTCACAAAAGAAAATAATAGCAAAGTGCCTTTTGTGCTGAGATACATTTTTAATTATTAACTTTGGCGTATTGACAAAGTAAGTGGCATGAATTGGCGGCGGGGGGAGCTAATGATTTAACGAACTTTGTCAGTTGATCGAAGTTTTATTATGATTTTGTTTCATTTGCCTGTGATCGTTGAGCGCGTGTGAATATATCATTTCGTTTTAGCGGTTTAAACACCTGACAGGATTACAATAAATTGCTATAATTCCTTTGGTGGACCAAATCAGTATACCGGTACCGGTTACGTGCTACGAATCAAAAATCACATAGGTTTTTAACCACTTTGAGAACTATTTTAATGAGTGACAATTGCGAGATATTCAATATGGACGACGAGGCCCTAAGGGTATTTTTAATAAATGTCGGACTTAGTCATCTGACAAATAAAATGTTGGGTAAGTACCACCTTTGTTATCCTGTTACCCATAAGGTTTGCTTACCTCAGCGGTCTCCTAAGTAGGTCACATTTTGAATCCTTTTTATATTTTTGCGTTGGTGTCAGCTTCTCCAGTATACCCACTTTTTGCTACTCTGACAAAGGTAGTGCACTCTTCTGAACCTCTTATACAGGTAATTTGTAAGACGTTGGCTTTAATTCAAAATAATAATCTACTGATAATTAGTAGTGCATACCCCAAATATGAAGCAAATCGGTTGACCTTAAATATTTGCTGTTCTGTACATTTTGGATACGTTACACTTGTATGGAACAGAAAATGTTTTAAGGTCTACTACGATTTGCCTCTTAATTGGGGCATGCATTATTAATCATCAGTAGATTATTATTTAAAATTAAAGCCAACGTCTTACAAATCAGTTTCAGAAGCGTGTGCTTCCTTTGTTAGGGTAGCAAGGTTGGTATACTGGAGTAGTTGACTGTTTTGCCATATTGACAAAACAGAAAGTCACCTTAGCAAAGTAAAATTGTTAAAACAACAAAATAAAATTTTGCTCTTCTCACAAAGTTAATAAAAATTGTATTTGTAACAACGTTTAACATTGCTAATAAATGTTGTTATAATCACAATAAACATCTGACAATAAAAACTTTGTATCTATATCAATTTGCTTTAAACGGTTGTGTGGGGTTATAGTAGTTTATGCAACTGTCATAAAATATAATGAAGGGTATTAAAACACGAGTGTGAGTTTATGAAACGAGCGCAGCGAGTTTCATAATAGTAACGAGTGTTTTAATACCCGTGTTATATGCAGTTGCATACACTACTTTATCTTCACTAATGCAATTAATCAAACAACAAGAGTAAAAGCTGATAATAGTTTATTTATAATAATAATTGTTCAAATTTTGGATGGTACAATTTTGAAAGTTAATGTTAATTATTGATTCAGCAGCTGTAGCGGTCGCGGGGCAAGCAGTAGCCCACATAGAAGATGGCTTGAATTTGTCGGAGAGGTCTTTGAGATACGCAAGAATAACATTTTCAGAAAATGATGTAGTTTTCTTTTCGATCTTCCATGCCAAAAAGTTATTATATTCTTTTTCATATAAATTTTTAGATTTTTCTGGCAAAAGATTACTAGTTACTTCTGTTGCCAATTCCAGAATATCCGGAGGCGTACAGATATCGTCGCTGTCCATTTTTAACTTTTAATTTGAATATATTGTGTAAAACAAAATACACTGCGAAACATTAAATTCCCGCGTACGTGTATTGTTACAGTGAACTTGCCGCCATTAAAATCTAACCAATGAGAGCACAGCTGCGCGCGCAGGGCCGATCAAGAGCGAGCGCGCGCTGTTCAGTTTTCACGTATAATCCAACTATTTTCAAAAGCCAGCCTAATATAAAAATTTTAATACAACTTGTCTGAGGATTTTGACATATGGCTCGCCAGGTTAATTGGTCGCGTTTTATTGATGTTATAATGAGATTTTACGATATCGATGTGGATATTATACCATCATGTGAAATTGCTTAAATTGAGTGTTTTGTTGTCTGCGCTATAACAGTAGTAATTATAAATCAAGTATGGGAAACATAAGTAGAATGTTACAACATTAGTGTAGATAAAAGTTTTTTTGATACAATGACAATAATTTTCTCTCAGTGTACATATATTGAGTTTCAACCTAGTTTTTAAAGTTCGGTATAGTTATTTTTGTTTTAATTGGCTGTAACCTGTTTTAGCACTTATTATTAAATAACATTGTTTAGGAAAATATTATAGAGCATGTGTTTGTCTTTTAAAAGTTTTTTATTTATATTACATTGATTTCAATTACACAATTAGTTTGACAACAACCTAATTACACCACTTAAACAGGTGTCTGGTCTTCGATTACCTGGAAATAATTTCAAAGCTTCATGTTATATATCTCGTTATATTTTTGAAAAAATATCGAAATGAAATAACAAATATTTTCGACTAATTAATTGTTGTGATACCACGATTTGGGTGTAAAAAAGGTTTTATAATCATTTTGGTCATTCAAATCAAATGAGGTAAGTTCAAAAAGTGTGTTTAATTTTGATTGTGTCAGGATTTGTTTACTTCATTTATAGTTGTAGTTTTACTGTAAAACAAAAAGAAAAAGCTACTTTAATGGTTTCATTATATAACAGTAAATATATTTAAATGTTCCTGTATCGCTAGTAATAAATTAAGTATCGTTTTCATCGAAATGAGTATTGTTTTGAAGACCGGATTTGTGAGTGATTCTCACAATATCAAATTCCAACCACAAACCGTATTTAAAGGAAAGTTGTTGGTATTGGCTGGATATATCATAAGTCGATTTAATTGTTTTTGATGTAAATTATCGATGTATGAAACGTGTTACCGCGCATTTAATAAATTGTAAGTAATATCAGACTAAGCTGTTTTCATTACTTTCCTAAAACCGCGTAATGTGTGAGGATGCTGTTTATCTACACCGGAAGTTACTGACACTGACCTTATAATAAAAACAAACTTTAAATAAATTATATTCCAATGAAATAAATTACATCAACTATGAATATTTACCAAACACAATGACATACGCTCTAGTCGGCGAGAGCGCAGTAACTCGTATACAATTCGCTGACAAAATTCACTCTCACATAACAAATCCCTCATATATAATATAAAACTAGTTTATCCAAATCAAATATTTAATTAAAAATATATTTAACTAAATTAGCTTACAACAAATTAAAATACTTTTAATTCCCAAATTAGGAAAGCTGACTCTTACGAATTAGAATTGATGATTAATCAGTCACGGGGCAATTAGACCGCAAGTAATAATTTATCATTATCGACTAAGCACGACAAATCTTATAATATAATATGGGCAATGTCTATCTGGTCATCATTAATTTGCAGAAGATAAAACTTGGCATTTTGGTTAAGATAAAAGACGAAAGAAAATTCTTGTCTTTTAGAAAAATATGTTTATATTCTGTTAAGCCAAAAACTTTTTAGTGGGTCAATAGATCAGCTTGCGAAAGCATAGAGTAATCCAGATAAGTCGGATAACATCGTTGCATATCAGTAAGTACAATTAAGTTTTACCCATAAAATTCTATACATAATTTAATACGTAACAAATATTGATTAATGATATTAAAATGTATTATGTAAAATCGCTTTGCCATTGATAGATACATCTGATGACCGAGCCCACATTAATTCTATTTTGACCACCATGAGCGCTGCGATAGATTATGTAACCCCACCTTTATTTTTTTTTTGCGTGGGGAAAATGCACCTTAAGCACCTTGTCGCCGCGCTGGCTAGGCGCGACCGTGAGTGGGGCTCTCCGGTAAAAGACCGGCCTACCCACTAAAAACCCCTCGGTGTCCTTCCAGCCCATATCGGGGCGCGTGGTGGGGTGCGCTTTTCGCGATTCTACCACCACACGCCCACATGTAACCCCCACCTAGTACTTCGCACCCTGCGAATCAGTATTCGTTAGTGTTTACGCAGAAGTACATCGCTGTAGTGGGTGTTATTAAAGTGAGTTCATAGTGTTCATACTGTAATGTCCTCAAAAGGGGGACTTTAGGGTAAAAATGATTACTTGAGTGTCACGTAACGTTTATTTTACAGAAAAACGTTTCGGTGCGTTACAGAGGGGAAATCAAAAATTGCGTTACTATTTTATTAATGTACGTATAATATTTATTCTTTATTGTACACATGAAAAACTTGATACATAATAACTTGTACATATTCACGTACATATTGCCATCTTCTCTTGAAGACATCCAGGTAAGTACTATCACGCACGTTTTTTTTTTTTTTTTTTTTTTTTCCTCAGGAGAGGAGGCTGAGAATCCATCATGGATACCAACGCAACAGGCAAGCAGGGATGCGTTGATTATGTCGGACTCCTGGTACTGTCGAGACGGCTCGACTACACAGACCTTTTTTTTTTTTTTTTTTTGTTTCCCTGAGGAAAATGCATTAAATTGCATACCCCGGCTGTGGCGAGCCGGGGTTATGTGGGGCTCTCCTCCCCAGAAGGGGGAGGCCTACCCACTAAAAACCTCAGGGATGGCCTTCCTCAGGCATGTAGGGAGCCCCCGGGAACAGAAAGCTTCTTCCGGGAACCCCCAGCCTCCGCTCCCCCGTCGACACAGGGGAGCCCTCCTCGGGGTAGGCTTACTACCTCCCCCGGTCTCCTCCACCGACGACGCCCCCCGGCCACGGAAGGGGCGTGGTCCATCCCGGGTCGCCGTAGCAGTCGCGACTTACTCGCGCCCGCCGGCGACCCGCGGCGGCGCCGCAGCTGTGCTACCGAGCCCGGCGCCGCCGACTACACAGACCTACCGACTAAACTCAGCCTAGCCTTTGGTCCTATTGACCCTACTGGCTTTATTGACGAGAGGGCCGCACCTCAGGAGAGGCACGGTTAGCGCTACCCCATGGTGAGGGTATATGCGCTAGAAGAAGGCACGAATCTCCAAAGTGGGACCGGCCAGTATTGATAAGAACCTATTCAGGCTAAGCAGAAGGCTGCCGTTTAGGGGTTGACAAGGGGGAGCGACGGCTCAGACGCCGCCGCTTGCAGGTCTAGAAGTTCCTGCGTGAGTTGGTTGGGGGGGTTGCTAAAGACATGTCGCGGTCTACGAATCCTCTGCCGGTATTGACTAGTGTTGCCTTGTGACTGGCTCACAGTTGGTGGTATTGACGGGTATCACGCACGGAATAAGTCAGCCTATTTATATTCCATAGCCGTGGTGAATGATTTGTCATAACAGCTATTATGTCGAGGGGTATGACGCGAGTTACATAAAATCTGTATGATGACAAAATATATAATTAAAATCATTGTTTAATTAGTACTCCACCTAAGTCCAGGAACCAGCTCGGGGGAGGGGGGGGGTCATGACCCCCATGACCTCCCCCCCTGGACCCGTCACTGCCTATTTCAGTAATAACTTTTTTCTTTTACTAAGCATTTACATTTGCAATGTAAGTAAGCATTTACAAACCGCGTGGATTTTCATGGGAGCAGGAGTTTGTATAAAAAATCATTGAGAATACAATTCAATGCTATTTGCAATATACGTATGCTCATATGTGCATACCACACACATCACTTTATCACGTTTTTCACAGCCAATGCTATAAAATACTATTTTTCAATAAATATACAATTCCACAGGATTAGCAAACTGAAGTGGCAGTGGGCTGGCCATGTTAGCCGTAGAACCGATGGCCGTTGGGGCAAACGTGTTCTAGAGTGGATACCGCGAAACGGCAAACGTAGTGTAGGACGTCCTCAGGCAAGGTGGAGTGATGATTTGCGCAGGACGGCTGGCAGGAGCTGGATGCGAGAAGCCGAAAACAGATCTCAGTGGCGTACACTCGAAGAGGCCTATGTCCAGCAGTGGACGAAGAGGGGCTGATGATGATGATGATGATGATGATACAATTTCATATAATTTAATACATCCATGCATAATTTAAGGTGAGCCACCTCTCTTCATCGATAAAGGTGTTGAGTCTATTCCCAGACCACAGCAGCTAAAAATAAACAACGGCTAATGATCGTGGAAATAAAAGACAATCAGTTTAAATGACCTGTTTCTGTGATTTCTGTTAGTACTAATTATTTATGGATTCGGTTCACGTTCCTTCTGCGTTAGCAAAATCAGCCATGATTTGTCTGAGTAATGCGATAAATATACTAAACAAATTATCTTAGTTCGGTTTCGTTGCTTGTGTATTGACATAACAAATTGCCGAGGAAGTATTACGGATATTTTATACAGAAACCAGTAGGTAATTTGACTGTAGAAATGAAAAAGTATTTGGAGAAATAGGGTGTGATTGTAAAAGATATGAGCTTATGTAAAATTTCGTTATAGGTACCAATTACCTAGAACTATGTGTTCTTTTTTATGTTTTTATGTTGTGGTATAGAAATACTACTTTCATAATTTTGCTGAATCTGGTGGATCTCCTGAATTTCCATTACTAGTATGAAATCAAATTAATCTTTATGCACACGATTTACCCGCTTACGATTGTGGCCCTCATTTTGTGTCATGCTCAATGTAGAAAACCGTCTAACCTCCCCTCTCGCCCTGGGGGTCTATCTGTACCATTTTTGGAAGTATGCTACATGTATATATAGCAAGGTTCCGAAAATGGTACATTACTGTAATTTCAACATTGCTGTATAACAATGTTGAAATTACAGTAATGTTTTTTTTAATGTTCCATAGAGAAAAAGTGAGGAAGAAATTAATAGTCACTTATCTTTATAATACTTAGTGTTATGTTTTTTAAACAAATGACTTTAAAACATAATCTAGCTAGACGCATCATATTTAATGAGCCGACAATTTTTGAAAACAATAAACATAAATATCGTCTTAAATTATTATATTATACTGCCCATGACTTTGTCTGTCCAGGTCACTTATCGTCATATTTAGACAATTCATACAATTTATACATTGTAGCCTATATGTTATTCTGATGTATAATCTATATTTTTGTAAAGTTCCATTAAAATACATTCAGTAGTTTTTACGTGAAAGAGTAACAAACGTAAAACTTAGAAACTTTGCGTTTGTAATATTAATAGGGATGAGATTTGATTTGTTAACAGTGTATTGTTTTAAAAAATTAACATTTGTTTTCAAATATTATTTTGTGAATAAGCAGTATTTGAATAAATCATTAGAAGTGAACAATATTTTATAAGAATCAGACGAAAATTGTACGGAACAAAGGCTACCTAATCCATTTTACGATTGGAGTGAAATTTTGCTGGTAAACATACTTGTAAGCTACTTTAAGCGACATGGTATAAAATTACTAAATTAAATTAGTTCCTGCTACATGGTAACTTAGGTGATGAAATCACAATATGATACTTTTACTTTCAATTTATTCTTATTTAGGTATGTTTTAAATAATTTTATTTATACTTATATCTAATAATGCACAAAGTTGACCATATTGTTATAAAACGACCTAAAATAATTATATTTATTATATAAATATATTATACTGCACTATTAAGTTCATTCCGTAATTTATTTCGTGATTGAGAAAAATACTTAAATGTAATGTAGAACTCATACTTTCGGTCGTCACTTATTAGACATTATTATTTTAGAAGGAAGCAATACGAAAATAGTCACAGGTTAATACAGCTGGCTTGTATTTTTAATTGATGAAATATAACTTGAATTTAAATATAAACGTGTTCGCCGTTATGAAAAGACTTGAAAACGTTTATGTCACTGGGAAAATCCCTCATGAAAATATTTTTTGTAAATTGAAAAGTAATTGTAAAATTGAGTGAAGTTTGTCTTGATTAAATGGCCTATCACAGTATTGTTTGACTTTAACTGAAAATTTCAACGCAATATGATTTTATTGGTAGGTATAATTCCATCATGAAACCGTGCCTAGTTAATATAAAAGTCAGTGAGGAGGCAAAACAAAATTGGTCAAAAGTGACAATGTAGTTACCAACGTTACTTTTGTATTGTCATTAGTTTTACAGCTATGGATTATCGTCTCACCTTACCCTTTCATTGACCCCAATATAATATCCTTAAGATTAAGTAAGTTTGCATTTATAACTGACTTACTGCTCTTCGAACTTCAGGTTTAACATTAACGCACACTCATGATATTACTTTGCTCCCCACTAGGAATTATACCCTTTAACCTCCTTCAAATACTTACTATTATAAATAATAATTTTAAACAAAAAAAATAAAGACTTTTTACCACAATCATTATTAGGATTTTATTTCACTGATAAAATGAATAAATTTATTTCGGAACGCGTTGTTTGCAAGTTTCTTTGAAGACTATTTCGTAAGTTACCTCAATTCGGAACGCAATATTGTATGTCAGTTCTCACTGTCAATAGTGTCAATGCCAAGTAGTACTTCAGATTAAATTTGTTGTGATGCTTATTATCGTTTAGCTTTTGTGTTTAATAAATTGCTTTAAAATGAATAAATACAAAGAAATGTATGAAAGTATATGCCGTTTGTGCTTGAGTTACGATAGAAATAAAAATAAGTTTTGTCTGTTAGATATTAACAGCGAAGATGGACTCAGTTGTTATGGTAAATCTGTTCTAAACTTTGCAAATATTTCTCTCAATAATAAGGACTGTTTACCATCGTTTATGTGCTTAAAATGCTTAAAGTTACTAAAGCAAGCGATTTACTTCAAGTTGAGATGTGAAAAAAGTCAGAAACAATTGTTACGATGGATAGAAAATTACAAGAAAAATGACACTATTGGGTCTACTATACAAGAGGTAATTGTACAAAATATAATGTATTCTTACTATTTTCCGGAAGAATATAGAGGCAAATGTAATAGTGTAAGTAAGACAGATTATACAACTAAAGAATGTTGTCAAATTGATAAGGAGTATATTAATACTGGCTCAAGTATAACTGAAGACAATAATGAAAATAGTGATGGATGTAACAACGAAGATACTGATAATGAATTATTCAATATTATGGAAAAGAATATCTCTGAAAATTCCTATATTCCACTCAACAGTAACAAAATCATGCTGCAGCGAAAGAGAATATACAGAAATCAGAACAATGTAGCAAGCAGAATCATTTTGAAACAAAAAGGTTACAATCGTAAAAAAGTAACTTATAAATTATCTAATGGTACAGATAAGGCTAAGTTTTTCTGTAACATTTGTAATAAAGATTTAGCAAATCAAAATACATATAGAAATCACATGCAAAGGCATACAGGCTTTAAATATATATGTGAGCATTGTGGTAAGGGGTTTCCTGTTTTAGCGGAGCTTCAATTGCATCAAGTAGCCATTCATGGCACTGGACGATTCTTAGAATGTGAGCATTGTACATTCAAAGCACCCAACAAGCATATTTTGGTTGAACATGTCCGTCTTCATACTGGAGAAAGACCTTATACTTGCGATAAATGTGGTCTCACATTTCGAAGACGGGCTATATGGAGAAAGCATATGATATACCATACTGAGAAAACTGTACAATGTCAGCAATGTCCGCGTAAATTCTATAGGAGAAGTGAAATGCTAGCGCATATGAATAATATGCATGAAAGGTTATATGTCTATTTATGTCATAAATGTGATGCAACATATGCAAAGACTTCATCGGTTCGTAGACACTTGACTGAGAGGCATGGTGTTCCAAGGGAGATGCAAGGAAAAATTGTGAGAGTGAATAAAATTAAAGCTGCTGGTATCTTATAGCAAATATAGATTGGTTTCAAGATGTTTTGGTTTATTATTTTAATATACGCAAAAATCAGTAATAAATACTAGAAGTGTCATGTTCTAGTTTATAACAATACTTTAGACTTACTATATTTTATTGTTTTTAAGCATTTAAAAAATATTGTTTACCTGATAAGTAATTTTTATGTCCTATAGCTGCTTGTTTGACTTGCTTGTGCATTGGTGGTGCCATTAAGACAGGCTCATGTCTATCATTGAAGATGTACATGCGCTGTAATGAGAGTACTCAACACTATGATTATTTTTTGATGTCATATGCAAATAAATATTATTTTCCATATTCGCTACCATATTTGTAAATACTTTTGTTGGTTTATAATTGATCATTTAGCAATTCAAGATTAGTCACTCCAAGTTGTCCTCATAATGATAGCATTTTTAACTGTAAAATTTTATTTATTAATACAATTATTATTTATTCATATTATTAAAAGACAACATTACATAAGCTACTTCAAAATTTTTCAAATGCCAATTTCAATATAATTTAAATTTAACACATGTATGTATACAACACAAACAAAAAACTAGTAAGTAGTTGTAAATTATAAATAACAAGGCGCAAGCTAAAAAACTAAATGAGTAACTTTTAAGTTGCATTCCTACAGATTTAATTTTGTATGCCAGTGAGAAATTATATTTATATAAGTTTCTTTTATTTTTTTAGCCGACAATTAAATTAGTCCATTGTAAATGAATTAATTAAATAATGATTTTACCTAATTTTGTTGTATTATTGTTGCAAAATAATGTAAAATTTTTTGTTCCAAAAATAATGAAAAGTAAGACACCTTCAGGTATTGAAGAATCTGGGTAATGCTCACTTCCACCTTTGGCCTGATCATCACCATCAGGTGGGATGAAGGTTTTTTTTAAGTTATATGATGACAAACAAGCAGGTTTCCCACCTGATAGTAAGTGATTACAGTCACCTATAGTGTGTGTGTTTCCTATGAGATTCGCAGCAGCCACCACAAAAAACCACTTTATGTTGCTAACGTGATGTTAAGTACCCAATAATTTCATTTCCTATGTTACAGTTCACACTGGAACATAGCAATGTGAACACATGCTATTTTGGGGTTTCCTGTAATATAAATAAATACTATTAGGATACAATTAGTACGAAAAAACTGTGGATACAACCTTTTATATTGAAATCACTTGTTGATCCTAGAACATGCTCAACGTGCCGTATTAAAAACAATGTTGAAAAATCCCCTGCGTTTTCCCACCACGTTAGTATATTTATTTCTGAGTGACAGAAGATTATATCTTCTAAAGATCTGTCTGAAGGCTAAAGTGGTACTGTCAGCATCTATGGACCACACCCTACGGAATAAGCGCATTTTCCGACTCCCTGTACCCTCAACCAACAGCTACTTTGCCAGACGAACCACTTTTTTCAAAAAGCGTCATTTATAATAGGCACAACCACTTCTTCAATATTTAGAAACTTACTCTTCGCCAAGCGAAACTAAAATTAGCTTCTTTCTTGGACATATCAGCAATCTGCTTCGAGTACCTAACTGGTCTTTATGTGTCTGTGTACTTTTTGTTGAATATTTTTGTAGTTGATTATGTTTTGTTTATTTTTTTAAATATTTATTGTTAGTTTTTCTTTTTAATTATTTTTTGAATTTTTATATTTTTTTATTGTTAGTTTTTCTTTTTAGTTATTTTTTCATGTTTAAGTATATATTTTTTTTAGTGTTAATTGTTCTAGTAATATTTTTTTTTTATTTTTTAGTACATATTCATTTGTTTTGGATTAATATTATTTTTGAAGACAAATTGAATTTATAAAAATGTTTGTTTTTTATTTTTAGTGAATCTGAAGTGCCTACACCATCGATATATATGTACTTCAGTAGAATATATGTCAATGGCCTACACTTATTCGACGTGATATTGAGTTATTCATCAATTGGTCGCGCACATACTTAATGCAAAATTAAGATTTACACAGTTTTCTGATGTCGTGCAATAGGCTTGTTGCCTAAATTTCAGTAGTTAGATACTAATATACCTTGATGCCTATTCTATACAAAATAATTCTTATTTTTGAAAAAAATGCTTATTTATAAGAATAATTTTGCATTTAATTAAATATTTGACATTAGTCATCAAAAACGCTCATGACTGTCATGGCGTCTTGAATGACGTCACGCCGTGCAAAACACAGCTGTTTTAGTATCGGAATATTCGGTATTGTGAAGTTATTTTAATAAAAAATGGATTCATCGTATTACAACTACTGCATAGTGCCCCAGTGTACAAGCACAAGTATAAAAACACCAAAAAAAATATTTATATACGTGCCAAACAATCAGCAGATACGTAAAAAGTGGCTGACACTCGCGAGATGGAATGATGCCCATTCTTTTTCGCACTTCCACAAGACACTTGGGAATGACATTTTGACTTTGACGTTTCGCACGGCGTGACGTGACACTTTTTAATTGGTGTTTGCTGTCACGTGACTTATGGCTTATTTTGTGCAATTTTATTTTATAAAAATATAAATAATCAAAAGTTATTATTTTATAAAACTTTGTATTTTCATAATTAAATGATCATCTTAATAGTTATGCAACCTAATGCATCAGATTTGTTCATAGTGGATACAAGCCTATTGTCAGAACTGGACCAAATTGAAATGGAACCACACGAGAAGCATCAAAATTACTTCAGCCAGTCGAAAGTTACAAACATAAAAACATCTGTCAAATTGAAAATTTCTTCCTTGTTTGAAGTCTGTTAAAAAATTGGAATTGTAAACCTCCTTCACCTTAAAAATCGATTATAAAGGATGGTTCGAATAGTCATATTCATAAAAAGTCATGTTAAATAAATCGAAAGCTCAACTTTTGTGTTGCCATCTAATATCGATATCACTAAGTACCGAACAGCATATTAAACTATCTAAATCAGTAAAAAATATTTATTCGAGCGTACGAAATTCAAATTCAATTACATATAAACATTGACATATATTCGGTATATCGATGATTATAAAGATGATGTTTTGTGATAAAATAATTTGCTGGCATCGTACAATATAAAATGGTACAAACTTGTGGTAACATGATTTGCTAGCGTCGTACAATATGACATATTATAAATTTATGATAACATGATTTGCTGTCGTCGTACAATATCACATGGTACTAACTTTGTTAAGACCATATAGTTTTTAGCGCCCACTGCTTTAATTATATGAACCACGCGGTTCGCAACATTGGGTCGAGAAATCTACATATACGAACGAGTACGTGTGTACGTCATAAGTCGTCTAAGTCATTTCAGTTGCAAATCGTCTTATTTCTTGTGGCGTTGACCTAGAAATGGTAGAATAGATATAATCCTTATAGCAAAGATTACGTTGCGGTTGTGAAGGAGGTAGCATAGTCAAAGTAATGTGCAGTAGACTGTACAATATTTTTTGTATTTGTATTGTAGAATAATTAGGAAATCTATTATTTTTTCGGGTTCTAGCGAGAATTATACATCAAAACTTTGTATGTACAATTTTTATTTAAAAAAATAAGGTACATTAAATTTTGATACAGATAGAGTGGCAATTGTTTTTATGCAATGAAATTATTCACCAAAAAATAATTAATAATCCAGCTTTCTTTTTTTTGTGAGGGACCTATGCTGAAGCTGCTGATGGCTATGTTTAGCTTTATGGTGAGTGTTTGTGGAAGGCGCACGAACGGAAGGCAATTATTTTTTTATCTAACTAACTATTAATTTATTTAAAATTTATTTGAGTTAAGAGAGCCAAGAGGCTCTCGTTTGACGAATGGGTCAATGGCCGGATACAAAAAGCAGATTCTCGACACGGCACGTATAGTCCGGAGATTTCTCTGTCTACAGCCCTAACCACCGGTTTGCTTGGGCCTTGCCTCGCTGCCGGTGGCATACTAGGCTTAAGTTTCTTATAGATAGTACTAGCGACCCGCACGGCTTCGCACGGTTGCAATGCTTATGTATATACCTACTACAAAACGGCCGTCCGCGGGTCGGTACCGCCGCGGCGCTGCAACAACTACGTCCTTGCATTTTAAATTTGTAATATCTTCGGAAATATTCACTTAAATTACATACTGTAAATAACATATTGATCTATAATAAATACACAATTTATTTAAGGTACTTAATTGGATAAGGATTAATGCTGTATTGTTTAAAATCACTTCGTAAATAACCATTTTCTAGTACTTAAATGGTTATGGTGGGTTATCCCTAAAAGATAGACATATACAATCGCGGACTTCTTTTGTTGAACTTTTTAAGGTGGACAATACTGTAGTACATTATTTTGCTCTATCTCGTAGGGATCAGCCAGCAAATTTGCAATATAAGCGCAAAAGAACGTGCTTATTTACGACATCACATTAGACACATTTACATTTATCAGTGTTTCTCTACTATATTATGAATGCATTATATATAAAACCTCCCTTAAGAATCACTCTATCTATTAAAAAACCGCATCAAAATCTGTTGCGTAGTTTTAAAGATCTAAGCATACATAGGGACAGACAGACGGCGGCGACTTTGTTTTATATATATTAGATGTAAAAAACTTAAATTTAAGTTTATTAATTAAATATACGAATAATATAAGACATATAAATGACATATTTTATTATTATTATAATTTAGTATATTTTTTGTTATTTTTTCGCTTATTCGTATGCATGTACAAAGTTTTGTATTATATTATATAACATTTATTTTGACGTCAATAACTGTATGTGTTATATAATAGATGTTAAGGCCAATGCTATTTAAAGTTTGATATGCATTTTGTTTCTTTGCGAAGCGCGTTGTGTATACGATTTTTGTAATTATTTCGCTACCCGTAAATATAATACCCGTAAATATGTGAGACAATCAGATCTGATAATAACATTCATCAATCGCTTACAGAACCCTCACAGCGATTACGATTGGAGATCGGATGCAAGGTCGCCGTAAACGCAAAATGGCGGCGGTAATGACTTCATCGATAACTTCAGGTTCGATGCGAAGAGATACGATGTTATGGAAGAACATTTATCACGCATTACATCTTCAAAGTTTATTGCAAAGAACAGCGAGTACCATCCCTGATACACCCAACATATTATTATGTCCAAAGTAAAAATCAATACTTATATATGTTACTGTTAAAGCTCGAACTACGGTAAATCTTAAGATTAGTGAGTAAATCTGAGAATTTACCGACATGAATCGGTAAATGTAACTATTTAAGAAAATGGAACGATGTTTTCGGACTTTTACCATTCGAATACAGTATATGCTATATACCGCTGTTGATTTGAGGAATAAAGTAATGAATAATTCTTGATCATTTATGTCAATTAACTATTAGTCAAATGTTAAATACTATTACATAGGTATTAAACGATAGTAAGTAATTAACTAATCCTAACTAATATTTAAATTATTTTCATTTTGAATATTATTTTGTTAATAAGAAACTAATAATTTTAAATCTTTGAAATACTTCCTAAGTAGTAAAAAATAACACAAGTAAAATTATCTTCTAACAAACATAACGCTTACGTTGACTAATAACTGATCAGTATTTTCTATTTAGCATTTAACAACGGGTCTATGCGCTGAACACATTATGACATGATTTTTTTTCAACATTTACCCTGCCTTTAATGTAATCTTAAGATTTACCAAGTGAATGGTGGTAAAAGTTCGAATCGCATACCTTTTTAGACATTTACCATAAAGAATTGGTGAAAATCTTAGGACTTACCGAAGTTCGAGCTTTTACAGTAATATATATTATATATATTGATTATATATTATATATATTTCTTACCTTTGCAAGTTTTTAATGACGTCAAAAGGATCCCTGCTTTTACTGTGGTAAAAAAGGCTATTACCCAAATATTAACAAACCAGCTAGCCCGTGTGCGTGTGGCGGTAGAATTGCGAAAGCGCAACCCACCAAGCGCCCCGATATGGGCTCAGAGGACATCGGGGGGTTTTAGTGGGTAGACCAGTCTTCTCAGACTGGAGAGCCCCACACAAGGCCGCGCCTTGCCAGCGTGGTGTCACGGTGCATAAGGAGCATTTCCCCCCGAAAAGGAAAAAAAAGGGTTACTGGTAAAGTTGAACAACGAAAATTATAGGGCATCGCGAATAATATCTACTCTTAAACCCTGCATGAATTACCAGCAGACAAGGAAAATCGTATTTTTCGTAAATAATTACAGAGCATCATCGGTCCATTATCGGACCTTGGGGCACACCCAATATTAGATTAAAACTTTTTTTGACGAACTGTTCATGCACACTTTGCCTCCGTTCACAGAGGTCCTTTTTTTTTGTTCCCCCTGAGGAAAATTCATTAAGTTGCATACCCCGGCTGTGGCGAGCCGGCGGTTATGTGGGGCTCTCCTCCCCAGAAGGGGGAGGCCTACCCACTAAAAACCTCAGGGATGGCCTTCCTCAGGCATGTAGAGAGCCCCCGAGAACATCAAGCTACTTCCGGGAACCCCCAGCCTCCGCTCCCCCTCCGATACAGGGGAGCCCTCCCCGGGGGAGGCTACAATACCTCCCCGGGAGGGCTCCCCTGTATCGGAGGGGGCGTGGTCCCTCCCGGGTCGCCGTAACCGCCGGCGGGCGCAATTTCCTCGCGCCCGCCGGCGATCCGCGACGGCGTCGCAGCTGTGCTACCGAGCCCGGCGCCGCCTCCTTCGAGCGGGATCGGCCATCTCCCGACCCCGCTCGGCGGCCTCCTTCTGGAGCATCACTGCTTTACAGAAGGAGGCCACAGCCCTCCAACCAGGGAAGTCATCTCTCTCGAGACAGATCTCGCCCGATCTCTGCGACCAAGACTCGGCGCTCAGAGGCCCACACGGGGCACTCCGCCAGCGTGTGCTGGGCCGAGTCGAGGTGGGATGCGCAGTGGTGGCAATGTGTCGATCCCTCCCGTCCCGTATTCGAAACAGATACTCACCGAAGCAGCCGTGCCCGGTGAGTATCTGAGTCAATCGGTAGGTGACCTCCTCCTTCCCGTGGAGCCAAGCTAAGAGGTGCGGGAGTACGGCACCGACGGCCCGCTGGCGCGCGCAGATCCGTAATTCGAGCTGTGAACGCCAGGCCGCTACAATCCGTCGGTGCCACTCCCGCTTAGGCACTTCGTGCGCGGGTTCCAGGCGTCCCAGAATCGTCGCCGCCTTGTACGAGATGGTACGGTAGCCTCGTACGATCCGTATGGCCATTATCCGTTGTAGGCTCCGTAGCAGAGCTCTGCAGCGAGGAGACCTCGCGCAGTTTTGCGACCACACGGGAGCCCCATACATGGCTATGGATCGCACGACGCCAGGGGAGGGTGCCGAAGGCGTTGACGATGTCTGACGACACCGCCAACGCCACCCCCACAGAGGTAGCTCCTAAACAAGTCGAGGGGGTGGCCTCTTATTCTGATTATTTCTAGAAAGAAGATAGAGACAGTACCGAATACTTTTTTAAGGTCTGGTATATAGTTAGGCAATTGCCTCTGTTATCCAACACCAAAAAATAACAGACAACCTCTATAACAAGTATTGCCGAAATAAATCTATAAGTATTTCGGAAACCACCTAATATTAAACTGTTGAAATACGATCGCTATTCGTCAAATTTAATAGATCAAAAGATTCGCTTTCCTCCAGTGGGTGGGTGAAGATTTGAGAAACATTTTCGGGGTAAAAACCAAATCAACGCTACCTCGACTCGGGGATCTTTATTCAGTGTAATTATAACAAGAGTTGAAAGGTTATCGCTGTAATTTTCACTTCGGTGAGCGCACTCCATTCATTGGTATTCCAGTTATTAGGATTACGACGCTTAAACTTAAAAAGGATTGGGATGACACAATAGCTGAAATGGAGATCTTGCTTACATTTATTATTTTGCGTAAAGACGTTTCTTTGGAACAGATAAACAAATTATAAAATTTAAAATCTAAGAAATTTTATGCTTTCATTCGACTAATAGAAAAGATAGATGTGTAATATACATTTTTATTTACATTATATAGTTTGGAAAACTTCTTTGTGAAAAGGCACAAGTAAATGGAAGTTATAGCTTGAGTAGAAGGCTCAAGAAATCAACTGCTAATGTTCTCTTGTAACTAAAACTGCACAATTTCACTCAAAAACATACAAAGTCAAAGCAAAAAAAAATATTCAAACAGGTCTTTGAAGGGACTTACTGACGTCTAATACAAGCTTATAAGCATGATTCAACCAATTTGGAGAGCCTTCTTGAGAAGAACAGACTCCTAATAGACCCATAATTATTACTCCTTTTAAAGTCATAAAATATTACAAAATTATATATTTATGTATCTACACAACAAACATTGGCTAGACGTACATATATCCGGTAAAAACAATGATTTATTTCATGTAGCCCAATCAATCCTTCTATATATGAGAATTAGAGCTGGGTATATTCCATTAAATACGATTAAATTTTTGAAGGGAAAAAGGAATAATCCGTACTGACTCTTGCACAAATGTTAAAGAAGATTTATTTCACATTTTAATGGAGTGTGCCTACAACGAAAGAGACAGAGTAGAGTTATTGAAAGAAATTAGATGTAGTTGGCAAGAACTGATTTTTGCAATTGATACATTTTTGAGTTTTAGTTTTAAATGTAGTAATAGTGATAGAAATATAAATTTCTTCCTTTGTTCATTAGTTAAAATTGATTAAAAAGTTTAAAATAAAATAAAAAAGGTCAATCAAGAGGTCTGTAATATATTTTAACATATATTTTAACACTCACACCAATCATTCCTAAGTACTGCTTTAAAGCTTGTATTATGAGATTTAGGGTAACGAAGAAACATACACATTTTCTCAGGTTTCATATACATAATATTAATCATAGATCAATATTTTTGATAATAATATTAAATCTCTTGGTACTCTTTACCCCCGCCGAAGCTCGAACGCGGAGCCTCAGAGATGTCGCTACTTTGTAACCGGCGTACAATCCACTTAGCCACAGCGGTCGTTGTCAGTATAAAGAGATGAGAAATATGTTTCAGCAAAATGATTTTGATCTTCAAACTGCTCTTTACCCATTTAGGACCAAGTGATCTCTGTCCTAGTTTAATTACTGTGATGAGGGGGTTGGAATTTCAATTGTACGGTCTCCAGACGTTTTTATTGTAACTTGTGGCATTCTGAACATCCCAAGGGATACTCGAGGCGCTTTCAGTGAGTAATTGGGTCCTTGGGACGCAATTTTTGAGATTCTAATAGCTGGGATTACATTTAAGTACGGATTTACTTTTAGATAAATCTTAGATTGGAAGAAATATCTATTTGTTACCTTCCTGCGATAGTTCTTACTTGCAAATACGATTACTTTAATGTACCACAGATAACTTAATGGTGACAGATATAGCTACTACGATTACAACTTTTTGAGGGCTAAAATATCGAAGGGCATTATTTTTTGCTAAATAACATAGTGTCAGAAATAAAAGGAACTGTGATGTCTTCAATAAAACATGATTTAGTTTTTAATATTATATTGAGAAAACCAGAATCTCTTACATTACCACCTTTCATAGACTAACTATACTATTTTAGTTTACAGATTATATAATTATCATATACCACATCTTCCCCTTATAACTATAGATTTTACATAGTAATAGAATCAACCTACTTAAAACATTTATCTGAAAGGGTTTAATAAATTGGTCATCAAACTTCAATGAAACAAATTAAATATACCTTATACCTCCTCTAACACTTTAGGTAAGGTAATACTGTTAATACTTAACATATTCATTAAGGTATTGAGGCTGCCTAGTCTCTCTACAAGATCTTCGCAGCTGTGGTGGACTAGAATGTGATGACTCTTCACTCAAGTATCCTATTCTAGAGTCACTGTTACATTTATTTTTGATTTCATTTCCAAATGGTTTAATATATGAAGTATTTCTAGTTTTTAGTGTACCATTACTACCATCTTTTACAATTATAGAACGAGGATTTTCAGTAATTTTATGAATTGTTGCAGGTTGCCACGTAGTTGAATGTTCATTGTTTTTATAATAAACATTTTGACCAATATTCAACTTAGTCTTTACTTTTGAACCTCTATCATAGTATATTTTATGCTTTAAAGTATTATTAAGTAACTGTTCCTTAAAATTGTTAACTAGTTTAGGTTTGAGTAAATCAGTGTTGATTGGGAGCTTAGTGCGACATAGTCTACTGTTTAACAACTGGGATGGTGAAAATTTTGTTCCACATACTATATTGCGGTATATTGCGATATTCTAATAAATAATTATTTATATCACCTTTTGTTTCTTTACATTTTTTTAACATGACTTTACATATACCAACAGCTTTCTCAGCTGCTCCATTGCTTTGGTGATAATGTGGACTGGAAAATATTGTCTTAAAGTGCCATTCTTTGCTGAATTCAATAAATTTAAATGAGTTGAAAGGAACATTATCAGAGTATACTATAACTGGTATACCATGAGTGGAAAAGATTATTTTTAAAATATTTATCACAGTATCTGCTGATTTGTTATTTAATTTGTGGAGTTCAATCCATTTGGAATAGTGGTCGACAAGTGCTAAATAATCATCTCCACCATATTCTAATATATCTACTGAAACATACTGAAATGGTAGATCAGGTTGTTCTCTAATAATCATAGGTTCCTTTATATTGTTAGCTGAATATTTAATGCAAGTTTTACAAAGAGATATGTATTCCTCTATGTCTTTGGCCATCCCTTGCCAATAGAATAATATTTTTGCACGAGCTTTAGTTTTATTCATACCAAAATGGCAATCATGTACCTTTTCTATAATTATATTTCTTACTGTATCTGGAACATAAATTCTCTTATTAATAAATAGCAAATCATTTTCAAAACTAATGAAATTTTTGAAATTATGATAATGTTTAATATTTAGGTTAACCTTTTGTACAGAATCTGGCAACCATTTACATAATATTGATATAATTGCTTAGCAACAAAATCTTGTTTAAGTTTTTCTCTAATTATTATTTCATGTAAGTCGGGGCTGATGTGCATCACTGCGACCTATTAAGATCTATTGTGACCAGCCTCCTGTGTAGGTTCCATGTAGGCCCTACAGTAGCTCCCTTAACTGGGCACTGACCAAGAAAGATAGGATGTTCCCAGTTCGGATTGTTTTTATTTCATCTGGGTCAAGGATGTGTTTCCCCAGGTGTCTGTTTCTTTTGTGAATCAGCGGTTCACAGTAGCACAAGAGGTGTATTGGTGTTTCACGCTCTTGTTCGCAGACTCTGCATGTGTCAGTGTCCTTAAGTTTCATGTTGTGAAGGTGTCTATTCAACATGCAGTGACCGGTCAAAGCCCTAACCATCACGCTCAAGTTACTCCTGTTAAGCTTTAATAGCTCGTCAGTGCGTTTGCGAGAGTATGGTTCGATTAGTGCTTTTGAGTGTGTCATCCCGGACGTACTGTGCCAGTCTGCTTTCGCCTCGTTAAGAAGGCGAGTTTTCAGGTATTGCATGGCCTGGTTCTTTGAGATACCACAGATAGGCTCTGGGCCGAACTGTATTCCTTGAGCCCCGGCCCTGGCTAGTTCATCGGCCTTCTCATTGCCGGTTATTCCAGAATGACCTGGCACCCATTTGAGAGTGATTTTGTTCTTTTCTCCCAGGTCATTGAGTTTTTTCACACAGTCTTTTACTAGCTTTGATTTAAGGGTGTTATTGTTTATTGCTAGTAAAGCTGCCTGGCTGTCTGAATTGATTACGATTTTTTGGTTACGTAGTTTCGTTGGCGGTTCGCTTGTACACATTCAATTATGGCACAGACTTCCGCCTGGAATATAGTGGCATACTTTCCCAGATTTATGCTTTTGCTAACCCTGGGTCTGCCCCCATATATGCCACATCCTACGTTAGCCCCCATTTTTGAGCCATCGGTAAACCACACCAGACTCCCGTCATTTAAGGATCACTATGTCGGCCTTGCGCCCAGTCTTCCCTCTTGGTGATTTCCACAGTGAAATTCTTGTGGAAGTTAACTTCTGGAAGCAAGACGTCTGTCGTCATTGCAAGAAGTGGACATTCAAACACTTTTTGATGTAGTGTCCTTATTGTCTGGGATTTCCAGTGTTCTATGCCAGCGTTAGTCCTATAGATGCCAGCCATCATCTCCTTCTCGATAAAGAGGTTTAGAGGTGGGAGGCTGAGGATTGCATTAAGGGCTATGGCTGGTGTTGATCTAACGGCTCCTGTAGCCATCTAGACTTAATTAATGCTAGACTTTTCTCTAATTAAGTCTAGCAGATCATCTGACACATTTACAGAGTGAACAATATCATTTAAATCAGTATCACAGTCTTTTGTTGCCTGTGTGCATGCTCGACTAAGAGCATCAGCTACATACATTTTAGAGCCAGGAACATGTATCATATTGATGTCATAAATGCTTAATTTTAGTTTTATTCGTTGTAGTCGAACTGAAGGGATACTACTAATTTCTTTTTTCATGATAGATAATAATGGAAGATGGTCTGTGTGAACAACAAAGTTTCTACCATAAATATAATTATGAAATTTCTTACAAGCAAATAAAACTGCTAGAAATTCCTTTTCAATTTGTCCATAATTTATTTCAGTAGATGTCAGTGCTTTAGAAGCATATGAAATAGGTTTATTATTTTGTAATAATACACAGCCAATGCCTGTCTTACTAGCATCTGTTTGTATGACAATCTCACAATTTGAATCAAAAATATGAAGTACTGGATGATGTGATATTATTTCTTTTATTTTATTAAAACTATTGGTATGTACTAATGACCATTCAAATACCACATTTTTTTTTAATAGTTCGCGTAACGGAGAAGTAATTTCAGCCAAGTTGGGAATAAACTGTCTAAGGTAATTTACCAATCCTAACAGTCTCTGTAGATCAGATTTATTTCTTGGCTGATCATAATCAGTAATGGCCTTAATGGACTCTGGGTCTGGGGACATAGTACCATCTTTAAATACATGGCCAAGGTAATTGACTTTGTTTAACATATATTGGAATTTATTTTTATTAAATTTAATATTAAATTTTCTTGCTCTTTCAAAAACTAAATGTAATAAAGTATGCATCTCTTCTTCTGAGTTACAAAATAATAAAATGTCGTCAATATAATTTATTACACCAGGAATGTCTTTAAATATTTCTGAAAGCCGTTTTTGAAACACTTCTGATGGTATGGCTAAACCAAAAGGTAATCGGTTGAATTTATATGTTCCAAACATGGTAGAAAATGTACATAATTTAGAACTATTCTCTGTTAAGACAATGTGCCAGAATGAGTCTTTTAAGTCAAGGACAGTAAAGTACTTACTATTTTTTATCTTGGTAGCCAAATCCTGCAATGTGGGAATACTACAATAGTCTTTAATTATCGCTTCATTGAGATTTTTTGGGTCTAGACACACACGAATTGTGCCATCTGCCTTTTCTACTACAACTAATCTGTTTACCCATTCTGTGGGTTCATCTGTTTTTGAAATAATACCTAATTCTGCCAATCTTTCTAATTCTAGTTTCACTTTAGGTCTTAACTTTAAAGGTATTCTGTAAGGTGGCTTAGATATTGGCACAGAATCCTTTTTTATTTTAATATCATATGGCTCACTGATTTTACCAATCCCACAGAACAGATCAACATTATTACTAACTATAGTGTCTTTATAATTTTCAATCACCAATGAATCTATGCGTTTCACTAAATTCAACTTCACACATGTATCTCGTGATAAGATGGGAACTGAGTATTCATTGCCCGCGACACAAAATGTTTCACAACACTTCATATTATTCACTTTGATATTTAGAGAAATCACACCATCGATTGGAGTTTTCAAGCCATTCCAGCTTTCTAGCATAGCCGCAGTTTTCTTGAGTGGTGATAATTTTGGGGTAAGTTCTTTGATTTTGTTGAATAAAGGAGTAGGTAGAATATTTACATCTGCCCCAGGATCCAGCTTGAATTTCAATGTCATTCCTTCAACTTTGACTTCTTGATACCACGCTACTGAATTAACTGTCAGAGTAGAAGTGACAGTTCCACAAAAATAATCTGATTCAGGTTGGAAGGATATTTCATTCACCATTATTTTAGGTGATGAATGACACATTTTAGCGAAATGATTCCTTTTTTTACATTTAGCACAAGTTTTGTTGAATGCAGGACACTGGCCATACTTGTGATTGTATCCACAGTTTAAACACACTCTTTGTTGCTCATTTTTATTATTATTTGACTTCATTGATACGGCATTAATTTCAGTTTTTTGTATATCTCTCACTTGTTCATTTGTCAGTTCCGATACTCTAAGGATTTCAAGTGTTTCTTCAAGTGATGGATCATTTTTTATCAATTTTTTTTGGCACTCAGTATCTGTTGTTCCAAGAACAAGTTTATCTCTGAGTAATGAATCTTTACAGTTTTTACAAAAATCACAGTTGGTAGCTAGTAATTTTAGGTCTGTGATATAATTATCAATAGATTCACCATGTTTCTGGTTACGATTGAAAAATATGAAGCGCGAATGCAAAACGTTTTTCTTCGGATTGCAATGTTCATCAAAGGCATTTAGAACAGATAATAGTGTGTTCTTTTCTGTTAAATTCTTTTCAAATGTATTGTATAAATCTAAAGCATCTTCACCGATTACATTCAATAATATTGCTATCTTTCTCGGTTCCGAAGCTTCTTGCAGGCCACATGCTAAAAGGTAAACTTCAAATTGTTGACGAAAACGTTTCCAGTTTTCACTCAAACTTCCGAGCAAGGACAATTTCCCAGGTATATTATAACCAGTCGCCATTCTTATTTCTCGACTGCGCCATGTGATGTCTTCAATAAAACATGATTTAGTTTTTAATATTATATTGAGAAAACCAGAATCTCTTACAACCTTTCATAGACTAACTATATTATTTTAGTTTACAGATTATATAATTATCATATACCACAGGAACACCATGAATTTTAACTTTTTTAATACAAAATGAATCAATTTATCAGATGTTCAAAATGTCTCCCCTTTTGTTGAATACAAAGTTGCACTCTTTTGATTATTTAACTCCCTGTCGCTTTTTTTATTTTGCTGTGGTAGATATTTAGAATAATACGCTTAAGTTCTGTTTGTAGTTCGTTGACACTTTCATACCTGTTCTTGTAAACTAAATTTTTTACATAACCCCATAAAAAAATCTAACGGCGTTAGATCTGGGGATCTTAGTGGCCATTTTGTTTGTCTATTTGTTAATTTGCAATGTTAGCTTTTCATCAATCTGAACGAAATTCCACATCAAATGTTAAAATTATTTACCAAAAAATAATCCTTATGATGAAGCCTTTCGATCGGTATGATAAAGCTAACAGGGTATTTTTGTGTAGCGGGTTCGACTCCCGTTTCAAACGTGTAATTATTCAAAAATCTATGAAAGCAGTTAAAATTGTTTTAGAAATTCAGTAAAATGTTCTATCTACAATATTTAAGGTACTTTCTCTCCATGTGGCATGGCCGTGGGACGCCCTGTATAGATTCCGAGTCTACTAACCAAAGGCTATTGCTAAGAAATTAAAATATAAGTAATTCCAATTTAAATTATTTATTCAGCAGCAAAACCTGTTTGATGACCTCCGTCATTTCTGAGGTCCTGGGTTCGAGTCCCGGTGGGGGCAGATATTTGTATGCTGAATGCGAGCATTTGCACAATATATGTGTGTCTATCCGTTACCCTAGATCCAATAACACAAGCCTTACACAGTTTATTTTGGCCTAGGCTAATTAGACTTACATTTACACCAATTGGTGTAAGTGTAAGAAATATTTACTTACTTTACAATATGCACTTCAGTAAACGACTGTAAAAATACAGTAAAAATTATACATTCCGCTTTTCTTGCTGATTCTTTCCAAGACGAGGTCTTCCACCGTAGACTTGTGAACCAAAGTAGAAGTGTAGAAGTGTCTTAGTAAAGTGCAAAATTAATTGTACAGGTCAAAAAAAGAATAAATGTATGATTTATATAATGACCAAAAAAAATATTTCCATATTTAGCACGATTAGTGTGATTTTCTTTTATATTAAATTAGTTCATAAAAAATTCTATATCATTAGCTCAAATATTTCTTAATCAAATTCCTAAGGCCTCGCCTTAAACATAAGTAACTATTATGGCTTGGACTGAATAAACGAAATGTAATTAAGGGGAATAAGAGATGTTGATTTAGGCACTAATTGGTCAGAAATGTATCTGCTGGCCGGGAAAAGTGTGATTAGGGTCCAGGCTACATTTATTAGTCAGGTCTTATTTTTAGGAAATTCTCTGGAGAACGAAGTACGGAAATTTTCTGGTTCTGTGTTTGCTCATTTAATTTAGGTATATTGCTTTAAATTCTACCCCTTTTTAAGTATGCAAGAAATTTGACTTAGTGTCAAATAAATAGAATGTAACGCTCGGCATCAAAATGAAATCGATTCAACGATATAGTACAGATGACGCATATACGTACAGTGCAATAATTAAAAACTGATCCTGCTTTTTACGTAAATTGTACTTATGATTTGATTTTTCACGAAATTATTAGTGAAAAAAAATTGATACGTTAGGCAAATATTCCTCGCTTATTCATTCTCGACATGTTCATTCTCTCGCTATTAATCAAGTAATACTGTAAATATTTATATTAAAGATATTTTTATAAAAATTATTTAAACAGGTACGTTTTAGTACAACATCTAACCAGATTAGTGAGTTTAGGTGCAATATATTATACTTTTAGAGTGTATGAGCTTGGATGAAATAATTATTTCGCTAACTGGTTATAAAAAAAAGTGGACTGTATTAATTTGTAGTATTGTCACATCACGTTCAAAAAAATAGGAATATGAACTGTCTGCGAAAAAATAACAAGAAAAACAGTTCGTAAGGAAAAAGAAATAATATATATATACATATATTATATATATATTTGTTACACTTACACCAATTAGCCTAGCCCAAACTAAGCTCTATAAGGCTTGTGCTATGGGATCTAGGGTAACGGATAGACATACATATATTATACGTATATAAATATTTTTTATACAAATATATATCAACAACCATGACTAAGGTACAAATGCTAGCATTCATCACACAAACATCTGCCCCCACCGGGATTCGAACCCGGGACCTCAGAGATGGCGACACCTTGAAACCGGTGTACTATCCACTCGACTATGTAGGTCGTCAAAATGCGCAGTACCTTAGTAATCTTCACCACACAAATTTCTGGTCGTGGCGGTGGTTATGTTCGGCCGATATGAATTAATCAGCGGTTGATGCAAGCGGTTTTAAACGTCGTGCAACACTGGCTGTCATGCCATCTCGCGGAATGTCCAAAGCCTAAGATAAGTGCGGGAACGGGATCGGCGGGTAGCGGGTATAGTTAATAATTAGTTAATTCCCTGCCACCAAAGACTTATAATTTAATGCTCTGAGCCATAAGTCGGAAATGTCCAAAACTTAATACCCATTCTCAAAACTTAATAATCATTCATCTACTCGCAATATCTAAAATCCATCTTACTCGAACAGTAATACCGTTATAAACCAGTTCCGAACTGAAATGATACCGGACAATCCCGCGAGAGCCCCGTCGCTACCTGTTCCAAATACCTATTCCAAATCCCGGGTCGTTTCGGCCCCGACTTGTAATGTTTGCTCAGCAAAATAGGGTTAACCGTTTCCTTTGAACAGCAAAAGTAAGTTTTTCAACATTCAAACCTTTTAGGACCTACTGCAAAGGGAACTGTGTAAGTGAACGACAGTTTAAGATATTACAGATGAATTTGTTTCGACCAAGGAACTTAAAGCGTATTAGAGGTGAAATTCTTTCTAAAGGCAAGTTAAGATGCTTTAGGTTTAATGCTTATTTAAAAAAATCTAAACAGACATGTATTCATATACAGGACATAATATATCATAGTCTGCTCATATCAATGATGTGAGTAGACGTATTCGTTATACTTATCATTCACTTCGCCGTCTATAGTTCTTTCTTCTCTACCAGACTAGATCATGCTTTCACAGACCTTAATATTGCCTATTTTGGACTATGCTGACGTTTGTTTCATCGCTGCTACCAAAGAACCACTCAAAAGGCTTGAGCCATTACAAAATTTGGCGATCAGGTTCATACTCGGTCTTCGCAAATATGATCACGTTTTTGAATATCGGGCAAAAAATAAATAGCTTTCAATTCGACAGAGACGTGACCTCCATGGTCTTACCTTCCTTTACAAAATCTTTAATAATCCTAAGTATCCCAACTACTTTCGTTCCCGATTCCACTGTCTCCCTCAGTCTCTATACCCTAAACAAGTATGTGTTTATAGAGTACTTAAACAGCCTTGGTCCTTTAAGAATTTGTTTACGGTGTCAGCAACGAGACTCTGGAATAAATGAAGATCATATTATGCTTTCTATATTATATATATATATGAATTGGTCTCTATTAGAGATAAGTCCACCATTTTACATTTTTTTTTCTTTCTTGCATATTTTATATTATGTCTAACTAATTGTGCAATAAAGTGTTATATATATATATATATATATATATATATATATATATATATATATAAGGGGAAGGAAAGTGGCGACCCTATCGGCCGCTGATGGGGTATTAAATGCCCCGTAATAAATGCAATAGTTCACAAACGTTTTGACCTGTAATGACAATAGTTTCTGTGCGTCTAACTGGTTATAGTCAAGTTCTGATGACGAACTGGATGGCTTTACAGAATAAAAAGAGAGGCAGCATAAAAGAAACTGGTCGAATTCCTAAAATTAAACTGTGGTTTCAGTATTTCATAAGATAGGGAAGATTTGATAGGAATATGTACGTTTACTTTATTTAGCTGAAGATATCGGGGAGATATAAATTTAATCAAAGGTTGCGTAATATGATCGTTACAAATAATTATTTTAATGAATAACAGAGAAATTACTAAAAAGGAATTGGAGGTTTCGTGTTGATACAAATTTATTTATTTGTTTTATTATAATACTAGCTGTTGCCCGCGACTTCGTCTGCGTAAATTTCGAGTTGAATGTTATTGATACACAAATCATGAAGAAATTATTAAATTAATTAAAGCAAAATTCACAGAAAATTTCCTATTCGATTCTCAGCGCAAAGATCATGAAAAGATACGAAGGAGATTTTCGCCTTATGTCGAAACACATTCCTTTATTAGGCTTTATTTGAAAAAACTACAATAGCGCGTTGTAGAAATTGATTAAATGAAACAGCGCCATCTAGTGATTTATGAAAAAACTAACATGCGTAATGAAACTGATTTACACTTAAATATTTTTTCTGTTCTATTATATGTATAGATTAAGCGTGAAGAGGTAATAAACAAACAAACTTTCGCATTTATCATATTATTTTGATAAAAACTGGTTTCGTTTCATCGTATTTTGGTTCCCTGTTCCATCTCACTGCCCACGAACATGCTAAACGTGGCCTTTGGGGTCTTATAACCTGTGGCTCTGTCTACCCCGCAGGGGATAAAGACGTTATCTTATGTATGTATTGTATCATGATGATGAATTGTCTTTAGATTTTAAATTTCCCATGTAACTTATGTAAGAATGGTGTACATTATAATTCGCAATATTATCATGCCTTGAGTTCATTAAAATGACGATAACTTTTTTTTTAATGAACGATTTTGATGAAACAAAGTTTAGATATTATTCTGAGTTAAAACAAAGCAAATAGTGAAAATTTCAAGCAAATCGGTTCAGTACTTTCGGAGATAAACGTGAACAAACATACAGACAGACAGACAGACAAAAAATTCCAAAAAAAATTTTTTGCTTTCTAATAATCTATTTAAGTGCCCCTCTATCCATTTCAGTCAAAAATACTAAATGTACAGACAAAATATTTTTACTGTCTTATTATATGTATAGATAATACTGGATTAAGGAGCATCGGCGGCGCTTTGGTCTCGGCACTGGTCTACGAATCGGAAGGTTCGGTGGGCCACAAGTCGATCCTGCCATGTACCAATGTGTTAATTTTAGAATTTCATATGTTATGTACGATATATATTTAACGCTCCTACGGTGATGGAAAACTTTCCGAAAAGGAAAATCAATTCTTTAAACTGCTTGGGGAGTATCCGTTGTAAATATTTAAGAAAAAGGACATGTATTGTTCACTGGCTGTGCCCACGACTTCGTCCGCGTGGAATCGTATTTTTAGGTAGCGTTTTGTAATGACTGATATTGTTATAAACGTAAGAGTTGACAAATATAATCAGAAAGCTTCGAACTGCTAAGCTATCGGGAGTTACACGTGTTATTGTGAGTCAACCATAAAATATCCATAAAATATAGACATATGCTGATGTGGGATATTTTTTTATATCATTTTGTGTAGCTTTAACCATTAAGGTCGCACACGCGACGGAAGCTTAAAAAATGGAGTAACTTCTCCCGTTGTCCCAACATTTCCCTAAACTGCTCTGCTCCTATTGATTGTAGCGTGATGAGAAGTATACTATACCCAGCTCAGAAGTATGAAAAATAATTATACCAAGTTTCGTTAAAATCCGTCTAGTATTTTTTGTTCCTATAACAGTTATACTGAAAGACAGACAGACAAAAATTTTACTGATTGCATTTTTGGCATCAGTATCGATCCCTAATCACCCCCGGAAGGTTATTTTGAAAATATATTTCATGTACAGAATTAACTTCTCTTTTTTGTCTTATTTATTTATTGTTAAAAGAAGTAAAGACATGACAATGACAACATACTTCAATGAAAAAGAATACATATATTCAAATTAACACCCCTTGTATTAATTAAAAAAACACCAATTAATAATTCAGCTACAACAGAGATTTGTCCGACATAGGAAATCACAACCTAATAAGTCATATAAAGTACCTTTCTAATTGAAAAACTTAAAAACATGACTTATAGGAGATTGCTTATATTTTTTTATTTCTGGCTACACCCACACAAACACAATTTGTTAATTGAATTGAAGAAAAAATGTATGTATAAAGTAGTATATTTTGTAAAATAGATTTTTACGTTAAACTTTTTTAACTATATAAAATGAGATTTAGTATGTTTATTAATAAATCTAAAAACGAAAGACCTATTAATTATCTATGTAATTACATAATTACATTTTCCTTGCGGCGGTTACACAGACTAAAGTATATAGAAAATGGCAGCTGCTTTAATTAAGATAAAATTGTTTTCTAAACAACCGACCGAAAGAAACTAACACGTGTTCATATATAAATAAATCATGGAGTACAATAGACCACACCACTACAATAACAGAACATACTTTAACACTTCGTAATAAGCTTTAGTTTCGTATCGACATGCCTGTAAATGCACAAACAGAAGCGTATTTGGGTCATAGCAATACTGGCTAATAATTTATTACACCTGTTACTGCTGTTTGTATAAGGAAAACATGTCGTAGAGAGAGTGATGGCGTGCTTCGAAGTTGATAAAGAGAGAATGGTTCGCGGGAAAAATAAGCCGGAAAGGAAACACAATAAATTGTGTTCTTACTTCAGTCTGCGGGACGGACGTCCAAATCTTTTGGTAAGTGGTTCCGACTTCTGGTAAGAATTATGCTTTAGGTATTTTGTGGGTAAAAATCACATCAAGGGTAAAAAGATACATTAGGTTGGAGTATTGCCTTTGTTTTAAAACGGGTAACATTAAAATACTCATTAAGTTTTAATATATGTGGTGTTATAAAAATGCCAATTTATGAAAAATGTATTTTATTTATTTATTAAGAGATAACAAACAGTAAGTATATGAAGTATACTATATGTACTAGTATACTATATTTAGTTTACTATATCTATGCATGTCAATACTGTAACCAACAACGCTATCCACAGATTAACAAAAACAAAAATAGTGCGCTAGCTTGCAACACACACAGACATACTCATATACATACCACATATATATATGTCGCAGTAAGATAGATAAAGCCGTAATATAGTTATATCCCTAGGGATATAATTATGTACCGGAACATAGTTATACGAAAGCGATTCATTACTGTCTCACTAGGAATATAGTTATAAAACGGTCTGAGTTTAGTGACATACTTATATTCCTAGATTAAGTTTAGTGAAATGGCTTTCGGAGGGTGCGGCGCAGGCGGCGGGGGAGGGGTTCGTTGTGTTTATGCCGTTACGTGCATGACGTAATGCTGGTAGGGGAGAAAAAATATTTAACTTTGAAACGAAAATCGACTACTGATCCGATTATAAAAATTTTGTCCTACGAAGAATATTACAATGTTTTGTCAGAAATCCATAAAAACACAGGACATGGTGGTCGAGACAAAATGTTACATACTTTGAAATCTCAATATTTTATACCTACGCCGGTGGTTATCACTATTTTATGGATTTTATAAGGTTAAAACAAACAACAACAACAATATTTTTGATTTTTCACTTAAAAACGTCCACATTCATTTTTTTTATTACGTAACTCAAATTCTAATTTCAGTTTTATATCATAGATGAATTTTGACATAGAATATTACAATAAGGTTGACTGTAGGTCTATTAAATCTACTTGCCCTCGATTGTGAAATGAGTTTGAAATTATAGGCCGGACAACGAACCCCTCCCCCGCCGCCTACGCCGCACCCTCCGAAAGCCATTTCACTAAACTTAATCTAGGAATATAAGTATGTCACTAAACTCAGACCGTTTTATAACTATATTCCTAGTGAGACAGTAATGAATCGCTTCGTATATAACTATGTTCCGGTACATAGTTATATGCCTAGGGATATAACTATACTACGGCTTTATCTATCTTACTGCGACATATATATACGCATATACACATACACCACAAACAGTAACCAATTTTTTTTTGTTTAAATAATTTTAATTGAATTAAACATAATATATATATTAACAACCAAGACTAAAGTACGAGTGTTTGCATTCATCACACAAACATCTACCTCCACTGGGTTCGAACCCGGGACCTCAGAGATGGCGACACCGTGATACCGGTGTACTAACCACTCAACTACGGAGGTCGTCGAGGTTAACCTGTGTATTTAAAGAATATATGTGTATTATTAGTAATATATATTTCCAATATTTATAAAAGTGCATGGATTTTAATAGATTTGTACGGAGTGAATTATTTCTACCTATTTCCGAAATCCAAGCTGAACATAGCCGTTCTTGTAATATCGATATAACGCAACGCACATATACTATATGTTGGCTTCTCGTTCAGGTTCATTGCGAAAAACTAAAAGGCAGACTCCAAAACAAACGCAATTTGATTATAATTTAGAACTGTTAAACGCCAAAGATTCTTGAAGACAATAATCCTGGAAAGTTTTTTTTCCACACGACCATACCGGATACCAACCGCGTCCGGTCTACGGCGGGTGGTTATGTTGGGATTCTAGCAGAAGTCTAGCCTACCAACTAAATACTACCTACAGCCTTTAGTCGGGCAGAAGGCTTCTTATCAGCTTTGAACTAAAGCGCCCACCCTCCAGAACAGCGGGCGGTGCATAGTCCCCGAAACTGGTACAGTAATCTATTTATAGGTTGGAGTCAAACACAATTCACATTTATTTCTAGAGGTTAAGTTAAAATAGGTATAACAAGGAACCAGCTATTGTAAATAACTACAACTGTAATTTAAAAACAATTTTAAAGTTATACTACATTACATCGAAATTCCTTATATATTTATTGTAAAAGTAATGTAAACTTCCGGTGAAAGCATATATTGGAAGCTAATGAAAATGCTAAAAGCAATCAACATTAAAAAAAAAAACAATAAACTGTAACAGTCAAACAAAAAGTAATAAATATTCAAACATTAATTGTAAATAATATTGTAGTTCAAAAAGAATTCACTGTTATTTTTAATACTTATTATAACTTTGCATGATTGTTTGTCAGTACTCAAGCAAGAAGGCAAATGTAGGATATAAATTAGGGGGCATTACTTTTTTAGTAATATTGACATATTATAAACGCCATAATTACTTATTAAATTAATTAATAATTACAACAAATACATCGTGGAATATTAAAAACTAACAATATTTAAGAATTAGGTATTTAAAATTAAATACGGTACAACAATCCTAGATGGCGCTATCAGTTGAAAGCGGAAATAATATTGGTTTGTTGCGCCACTCATTAACAAATTAACTTAAAACTATTACAAATTCACATATTGATTTAATAATACAAATTATATTTTCGTAAAACTGATTTTAACCATACTTGAGATCAGTCAGTCAGAACATGGATTGTTTGTTAACTGATATCTAATTTAATGTTAGACAAGTTTTATGCCAAAAGGGATTAACCTTTTTTTGTAAACTTGGGGATAGTTTGTGATCTTGGAAAGAATAGGGTTAATTATAACAAAAAAATATATATTTCCTATAAGAAAGTTAAATAGTTCTTTACAGACAATAATTAAAACAGTTAAAAGTCTCACGAACTTCGCACAATGTTACAATATGTAATTAGACTTAAATATATATGATTTAAAATGTAATGTAGTAGTAAAAGAGTAGGAAGTAGGCTCTCTTCGTCGATAAATATATAACAATGTTTTAATACAAATCTCAAGAAGTAATATCAATTATTTGGCACACTTTTTCGTCAAACGCTTCCATCAATTAACTCCAATTTCCAACTTTATGACATGTTGTACCGTCTAGTCTTTGAATTTACACTATAGATCTCATCCATTCATTTTTAAATTCATCGATCTTAATCAAGCATCTACAGTCTTCTTGCAATCCTCATTATTCTTCATTTTGTAGGAGGCCTACTAGCGTTATGTTTCTCAGCATATTCCAAGCACTCAAAAACACCCAATTATCGTCAGTACTATGAGGAATGTGCTCTACTCACTTTCACTTAAGTTTCACAATTCTTCGAACTATGGCGATGACCCTGATTCTCTTTCAACTATGCTTTGGATGACTTTAAGCGTCCTTTTAAGGTCCATTATAAGACCAGATTTTTTTTATTTCTTCAGGAGAGGAAGGCTGAGAATCCATCACAGGGAGCACGAAACGTGCCCAGGATAAGTGCAACGGCAAGTGTCACGGAGGTTATGTCGGACTCCACGTGACTAGAGCGGTCTGACCACGTGACTATATAGGCAAATCGTGAGGGCGACCGCCCCTTAGGAGAGGGACAATGCAATTAAGACCAGATTTTGTTTTCATATGTCTAGCAACACGCACAAATAAGACTTTTATGTTACGGAACTGCGGTAGATGAGTATGCGGTAGATATGATATACAATAAATGTGTAATTTAAAAATTCTTTGACAGCATAATCTTCAAGAGCTTTTGCATCATGGAACATTTACCTTATCTTTATACCTTAAGTATGTTGTATTTTCTAAATAAAATAGATACGTTTATATACTTGCTTACGTTAACTATGACAAACGCAAAGTTGCGAATGGGCTAACAAAGAAAACAGATGGGTGTAAATTAGCCAGAACCCGAGCGACCGGCCCTCATTCCTTCGTATTCCCATTACAGGAATAAAACAGGATCTAGCTCGTTAGCAATCAGTAACAGTAATTGTAAGTTGGAGATAATTAAGGTCAGTGGGTCTTGTAACTGAATTTTGATGGCTACAGTTTTATTGGTATTCTGCCCGGTACTGCGACGCTCAGTTCAGGGCTTCGGCTTAATTTAAAACCACTTTTTAAGATATCTGTATTGATTTTCAACGAACTAATACCAGTAGTTGCTACGCCATCCGATATGATGCCGTCAATTGTCTAGAACTCGCCACATCAAGCGCAATGTATTCTTATTTCAAATCCTGGCACACACGTCACAGAGAAGAAAAAGGTGAACTTCCAAAGAGTTTTTCACAGTACACAAGCAAATGTATTGTAGGAGATGCGTGGTCTATAGTTAAATATAATTGGGAAAAGATATTTAACTATAGATTACCATACTATACGACGTTTAAAACTGAACTCACTTCTTTTTATTTCTATTGGAACCAAACTTCTATCTCTAAGTATATTTAAATTAGGTATTAGTGGAAATCAAACTAGACAAAATTCTGTATCTTGAGAGCCGCAGATGTGTATAACACCACGATTATGTTAATTAAACAAGAAGATTTCGAAAATTTTCCAGGTTAGACTATAATAACGAAAAAGTATACTATAGAAAAGAAAAACAAAACAGATGTAATTATAATAAATAAAACTAAAACGTGCGTGTCTTGCAACTGTATATGTGTGTGTGTTAATTGTGTGAAAGGATGACACAATATAAGTAACCGAGTGAGAGTGTGTGGTGTGTATATATAATAAATCAGGAATGCATACACTAGTGTGAGGTATCCAAATTTAATATTGACGTAGAAGGCATTAAATCTTCTTTTATTGATTTCTGCATTTAACACGTATATACTTTTTTTAATGTTTCGCAAAATTATTAGTGAATAATGTTTCATTGTTATGCCAAAATTACAGAATAAAAGAGTTAGTGCGCTAACCAAACATATTATCGGAGCGAGGAATAAAGTTTTCGTTCTCTCGATATTACTATGGAACTATACCATATTACACCAATTGCCTGAATTTTAGATTATAAGGTTTCAGACCTGGATTCTGATTTCTTGAGTCATCTCTCACATGTCGTTCGTAACAATGACAGCTGTAGTGAAAATGGACTGACCGTACATCTATCTGACATTCCAACGGTGAAGGAAACTAATAACTAACGAAGGGAAGTAACGATGATGTACCTACACCTGCAAAACACTTACTTTCTCTTAGCAACTTAATACAACAACAATAGGTGTGATGGACAGCCCTCTATGCAGAGGATGCATGGAGTCAGAGGAAACACCACAACATGTTCTCGTGGAGTGCAGAAGCGTAGTCGATCAACGGGCAAAACTTCTCCACTCCTCAGTATCCCCAGCCGAAGGATGCAGAAGCCCCAGGAGGCTTCTGTTCTTCTGGGAAGACCGGGGATGGTTGGATTAAGAGAGAGGTCAACCGGCACAGGACGCACAATGGCCCAATACCTAGCCATACTAACAAACAGCTGAAATACATCTATCAAACAACAAACGTTATCTTTCCATATAAATTATTTTCTATTAAAAAATAAAAGTAGAAAGGTGACAATTTAGAGTTGTATGTATTTTTTTATACTTTATTATAAAAATAAAAAAATACTAAATGTTTTAAAATATGTGAGAGGTGGACAATCCTTATCATAGGAGGATGAAAAATAGATAGTAGCTTCGTTTTCTACAGGTTACATTGCGGGTAGTGTGCTCAGGAATTGCATGAATTGATTCCGCCTGCACCCTTCCACCATCGGACGACGAGACGCGGCCAGAGATTCCATCGGTACGTGGTGGACATTCCATCTCTTCGTACCTCTCGTTTCCCTTCGTCCTTCATTATACGAACTGCCAAGGAATGAAATTCCCGACCTACGTCTTTGTTCCCTGATACTTGAGTAAAGAGTAAATAGGCACTATTTGAGTTTGCGTGTTTCACCTTAGGCAACATCTTCACTTAACATCAGGTGAGATCGTTGTCAAACGCACTCAAATTTGTAATAAAAAAAAAGAAGAACAGCTGATTCTTAAATATACTGAATAGACATAAAATTTCATAAAAATCGGAAGAGTATGTCAAGTAACATTGTGACAAGACAATTTTATATATAAGTTAAAAAAAATGTTTGTCTTTTGCATTTGATCTTCTGCTAGAAGTCCTGAAGAAGATCCTTCAGGAGATGCTCAGTAACTAATCAGATAATCTAATAGTAGTATATTTCTAAGAGAACAACGAGAGAATTATTTTCATAAACTTTCATAGCCTTAAGTTTAATTAACAAGGCAATTAGTGTATGTAAATAATTGAAGAGCTTGTTAAATATCACCAGAGCTTTGCGGGGTGTGTATTAGGTTTATAATTCAGATACATTCAAGTTCGTTACCACACTTCGTTCGCCTGGAATGTGTGAACAGGCATATTTAGTATCCGACTTTGTGTAATTAAATGTTTAATTTGCTAATGATAAGCGGTAAAGTAATTTTGAGATGGCATTGTGAATGTTACTTAGAAATTAGTATTAAGAGCGAATATTGCGGTCGAAAGAATTGAAAAAATTGTATTTATGAAATCGATTGCTGGCGCGCTGCGACAGAACTGGTAAAGTAACCGAGAAGTCAATAGCTGAGTGGAACTGCCAATGCGTGTGTAGACTGTAGCCGCGTTCGATGTCGGTTCGACTCCTTAACGACGTCGCATTTAGTCCACAAATTGATAACTTGATATTTACGATGTGTTTGTTCAATAAAGCGGTAATTTCTAAGGCGATGTCGTGCCTGTATTAATGCTGATGGCAAATAATTTTAACTTTTACTGTAATATTAATAATATAATAAGATAAAATTATTCATAACATTCGTTTTTATTCAAGCAATATTTATATCTAACAAAAGTCCTGTTTTGAGGCCATAGTATAATAAGTAATACATTTAAAATTATCGGTTTTTGTTTATGATTAGTTGGTATTTGTTTGGGGCTAGTTTCCGTAGAGTGTTATACCATTTTGGAATCTTGGTTAGTTGCGTCAACTTTTTAAATAACTTGCTATAGTAGTGTCGATACAATTTTTATACACTACGATGCGTGAAAGTAAACTCAGTCTTTGAAAATTTCAGTAGAAAAAAAAATTATGATAAATTTTTGTGTAAAAACTATCAGTATTCAGGTATTTTAAGGGTTTTGGTACATAGCAATGCTACTTAGGTTGACAATACAAAAAAATGTGAAATATTTGAAAAATTGTAGTGATGGTAGTTAAAAATACCATAACAGGTGTAGATTTCGAGGTCGAAGAATTTAATTAATTTTAGTAATTTAAAAAAAAAATGGGTTTTTATTTCTTCTATTTTTTCTCGAGTAGCCATGAGTAGGTCCGGGCTGCCTGGCTCCGGGGCACGATGACGTCGATCTGCGACGTCTCCATGCCCCGAGTCAAGCCGCCCCGGCGGCGCTCTGCGTACTGGTGGAACGAGGAGATCGCGCGGCTACGGGTTGTTGTAGTAGCCGCGCGCCGCCAGTACCTCAGGGCCCGTCGAAGACGGCAAGCCTCAGTCGACGGAGTCCTGAGCGCCAGAAGCGCGTACGGAGCCGCGGTCAAGGCGCTCGGCGTCGCCATCGCCGACGCCAAGCGCGGTCCTGGCGCGAGCTGCTGGGGGGACTGGAGAGGGACCCATGGGGGCGCCCGTACCGGATGGTACTGGGCAAGCTCCGACCGTGGGTCCCTCCGCTGACGGAGACCCTGGACCCTCTCGTCGTGGGAAGAGCGGTGGATACGCTCTTCCCGAGGGTCCAGGACAGTCCCCCGCCGCCCCGTCGCCCGGCCCTTGGTCGGACGACCTCCGGGTGACGGAGAGCGAGCTCGCCGGGGCCGTTTCGCGGCTCACTGCGCGCAACACTGCCCCGGGACCGGACGGGGTCCCGGGAAAGGGTGCTAGCGCTGGCGCTCAGGGCGTTCGGAGCACGGTGAGGCAGCTCTTCACGAGCTGTCTCCGCGAGGGCGTGTTTCCCGTCGACTGGAAGTCGGCCAGGTTGGTGCTCCTCAGGAAGGAGGGAAGGACCGGCGACGTTCCATCTTCGTTTCGTCCGATCTGCTTGCTGAACGAGGCGGGGAAACTCTTCGAGAGGGTTATCTCCGCTCGTATCAGCGAGCACCTGTCGCGCGCGGGTCGCGACCTATCGGACTGCCAATTTGGATTCCGGCGGGGACGATCAACGCTGGACGCTATCCAGCGTGTTCGTTCCCTGTCGGAGTCCGCAGTCCGATCGGGGGGGGTGGCATTGGCGGTGTCGTTAGACATCGTCAACGCCTTCGGTACCCTCCCCTGGCAGGCCATTAGGGAGGCGCTCGTATACCACGAGCTGCCTCCCTACCTGCGGGCCGTGGTCGGGGACTATCTGTGCGACAGGACGATCGGCCGTGATGGGACGGACGGGATGGAAACGTCGAGGAGGGTCGAATGCGGCGTTCCGCAGGGGTCGGTGTTGGGACCCCTGCTATGGAACCTCGCATACGACGCGGTCCTTCGCACCAGCCTTCCTCGCGGCGTGAGTGTCGTCTGCTACGCTGACGACACTCTCGTCGTGACGACTGGGGCCGACTTCGGGCCGGTGCTCAGGCTTGCCGAGCTTGGGGTGGCATGTGTCGGCGTGTGCGGGCGATCCGCCAGCTGGGTTTACAAATAGCGCCTCACAAACCGAGGCGCTATGGTTCCACGGCCTTCCGAGGCGCCGGGAACCACCCAGTTGCCGGATCCGGGTGGGTGACGCGGTGGTCCCGGTGGGGCCGTACATAAAGTACCTGGGCCTCACCCTGGACCGCCGCTGGAGCTTCGAGGAGCATTTCGTGCGGTTGGGTCCCCGAGCCAAAAGGGTGGCGGGCGCATTGCATCGCCTGCTGCCCAATCTCGGGGGACCGAGGGATGGAGACCGCCGCCTGTACGAGGGCGTCGTGCGATCCGTGGCCATGTATGGGGCTCCCGTGTGGTCGCAAGACTGCGCGAGGTCCCCCCGCTGCAGAGCTCTGCTACGGAGCCTGCAGCGGATAATGGCCATACGGATCGTACGAGGCTACCGTACAATCTCGTACGAGGCGGCGACAGTTCTGGGACGCTCCCCCCCATTCGACATCCTGGCCGACATGTACGCGGCGACGTATGCGTCGCGGCGTGTCGACCGGGGGGGCGATGGGGGGAGCGCCCTGGAACCCGCGCACGAAGTGCCTAAGCGGGAGTGGCACCGACGGATTGTGGCGGCCTGGCGTGCGCAGCTCGAATTACGGATCTGCGCGCGCCAGCGGGCCGTCGGTGCCGTACTCCCGCACCTCGAAGCTTGGCTCAACGGGAAGGAGGAGGTCACCTACCGATTGACTCAGATACTCACCGGGCACGGTTGCTTCGGTGAGTATCTGTGTCGAATTCGACACATTGTCACCACTGCGCATCCGACCTCGACTCAGCCCAGCACACGCTGGCGGAGTGCCCCGCGTGGTCCTCCGAGCGCCGAGTCTTGGTCGCAGAGATCGGCGAGATCTGTCTCCGCCGGCATTGATTGCGGCAATGCTGGCGGACGAGGGAGGTTGGAGGGCTGTGGCCTCCTTCTGTGAAGCAGTAATGCTCCAGAAGGAGGCCGCCGAGCGGGGTCGGGAGATGGCCGATCCCGCTCGAAGGAGGCGGCGCGGGCTCGGTAGCACAGCTGCGGCGCCGCCGCGGGTCGCCGGCGGGCGCGAGGAAGTCGCGACCGCTACGGCGACCCGGGATGGACCACGCCCCTTCCGTGGCCGGGGGCGTCGTCGGTGGAGGGGACCGGGGGAGGTGGTAGCTTCCCCCGAGGAGGGCTCCCCTCTAGAGAGGGGAGCGGAGGCTGGGGGTTCCCGGAAGTGACCTTTGTGTTCCCGGGGGCTCCCTACATGCCTGAGGAAGGCCATCCCTGAGGTTTTTAGTGGATAGGCCTCCCCCTTCTGGGGAGGAGAGCCCCACATAACCCCGCTCGCCACAGCCGGGGTATGCAATTTAATGCATTTTCCTCAGGGGAACAAAAAAAAAAAAAAAAAAAAGCCATGAGTAGGTCCACTCTCTGGTGGTCGCTTATCGTTAAATTTTGGGACACGTTGTATGTATGTCTGTCCGTTACCCTTGATCCCATAACACAACCTTACCGAGCTTTCTTTGGGCTATTTTTTGACTCTGGTTAATATAGTAGTACTCGCGGTTCCCTCTTAAGAATGATATTTAGAAATTATAAATATATTTATAAATTATAATTAAAGGAAAACAAGTAGATAGGAAAATACTAACTTTAATCTTTTGCGCTGCATAATAATTCAGTTAATTTTTTAAACGGAAATTAACACCACACTATTTCATTTCCTGACATTTCGATCAGGTTGCACCATCCGTGGTAGCAGGCAGACAGGAGCCGCAAGGGAGCAGAGGCTGGGGGTTCCCGGAAATCGCTTCGCGTTCCCGGGGGCTCCTTACATACCTGAGGAAGGCCATCCTTGAGGTTTTTAGTGGGTAGGCCTCCCCCTTCTGGGGAGGAGACAGGAGCCGCGAGGTCAAATCTCCGTGATGCCTGGTGCGTGGAACCTGGTCGCCACACAAAATAATTGATTTGTCGTGTTAATTCCCCGTTATACTCGTATATATAAAATATTACAAATAGTTAAGGTCTAACCACCTGTATTATATAGCCATGAGTAGTTCATGTTGTAAATGCTCGTCCTGATCCTGTCTAAGTCTAAAATCAAATTTAAACTCAATTCGCTGCTTCAGTACAGTTAGAAAGGCATGGTGCTATTGAGCACACATTGCGCCATCCCTTTCTAGCTGTAGTCAAGCAGCGATTTAGTTTAGGTCTATTGCTGTAATACAAGCCTAAATGTTTTGCTTCATTATTTGTATTTATTGATCCACGAAACGATTTGAGCTTCGACAATAGGTTCGCGTTCATTGGAGTTGCAATACTCGACCCAAGGTGCTGATCGGAAGTCCGGAAGCGAAGTGACGTAAATGTCATGCAGTCCCAATAAGGATGAGACCAGGATAGTCGGACAACATTCTTTTTAGGGGTTAAAGCATTATATTTATGTTTTGTATGGAGTTATTAAAATAATTTCTTTACGAAAATTTTACACACACGTTACACCAAGCATTATACTAAGTAATAACATGGTTTTGAAGGCATGAAAATTAATTGTCATAAAGTTATAGTCAATAATGTACAACATTGTACAACATTCTGACGTAAAACAACAACAGGTATTTTTGAGATATTTTAAGTTTAAAATATCCTAATTCCGAGAATTAATTATCTTATATTACCAAAAATTACCACTGTGATAATCTATAGCGCTTAAATTTAAAGTCATAAAGTATTAAATACCACAAAAAAAACCGCAATTATTAGTTTAGGACCTATTATATATAATACTAGCAGCCCGCCCCGGCGTCGCACGGGCATTAAACAAACGTTTGAAAAGTTATAATTTTTTACACACAGACACACACGAAGAGTGTGCATGCATACTTTGCATACCCACAACCAAACTTTATGACATTTTTATATAGCCTATATTCACCGGAGATACCGTAACTTCCCAATCATGAAATAATTTTTGAAATCGATCATGTGGTTTCTAAGCCTATTCAATGTAAACAAATAATCAAATCTTTCCTCTTTATATAGAAGTGTAGAACACAAACTCACGTCGTCATTACACGTTACAACTAAACTCAGGATATTGCGCTTATCACTAATAATCATAGTTTAAATTCAGATACAGTTAGTTATACATTATACAATTATTCTTCACTCTGGAATACATCTTACAAACAAAACAATTTGCCTTTATTGGTAACTTATAACGTGTTAAATTCGAGAGTGTAAAAGAATAATTGCATTTATTAATTAAATATCTCAGGATGTAACTTATATAATACTTATCTAGTAATGAAAAGCCAGTATTATCCGAGCATCATAATGGTGCTCCCACAATGATAACATTGCTGTTAAGCATAAAACTTTTGATGCTGTCGTAGGATATTTTTTATATAATTTTAAGGAGAACATTTCCGTCCTAAATGATTTCTGTGTAGCTTTAACCATTAAGGTCGCAGACGCGAAGGAAGCTTAAAAAATGGTGTTAACTTCTCCCATTTTCCCAACATTTCCCTTCACTGCTCTGCTCCTATTGATTGTAGCGTAATGAAAAGTAGGTATACTATAACCAGGTCAGGAGTATGAAAAATACAATTATTTTTTAATTAACTTGGTGCAATCACCAAGTTTCTTTAAAATCTGTTGAGTAGTTTTTGTTTCTATAACGGTTATACTTGTACAGACAGACAAAAATTTTACTGATTGCTTTTGGCATGAGTATCGATCCCTAATTACCTCCTGATAATTATCTTGGAAATATATTTAATGTACAGAATTGACCTCTCTACAGATATATTATAAGTATCTAAAGATACTAACTATTAGTATCAGATTTAAGATTGATATTATTTTACATAATATAGCCTGAAATTATATGTTTGCATTCCATAATTAATTGGTGGATCACACGGAACTTCAATTAATGTAAGACCTTTAAATTGTACCTACATTATTTGATTTGAGATACACGAGTCCTGGACTTAGCTCTGCAAGTTTCACCAAATCCTCGATTAACCTCGTGGAGACCTTCCAAAACTGAGCATTTCGGCTTATACCGGACCACTGTGATTATGGTTATTATAAATGCAGTAGACTACTATAAATACAATAATTTTAGTGTTAATGTTCTCCTATTTTTTTTAAACAAGATATTCTCGAATTATATATAGTACGTCTTTGCTCACGTCCTATTGTGAGTTGCGTTCCTTTTACACTGCTGCAGCGCACACAATTTAGTTTTTATTGGGTTATTATTAAGTTTATATAAGTCTATTTTTTTTTGTGTAGCTAAGTTTGGGTATGCTGAAAATAAGCACAAATAAAGATAAGCATAAATATAGATAGAAGATAAGCATAAATAAAGATTTTATCTATTTATTCTAATTTTATATGCAAATTTGTTAATTGTTATTTCCTATCCACATTTTTAAACAAATATATAATTCTACTATACTCTTCCAAATCTTCATTAATATACGAACAATTTTAAATGAAAAACAACAATACTCACAACACCTGAGTCTTTAAATAAATTATTTTCCTTCATACAATAAAAAGGCGGCCATTTTTCTTCCAAACATAACAGCTGTGCTCGGAAGCGTGAAATCAGGATAGCATTACGTCACAACAAGACAAGATCCATAAGGAGTATTAAGATTAATAGATGTAGGTATGTTGAGTCGAAATGTGTCTTACCTTATAATAACAATGTAGCTGGAAATATTTTTGCGGTTAAACTTAACACATAACTTGTTTCAGATGGGAATAGAAATACATATATTGTATACTGCCTCCATTTTGACGTCACATCTGTCAAAAGAGCCGATGAAGTATGATAAACAAGAAGTAATTTCTGTGAATAAATGTGAAAAATCATTATTTTTGTCGTAAAAACATTGGACACACCCTAGTCAACCGAGAATAGAAAATACCATAATTGTTGCGATGCGACGAAAATGTGTATGTGTATATTTCTACTCTGGCATACTACTTAAGAACCAGATTACCCTGGTTCTTAAGCTTTAAAATACTTTTTGTGAATTGATTGCGACTCAGAAAGAAAACATCGGTATCACTAAATATATGTATATCAAAATCAATCAAATGGGATTTTTACAATGACTTTCGAACATCAAAGATGTTACGCCATTGGGTCACAAGCCTACGGCCGAAAGCACTGGAAAGCACCAGCAAGAACACAAGCAAGCGCTATTTTTTATTCTCCTGTATTTTTACAGTCATCAATTAGATGCTGATCTCAGATAAATAGTCTGAACCCAACTTCCGTTACAATTTTAAACAAGTTCAAGAGTATTTTTTAACAAGGGACTTTAATTTGTGAAAAGGCAAATCGGTAATGTTGTTGTAAAAGGCTATGCATTTCCCCATACGTTGGAACGGCAAGTTCCAACGTATTTTTAATTCTCGTGTTAGTTTATGAATTTGAACATTTTAATCAACATTATTATGGTTCTTATGAACATATATACTATTTCTTTAAAAGTCCTTTAGATAATCCTTTGGTTACGTATAGCGCGAACTGCTCGTTTTTGTAGTATAAAAATAATTTCTATGTTCGCAGCGGAGCCCCACAATAATATCATATATGTATTTCAAAATCAAAAACTTATTACAATATCTGTATAGGTCATTGGTATATCCCAACTAATCCCAACTAATATTATAAATGCGAAAGTGTGTTTGTTTGTTTGTTTGTTTAGTTTTGTTTGTTTGTTTGTTTGTTTGTTTGTTACCTCTTCACGCTTAAACTACTGGACCGATTTCAAAAATTCTTTCACCTTTGGAAAGCTACATTCTCCCCGAGTAACATAGGCTACTTTTTATCCCGGAAAAATCGACAGATCCCACGGGATGCGCGCAATAAAGGCTCCGCTCAAAAACTACTGCACAGATTTTTATGCGGTTTTCATCAATAGATAGAGTGATTCTTGAGGAGTTTTGCGGCATTTTTTATCTCGGAAAAACGGATAGTCCCACGGGAAGCGCGATAAAATCTTCGCACCATAAACCGACTTCCGCGTATATGTAGCCGTGGGCAAAAGCTATGACCCTTAACCCTCTATTACACCCAATCCCAAATCCACGCGGGCGAAGCCGCGGGCAGAAAGCTAGTGATATATAATTTTCACAAATATACATATGTTTTTTTTATTTACTTTTAGTTCGATTGACTAGTAGAGAATGCCTTGTTGCATTAACTCCACCCTTTGTAACTTTTCATTGCAATAAAGAGTAGGTAAACCTATGTAGTCTATCCCAACTAATATTATAAATGCGAAAGTGTGTTTGTTTGTTTGTTTGTTACCTCTTCACGCTTAAACTACTGGACCGATTTCAAAAATTCTTTCACCTTTGGAAAGCTACATTCTCCCCGAGTAACATAGGCTACTTTTTATCCCGGAAAAATCGACAGATCCCACGGGATGCGCAATAAAGGCTTCGCTCAAAAACTACTGCAGAGATTTTTATGCGGTTTTCATCAATAGATAGAGTGATTCTTGAGGAGTTTTGCGGCATTTTTTATCTCGGAAAAACGGATAGTCCCACGGGAAGCGCGATAAAATCTTCGCACCATAAACCGACTTCCGCGCATATGTAGCCGTGGGCAAAAGCTATGACCCTTAACCCTCTATACACCCAATCCCGAAATCCACGCGGCGAAGCCGCGGGCAGAAAGCTAGTTAATTATAATGTTATGACAAAAAGTCAAACAAACACTCAGAACGCTATATAAGAAGGGTCTTCCTTAATAAAACGACCTTAAGAATTACCATAAAATATAAAGTGCTACATTGGCACAAACATGATTACTATTAACAGTTAAAAAAATATCCAAGAGCAGGACAGCGGAATAGGTGGCAAAGTGCTGTCCCTTTCACTCATTCTTTTAATCTCGATTAAAGCTTACGCAGTAGCACCACTGGCTGGAAAATTTCGTTTGCATAACGCATAATTGATGAGCGTCAGAAAAATTCAATAAGCCGCTGTTTTTTGAAGTTAGAATAAAAACATTTTGGTGAAAAACGATGTTTATGTTGAAGGTGTGATGGAATTTAATTTTTTTTTTTTACAATGGCAGGGAACGGTAAGTAATGAACAAAGTTTGATCCATTACCTGAAATCCGATTAAAATCAAAATCAAAATTAACTTTATTCAAATATGACTTTATAGAAAGCTCTTTTGAATCGTTAAATTTTTTCCCCTACCACCCATTCAGGACGTATTTTTTAGCTGATAAGAAGAATGGACGCAAGAAACTTACCAGCTTTATCAAAAGTAATAACAACATTTACAATAAATTATGTCGTTATCATACAATGTACATATGTGTTTACAATTTATACTCGAAAACAAATATTTATAATTTAGAATGTAATATCTTCAAATCAACACCAAGTTTATTTTTATTTCTTGTGTTTAAGTTATGCATTTGAAAAATAGTATGAAATGTGTGACAATTTTTAAACACATAAATCAAATTTTCTATTTATGAAAATTTGATGTATGTGTTTATAAATTGTTATTGGACTGCTAAAGCCATTATATTAATCTCTTTAAATAAATCTCTAAGAGAATCCCTTGCTTGCAGATTATAAATAGCGCGGTCTGCTCTTTTTTGAAGAACTAAAATACTTTCTATGTTAGCAGCCGAGCCCCATAATAGTAAACCATAGGACATAACACTGTGAAAATAACTAAAGTAAATTAATCTTGCTGTTTCAAAATCTGTAAGTTGTCTTATTTTTTTTTTACAGCATATGCTGCAGAAGTTAGTCTATTTGATAGGGTCTCAATATGTGGATCCCATTGCAAAGTCGGATCCAAAGTAATACCCAAGAATTTAGTGAATTCTACAAATTCTACCACTTCATTATACATTTTAAAAGTAGTATCTACTTTTCTTACATTGGGTAATGAAAATTTGATACATTTAGTTTTGTTGGGATTTAAAGATAAATTATTAATCGTGAACCAGTGCAATACTTTAGAAAGTAGGTACTATTTACAACGTCAATATTGCCGTTTCCTCTGTCAACCTTTAATATTAAAGAAGTGTTATCTGCAAATAGTACAGTATTGAACAAAGTATAAGTGAAGTGTGGGAGACCATTAATACAAGTCAAGTAAAAAAAGGGTACCCAATATCGATTTCCTGGGGCTCACCCATAACAATAGGAGTACCTGCAGACTCAGCCCCATTAACAACTACTTTCTGGACTCTGCTGGACAAATAAGATTGCTTCAGCTTATTTAATAAGGTCTGATGATATACGCAGTCAAAAGCTTTCGACAGGTCACAAAAAATACCAATCGCATCCTGTTAACATTTCCAAGCGCTAAAAATGTGTTTGAGAAGTGCAACTCCAGCATCTATAGTGCAACGTCCTTTGGTGAAGCCAAACTGGTTTATATGTATAATGTTATTTCCTGTTAAATGATCAGTTAGCTGATTACATATAATTTTTTCGAATATTTTGCTAAGTGCTGGTAGAATGGAAATCGGTCGATAATTTGCAGGATCATTTTTATTTCCCGATTTAAATAAAGGAATTAACTTGCTATTTTTCACAAGGTCAGGAAAAACAACTTCATCATTGCTCAAATGATGTCAGTTGCCCGCTATGGTCAGAGTTAATACAATTTACGATAAGCTTGTCATGTACATTAAAGTTACAAAAAATGTTGTCTAAACAAGTAGCAGATGTAAGTGTAATTCGAGTCGGTTCTTGAAATACGTACCCTAAATTAAAAGATTTAAATAAATTAACAAACCGACTACCGACAAAGGGGATTCCTCTAAAATATTAATATTGAAATCCCCACAAATAACATTTTTTTTATTTCTCTGGCATATCATTCTAAGGTCATCTTCCAAAACAGACTCAAATTCTAAATAATTTCCAGACGCAGGTCTATATACACACATAATAATTAAACTATCAAGTTCCACACAAGATATTTCAATGGTTCGTTCGATAGAGAGTGAAACTATGTCTTTCCTATCCGTACATTGCAAATTGTTATGTTAATTTATCATAGATCCACCTCTGATAGCTGATTTTCTAGTGAACGAACTCACTATAGTGTAACTATCTAAGCTTATCAACAATTTATCCTTTTTTTGCCAATGCTCAGTTATACAAAGTGCATCTATACATTCGGAGTTTAAAAATCTAGGTCTTTCCCAGAAAAGCCTTGAATATTTTGGTGGACTAGTCGAAAAAGTTTTGTCTTACCTTTGGTCGAAGCTTGGCAAGAGGCTACCTCTACTGTCATATTTTTTAAAGAGAGTCGAATCCCCAAAAGTGATCTCGCAGTGAGACGATGTGATTGAGAAAGAACAGTACTTACAAACCTACAATATCCTAAGATTACAATAACAAACACAAACTACGTAAAATTGCTAAGCTATATAAAAGGGACTTACACCAGCTCCCTCATACTGGCTTCTGGAGTATAGCCGGACTCCCCGATATTCTTTTGCAAGTCTCCCATTTTGCGATTTTGACATTAAGTGCCTAAGCTATTTTGTAACACACCATAAACTATTTTAATTGATTATGGAGTTATTCGATGCTTCAATTTGATAATTCGAAAAATTGCTTAAATGCACTGCGCAGACGCTGACATAAGTCTATCCTCATACTCGTAAATATCCGCCTCAGTCTGAATGATTGAAACCGCTGTTTAACTTCGACTTTGAAGCAGGAAGGAGCTCAATTCGTTTTTGGTCACCCATCTTGAAACTTCACCACATCCAATATTAAACCAACATACATATGCGATACTTCCGCATTACATTCCGCATCACTAAGGACATTTTATTAAATACACTTCAAACGTTCAAATCGTATCATTTATTTATTGTCGATAAAGCCTAGCACCCCAAATTTCTCCTTAAACCTTTCAAATAAGGTCCATAAAAGATTGTCAATTACGACGTTTTACAATTACCATACTAAAACGAAACGCTGTCTCGAGGTGTAATATTTATTACGAGACTGATTTAACTAGTGGGTTGTTAATTTATCCATTTTCTCGTTATACTGTCCCGGAAGACAGTTTTCCTCAATTTAAAGTCATTGTCCTATAAGATTTATGGCGCGTCCCGTAGGATTAATAGCGTTCCCCGTTGGTGCTTAGTTATTTTGAGCTTAGTCGCTTTTCTTCGGATGTTAGTTTGTACGGAGACTGCATTCTTTAGGATGATGGAAACGTTCATGTACTCTGTTGGGTGTTGTCCTGTTATATATTGATTTTGTAGAGGTATTGGTTTGGCTATAGTTTGACTATAGTTTGACTATTTTGTGGCGTCTTATGTAAACTTATTTCGTAGCATCCTATAAGCCAACTAAGGGTCACGAGTATAGTGCTACAGTTTATTTATTTTGTAGCTAATTCGTGACATTCGTGGCATCTTCATATCAAGGTGCTGAGGACCTCCTTGCAACCATAGCGTTAAGTTCTTTCGGTTTTCAATATGTGTTTAAAAATTATAATTTTGCTTAGTTATCTTTAGCTGTTGTTAAATCGCTAATAATGTGTCGTAAAGATTGTATTTTTTTATGCATTTATTTATATTACATTGTTTAATATTACATTTCTATCCATTTTTAATATTTCTATATTACATTTTATCATTTATTCATCCTTTAGTCAAATTTAGAAGGGTTACTTTTGTTGGGCGTATCTTCCTAATCCTAATGTTATAATACATTTAAAAGCTGTCCTTAGATAAGTGCTTAAAATAAAATCTAAGGCGTGTGTCAAAATGTCGTTTTTTCCAAGCTGTAAAAATGTGTAACAGTGTGCCCTTGCTTCTTTTATTACTAGCGACCCGCCCCGGCTTCGCACGGGTGCAGTGAAAAAATGGTTATGGTGGGTTATCCCTAAGAGATAGACATAACCATCGGGTTTTTTTGTGGATTTTTGTAAGTTGTACAATACTGTAGTACATATTTTGGTCTATCTCGTAGGGTTCAGCCAGCGTTTGCAATATAAGCGCAAAAAAACGTGCTTATTTACGACATCACATTAGAAACCTTTAAATTTATCAGTGTTTCTCTACTATATTATGCATTTATTATACATACAAACCTTCCTTAAGAATCACTCTATCTATTAAAAAAAACCGCGTCAAAATCCGTTGCGTAGTTTTAAAGATCTAAGCATACATACGGACATACAGCGAAAGCGACTTTGTTTTATACTATGTATTGATGTATTGAAGCCCAATCAGACGCCAACTGAATAGTTTCAATCAGTTTATTTTATCATGTTTCGGGTGAGAATCAAAATAAAACCATTCTAAAAATGAACAGTTATGTATATTTTAAATGGGTTACACTTACCTAAGTATATACAATCTTTAACATCGACTTACGAGATGTCCATCACAAACATTACTATACTTTTATATATTTACACGATAATTTATAGTGAACAAACACTTTACATTTGATGGAACTTAATGTTTAATATGAATTTTTACATGACTGAACCAACAGACACATGCTAAGAAAGGGCCCAATTCATTCTCCTTGGGAGAATCCATCGCACAGTACACCAATTGTGACAAGAAATTTATGAAAGTTATCAGAATCAGAATATCATAGAAAAACAGCTAATAGATATTAGCAGAACTTAGTGATAAAAAAAAATTGTCATATATTTACTGACAGAGCACATGTAACTAACAGTATGTTACGTTAATAAGACCACGTTTTACAATTTATTCTTAATTTTAATAAAATAAATGATAATAAAATCTTTCATCACATTAACCCATTACAACTTTTGCTATGAAAATCTCCGCCTACTTCAAAGAACATATCATATTCAACGATTCTCATCGTGTTACGTACATTTGTGATGATAATACATTTCAAGATATTTACAAATTGTTATTTTCACAAAAAAAATAATATCAAATTATTAATTAAACTAATTAGATACTGATGCATACTTGAACACAGAATTATATTTTTTATTAAACTTAAGCATAATCATAAAATTATCCATCCATGCACCAATGACAATCGCGCAAATTTTTATTAACAAAGAAAATATATTAAGTACTAATGCGAGTTAAAATTATTCACCTTTTTCCATTAATGCAGTAAAAAAATATATGAAATATGGACGGTAGACATGATAAGTATAAACATTCTCGTGATATTTGTGATTATATTACAACATGACCTCATAAAAGTTTTAAAATAACTAAAACTGTAGAGAGAAAATATTTTGCTGCAAAAATCTTCAACAAAATTATTATTTTGTATAAATATTACGAAAATGAATTGATTTTTTCTCATAACGAGATAACAAAATTATTATTTTTTAAAATACAACAGACGGGTCAATAAAAAATATTGAGAATTTATAGATTTTTACGACCATCAAAAATTTTGGTATTCATACTTTTTATGTACTAAAATCGCCACAAATTTCATGGCAATACTAAAGACGTAATTTATTCACAATTCATTCTATCTCACCTGACTATATCTAACAACTTAGGCTATGTATTGTACAAGAACTATTTAGATTATTTTTTACATTGCTAATGTGAAAAGGAACGATGTAAATGTTTAAAACACGATAAACAGTGCTGGCAACACCAAGTAACATATATTTTTTTTATTTTCACAAGACCATTTTTTTTCATTTCAGTGCTAGCTACCTACTCGTGTAAAAAATAAATTGGAGTAGAACAAAGTGTAATTTAAAGTATTTTGATGATTATTTAGTCAATAAAAATACAGGCTATTCAATTAGATTAAACATGGTTTCTATTAGCAATAGAATCTTTGCTAAAAACAATAACAAAAATAAATAATAGGTTTGACTAAAGACTATATTCTCGCTATTGATTTTTTGTTGACATTATCAAAGTTTTTTACTGTAAATGAAACTGAAAACTTATTTGAAATAAACGAAATTTGATCGATTTTTCATACAACCTTGTAAAAATTGAGGCATTGGGTGCAACAAGGGCGTATCTTGTAAAATAGAGTTTCAAGAAAATTTATATTGAAAGTTTTAATGTCGTATATTATTTTAATGCTTATAATTTGAATGACATTTACTTTATTATTTATTAGTCCTATTATTTAGCAAAATGATTCCGGTACTTATTACTATTGATTTTTAAGGAAAATAAATAACAATTGAACACTTATGTACTTAATTTTTAATCAGATTCATCAAAATTTTCACTAGGCTGAAAGGAATCTTCCGCATCAGCTACAACTGGCCTCCTGGATAGACCAGCCTGAGACACAAATTGATCGTCATTTCAATTAAGATTTGTAATTTTTTACACTAATAAAATTTTACAAACTGCAGATAGCTCGTTACGTGTTCGAATTTAAGTGCACTTTTGTAATCTATCCAACAAAGGCGTAGCGACATCTTCAAAATTAATGACACTCACGCCATCTGGAAACGACTGATCAAAACGAGTTTTTGGGATACGAAACTAGATAACTGTGTGTGTTTTAATGTAATAACATCATAACGGGCTTTGAGGAACGCCCTTGTGCACCCAATGCTTCAATTATAAATGGCATTTACATGGCATTAAATGCTTTGTTATAGACAACATTCTATTTTCAAAGTGACAATTCAAGCTATGCAAAACTCCTTTGCGAATGTTATTTATTAAATTTTTGGTTATTTATTACTAAATTTGTTATTTGTAATCAAATTCGGCTTCGGTATCCTATCCTATAACATAAAAATAAAATAATAGAATCGTGATTATTTACATTAATTAATCTAACTTGAACTATTTTTATTTGCTATTTTGTAACTTAGACAATAATCTGTTTACAACTGTACATTATTTTTAAAGCTTGTGTTATACAACAACTTAAAATAATTCAATTTTTTTGATTAAAAGTAACTGTACTGATTATGTGCGACTATATTATGTTAAGGATATTTTTTTTCTAGCTGCGATGATCAAAATCTATTTATATCTCATAATAATGTAAATATACAATACTAATAAATAACTCAGGTAATTACATCCATTGTATATAAAACAACAATTTATTTATCAGTAAAACTGAGGTAAATATTAATAAATTTAGTGTTAAGCAAATGAATAACAGAGTAGCTCAGACAAGACTTGAAGCCTAAGATTCATTTATTCATTAAATTTGTTTTTATATCAAAAGTAATGAAACGATTAGCATCAACGGTATCAATTCATTTAATATATCTGATAAAGCGTCGATAAAGAGTTTCAATTAGTTATAAAATCCATTAAACGTTTTATGTTTTTATCGATGTATAAAAGGGCTATTAATTTAGGCGCAGCAGCTAATAATTGCTGCTCCCCATCCAGAGCGTCATTGCCTCATAAACATGGTTCCCTTTCACACGAATCTGGACTTTAAGCCTATGGTAACAAATGAGTGTCCGGCTAGTATTGTCACCGTATGACGTGAAAATATATGAGAATGGGTAGTAAACAATTGTATAGGTTGAAACGGACGAAGCTTGGTGACGAAGACTGCATGGCAGCGGGGTTTTCTCCTGTGAACAAATAAAAAAACTTTCATTATTATTTAATTGGGTTTATAATTAATAACTGAAGCTTTTCACCCGCTATTTTCGCAATATAACGGGTAATGCAAAGGAAAGATATATTTTTTCGCGGTAAAAATTATCTTATCTTCTTTCTTGGGTCTCTAATCATCCCCATACCAAGTTAAAGAAGAACTCGTTCGCCTGATGTCAGATTTTCCCACAGGAAAAATATTCGATCACGTAGTAAAAATACCCTATGTCCTTCACCGAGTCACAAGTTATCTCTTTATGAACATTCATCAAAGTTGACTCTGATTCATCGGAACATATTTAGTTCCGAAACTACAGAATTAGTTAATTACCCTTTTAGGGTAACATTTTTACAAACTTTACATTGACTTACAAATATCATATTTATTTACTTAAATATTTATTTCACAGTATAAATAAAGTACAAAAGGCGGACTTAATGCAACAATGTATTCTCTACCTGTCAACCGAGTGACAAGTTATTACAAAGAGTTATATTTAGAGCAGACAAAGATCAAAAGAACTAATATAGAACTATATATATAACTCTAAACATAAACATTTAAACAGTATGTATAACTTGAGAATAAGGTGTTTAAGTAAGTGATTTCAGATAATGTTCGCCAACTATTCTCTTTTTTCAATCCAATCATTCAATTATTATCAATTTTAAGCTTCTAGCTTTTAAAATTAACAATACTTCCATGTAACCTTTCATCTCCCCTTTCACCCCTTTCAAAACTTTGTTCAAATAAAATGTAGCCCATTTCCTTTCTTAGGGTCTAGACTAAGTGTGTATTAATTTTACTTAAACCTGTTTCGCGCTTGTTGCCCGCATGCGCGCCCTTGTAGATAGTAGTTAGTGTGTTGCAACGTGGTGGCTGGACTGACGCGACAATAACAGACCGACCTACCTTTACATTTTTATTCCTATTTATTGCGAGTGTACCTAAACTGTGCCATTGAAGAGAAGAGAAGAACTCAGTGGCTAATTCCTATAATCGACCTTCTTTTTTTCGAGTGGAAATGCTTCGTATTCACTGTGACACCGCGCTGGCTAGGCGCGGCCGTGTGTGGGCTCTCCGCTCAAAAGGACTGGGCTACCCACTAAAACCCCGGTGTTCTCTGGGCCCATATCGGGGCGCAAGTGGCGGGGTGCGCTTTCGCGATTCTACCGCCACAGCGCCCACTCCTATACTCGACCTAGGGTTCTCCGAAGGCGTAGTGAAATGGCGGTAACAATTTGATTTGACATTTAACAAACAACGATCACCCGCCCTGCTTGGTGTTTATATATATATATTTTTTTCCCAACAGTAGTTTTGGCGTGAAAGCGTAACAAACGCTTATTCACAGCAGACTAAATTTCAAATTTAAAATATTTGTATACTAGCGACCCGCCCCGGCTTCGCACGGGTGCAGTGAAAAAATGGTTATGGTGGGTTATCCCTAAGAGATAGACATATACCATAGCGGACTTTTTTGTGGATTTTTGTAAGTTGTACAATACTGTAGTACATTATTTTGGTCTATCTCGTAGGGTTCAGCCAGCGTTTGCAATATAAGCGCAAAAAAACGTGCTTATTTACGACATCACATTAGAAACCTTTAAATTTATCAGTGTTTCTCTACTATATTATGCATTTATTATACATACAAACCTTCCTTAAGAATCACTCTATCTATTAAAAAAAACCGCGTCAAAATCCGTTGCGTAGTTTTAAAGATCTAAGCATACATACGGACATACAGCGAAAGCGACTTTGTTTTATACTATGTATTGATTAACAGTCACATTTCTATTTCATTTTGTATCGCACAAATAATAAATATTTCTTAGACTTATACCATTTAGCCTCGCCTAAAGTAAGCTCTGTAAAGCTTGTATTATGGGATCTAGGGTAACTGATAGAAATATATATTAATAAGTGCGACTAAGGTACAAATGCTCGCTTTCATTACAAAAACATCTGTGCCCACCGGGATTCAAACCCGGGACCTCAGCGACACCTTGAAATCGGTGTTCTAACAACTCGACTACGGAGGTCGTAAAAATATAAAAATCTGAAAAGTAATGTAAGAAATGTTCTACAGTTCTTCTGTTATTACTTTCGCATGTCTAGCGACAAAAACATTATATGCTGACAAGTATTAAGAAACTATTTACAACCATAAATTTACGGTCATCACAGAGAAATTAATCTTATTTTGACAGCTGGGGTAAAAAACAACTCGCGTCTCCCCACAGCTTAAATGAAGGTCGGACAAAAAATTGGCAAATTTTGCAAGTGTAGTTTGTGTAGGTCTGCGTTCTTTCTCGCTTATACATCTGCAAATGTAAGACAGTTCACATGAAAGAAATTTATCTAAAAAATAAATATTGTCTTGATCTTTAAATGTCACATTTTTATAAAATTTACGGGATTATATTAACTTTCTAATTACATTTGTCTCTTAATGATATTAACTTTGTAAAGTAATCGTTATATATTCTCGTAAATAAAAATGGAAGATGCGCCACCCCTAAAGTATAATGCAACTCGCATCGATACCCAGACTCTGCCTTGACGTATTACAATTCCTTTATAAATAAATTTTCGTAAATATATTGACCTGGTATTTATTTGTATAGATATTGTATATTACTCAAATATAAATAATAAAAAAAAAACAATAAAATAACTGGTGAGTAATTCTGTCTAGTTAATAATTATAAACGTACTAGCTGATGCCCGCGGTTTCATCTGCGCAGGACACTTATCGTCACATTTTGAACAATTCGCATAATATCTTTATACATTTTAGCCTAGTGTTATTCTGATATATAATTATATATTATTGACAAGTTTCATTAAAATCCATTCAATAATTTTTACGTGAAAGAGTAAGAAACATCCATCCATACTTACAAACATTCACGTTAATAATATTAGTAAGGATCGTGACAAGTACTGAAAAACAAAAAAGTCTCACAAAAAAGAACTTATTTATCGCCATTGATTCAAATCGAGTACCGGCTAACAATTGGAAAATTATCTGTAATTTGCGTTTGAAATCAAAACCAAAGTATAGAGTTCAAATTGTACGCGAATCGATTGGGATTGCGAACCGTCTATTCCTAATCCGAAAGCTGTGATTACCTTGGCCAATCCAGTTTAACGGTCCCTTACTGAACTAATAATGCTATCTTTATTGCTCTGTGGTAATGCGATGAATATTTTTAGTGTTCGTCGTAACTAGAATTAGATTCATGGAATACGATAACAACTGGAAGCAGTCTTGGAATTTTGTTACAGAAGATGGGATGCTCCAACAAGTTATCTTGAGCCAGATGCTTGGGAAATAAATGGCTTTTCTTAAGTTGCAATTGGTTTGCTGAGTTCCATGAGTCATTACATGATTACAGATAGTTTTATGTAAATATAATAATATTTACATAAAACTAAAACGGATATTAAATTATCAAAAATCATTAAACATCTTTAAATATTTTCACAAATACACAAAACATACATTTAAAATTAAATAAACTTATATAAAGCTATCCGAATAAATTATCAGATTTACGGCGCGCTCACTTATTGCGCTGTTAGGGAAACAGATTTCTGGATGTCGCTTCTACTGGAACAAGTTTCGCAACACAAGGCGCGCGCGCAGCCCGCCCGTATTTACCTAGCCAGTCTAGATCCTATGCACTACGCGAGCTCGTATGTCTCGGCGTTTCGCATATTATGTGTAATAAATTATTAACGTTTCATCCTTTTCGTTATATCTAATTGTATTTATATCTATTGTGATTATACGTCTATACTGTGCTGTGTGTTGTTGTTTAAGTGTTCACGAACTATTCTCTTTTTATTTATATATAATCAATTATTATCAATTTTAAGTTTCTAAGTTCTTCTTCCGTGCAACCTTTCATCTTCCGTTTCACCTCTTTACAACACTTTTTTCAAATAAAATATAGCCTTTGTCCTTTCTCTGGGTCAAGGTCTCTCAGGGTCTGTGTTAATAATAAGGTGGTTAAGTAAATGATTTCAGATAGTGCTTACGAATCAGTCTCTTAAATATGCATATTATTTGTGAACAATAAATTATTATAATAATCAATATATTAGGTACTGTGGGAGAACTCATCTATACACTTGTGTTTAAACCGAGGCGTCTGGCATTCCTCGAAAAGTTTATTCTAAAGCAATTAGAAAGTTGAGCAAATACTCCCGAAATTGGGGCAGGCAGGAGAAGAAACAGATCCAGTAGCGTTAATGCTACAGATGTTAAACTTTATTTAGGGCCTCGAGTTTATAGATCGCGAATATTACATCCGAATAACTTTCTGGTGATTTGTATTCAAAATGAATGTAAAAAGTTGTTCGATTGCTTCAGTTGACTTCAATTAAATATTATTTTTATTACTAATATATAAAAATAGTCACAGTTTATACAAAACGGCTAAGCTTATTTCGGTGTAATTAGGCTTAGCTCAAAATAATGTACTACAGTAATTTCCACCTTAAAAAGATCAACAAAAAGTCCGCGATGGTATATGTCTATCTCTTAGGGAAAACCCACCATAACCATTTTTTCACTGCACCCGTGCGAAACCGGGGCGGGTCGCTAGTAAACTCTATAAACCGGATTAATTAGGTATACGGATAATAAAATATACGAAAAAAGTGGGTTTGACAAAAATAAAATTTAAAGACAAAGAACCATGTACGCGGATACGGACAAGGAAAAAAAGTAAGTCCTACATCAGTTAGTAAATTGGAAGAGCCTTTCAGAGACTAGGCAAGAAACTCTGTAGGTCTAATTTTTAAACTCCTCTTTTCTAAATCAAAAAATTACACAACCTACCTATAATCTATTTACATTTCAACCCAATGAAAATGTCAGATATACGAGTACATATCCGGTAAAAATAATAATTTAATTTATACCAAATCATTAAATTGTACGAGTATATCATAATAATTAAATTCAAGCCTTTTCATCAACTAAGAAATCATTGACCTTGAAATAACCTTTTACATTTGTGTATTTTAACAAGTGCTATAAATATCAGGCAAAGCATCAGCACTTTCTAGAAGTGTGTTGTAGAAAGTCACATATTTCCCCATGAACGGACAACTAGTTTTTATAATCCTGAACGTTGGAGCGTCAACTTTATTTTTATTTCTCGAGCTTAAATGGTAAATTTGTTTATATCCTTATATAAATCTTTGATTCTCTTTGTGTTAAGTTATAGACAGCGCAAATTGCTATTTTTTTGGAATACAAGAAAACTTTTAACATTTGCGGCAGTTAAAAAAAAACCTACAAAAAAAAGAGCATATTCCCATTTAAAAGGCCGGCAACGCATCTGTGCCTCCTCTGGTGTTGCGGGTGTCCATGGGCAACGGTTATCGCTTACCATCAGGTGATCCGTTTGCTCGTTTGCTGCCCTATCCTATAAAAAAAAACCCACAGTAGTGGGTACACTATGAAATTATGAAAATAACTAAAATAATCTGTTCAATAGATAGATAGATAGTTTATTTGGTCTTCATACACACACACACAATAATTTGTGAGTAATAATCACAATAAAAAGAAACAAATTTAGCGTACGAACAAGGAAATAGCTCTGTCCTCCATACGGAATAAGTAAGGTAATATGTGTGCTGCAGCAGTACAAAAAGGTCCATAGCTCAGCGCCAATATTTGCATAAGAGCAAAAATCGCTGATTCTCACATCGATACTCAGCTGCCGCGCTTTACAGACACGATATGAGTCAGTTGTCTTATTTTATAAAAAGCATATGCAGCAGAGCTATCTTTAACTCAAGGACTCAAAATAGGAAACCCGTTGTAATCGAAAGTCGACAAAAATGCATTTTGCCTCACGATATTTTCATCCACTGTAGGAGCGGCGGATAATTGTACATATTGAATTCTCAAAACGGCGGGATCGATCCAAAGCAATCATTCGATATGTATATAAGTACCGAGACCACAGCACCAGCAACGCCGAATCAAACAAGACCACTGTATTTATTTATACAAAAAAATAATAGCTCAAATTTAACATTTCATTCAGATATTTATAGTTTATAGCAATTCCATAAGATTAAATCTATTGAAACGTACTCGTACGTATTGTACATTGTATATCAAATAAAAGCTTGTAGGAAACGCTCCAGTTTAAATGTTGCGACACAAAAGAAGCAATTGGAACGAAACATGTCAATTGACATTGGTGTATCCTGTACGAACAGACCCACAAAACCTATTTATCTCCCGAGCCCAGACGTCAGCTGCGCGGGTGTGAAAAAATTTAATCGAATCGCTTCCAATCAGTTAACTCGGCTAGGGTGCGTGCCGCTGATAATATGCTTCCGGGACGAACGTGTGAGGAAACGTGAAATTGTATAAATATTTTCATTCGGTTCCTATATATTTAACTAGCTATCCGCCCGCGGCATCGCTCGCGTTATACCGAATTTTCGGAAAAAAGGTATAATGTCTCGCAGTGAAATCTATGTTATGTTCATTCTGGGCTATCTATGTTTTTCGGATTAATATAGATTTAACACGGTATTTCTTTTTCTACTGGATTACGAGTGGTCCACAGTACCACAGCACTCACCGTGCGCGTCTTTGTCCAATTTTAAGCTTATCCATACCAATTTTTGTCAAAATCCGCTCAGTAGTGTTTCCGTGAAAGAGTAAGAAACATCTATCTATTCTTACAGCAGCATTTATAATATTAATAAGGTTATCCAGCGATAGGCAATGATTTCATTTTCCAGTCTTTTTCGCCATCCATGCCATAGGACATTCCGGTCGAGGCGCCTCGATCCGTCTGGAGTCCGACATAACAACCATGGCACTTGGTTGCGGTGATTGTTGGAGAGAAATTAGACAGAACAATTAAAAAGATGTGTCTTCAGCAGCGATAAAAGTCATAATGAATATTAGCATATCGGTAACCTTAGAGATGTACAAAGGTGAATTTGTTTGTGAGTTTTTCTAAGGCGATATGCGGCGTCAACAGTGGTATCCATGAAGATTCGCATCCTCTCCTGTCCAGAGGGGAAAAATGAACTAGCCGTGTTTTGTTGTTATATGGCATCACAATTATGCAATACACACGAATCAAAGATTTTCAATAAATTCCGTATAGTGGTAGTTTCCTTGTATAATATATAAGTTTATTTAAGCAATTTATATTAGTACTAGCTTTCTGCCCGCGGCTTCGCTCGCGTGGTTTTCGGGATTGGGTTTATAGAGGGTTAAGGGTCATAGCTTTTGCCCACGGCTACGTATGCGTGGAAGTCGGTTTATGGCGCGAAGTTTTTATCGCGCTTCCCGTGAGACTAACCGTTTTTCCGAGATAAAAAATACCGCAAAACCTTGCTCAAGAATCACTCTATCTATTGATGAAAACCACATGAAAATCTGTGCAGTAGGTTTTGAGCGAAGCCTTTAATGCGCATCCCATGGGATCTGTCGATTTTCCCGGGATAAAAAGTACCCTATTGTTTTTTCCGGACTTTTATCTTTACGTCTGCAAAATTACACAGCAATCGGTTCAGTAGTTACGGCGTGAAAGCGGAACAAACAAACAAACTCACTTTCCGATTTATAATATTAGTAAGGATGTTTATATAATCGCGGTCAATTCAAACCACGCTATGTCAATCTAATTCTAGTCTATCTATTCTAATCAAAACTTCAAAAACGAACTGATTTTATATAGGATTTTATTTATAATATAGGATTTTATATCAATTTGTGGCATGCGAATATTCTGTAAAACAATAACAAACAAAAAAGGCTCTCCTCCCCAGAAGGGGGAGGCCTACCCACTAAAAACCTCAGGGATGGCCTTCCTCAGGCATGTAGGGAGCCCCCGGGAACATCAAGCCACTTCCGGGAACCCCCAGCCTCCGCTCCCCCGCCGATACACGGGAGTCCTTCTCGGGGGAGGCTCACTACCTCCCCAGGTCTCCTCCACCGACGATGCCCCCGGCCACGGAAGGGGCGTGGTCCATCCCGGGTCGCCGTAGCGGTCGCGACTTCCTCGCGCCCGCCGGCGACCCGCGGCGGCGCCGCAGCTGTGCTACCGAGCCCGGCGCCGCGCTCCTTCTGGAGCATTACTGTTTCACAGAAGGAGGCCACAGCCCTCCAACCTCCCTCGTCCGCCAGCATTGCCGCAATCAATGCCGGCGGAGACAGATCTCGCCCGATCTCTGCGACCAAGACTCGGCACTCGGAGGCCCACGCGGGACACCGCCAGCGTGTAGATTTACTTCGATATTGTTCCTAGTCTCGTGTGGTACTTTGAAAACTAAATTTATTACAAGGCTACAAGTTGCATATCAATATGAAAGTGATAAAGGCGCTCTAGTTCGATAGCGAGACAGTCTAATATCCAAGTGAGTTTGTTGGCGAGACGCCGTCATTGTCAACAATATCTACTTCGAAAACAACTTTATTACAAGAAACTAAAGTCCATGTCAATTCAAAATTGCTACCTATAGTTCGAAATCGAGATATGGGGTCGAGATGCGATGCCAAGTTCCACTTCTGTTTCGACTTGAAATTGTCACTTTTCAAACTTGTTTGTGCGACTGACGTTAAGTTTTTGAAAGTTTTTCAAGTAGGTACTTGATATTTAAAATTTCGTTTACTTTAACAACTACGAACTTATTGTGGAGAAAATTTCATATTGTTTTTGTCGGGCTGAGATTTTTGCATTTTATATATTGTGACGTAAATATTGAAGTAAGTTAAAATGAGTTAATGATAGATAACGAATAAATTCGTGTTAAGTGTTCATGTTGCACTTATCTATTTACTATTACTGAGCTACGAAAGACGAGGACTTCAACCACTGTCTTTTCTCCTCTATACTCTGTTCTCTATTTCCCCAATATAGATCCCACTTTCAGTTTTTAAATACATCACAGCATGAAAATCTGTCGGTGGCGCTGTGGTATCGGCACTGGTTTATGCGCCGCATAGAATCGGGAGGTCCGCGATGTAATCCCCACCATGTACCAATGTGTTTTTCGTTCCGAATTTCATATATACATTTATCCGACGCTCCTACGGTGAAGGAAAACATCGTGAGGAAACTTGCATACATCTGCGAAGCGATTCAAAGGTGTACGTAGTCAACCAACCCGCACTGGGCCAGCGTGGTTGACTAAGGCCTAATCGCCCTAACGTAGTTAGGGTAGGCTCGAGCCCCTCGGTGGGGACGTATATAAGCTGTGATGATGATACAAATTTCCGCTGCTCGTTAAATTGATTACTCAGATGTCTTTCCCATCACACAGATATACATATTTCACGCATTTCTTTCCATTACTTCAAATTAGACAATCACTCCAAATCAAACAAAAGCAACCCTTCAATCGACCTGCGAACACAAAAACTTTCTTCCGGGTCAAAATAAGATGAACTCTGAGATCTATTGTCGCCTCGCCAATTAATTGGACATCAATTTGAGCGATGTTCACTTGTCGAATGGCCCATTTGATGGCGACAAATGCTCGGCAGTAAGTTTTACCGATAGTCCATTTCTCTGAGTGCCGCAAGGTTGGGGGTTAGATTGGCGATTATATTTTATGTAGCCATATAGAATGCTTGTTTTGAATTCTAGTTTCTCCTACTTTAGTATCTAGAGATCACTTGTCGTTTGCATGGATAAGAATAGAAATAGTAATGGTTGATAACGAAACTAAGTATGGGAGTCTGCATTAGGTTCTTGCATCTTAAAAATCTTATATATTGACAATTTACCTGAGTAACTTTCCTTAAGACTTGCGATGTATACAAATCGTTCATTTTTATGTTACGGAGAAATTTCTTGTTTCCAGGGTGCGAATTGGAGGCGGCAAGTTATTCCAACAATTAGAAGCAATGAATAGAAATAGAGGTATTGAGCAAATGGATCACCAGTTAGTACCCGTAACACCTGAGGAATTATAGAAAGCGTTTGAAATGGAAATAAGGTCTTTTTTTGAAGGTTTGGATATTGCAACAGGTCGGAAAAGATAAGCAATCCGCACTTTGGCATCACGAGGCAGTTCCTGAAAAAGCACTGTTGTGGACTGCCAACCCTCAAGAAAAAAAAAACAAAGGATTTGTCGCTTGGAACCATAAATTGTAACAATTCCGCAGAACATTTATCATAATATATGCAATAGAGCATATAAGGCTTTGAAATCTCTACAAATTTATAAAAACAAATTATTTTCTTTTTCATTCAATGTTACAACCGCTACAAAACCAAATCGAAACTCTTGATAATTTATCTGTACCAAATCGAACGCCCTCTCGACTAGAAGGCCAATGATCAAATCACTGAAGCGCCGTATACCAACGTGCATATATACTTATTCACACTTAAAATATCATTGTTTCCAAAGATTTCAATACAGACGCGACGAACTAACGCCGAGAAATTACGCGCCTCGGAGCGTTTCACAAACGCAAACGCGAAGATCCATCCAAATGTTCACATCTCATTGAGCGTTTGATTGAATTGATTCTTAGGAGCGTCTCGATAAAAGCCCTTTTTATGTCAGATATATTCAATGCTGATGTCATTGTTACTGATTTATTACGATTTACATTACGCTATTATTATATGATGGCCGTCGTTTAGGCTGGGCTTAGTCATGAGGAGTTTTCAAAGAAGCTATAGAAGTATTCGTAGTCATCCGAGTATAAGTAATCAATAGAGGTTTGGTTTAGCGAAAGAAAAAGTAACGCGAGGACCGGTGTTATGTCATTTTATAATCAAAGGTCCATTTTTATCTATATAAAATAATAATTGCTAGATGATTTTGTATTATATTCATATTCATTTGAAGGGCATAAAAAATTTGTTTTGCATATTTGGCACTAATTCAATATTATCTACAATCGAATACCGTGGTTTTATGAAATTAAAATAAATGAACGAGGGCTCCGTTATATTTATGAGATTTGAGCTGAAATGAATGATGAAAAGGCAATGATTCGTACTGTGACACTTATCAAAACGCCAAAGAATTTTTTTTTTCAAATTTTAATGGAGTGTGCCCACAACGAAAGAGACAGTGATCTAATTAAACATATTAGATGCAGTAGCCAAGAATTGTTTTTCGCATAAATATTTTATTTTTAAATGTACTAACAGTACTTATTTGTAAAGTTACCTTAGGTTCTATTCTATAAATAATGTATGTAATGCATGTTACATAGATAATAATAATGCATGAGATTTTTTTTTTCATTTATTTACCATATATAGAATCTTACAAACATTTTACATAAATCAATGCATACAAAAAACCACAAAGGTTTATACGCTTATGCAATCGATTTTAAACTTAAATACTTGCTTAATTTATTACAAAATGAAAACAGTCATTTATACGTAGTATTATTTTTACACAATAATATATATTGAATATAATGGATAGGTAATTAATACATTATGGAATCACAATAATCCAAAAAAATATTCTTTCAATTTTAACTTAATGTTGTTATGTGTGATATTTAAAAAAATGTGTGTGATATTTAAAATAAAATTTCCTCCAAATCTTCGAATGCATAGAGTTTATTATCAATTGTGATAAATACCATCGCATGCTTTCCAAACCTGGTTTCCAAACCTGGAACTGGTATCAGAATTCATTGAAGAATCTGTGCGGATCGAAGATTTACTTAGCTCTATGTACCTAGTACATACTAGGTATCTAAGTATATCATAGATTTACTTCTTATATAGAAGTCGACATTATTTATAACGTCCGAAATAGCAAAGTTTTTGTAGTGCAAATTGTAGAAATAGCCTAATGTTGTAACCTCTGAATTAATAGTAGCAATTTGTAGATAGCATTTTTAGTCTTTGTAGTAAATTTATGAACTAATTGTAGTGATTTCTAGCAAGCATTTTGTAACGTTTATTATAACCTATGAATAAAATTGATGAATCTATCGTTTCTTTGTCTTAATCTAAATCTTTGTCTAAATTTCTACATTCTAATTTCATGCCGTTACTTTTATTACTGACTATAGTATTGCTAAAAACCGAACTTTTTGAGTTTGCAATTTCACAATGAAAGCAAAAATATTTAAATGACTCTCCTGCGCAGCAGTTAACGCAAATGAAATACTAGCTCTAGAAGAACTAGCGCTCAACAGCGCGAGGAAGTCGCGCCCGCGAATTCGGTGACCCGGGAAGGACCACGCCTTTCCCGCGGCCGGGGGGCATCGTCGGTGGAAGAGATCAGGGGAGGTAATGTAGCCTCCTCCGAGGAGGGCTCCCCTGCATCGGCAGTGGAACGGAGGCTGAGGGTCCCGGAAGTCATTATCGTTCCCGGGTGTCCCTACATGCCTAAGGAAGGTCATAGCTGAGGAAGGTCATAGCTGAGATTTTTAGTGGGTAGGGCTCCCCTTCCGGAGAGGAGAGCCCCACATAACAGCCGACTCTTCGCAGCCGTGGTATGCAATTCTTTCCTTAGCGGAAAAAAAAGAAAGGCTACAATTTATACAGATATTGCGTGAATTGTCTAAAATATGACGTTAAGTGTCGCTCGCAGATGAAGTCGCGGGCACCAGCTAGTTTTCAGTATATCTTAGGCTAAAATCGCCACCTGTAATCTGTTGTGGCAGTAACTTTATTTAACTAGCTGTAAAATTCTCTGTTCGATCTCTCGTTGTTTGGTTGAAGTACCTATCTTTTATTGATGTGACGTTATCCATTTAACGTTTTGAAGAAATTACACTTACCATTGAATATGTGCACATAAATACTAGCGGGCACCGCATTATTTGGCACGCAGGTATAGTTTCCCGCATGCGTGACGCTCGCAGCTGGAATGAGAAGGTCGGACAGACGCTCCGCTGGATTAGTGGTAACGTTAACGCCTCTCTCCGCATCGTAGTTGATCATTCTACTGTTGTGGTACCTGTGGAAGAAGATGATGTTTTAATGTTTCATCACATTCAAGTGGTATTGACATACGACTTGAAGGTGAAACGGGTTAAGGGGTTTTACCATTTTAACTTATCGATTTGCTTTATATATTATTATTTTTTATATATAATAAAAAATCAAATACAGGTAAAAAGGTATAAATAAATTATAATAGGACATATAATAATTTATTTATATCTTATACAGGCGTTTTTGTTACTATTGTTTACAACATTCTAACTTTTTTTAATTTAAGCGCCATATATTATATTTAGGTATGTATTTCTGAATTCCTTTTAACAATTAATTACAAGTTTCGTTTACAATTGAATGCCAGTTTTATTTTATTTTAAACTAAAGAAAAACAAAAAAGTAAATGTTGTTTGTTTGCAGAATCTCGTGCATTATTGACTATAGCGTTGTGATAAATAATTTCTTTTGCCTTTTAAACTATCTCTAGCTATCTACTGTACTATCATAAAGTTTGCTATCTTGGTTATCAAATAAAGAAGAAAAACGTCAGTATGGAATAAGCGGAAGATTTTGAAATTTGAAAAACTACATGTTCTTACCATAATCCTAAATATTTAGTAGCACAGGTACGTATCTATATAGCCACGATTCAGACTTAACACGTTTAGCTAGAGATAGTTTTTATACTGCTCATGATAGAATGGAATTTTATAAGGCTTATGCACATTTTGATGTACTTATTGTACATTTAGTAGTAAGAGTTATAGTAGTAGTCAGAATTGTATAATTCAAAATTTTAATTGAAACATAATAAATGTTAAACACAAAAGGGTTAAGACAAATACGCGTTTCAAATGTTGCAAAAGGTCTTTTTACTATTAGCTGTTTCTTTATTATATTTGCGTTGCAGAGCACTGTAATATATTTTTAAATATATACGTTCTTAGTAAATTTATAATCGAATACTGAACCAATTCTAAATTAAATATAAATACTAGAGCTACTGTGAAACAGCAAAATCACTTATGAGCTACATGATACACTTTCAACTTAACCATTCATCGCCAACCCACTGCAACCAAGCACTTAATTTTACGAACAAATTTAATTCTTAACGCACTTCTATTCGAACTCCCGTAGCGAACGAAATAAAATAATTTGACTTGATTCGATTTCGCAATTGTTTCAGCTCTTGAAATAAACTTGAGCGTTTCGAAAATTCGCTGGTAATTCCTGTTGTGTACTGATAACTTAGCTCCCAAGAGATTTAAGTTAAATTGCTAGATACGAACTAAGTTAGGAATGTTGGCACAATAAAGGGCGTATGTAATGATGCTGAAGTCCTAAACACTGAACTTTTCCAATATTTTGGATGTATATACAATTTGCAAAGAGCTTAAAATTGCAAAATTATGTCGTGACTTTTTCACGTACTTTCAGCATTAAGTATAAAGAGAATATTAGTAAATCAAAATCAAAATGTTTTTCTTCAAATAGGATTATTACAATTACTAGTGCACATCAAAGATGCTACGCCATTTGTTTAGATATTTTATGAGAACTATGAAAAATATTTATTAAACACAGAACAACTTGTTTGTAATTTTATTGTATAATATATGTATAATGTGTGAATATTTTTATTCTTTATTAAGTCCATCTGTCGTAGCGCATCAATTTTTTTTGTTTTTTTTTTTTTGAGATATTACTCTGTTGTATATATATTGATATGGATAAATGTGTGTGCTTTTAATGCATTATTATGTAATAGTATAATATATTTTTTTAGTATATTGCATAAGTTAGTATTTTATAAGCTTATTTTGTAAATTTGTTTGTGAATTGTGTCATTTTGCTGTGCTATAGCAGTGCCTCGTGAGAGATGTCTACGGAAAACAAGATTATATTTCTTTCATTTCAAAATATTTTTTACGGTAATTTTCGTTACTTTCAATATATTTATTTATTGAAATAAATAAATATGTTGTATTCTTAAAATATGAAAATTTGGTCTCAATATTCATTAGCGTAACAATTTTTTTTCAAATGTTTTGTAAATATAATATTGGTCATATTTCGAAACATTTAATTCTAAAGGTATCGGTTTCATCTTCGAGTGGGAGTAATTTGATAGGACAGCGCAAAACGTTCGAGAATCGAAACATTTCCCTAAGGAATCTACTCTCAAGCTCGCGAAGTGCCAAATAAAGGAGAATGCAGGATTTCAGTTATATAATTTCATTCAAATATCTGAGTAGAATCAGTTTGTTTTACTCGTATTATTATTGATTCACGAGCAACGATTATAATATTAAGTTAATCCAGTTTATTTAAAAAAATATATTCAACGTAAATTATAAGCTAATTTTATCACTTACTCGGATATTGGGACACCCTTATCAAGAATTACAGATAACATGGAAGGTCAATTTTTGACTCTACTTTTCAAATGTAAACTTTAAGTTACTGAAATGTATATAGCTTGTCTCAGAATATTTTTCTTTAATACACGATCAGCATCATGTTAAACTTTATATTTGAAATACAAAATCCACCTCTATTACGACCGACGCAAAATGCAATTTCAACCTATGTTAAGCTATATATATATATATAACACGATAAGTATGTATTAGATAAAGAATTAAGGAACTAGAAAATAAAAAAAACCGATAACCAATATCTGAATTTCTAGCGTGATATTCAAATGTTTTTAAACTTTTTCAGCTATACATGGGCCTGTCCGTTGGATGAGTGCGCTTGACAAATTTTAATCAAACTGGTCACACGTTGGCATGTTCATTTTGCATTTCATTGAAGGTGAAGATGGACGTGGAAGCAAACTCTTTCGCTGTATTTTTAATATAGAACTTGCCCGTAGAGTGTGATAGATACAACAGAAGTTTGAATACATAACACCTAATGGAAGTTAAAATCGATGTTTCGTCCCCTTTTTATTCGTGAAAAACTGAACCAATTTAAATATTTCTTCAATAAGAAGTCAAGCAAGCTTTTGCTGCGTTCCTGTGTTTTACCAACGACATCCCTGTGTTTACAGCCAAGGGGCAATGGAGAGGTTTATGCGTGATATATCAGAATCAAGGTTACCGACACAGCACGTAGAATTGCGAACCTTAAGTATTCGTAGTAGTAGGCAGAAAAATCGTTCGCAGGACTGACAGCGGCTGGAGTGGAAATGTACTCGATTAGCGGGTATATGATGGCCCGGTATCCGGCATATGCCTGCAAATCGAGGAACTCTCTAATCGAGTTTAGTTGACCTCTCACAAGATGGACAGACGACTTGGTGAAGATTGCAGGAAGGCGTTGACTGTTGGCAGCGCAGGACTGTTCGATGTGGAAATCCTTAGGGGAAGCCTATGTCCAGCTGTGGGCGTCTATTGGCTGTAATGATGATGATTATTATAGTATTTATTTCACTAAATCGTTTGTATCTACATAAACTAAAATGCTAACAAAATACAGGTTCTGTAGTATTACATTTTCCTCTTGAACGTAAATAGTTTGATCCAACCTCAAATCGCATTGGAAATAGCGGCACTTTATTAAATTCAGTTATTTGGGCGTGAAAAGTCGCAACGCTTTGTATATTTTATGCTCTGTCACATAAGGGACTGCGCGGTTGTAGTGATATATAGGAATCTGGCGGAAAAATATTTTCTTTGGGAAGTGTCGAACGGGCTAGAAGTTTGCATATGGATAGTTCGTTGAGAAGTTATTCCCAATTTAATTGAACGAAGATTCAATTGTGAATAGAATTCAAAATCGTGACATTCGATTACAAATTTCCAAATTCACTCATTCTAAATATTCACCCAGTGAACTTGCAACAAGTGTTCCTAACCAATCAATTTCAATGTAAATTAATTTAATTTAATTTTTATCTCATTAAGCTATCGGCGTTTAAAGCCTACAGAGATAGAATCACCAGACAATACATGCGACGTTGAGAAATGCTGCATTCTCTATCCTCGACGCTCTTCGCCATAAGATTATTCTCAGAACGCACTGTCGGAGTAATGATCATCGAATCAAGATCCTATCTGGGGGTCACCAGAGAATGGCTAAATCAAGGTATGCACCCTGTATTTCAAGATTCTTACCATGAGGAATTGCAATGTATTCGAGTATTACCCGGTGTACCAGGTGCTTTAAAGGGCCCTGGTGTAATAAAACACAGGCTTCGACTAACTAACCCACACGTTATACAGTCTCTGATTAGAAGCTATCAAGTAACAAAAGTAGTCTATTTATATGTTGGTCTATATTCACCAAGCCGATAATCTCCACATACCGTATCGTACGATAAAGAGCATGCGGGTCCTATCGATTATCGGAAATTATTACAGAATGCGGTCCCTATCTAATATCTATAATAATGTCTAATAACCTATTTTATTTATTTATTGAAATTAGTTCCACCAGTAATTGTTATATTATTACATCTATGTATATATTACGAATTCTCAACCTATAGAATATAACAATTTTTTTAAGGCAGCCATAACATACACCACAAAATACACAGACGAACAGATATTACACTAATAAAAAAATCATAATAAGAAAATAACATAGAACAACTCGGGTGATCAATATTATGTTTGATGGCATAACGAATCCGGACCGAAAAAGGAAAAAAAATTGCTCGCAACCGGGAACTGCGATAGAAAATCAAGAGCGCGTTGCTATCATTTACTGCGCAGTACATTGCAGATTGACGTGCAGTACTCCCAAATATTCATAAGCGCAAAGGACATTGTATGGCTGAATGTGATTTTAGTTATTCAAAATTAACGGATATCGAAATTTTTGGATTTGCGTGAGCTATATGAGATTGCTTCGTCATTTTATGGTTTCGAAGATAAAGGAAAGTACACTACAGGTTTTGAATAAAATCCCTCGTTAATCTTAAAATATGCGCTATACATATAAATTTTGATTGTGCCTACTTAGAAGTTCGATTTATTCATTATTTTAAAGAACAGCAGGCGTTAGTATTTGATGAAAAATTTAATTTAATACATATGCGAATTACTGAAAAGCATCTTTACAGGCGGACAATGGATAATGATCCCATAAGGTTTCTGTTTTTAATTATAAATATGTTTGTATAAAACAGCAAACAATAATAATCGTATTTACTCGTACAGATTCCACGAAATTGAATAATAGAGGTATTACTTATAAAATAAAACAATTACCGAGAAATTATGGCATATGGTTTTATCAAAGTTAGAAGTTTATTTATTTATTTGTTCAGGTAACAAACAGGTCTTATAAATGCAATTTTCGTTGACAAATATATCATTTTATAAATGTTATTTTAGATTGTGCAAATACGTGACCTAAACATTTTAATAATAAGAATCACAAATACCTATACTCATGTAAAAAAATTAAGGTAAAAAAAATATTTACTTGCTGCCTATTAAAATTTTTAAACTAAGAGAGTAAATAAGAGTACTTAAAACTCCCGACACGTTTTTATAATATATAAATTGCGTTAAATGTGTTAAATTTGAAATGACGTTATAAGTTAACAGTAAATGTTTTAGTGTAAAAGTTTATTTTTTTCTTTTTAGCGCATTTAAATAAAAGCTTGTTTTTAAATAATTTTGTTACCTTAATTTTATTTTATACTTTTTAGTTTTTCTAGTTATTTTTGGCAAGCCTTTTTATTTGATACCATATATCAAATAAAAGGATAATTGTAGGAGTGCATTAAAAATTACCAATGAAATAATTGGTCCACCATCTTGGGTATGACGCCATGTTGGATTTAGAATGACGTCACACAGTCATCCAAACTAAATGTGAATACAAAATTTTTGCTCAATCGGTTGAGGGCAAGTGCCTTAAAATTGAGTTGTAAGATTTGACCCGAACATAACATATATTGCAAGTTAAATAAAAGCTTGTAAAACACAACTTATTTGTACAAACAGTTTTCAGAAACAGTTACTATTAAATACAGCAACGAAGTGAATAGAATATATTTATAGTCTTAGTCTATAGTCTTGAAGTTTATTATAAAAACTACAAGAACGCCGGAAAAGGGTATATCAGCATAATTTGTACGACAGTACGGAATAAAAAAAACTTTCAAACGCGAGGAAGTCCTAGTCACTCAAATATTAATTCTGCTTAAAAGTTCGGCCGAGTCAATATTATCCCTATTAATATCATAAACACGAAAGTTTGTTCGTAAGTATAGGTGGATGTTGGTTACTCTTTCACGTATAAACTACTGTATGGTTTTGAATGAAACTACACACCAGAATAACACATAAGCTACAAATTATAAAAGTATTATTCGCTTCATTTATCTCATTTCCTTACGTATACTGGGCTATAATAAATGTTACGGCCACATAATATGTGACCATGACCTTGACCAATTATATTATAATTGGTCAAGTTACTGCCGCAATACAGTTGTTATGCTAGTGCGGAGAGTAGTTGTCATTTCTGCTGTTGTTTGTATCATACAAATTTTGTAATGCATCGACTACTCACATGTGTTATTATTTTTATGTAATTACCTACTTATAACAGCAAATCTTTATTATTTGGCAAAATAAACCATTTCATTTCATATCATTATGCGAATTGTCAAAAATATGGCGATAAGTGTCCTGCGTACACGAAGTCGCGGACATCAGCTAGTCATCAATAATTTTGAACAAAACTACTCCATCCAGAAAACTGCGACTGGAAACTAACAGGTCTATTGGGTCTCTCCACTATCGATGTAGTTATATTAGAGGTCTGTATCATAATCAAAGGATTTTATGAAATTCTTTCACACCCTCTCGATCCTGTCACTGTGGACAGAATACTGGATACTCTATTTTACACTCCCAATCTTTACTAGCTTTTCGCCTGTCCGCTTTATTTGATACCCATATTGTTGGAGGTTTTATACCACATATTAAGGTAATGGGCGTAAGATGTTTTTATTGATTTACACATATTGACGTACACATATTTTTTATTGATTATAATATTTATATTTTAATATCTACGGCATCACATTCCAATAAGGAACATCTACACATATTGTATGAGTGCATTAAAAATTTACCAATTAAACAATTGGTCCACCATCCGTGGATCCATGGGTACGCCGCCATGTTGGATTTAGAATGACGTCACACAGTTAATCATTTATATCGAATTTTCTAAAAAACAAGATATAGTTTCCCATTGTAAAAAATATCTTGCATTAAAATCCCCGTGTCGCCAACCATCCTCATATCAACCTTGCACCAAAACCTTGTCAGCTGTTTTTAATAGATTTTCCTCTCAGGAAAAATGTATTTTCCCGTTCTAAAAACGTCCCGATGTCGCTCTTCGGGTCATGAACAATCCCTATATCAACTTTAATCGAAATCGATTCAGTAGTTTGTGAGCCTATAGTCATACAGAAACTTTAATTCCCTATTTTTACGTGTTAGTGAAGTTTAGATTTAGGATTACGTACCATTTAAGTCTACTCTTTACTCTTACACGAGTTGAAATTCAAAACCCACAAGTGAGAGTTAAATAATTTAATAAGCAGTGATGTACAAGATACCTTAAATGAAGTATCTGGAACACAAAATGCAAAATACTTTTAAATTAAATATTTACGATAATTTACAATACCAGGTGCTTATACTTTCTGATACCTATAACTTTCTGGAACGGTATCTGAAATATGCGATTTAAAATACGTATCTTTTGAATACTTTTTACTAATAAAATACTTAAAAAAATATTTTATAAATTTGAGCATTTTTTTACTTTTTTTCGAAATAAAGCATTATTATGCCAGCTATCAATTTAGCCTTAAAAGACAAAAGATTCAATAACGCGTTCAGTTATATAAGACAATATTAATATTTAAAATTAATTTCACTCAAGATGACACGATAGAATCAGTTATCTATTATTGAAAGAATTAAGAACTTAGTATCAATAAAATTCTAAGATACCAAACGAAAGGTACTTAAATACAAGATACAAAATGAATTTCAAAAAAGTTGTACAATTACAAAATAGCTTGTATCAGTATTTCAGATAACTGTATTTTAGATAAGTTACATCTCTGTTACTAAGATATGTATGCATTATATAAATATTCTGCAAATCTATTGGTAGTTAAAAAATTATAGGTGACTTGAAATTTCACACAACCCTCGCAGTTTCTACCCGAGCATTACAACAGCTCAGGGGATGAAATGTTAATAGATTACACAATACTAGTACTTTAGCCAGTTTGTGTAGCCCCGGGCCTGAGGAAATCCCGCGATCTCCAATAATAGCTTGTACTGTTCCGAACTTGAAGTTTGCATAAACAACTTGGTAGTCAAGATTCGCTTTAAACTAACCTCCACTGTTGGTCCTTTGTAAGTTGTTAATAGCGCCCAAATCAAAGTGCCAACATGGTAATACTGACTATGTCAAGTTTTAAAGGCTATAGGGTCACGTACATACGGACTTTTTTTATTATTTATGTACACAACAATCTGAGTTATAGGAATAACAATATTAATAAAGAGATGCATAAGTTCTGTGTATTACGAAAGACATTTCTACCAGCAGACATGGGATAGGAAAAAATGAACGATACTGCATTTGGGTACAATAAAAACTAGAACTATTATACAAATCTACATACAATATATAATTATAAACTTTATATAAATAGATACTGTGCAGTGTAGCCTTGTTGCCTGTGCAGTTAGCCATAACCTTGCAGCGAGAGCAGTAAAAAACTGCGTAGAATGGGATGGAATGTCCAGTGACTTTGAAACAGCGTCTTGTTGGTGGACCGCTCACATAAATAGGTAGGACAGGATGGGTTATGCAGAATATTGTAAAGGAAAAAAGGATTTGAATGTCCTACGAAGGCAGATTGAGAGTCACCATCTGTCTTCTTTTTTAAAGCTACATTCTTTATTTTTGATATGGCTTTCATATTTATGCTATCACTTGAATGTTTGAACTTTTGCAGTAACGCTGATTTATTATGGAACAGGATTGCTAGATTTAGGTCGAAGAGTGCACCACAAAACAAATTTATTCACCCACATTTATAAACATAAATGTCCAATGATAACTTATTATTTACTAACTGGTGCCCGCGACTTTGTCTGCGTAGAACATTTATCGTCATATTTCAGATAATTCACACAATATTTTTTTTTGTAGCCTATGTCTTATTCTGTTGGATAAGCTATATTATTGTAAAGTTTCATTTAAATCCATTCAGTAGTTTTTGCGTGAAAGAGTAACACAAATCCATCCATACAAACTTTTCCGTTTATAATATTAGTAAGGATTTGTTATTTATCGCATTATTACTATAATTAGTATAATAATTTATATATTTATAATTAATAATGCTTCAGTACATTTAATAACTCTTATGACATGGCTTTTGGTAGTTAGCTATTTTGCCGTATAATATGCCGACTATGTCGCATATGATTACAATAAATACAGAAATCAATTTAATGAAATATAAACAAAAATTCAAAGTAACACCAAGAACTAATCCACAGACCCCGTGGTCCGAATTAAGCTAATATGCAGCATTACAACCATTGCACATGGTTGGAACATTACGCACCGTTTTTATACGTGACTAGCTAACCCGTGCCCACTTCGTTGGGCATAATACTAATATCCCGAAGCGAGCACGAACGCGAACCGAATTAAACCCGATGCCATCGCGCTCCGTACGCTACCTGTTTTTTCACCCATTTACTTTGCAAAACGGACTAGCACGTAAAAGCCTTTTTATTTTTCGGATTTTAATATAACCTATGACACTCAGCAACATTGTGTCTTTCTATTGGTGAAAAAAATTTTAAAATCGGTTCAGTAGACCCCGAGATTACCCTTTACAATTTACAAACACACAAACTTTACTTCTTTATAATATTAGTATAGATATGTTAACTAATAAGCAGGTGAAATTACTATAATGCATTCAAAGAACAATTATTTCATTACAATATCTCTAATATTTACGCTTTTTATAATGTTCTAAATACATATTTGATAAAGATAAATTATTCGCTTTATTTTTATTTTATTATAAGAACAGAAGTAACTATTTTTGCGATTTTTGATTATATTTGCGATTTATTGTTGAGCATGTCAATATTAGTTTTGCTTATTGAAGGAAAGAAGGAAGGTAGATAAACTGCAATCCACTGCAAATGGTAGGGAAGTGTAATTGATTCGGAATACGAGTATAACTATCACGAGAGATATATAAAAGATGCATTAGTGTATAGGTTCCATTCAATTGTATGATGTGATGAGTATTGTTAATTATACATATATTCGACAAATTATACATATTAAATTAAACAGTAAATAGTCCGTTTGATTTGTACAGAGTACAAATATATTGCTTTTGCAATTTGTTGATTATTCCTTTGAACGAAGACTCAAATTAGATTACCCGACGCGTTCGTGGCTCTCAGCATTTCAAACTTGATTACATTTAGCTCCGGGCATCAATTAGGCAATTCCAGCCAGGATCCGGATTAGTTGGGTCAGTTCACTGAAAAATTATCACTATTGGACAACTGATCCTAACAGGGAAGTGAATTGGATGCTTCTGTCATATCTATAAATGGCTAGTTTAAGAAATTTTGTTGTTATGAATATAAGAACTTATGTTTGTTGTTCTTGATAATACATTGTTTTTAGCATTATAGATTAAAAATATAATTTTATTACAGATAATTCAAATAAAACGACTTTTCTAACATCAAATTCAAGATTTTTCAAATAACAGATTCATTGGCTATTATTGGCGATTAATATAATTATCAAAATATTAAAGTAACTAACTAACGTTACGTTACGTAAATAAGTAACTAACTATAGCTGAGTAGTAGAAAGTAGTAGAATATGGCTGTTTATTAATGTTTTAAATGATAATGCGAACTAATGGGCAATGAAAGGTTTTAATAATAAAATTCACAATAATACAGTGTTGGCCAAGTAATTTAACAACGTAACAACAAATACAATAGGAAGTTACATAAATTATAAAATATCAAAGAGTAAATTAAAAAATAGGTACATGACTTATATAAAAAAGGTTTATAGTAGCGGCTTCGTTACGTTAGATCGCAGAAAAAAACTATTGAAACAATGGCCATCGAATCAACACGTAAATATTATTATTCTTAAGCGCAGTAACAAAGTCAAGCATCAAATTTGATCTGATTGATTTTTTCCCCTCTGGCTCTCCAGATGCTCTCTGCCACGGTGATTATCCGCCAGACGAATGGAGGCGGCTTGACTCAAATAACCTACCGACTAAACTCAGCCTGAACTATTGGTTCTAATGATACTATGGCTTGACGTGACAAGGAAGACCGCACCCTTTAGGAGAAGGCGCGGTCAGCGCTGCCCTATAAAAGAGACTATGTGCGCTAGAAGAGGCGCGGAACACCCAAATGGCACCGGTCTATCAAATAGCTGATTGAATCTCCATATTTTTTTTAACACATAGGTTAAAAAATATATCTGAAATAAGCTCTGTAATGCTTGTGTTATGGAATCTAGGGTAATGAATAGCCATACATATATAAATATGTTTGATATAAATATAAATTAACAACACTGACTAAGGTAGAAATGCTCGCATTACGAAAGAATATAGTCTAAAACAAATATAAGAAACATTTTATTGTCACAGAAAAGTCTGTGTTATCGAAAGCTGAATCTTTTGACATGTTTATCGCTACCTCTCGCATTATTCGATATATCGATATGATATCGAGAACAAAGGAAATCTGATCGACGTCTACCAACTGTCACAATGAAATAAAATTGTCAGCGCTTTCACAATAATACTAGAACGATAACAATAGAATGGGTCGATTTGCAACAATGGCAATGTCTCCGGTAAACTATTCGATTTTCTAATGTAACCTGTAACCAAACAGTTATATCTTAGAATTCTTTGTGAATAAATAAACAATTCTTTACTTGATCAAGTGTCTGGTTGGTGATTTATTGATATAGCTTGTCGCCTGAAGCTACGGCCGCTGTATTTCTTTTCCGCGTAGAAATAAAAACATTTCCGCAATATAAAGAATCGAAAGTAATAAAGCGGAAGTTTTCAAAGTCCCGTGATTTAGGTTAAGTTTTTTTGGGGTCAATATGAAACTTTCAATAAGAAATTATTTACCTCTTGGCTAGTAGACCTGGAGACAGGCGCAGCTGTTCTCTTGACACAGCTGTTAATTGTAAGGGACATACAAGCCTCGTGTACATTTTTGTATTTAATAAATAAAAATACTTAAAATACATACACACACATACATATACACTATACACACGCACATACACGGATGCTCTTACATAAAAGTTTTTTGTTAAATTTTGATTATATGACAAAAGTAACATGTAATTAAATATAGTCTTCCATATATATAATTATTATATATCTACGACTAGCTGGTATCCGCAATTTCATCTGCGCAAGTGTAGTCTTTCGAGTAGCTTATATTAGCGTAGCGTATATATTTACAAATTGTAGCCTATATGTTATTCTGATATATAAAGTATATCATTATTAAGTTTCATTAAAATCCATACAGTAGTTTTTACATGAAAGAGTAACAAACATCCATCCATTTATAATATTAGTAGGGATATAAATTGTACATAGGATATAAAAAAATATAGCAATGATATAAATACCTCAGTAAAATAAGGTACAAGTGAGAGCACTGTAACTAAAATACAGGTTTCAGTCATAGTTATTTCATATATTAGTTAAGTGTAAAACTACTGATAAATTTGGTGTGCACCAAATTATAACGATTATTTGCAATAAGAATATTAATATATTATTATTTTTAATATTATTATTATTTTTGTCCTTTATACCTGTCAATTATAAAATTAGGAAAAGCTGAGACTGTGATGTAAAGAATTTATTACTTACTAGGAAAGTCTTCACGTCAAATTGTTAATTTGTTGCTTTAAAAATACATGTTAATGTTATTTTAGTGAAGTGTTTTGGAAGTGAAATTCTCCTGGTGGAAACTACGAGCTGTGTTTTGTCACACGTTACATTAGAAGAAGAAAAACCCGAGTCCATTGATGTTGTATAAAGAAACACAGTGTATCCAGTACTGTCTTTGATATATGGTATCTTTCAAAGCTTAATATAATAATGAGGGTAATGTTGACATAGGTGAGATGTAGGTACACACAGCAACACGTTGAACATCGCTTAGACCTATTAGGCTGTTCTTAAGAGGAAACTGAAGTCTTTTGTTTTATTGATGGAAAATGAAACTGAAGTAATATTTCTTATTCCTAAAAATGTATGTCTTTAATATTTATGATATTAAGTTTTACCTATTTTCTTTATACATTATTTAGTATAAAAATTATGTATAAATAATTTTAACTAGCGTCTGCGTATGATTAGTATTTTGAATAGCTTGAATTAGCATGGCATCCTTATAAATTATAGCCTGTGTTATTCTGATGTATAAGCTATATAATTGTAAAGTCTCATTAAAATCCATTCAGTAGTTTGTATGTGAAAAACGAACAAACATCTTTTCATACAAACTTTCGCGTTTAAAATATTTGTTGGGATCGCGAAGAGCTGTTAGTTAATATAACACAGTTTTACCTTTGGGTTTAGACATCCAGCGAATAAATTACACGTGACTTTAAAAACAGCTAAAAATAAGGCCACAGTTAAAGCTTCTCTTCATTTCTCATTGTAGAGAGTATTCAAATGTGTTCAGTTTTGTAGGAATAAAGAAGGGACTAGGAAACTGAATTCTATTCGTAAGTTGTCCCTATCGCACTGTACAGGCGAGTATGAGTAAAGCAAGACGATAAAATTTTACAAGTGCCTATTTTGCGATTGTCTTGATGCGCTCTCGTAATAGCAGCCGATTCTGTACAATAAATGTAAAGCTTGACGTGATACTGACAGTACCCAAGTAATACCCACCCTGAAATCTCTGTCAGAAAAAATATCACCTATGCCTTTCCACTGTAATATCAAACCACCCGTTTAGATTGTTTTTTCTTTATTATATTTTAAATAAAATTATTTCAATGTTACGTTTGACGTAATTAATTATAAAACTAAAATTATATAATATATTTATATTCATTTCATTTCCAGTCCATGACTTGCCTTAGCGGAATTGTATTTGACATCCGTAACTAATATTTTTTTCGAATAAATACGACACAGTATTTAATATATGGGTGTCTCTATGTTGAGCTTTGATTTATTTTATTCAAATAAAAATTATACTTACTGTGACATTATTTTTGCCGAGCAATTAAATTAACTGACGGCTCGGCCTGCCTTGCTCTTCTTAACGGAGACGCAAATATGCGCGCCGGACGATGTTTCATACTTAAAATACCCGGGCTACGAACTGGAACACACTTTCCTACGAAAAGCCGGAGTGTGCGTATACGTCCGAGGCGATATTTGCTGTCGCCGCCTTCGGGCCTCGAGCATCGGGATCTGTCGTTACTCTGGCTACGCGTGGACCATGGGGTCTTACCCGAATCTACGCGTGCCTTTACAGATCCCATGCCAGTGAAATAGGGTCAGTTCAGCTTTTTGAGCACGTCCAAGAGGGGATTGACCGAGCCTTGGAGCAGTATCCATCTGCGGAGGTGGTGGTTCTTGGTGACTTTAATGCTCATCATAAAGAGTGGTTGAAGTCCAGAACCACTGACCTCCCGGGTAGAACTGTCTTCAACATGGCTTCGGCCTATGGTCTCTCTCAACTGGTTGTACAGCCCACCCGTATACCAGACATAGAGAGCCATCAAGCTTCCCTGCTGGATCTACTGCTGACTACACGACCTAGCGGATACAGGTTGTGGTCGAAGCTCCTCTCGGATCATCCGATCACTGCCTTGTTCGTAGCTCCGCCAGACTTGCGCAACCCCATCGCGTATCTACGACTAACAGTCGTACAGTCTGGCGGTATAAGTCAGCAGACTGGGATGGACTCCGGGAATTCTTCGGATCCTATCCCTGGAAGCGGCTATGCTTTTCATCCGCAGATCCCGACATTTGCGCAGATTGCGTCACGGAGACGGTGTTGATGGGAATGAAAGAATTCATTCCCAGCGCCACTGTTTCTGTTGGGGGTTGCAGTCGTCCCTGGTATAACAATGCCTGCAGGAGGACTGCATACCGCAAGCAATCTGCTTTCAACGCCTGGGACAACGCCAGAAAAAGTCGGGATCCAGACTTGCCGGAGAAAAAGCGACAGTACAATGCCGCATCCAGATCCAACAGGAAAGCATTGCTGAAGCCAAGGCGGAACACGTGGCCAGGATTGGCGAGCGATTAGGAAGCTATCCCAGTGGGAGCCGTGCTTTCTGGTCGCTCGCCAAAGCTGCGCAACAGAACTTCTGCCAGTCCAGTCTCCCACCACTGCGAGCAGCCGATTACAGTCTTGCCCACAGCGCAAGAGAGAAGGCCAATCTCTTGGTCGAACTCTTTGCCTCTAACTCGAATATGGACGATGAAGGAGCCACACCACCTACCATCCCTCGGTGTGAAAGTTCACTGCCGGAAATCCGCATTACACAGCGTGCGGTCAGGCGGGAACTCAAGCTCCTGAATGTACACAAGTCGAGTGGGCCAGATGGCATCCCTGCAGTGGTGCTAAAGACGTGTGCCCCTGAATTGACCCCCGTATTAACGCGACTTTACCGTCTTTCTTATCAGCAGAAAAGGGTTCCATCTTCGTGGAAGATCGCCCACGTCCACCCAATCCCCAAAAAGGGTGACCGATCCGACCCGTCAAATTACAGGCCAATCGCGATAACATCCTTACTCTCCAAAATTATGGAGAAGGTCATCAACACCTGCCTTCTACGGTACCTAGAAGAACACCAGCTGATTAGCGACCGGCAATACGGCTTCCGTCACGGGCGCTCAGCTGGTGATCTTTTAGTTTACCTAACGCACCATTGGGCAGAAACTTTGGAGGGCAAAGGCGAGGCTCTCGCCGTTGGACTAGATATCGCGAAGGCGTTTGATAGGGTCTGGCATAGAGGTCTTCTGGCGAAGCTACCATCATATGGAATCCCCGAGGGACTCTGCAAATGGATAGCCAGCTTCCTGGATGGTAGGAGTATTAAAGTCGTCGTTGATGGCTGCTGCTCGAAAACCATGCCCATAAATGCTGGCGTTCCACAAGGTTCGGTGCTCTCCCCAACACTGTTCATTCTGCACATCAACGATATGTTGTCCATTGAGAACATACATTGTTATGCGGATGACAGCACGGTGATATGCGGTATACCAACCACCAGAACGTCCCCCGGATGTCGCTACATGAAAGACGGTTGCAACTTGTGTCTGAAGTCGAGGACTCTCTAGGGCGAGTCTCGGAATGGGGTGCAAAAAACTTAGTCAAGTTCAACCCCACGAAGACACAAGTGTGCGCGTTCACTGCGAAGAAAGACCCATTTATCGTAGTGCCTCAGTTTCAAGGAGTCGCTCTTCGTATGTCCGAGTCTATTGGGATTCTAGGTGTGGACAAGTTCGGGAGTCATTTGGAGGACAAAGCCAAAATGGCGAGTAAAAAATTGGGTGTTCTCAACAGAGCGAAGCGGTACTTCACGCCCAGTCAGCGTCTGATGCTTTATAAAGCTCAAATACGGCCGCATATGGAGTACTGCTCTCACCTCTGGGCTGGAGCCCCAAAATATCAACTCGACCTCTTGACTCCCTGCAAAGGCGTGCTTTCCGTATCATCGGTGATCCCAATATTACGGCCTCAACAGAGACCTTGGAGCAGCGGAGAGACTTTGGCTCTCTGTGTGTTCTTTATAGGCTCTTTAACGGAGAGTGCTCTGAGGAACTATTTGCAATGGTGCCTTCGTCACCTTTTTACCATCGCACCACCCGCCACCGCAGTAGAGTTCATCCATATCACCTGGAACCGATCTTGTCTAGTACAGTTCGGTTTCAGCGTTCATTCCTTCCGCGTACATGCAAACTCTGGAATGAGCTCCCAGCTGCGGTGTTTCCTGAGCGCTACGATATGTCTAAGTTCAAACGAGGCTTAAAAAGAGTATTACTCTCCACTCCAGGTAGGCAGCGGCTCAGCTGTGCCCCTGGCACTGCAGATGTCCATGAGCGATGGTTACCACTTACCATCAGGTGGGCCATTTGCTCGTCTGCCACCGTAAGGAATAAAAAAAAAAAAAACTACAATTTAATTTATTTTTATTATTTTCATTAATTTAATATATTTATATTCAGTAGAGTCACGATTTCTTAAATAATCTATTTTTGATTACCACTACGTTACGGGTAAATTAAATCAGCCGTGGTCGTGATGAGACTGGAGAGGTGCATGTCTTTGTTTTTACTCACCTTTAAGAAAAACACTTTAAACTACCCTCACTTCTCCAAATTACCCTCCCCAAATAAGACGTCAAATCTACCATCACTTAATTTTGCGAAACACAATTAGGTCCTCGGGATACAAGGCTCGGGATGTCCGACGATATATTGGTCCAAACGTTACGAGGGTTTGATATTGATAACTGGATTCCACAGATGAAAGCTTTTAAACATTTTCGTCGTTGACATTATTATGTTGCTTGGTTTTAACAGCGTATTTGCAATATCTCTCTCCGTAGATAATATTTTTAGCATATGCCAATCAGTCTAGTGGTGTGGTCCTGATAAAAAGATTGCGATCGCCGACTTTTCTAATTAACAGCAGCAATAGTTCGCTTCGTTTAGCATTAGTTCGAATATTATGCCAGAAATGTATTTGTATACCGTGCATGCCATCACATAATGGGAATTTTGTTGATACCGATATTTGTGATTTCAATTTAGGTTTAAGTAAATTTAAGAGGTTAATTAAGCAACAACTAGAATAACACAAAAAATGTATAAAATTTTTCTATATCGTATTTTTTAATTCATTTTTTTTCAGTTTAAATTCATATTTTGTTTTTGCTCAGAATAGTATGTTATACGTTTCTGTGGACATTTCATTGGTTTATGTTATGTAAGACTGTTAAATTTGTTTGTATTATTATAACTGTATATGTCCCTAAAATGAAAATAAATAAATAAATAAATTAATTAATACGAGCCGTTGCCACTATAAGTAAGTCACCTGGCGACCACAACTGGTGTGACCTAGCGAAAATGTAGAGCTAAAAAACACACTCTCTTTTGTAATTTATTAAATTGGAATAGTCAATATATTATTAATATTGACTTAACCAGGCCAAACATGTGAGAACAATTAAGAATCCATTTAATGTGCATTATTTTTTTACAAAATACATCATCACCGGAGGGAGACTGTACCAGGGTGGTTGGCTTTGGTACCTTCGTCTTATCTATTTCTGAGCAGTGTTTTTACTATGTTGCACCCTAAAGATAGTCAGTGAAATTACTAGGCACTATGATTTGACATCATATGTCGAAATATGTATGTAATGGTATCATTAACTGTGAATTTTGTTGGGAAGTTCGCAGGAAGCGCTTCAGATGACTTACCATTAGACGTAACCACTTATCATCAAATGGGCAGACTGTTTAATTGTGAACATATCACATAGAAAAACATAAATATATACTAATATTATAAAGAGGAAAGATTTGTATGTTTGTTTATTTGTAATGAATAGGCTCCGAAACTACTAGACCGATTTCAAAAATTCTTTCACCTTTGGAAAGCTACATTATCCCCGAGTAACATAGGCTACTTTTTATCCCGGAAAAATCGACAGATCCCACGGGATGCGCAATAAAGGCTTCGCTCAAAAACTACTGCACAGATTTTCATGCCATCACAACTCGTATACGTCCCCACCGAGGGGCTCGAGCCTACCCTAACTACGTTAGGGCGATTAGGTTTTAGTCAACCACGCTGGCCCAGTGCGGGTTGGTTGACTACGTACACCTTTGAATAGCTTCGCAGATGTACGCAGGTTTCCTCACGATGTTTTCCTTCACCGTAGGAGCGTCGGATAAATGTACATATGAAATTCGGAACGAAAAACACATTGGTACACGGTGGGGATTAGATCGCGGGCCTCCCGATTCTATGCGGCGCACAAACCAGTGCCGAGACCACAGCGCCACCGACGCTCCTTTTTCATGCGGTTTTCATCAATAGATAGAGTAATTCTTGAACAAGGTCTTGCGGTATTTCTTATCTCGGAAAAACGGATAGTCCCACGGGAAGCGCAATAAAACCTTCGCGCCATAAAACGGCTTCCGCGCATATGTAGTCGTGGGCAAAAGCTATGACCCTTAACCCTCTATAGACCAAATCCCGAAATCCACGCAGGCGAAGCCGCGGGCAGAAAGCTAGTTATTAATATTACTGCTAGGGATTAAAGTATGAAATTGCTGTTTTGTAAGATGGAGATTTCAAAGAATTTGGCTTACTCCATATTAAAGATTTCCTTATTTATTTATTAATCAAACTTTACAAAATTTTACAAACACGTCAATAAACAGTAAACTAAGTAATAACATAGTTTTTAAGACAAGAAAATTAGTTGTCATAAAATTATAGTCAATAATGTGTATAATTCTGACGTAGAAAAACAGCAGGTACTTTTAGAGATATTTTTTAGTTTAAAATATCTTAATTCGGAATTTGTAACCAAAACTTGCACTTTAGGGCTTAAAATTAATGCAATAATATATAGTTTTAATGGTGCTTCAATTGAAAAGTCATATAGTTTTAAATACAGACAAACATAATATACATTTGGTGCCTAATAATTCTAGAAGTAGAAAAGATTCTTGCCATAGATAAATTAAGGTTAACTAGATTGCTAATTCTATACATAGATAAATTGTATGGCAGAGTAGATTGCTAACTGCATAATTAGATAAATGAAGATAGTGCACCTTATCAACTAACAGAGGAGTCTTTAACGCTGTCCACCAATCCACACTGGACCAGCGTGAAGAGACGACCTAAAACTCCTGTTTCATGATTTCAATGATATGTAGAGACAATTATGAGAAGCTTATGTCCAGCAATGGTATTTTGAGTAAACTATACCGGTTGGTTCGTACTTACCAAAACACAAAAGCGGGTGCCTCTGTAGTCTGCACAACTGAGCATTGCAGTCGCAGCGTCGAGCCTGGTTTGAGGTATTTTTCAGTTGGCCCTGATATCTGCGCTCGAGCTTCTGTTAACAAAGAAAATATATGTCGGTGTTAGTATTGATAGAAATGATGTGTAGCTGATAAATTGACAAAAATGTAAAAATGCAAGGTTAGATATATGAGCCGATTGTATGAGCAGCGGTTCTGGAGTAAAAATAATTGAATTCTCGCTATTCCATACATACATAGTCGTATTACTCAGTACAACATAGGTCTTGGGTCTATAGGAAGGTTAACTTACTATTTATAATATTAATTGATATTATAAATAAAGGTCGAAATTAAAGAACAAATGAGAGGTTCAAATAAATTTTAAATAAAATTCACATTACTGCTAAGCGTAGAACACACTGTTGAAACGAGGTCTCCCCCTAGAATTCCCACGTCGATCGATTCACATTGTATCTCCTGGTATATGGCCGTTACTAGAAGACTTGCACATCCACATGGGCTTCAGTCCTGCGAGTAATGTGCCTCACCATACCTAAGGTTCACAAATGTTCGCACTATGTCTTTGACAATCAAAAACTCATCACGAGACAATAGATATATTTGGAGACAGTTATTCAAAATTCAATGAGAGCATGATGAACGTATTATTTAAAGTGTGACTATTATATGTTTACGATGTACCATTTTAAAATTTAAGTTTTATATTGCCATTTGTGGCTTCTTACCTTAGTTAAAAATATATGTATGTACTGCTCTAGTTATGTGCCGTTCATGTTGTACACACATACCTAGGAAAATAGTACGAACTGCTATATTGTAAAAGAAAAATGTAACAATAATCGATTGTATACTGTTTTGTGTGTGATAAATAAGTAAATAAATATTTATTTTTTGCAATTGATTTTTTTTCAATTTTAGCATAGCCATTCGTTTCTTCTTATAACACTCACAATAAGCGGATAAATATATTATTGAATCTAGATCTTAATTTAATAATTATTTCAAATTATATTTCTTTCAATATTTTGTATCACTTGAAGCAATTAAGCGATAAAATAGCTTACCAGCGTATGCTGATAATGAACACCAATTACGTTTTTCTCATTAATTGCTCTACTCGTGCATTTGCTACGGAAAATTACCGTGTGCTACGGCAACTAGATCTCGCTACGGTCTACAGTTGCATCTCTCACATCGTAGACCGTGGTTCACTTATTTATTCTTTGTACGTAGGTTTTACCAGTATTGGCTCTAGGGAGGCAATTAGATATTTGTGAGCAAATATTATATAGTGTAACCAGTTTTACTCAGATGCTAGTATTTACATTATCTCTTATTCATAACTGTAAATTTAGATTTATATTAAACTTAACAACTGTGCAATAAATTTCAAAAATTACCTGAAATAGAATTAGTCATATGAGATAAAGCAAAAAGGGGAATTGAAACATGCGTTATTTTTTTTTTGTTTTAAGAGAACAACGGCATTTCAGTTAGAAACTTGTCGATTATACTGCCTTTTTTATAATATTTATTTGTCATTGATATATTAGTTTTTATTACTTTTGTTCTCCGTAACTTAATAATAATTAACTGCTTAATACAAAAAAAAAACAAACAATAATACCTTTTTATTTTTTTTCTAAATAAATCATATGCCTTTTAATTTGTATACTTTAAATTGAAATATTATTTTTAATATTTCGTGTATACTGAATAAATATTCTTTATTTTTTATTTATTTGTTAGAATATGATCAATTTGTTAGTTTATCTAATTACCGATGTACCGAACTAGTATTATATAAAATGTTTGTGTTAATAGTAATAAAAATATATAAAGAATATGTTTCATTTGCAATCCGCACTGGGCCAGCGTGGTTGACTAAAACCCTAATCGCCCTAACATACTCAGGTTAGACTCGTACCCCTTGGTGGGAATGTATATGAGCTGTGATTAACGGTTCATTTATTGTCATATATTGTAAATTTGTTTTTTTATTGTTGCAAAGTTCATACTAGATATAATAATCCCAATATCATATATTACATATTTAAATATGTTCATTTTAGAGGAAATCCAACTTGTTCTATAATAAAAAATTGCTATATAATATAACCACCATATAAAGCGTTTTATTCTTACAAAGAGAAGAGAGCCGAAATATATTCAAGTCAAACTGGTTATGTTATTAAATATTTTTTCCTGCACTTGACCACAAAGCTTTCAAGCCGTCTCCCACAAAAACAGTGTTCAGTTAAAATTATAATTCTCCGCGTATATTTGCAAGTCCAAAGTTACCGCCGCTTTTTAATGCGCACAAAATGAACCGAGCGCGAGTTTAGCATTACGGGCTCTGTTTACAGAATAAATATTTACATGTGGATACTTCGAAAACAAAGAAAGTATATTTTTTGTTATTGTCCATGTGGAATGGGAGTAGTAATTTTATAATAAATCTTGCTGCTGAATCAGTTGAATTTTGTTGATTGCTTTTCTTAAGACTATATTTGATAAATGTGCTAGCAAACACTCAAGTTCTCACGCTGGGCACGGTATTTAATTTATTTATTTGCTAGCTTCCTGCTCGTGGGATAGAATTTTCTCATGGGATAGAAATTCATTCCCTTAGTAAAAAATTTTCGTATGTTTTGTCATATTATCTACATACCAAACTACATCACAACTAGATTAGCCAACTGTCAGATTTCTTCACAGGAAACAGATGTTTTCGAATAATAAAATTTAGGCAATGATCTTAATTACATTACAACCGATCTAGTAGTTTTTGAGTTAGTAAGTTACAAACATACAGATAATAAACCTTTAAGTTGTGGCGGGTATAATATGCTTTCACCTATATTAAGATTGTAGGGTTAATAAAACAATTTCCTCAAACTCATGTCTTAAAGGGCAGCATAAAAAGGTGAGGTGGAGGTACCCAGAGCACCCTCAAAATCACACAAAACCAACAAATCACATAAAACAACTGTTAAAACAGCATTTTTTTTAAAAGGACGGCAAAGGAGGTTATGGATTATCGGTTGGTAAGGGATTAAGGGATTACCACCTTCCATGAACACCTGCAAAGCTCACATATGTATTACCGGCATTTTGTATGGAAATACGCCCTTTTTTATGACGACATTGATTGCGTGGAGACGAATGCTTATCAGGCAAAGAGATCCACGTCCAAAAACTACACAGATAAACTGCAGATATGTTAGATGCTGGGTTGGTATCGTGAAATACCTATGTCCAAACTGGACAATTCCAAAGGTCGTCTGAGATTCCTTTAAAGTTAACCCGACATAAAATATAATAATAGAAAGCAGGTTAAGGTGGCACGTATACGTTGTGCAAGGATAGGATGAAAACTTCACCAAAAATTAGCTTACTTGAAATCTCTGATGAAAAGGCGTTCCTGACATAGTGGACACATGACAAACTTTAAAAGGGAACTATTAGCAGTCCCTTCAATCTCTTGATCCAGGTTGCATTGGCACTAGTAAATAAAGAGAGTTGACCTAAGTTTAAGTGAGATAAAGAACAGAAAATAAGGAAAATTTTAAAATACATTAGTACGCTTCACAACAAGAAAGCCAGTGTCGAGATTAAAGCGCCACAGACACTTTACTACATCCGGGCTTAAAGCACCAAACAATAACCTTTAATAAAATTTCTACGCAAGAATTAAAAGGACAATTTACCTCAAATAAGGTGTCACAAAACCCTACATCGAAAAAGGGATATAATCACGAGTCCTTGGACGGCGAAATTATTAGACCCCTAAAAGTTTATACCTGCTATTAGCAGCAGACCACGCCGCCATATAAAGCTGAAGGGTCGATAGGAAAAGGGCATTCGTCTGAATAAATTCAGGGGTACGTACTCTAATAACGCGGGTACATTAAACTTCGGGAGCTCGCTAAAGGTAGAAGGTATTATTTCAAAAGTGATGAAATTGTTACATATTTTATAAGGTGGTGCAAAAAATTACTAATTCATGTAAATTATAAAAATTTGGATTTATTTATTTATTTAATAATAAGTAGAAAACAGATTACAGCCAAATTTAAACAAAATTTATTTCTCCCAACCCATAAAATCTAGGTTGAAACCCAATGTATGTTCCTTCTACCTCAGCTATTAATGTGCAGCAAAAGATCGACAATCAAGGTGATATTGGAATTGATATTGGAAATGTTATATTGAACAATAAATTCTTAAAACATATAAATGGCAACATGAACATCTGCATCTGCGCAGCCTCTGACGAGCTCATCATACTGGCAACAAATTCTAGTTCTCTTCCCTCATGAGAGGAGTGACTGAAACCGTCATGGCTAACACCGCAACCAAGTGTCAGAGTGGTTATGTGACACTTGGTTGCGGAGTGAGCCATGTGACACTTGGTTGCGGTGGACTCCAGATCGAACGAGGCGGCTCGATATGACCTACTGACCAAACTCAGTTTAAGCCGATGATCCTAATAACCCTGCGGCTTGAATTAAAAGCGACTGCTCGTCAGGAGAGGGCGTGGTGCAAACAAAGCAGTATTAATATATACATCAATATGTTTAAATAAACTCGGAGTGAGAATTATTTAGATTTACGAGCATGGTGGTAAGGGAATTAATAAGGGCGGTAATTTAATTGAGAATGTAGATATGGAGAATCAATTGGAGAGTGTATGATTTTATATAGAAGCCTTAAATCTTGCTGCCTGCAGGTTATTTTTATGTCTTTATTTTGTTGCACTGTATAATAAATAAGCAGACTATTTACCTTTACCACCAAATAGTAAGTGGTTGGTGTTGGTTAGTACATGTAGCTCCTCTTCGGCAGTATAATTGCAACCCCCACATAAGAGATCACTGTGTACGTTCTCAACATGTGACATAAAATGTAAAGTCACAGTAATTTCACCGCCCATTTCCCTTTTCGTCGTAACACAATAATGCGAACACTGCTATTTTCATATAAATAAATATTACATTTAATAAATAGATGTAAATCTTATATATAAAAATGAATCGCAAAATGTGTTGGTAAGCTCATAACTCAACAACGCCTGGACCAATTTGGCCAATTCTTTTTTGTTAATGTTCGTTGAAGTTCAAGGAGGGTTTTTAATTATACCTAAAAATAGCAATTTTTTCCCATACAAACGTTTTCTAACTAAAACGTACAGTTAATTTGAGCTTTATTGTTATTGTATAAGTATAGTATAAGTAGGTGTGTTCTTAACATCAAAGAGTCAATTTGCGCTTTATTAACGCTATACAAAGTTGAAATTCAATCATATCTATCAAAACATAGTGCGTGTATTCGTTGGAGCACAAAATACATCGTTGAAGGATTTAATGTCACGTTCCAAAGTTGAATAGTTTTAAATGCTTATATATGTTTCATTTAATTATTTTTTATTTACAACGTCCTACCACCAGGGTGACGGTTCTGTACAGGAGAATTTTTTGCGCTGACTATAAAATAAGTAGGAACAAAAAACTGCCACTTTACAAATCTTTTTGACAGGACGAAGTCTGTCGGGTCCGCTAGTATATTATATATTTAAATACTTTCTATAGAAAAATGCTACTTAGTTAACATTCAATGTGTTCATTATCTTCATGTAGTAGCTATGCACTATCTATTAGATTGAAACAAAATTTCATAGCTACAAATATACATTGTCCGAATTCTGTAGTAAGGAATATTTATATTATATAGAAAAAAAGAATATTAAAATTATATAATACATATATAACTATATACACACGGAGGAATCGTAAATGAAGAAAATTAAAATTTCCGATTTTCATATTGAAATGGACCTCATATCTAAATTAATATCAGCCTTCAGTTTCAATAAAATGCTAATGCCGTGAAGATTGTGAATGGAAGCAGAAATAGAAAGGGCATGGAAAGGACCGCTGTCGTCAATTGTCCTTAAAAATTTCCACAATGTGTTCATACAATGAACTAAAAATAAGTTGGTTCAATAAGCTTATTGATTGTTCAAATGTATTATTTAATACTTTATCACCAGCCTTTTCATTTGGATGTGTAGCGTAAATTTTATCAAATTTTGGTGGAATATTATCTTTTTACATACTACGTTATTTTCAATCTGTTCTAAGCCTTATACCATAATGGTAAAAATTCAAATTTCAATTCAAAATCATTTATTTAGTCTGGGCTGTTCCAAGCACTTGTGAAAGTCGAAAAGCTACGCCATCTACGGTTACAAAGTAACCTTCTTACTTTGACATTATTTCTAACAAAGGTGGAAACTTATAATTCTAGTACTATTACTACATTTAAAACAGTATTATAACAGTACTGTAGTGACCTCTCACTATGTGTAATAGGTACTTCATGCAGAAGATTGAGTTTTGGACATGATTAACTTTTTAAGTTGTTTTAGACGGGAGATGTCATTCCGCCTGACGGCGAGTTGTAAAATTATTGTTAACGTTTAAAATTGTATTTTTTTTTAAATATCCAACATTATCCAGTGGTTCCATTTTATTGCTACATACAATCCCCGTTACAGTACTATTACTGTTTTTTCTGTTGTTGGCTTAATTTAATAATTTTCAAGTTGTTAGGAAAATTATAATGTTTTCATTGTTTGTTAAATGTCAGATCAATTGTTACCGCGTTTTCACTACGCCTTCGGAGAAACGTAGGTCGACCATAGCAAATACCCATTGAGTTCTTGTTTTCCCGTCAATATTCTCACTGGCTCAGTTTAAGTATACTCACAATACATAAGAATGAAAATGTAAAGGCGCGGGTCCCGTATAGGTCGTTCTGTTATTGTCGCAGCAGTCCAGCCACCACGTTGCAACTCATTAACTAATATCTACTAGGGAGCGCGTGTGGGCAATAAGCGCGAAACAGGTTTTTGGCGTAAACAAAGGTCACACATGTGTGAATGTCATCATGACACTGCAATTAATGCTGACGCTTTGTAATATGGCAATCCATTGGTGAGTATAACACATCACGGCACAGATCAGTGCGTAACGCTACGGATTTGGACATTTGTTTTATGTCGCTAACTATGTATAATGCATTACGAGCGGAACTCATGAAAAGTACGTCCCACTAAATGTAAATTTAGCATATAAGCAAAATGAGAATGACAAATTTAACGTAATACACTGCTAATTTATCTTCAAAATTTATTTTTTACCAGCTGGTGCCCGCGATTTCGTATGCGCAGGATTAATATTTCGAGTAGCTTATACTATCGTGGCGTATATCTTTGTAATTTGTAGCCTATGTTCTGATATATAAGTTACATTATTGTTAAGTTTAATTAAAAAAGTAGTTTTTACGCGAAAGAGTAACAAACATCCACTCAGATTTACAAACTTTTGTGTTTATAATATTAGTAGGGATGCAATATGTGTACTAATTCAAGGGAAAAAGGCTCAAATTTTATCCCCGCATTACTTAATATCAGGTGGGTTTGAATAATTCAGCGTGCATAAAAAAGTTGATGCTTCAAAAGATCACAAGAGACACAATTTCCTTTAAAGATTGGTTCCTTACGAGTTGAAAATATTAATAAAATCGGAACTCAAAAGAGAATTTTGTTGACCCAACGCATTCTTTTATTCAACGACCGCTACTGCGCTATTGTTCGCTTTGCCGACTGCCAATCCAATTTCCTGATGTTGCCCATCGCAGTCATTCAATTCTACTCCCGGGAAAGATTCACCAAAATTATTTTCAATTAGTCTTATTGGTTTGGAACCTGATTGCTAAAACGTTAGGTGCATAAAATTGAATTTTTGTAGGATTTAGGTGAATTGTCAATTGATATCCGTTCCGTTTTATGCTCTTTTCTAACGAATACTTAGAGCATTGCTTAAAGGAATATATCCATCTGAATCCCATTCTTGACAATATGTGCTCAGTATATTATACTATAAATATTTATACTAGTGTATGTGAGTATACTTATATGTATATATAATATTTATATATTTAATATGTATTTGTGCACCGAAAAATTCTCCAACTTTGCCAACAATATTTAAAATACGATATATCGCATTTACCAATTATTTTCTTGTTTTGCTAGTATACTATATTGTATTTATTTAATTGACATTATTACGTCTTTGGATACTTATAAATCAGCAGAAATGCAAGGATTAAAGAGTTTTGGACTCTATCTAACAAAGCATAAATTCGTCATATTATAGACATTACAGGCACATTTTCATCTAAAGCTCATTTATAGCCATAATAATGTATAGACTTAAATACATTCACAAAATACTTCAAAATCCAGGCAAAGTCACAGCATTCTACGGTATATTGTTTGTTTATGTATGTATGTATAATAATGTCATTGTAATAAATATTTATTATTTTTATTTCTATTACATATTCATTTTGTTTTTTTTTTCTACTTGTCATATACGCGTAGAAATATTATATAAAACGTCTCACGCAGATCTGCTTTAATAAATTTCAGTTGTAAAATCAACAATACCTTTATACGCTTTGTTTTCAATATTTTTTTTTGTTTTATTAACTTCTGTGCAATAATTATTAAACTTATTTTGTTATTTTATTGATATTAATTATAATTAGATACAGTTTCATTATAGGCAAAAATAATATTTAGTTGTATATTTAAACAAATGATGGTTCTGTAGTAAAAATTAAACCATTAATGAAGCTATTTAACTTTATATTATTTTTTGTTCCTAAGCATCGACAACCCTACACCAGCATAATTATGAGGAATACTACGCACCAATCTATTGGGCACTATTGTGTTTACAGCTAGCTAGCATTTCTTTCGTGGAAACAGTTGACTAGGGTTGTCATTTAAAAGTTTTTGGTTTCGTTTTGAAATCAGTTAACTTGAAAAAAGTTTCAGGTCGTAATCAAACATCTAGTGACCATATAATATCGAACTTATATGTCCATTAAGTACTTATGTAGTATTATATAGGTTACTAATGGCCGTTGTCACCAACCTTGTCTTAGCTTAGGTGACTCCTAAGTGACATGCTATCACTTTTTGTATTAACTGAAAACAGTGAGACAGCATGTCTTTTAGGAGTCGCCTAAGCTAAAAGAAAGTTGGTGAAAACGGCCATAAAAGTACTTTATTTTATTAATATACACGACTTCATTAGGTCTTGCCCTGAAAAAATAAATTTATAAAGTAAATTATATATATATATATCTCACTAAATGTATAAGTTTACGTTTTGTACCACTATAGCGCTATTGCTCTTCCGAGACACTGGACACTTAGGCATGGTTATGTAGTCTATTATAGATAAGTACACTGAGGAAAAATATAGCTAACAAAGCCACAATAAAAACGTTGTCAATATTTTTTGTATTTGCATCAAAATACATAGGTAAAGAATATAAATTAATTTATCTATGGCCACAAAGTTTTTATTGTCAAACTTTTATGAATCTGTGGACAATACGTTATTTGTCATTTTATTTAAGTTATAGTATTATTAACACTGTCGCAACTTTACGTTGTCAACGATTTCCATATTTTGTCGATCTATCAAAATTTAAAATTGTTTGATTCACAAAAGAAAATAATAGCAAAGTGCCTTTTGTGCTGAGATACATTTTTAATTATTAACTTTGGCGTATTGACAAAGTAAGTGGCATGAATTGGCGGCGGGGGGAGCTAATGATTTAACGAACTTTGTCAGTTGATCGAAGTTTTATTATGATTTTGTTTCATTTGCCTGTGATCGTTGAGCGCGTGTGAATATATCATTTCGTTTTAGCGGTTTAAACACCTGACAGGATTACAATAAATTGCTATAATTCCTTTGGTGGACCAAATCAGTATACCGGTACCGGTTACGTGCTACGAATCAAAAATCACATAGGTTTTTAACCACTTTGAGAACTATTTTAATGAGTGACAATTGCGAGATATTCAATATGGACGACGAGGCCCTAAGGGTATTTTTAATAAATGTCGGACTTAGTCATCTGACAAATAAAATGTTGGGTAAGTACCACCTTTGTTATCCTGTTACCCATAAGGTTTGCTTACCTCAGCGGTCTCCTAAGTAGGTCACATTTTGAATCCTTTTTATATTTTTGCGTTGGTGTCAGCTTCTCCAGTATACCCACCTTTTTGCTACTCTGACAAAGGTAGTGCACTCTTCTGAACCTCTTATACAGGTAATTTGTAAGACGTTGGCTTTAATTCAAAATAATAATCTACTGATAATTAGTAGTGCATACCCCAAATATGAAGCAAATCGGTTGACCTTAAATATTTGCTGTTCTGTACATTTTGGATACGTTACACTTGTATGGAACAGAAAATGTTTTAAGGTCTACTACGATTTGCCTCTTAATTGGGGCATGCATTATTAATCATCAGTAGATTATTATTTAAAATTAAAGCCAACGTCTTACAAATCAGTTTCAGAAGCGTGTGCTTCCTTTGTTAGGGTAGCAAGGTTGGTATACTGGAGTAGTTGACTGTTTTGCCATATTGACAAAACAGAAAGTCACCTTAGCAAAGTAAAATTGTTAAAACAACAAAATAAAATTTTGCTCTTCTCACAAAGTTAATAAAAATTGTATTTGTAACAACGTTTAACATTGCTAATAAATGTTGTTATAATCACAATAAACATCTGACAATAAAAACTTTGTATCTATATCAATTTGCTTTAAACGGTTGTGTGGGGTTAAAGTTTTTTTGATACAATGACAATAATTTTCTCTCAGTGTAGTGCTCTCTATGGCAACTTGTAACTCGTGTGATTAATAAAGTGTTTAGTTTATTAAAGAAGTCTAACCCAAGTTTTATTGAAATGCTGCCTAATGTATTTCAACGCACAGGCTACAAAAAAACTAGAGGTACGTTTATGGGCAAATGTATATTTTTTTATAACAAGATTCCACGTAGTGTAGCTGAATTGCCTGTTTATAAGTTCAAGGTACATGTTAAAAAAACGCTAATGAGTAGGGGCTATTACTAACTCAACGATTATTTAATAATATATTAGGTATTAATAATATTGTGTTGATTTGAAGACATTGCATTCTAAAGTGTAAATATTTGTTTTCCCGTATAAATTGTAAATACATATGAACGTTGTATGGTAACGACATAATTTATTGTAAATTTTGTTATTACTTTTGATAAAACTGATAAGTTTCTTGCGCTCATTCTTCTTAACAGCTAAAAAATACGTCCTGAATGGGTGTTAGGAAAAAAAATAAAAATTTACAAAGTCATATTTGAATAATGTTAATTTTGATTTTGAAGTTATACATAATAACTTACATAACTCTTCTAGGAATAAGGCACTAGTGACTTTCTTGCGTTACCGGCCTTTTAAATGAGAATATGCTCTTGTTTTGAATGCTTAAATATCACATGGGTTCGGCCGACAATTCCGCAGTTCGATAGTGCGAGGTAGAAAGTTACCGAAGAACGCAACAATACTCTCTCAATCAATTTATTTTTATATCTACATTTTAATGAAGGTAATTCAACTTAGCTAAGACTAACAGGAAAATAGCCTAATTATTTTCACAGATACCGTTGTAAAACTTGAGTTGGTAATCATGATATGCTAGTATATAATAATTAGTTATGAAAGGACTAACACATTGACTTAAAAATATGATTAGAAGTTTTTAAATTAAATAATTGTGACATAAATCTTAGTTTTTTAGGCAAAGTTAGTGCCCAGTGTAACAGTACTCACCTACAACGTCGAGTCTTAAGAATATGCTGGTGGGAGGATGCGATGACACCTGGCACTCGTAGATGCCAGCGTCTCGCTTCTGAACGAACCGGACCTTTAACGTCCAGTCCTGCAACAAAGTAAAATAAACTCTCAGTTACTGTGCAGAACGTCTGTTATTCAAGTACACATGGAGACTCAAACGTGTATTGCGGTGTTCTGGTTGCAGAGAAAGACCGGACATGGAATAATGACAGAGTTTCTATAGTTTTACATCTGATGTCATAAATTAAAAACGAAAATATAACTCTGCTACACAGATAGTAGCCACACGCTAATATATCAATAACCAATTTACTTCCGTCATATTGCTAATACTTGAAACTCCTTGCTTGCCAACATAGTGAAACATCGTATTCCACTCTGTCAACAAAATACTGGGAATGCAACATTAACAGGCTAATGATTGTGAGTATCACAACGTAGTAACTCACGAGTCACTATGCAGTTTTAGAGTCAGTATTTTGTCTTCTTCTTTTCCCTGCCCTGTTTGCAATTTAATTTGGGGTGGGCGCATAGATTCAGCTCGTAATTTTGATTAATGTACGTCACTTCTGAATGTGATTTCATCACAGTGACACATTTGCTGGTAAATCACAGAGACAAATCCTAAGATTTTTTAAGTTAGGTATGGTTGTTTATTATTTTGTCCTCTGGAAAGGAAGGCAGAGAATCTTCAAAAAGGTTGGGTAATCGCAGCCAAATGCCGGAGATCATGTCGGTCTAAACCTACCAATTAATCTCTATCTGAAGGCTTGGTCTATTGACCTGGTAGGCTTGTAATAAAGGCGTTTGCTCCTCGGTAGATAACACAGTGCAAGTAACGTTTGTTTGTTTACCTCAGAATGCTGCAAATGTATCGCCTGGAACCTCTGGTCCGAGCTGTATGTTGTAAGACCTACAGTTAATAGATGATAGTCTTTTCTTCTTATCCATGATACCTGCAACAAATAACATATATATATTTTTATATATTGTGCATGTCTTTTGACTCAAATGATGATAGTGACGATAATGATGTCAGTTTATGTGTATAACTATTTAGTATATTGTCTACTATCAAGAGTAGCTCCACGATTTCAATAAACTTGTGCTTATCGTCTAAATTTTCTGAACCATACTGAATCTCCTATAGGCTATCAAGTCGTAGATCCCGTATCGAAGTAAACACATTAGGTATTTGTTTTTCATGAATTATGATTGTTTTTATTGGCGTATTAATCAAAGTTTCCGTTTATACTATTTAGGTCACGAAAAAACAACGATTGATGTGTTTATCTTGTTCCACAACATTTTTTTTTTGTTATAAAATCAACTTATAAGCGTTATTAATATATAGTGTTATTAAGGTTCATTAGATCTGACAAAATCCCTACTAATATTGTAAATGCGAACTTTTGTAAGGATGGATGCTTGTTTCTCTTTCACGTAAAATCTACTGAATGAATTTTAATGAAACTTTACAATAATATAGCACATACATCAAAATATTTTTTTTTCTCTCAGGAAAGAGAGGCTAAGAATCCTCACGAGGAGCACGAAACGTGCCCAGGACACCACCGCTACGGAAAGTGTCACGGTGACTATGCGGACTCCACGCCGACCAGAGCGGTCTGACCAGCGTGAGCTACCGACTAAACTCAGCATTAAGCCTAAGTTCTAAGAACTATATAGGTTAGTCATGAGGGCGACCACCCGCTCAGCAGAGGAGGCGATGCAGCGCACGCTCACAAAAAGGGCACGGACACAAAGCGTTTGAAAAGGCCCGGGTAGCCAAACTGGCACCAGCCTTAATCATGAGGGAAACATCAAAATAGCACATAGGCTACAATTTAAAAGGATACACGCCACACTTTTATAAACTACTCGAAATACTAAAACTGTGCAGACGAAGTCGCGGGCACCGTCTATTACCATATAATACCTTTGTCATGTATGGTCATAACCTTGTGGATATTGTGGCGGCTGAAGGTATAACATACATTGTTACCTTGTTCTTATGTACGAACAAGGTTTTTGTCCTTTATGTTTCGTAAAGAACTATGTTCAGTAATGATTATTTTGATTTTGAAACGTAGACTGTAGGACTGCATAGTCCTATGACACCGCGCGCGCGCTCGCGAATATAAAATAAAGAAAGAAAAGACAGAAAAAAATATTTTTAAGAAATTATGGTGTCAATGCAAGTTCTTCACCTCTAATTGTGCGGATACAATCTATAGAAAACTTAAAGGAAAGCAGTAAAAGAAGATGCTAAATTTCCATCTACCTACCATGCGATATCTCTTTAGCAACATATAGTTGGTGCCCGCGACTTAGTCTGCGCAGGATTATTTTGAGTAGCTTATATTAACGTGAAGTAAATCTTTATAAATTATAGTCTACGTGTCATTCTGGTGAGTTCGTTAAAATCCATTTGGTAGTTTACGTGAAAGAGTAACAAAACAAACAATCGCGTTAATAATATTAATAGGGATTGAAAATAATACTGTAATAAAATGTCACCATAGCTACTTATTAAGAATAGCTCCGTAGTAACAAAAGTTATTCCGTCCATAAATTGCGCTCCAGAAACAGGTGCTCCATTAACACGAAGACATTTGGTTCTCATTATGTACTTATTAGTGTGTTAATAGACCGGAACATAGAACGTTAATAGCTACTTCGCCATCGCTCTGAAGATAAAACTAATTGTTTATATTTGGCTATAACTATGTCGTGACGGAAATAAACTGTCGTTGCTGTATAATTTTGTACAAAAATCAAATAATAATAATAAAGTTTTACCGCGCCCACTGCGTTGGAGGGCGGGCACTTTAGTTCAGAACCTATAAGGTCCCCGGCCTTCTGCCCGACAAAAGGCTGTGTTTAGTTGGTAGGCTAGCCTTATGCTAGAGTCCAACATAACCACCCGCCATAGACTCTGCGTGGGTGGTATCCGGTGTAACGTCATCCGACGACTACAATAGTAGCGCACCTCTTATGAGGATTCACTATCGTCCCCTATGGAAAAAAAAATAATAAATAAACATTTTTATTAAATACAGACATACAGACGTAATGTATACAAAATTAGTTATGATACAATAATGACTATATTATACAATTGCGTTAAGCGTGCCCCAGCCGAAAGGGTAGCGATCTTAGCATGAGTAGGATATTAGACAGCCAGCGCTGGTTTTCAGATTGCACCCATACTGGCACACGGTCGCAGGTAAGGAAAATATAATAATAATAGATGAATAGGCACGTAAATATGTATAAGTACTAGCGACCCGCCCCGGCTTCGCACGGGTGCAATGCTGATACAAAATACTTTATAACATTCAGTAATCTCGTAGGGCTCAGTCTGAGTTTGCAATGTAAGAGGAAAATATGTACTTATTTACGACATCACATTAGAAACTTAAAAATAACAGTATTTCGCCACTATTTAATGGATGGTATTATACTCTTGAACTACACTATTTATGAAAAAAAAACCGCATCAAAATCCGTTACGTTAATAAAATATTTATAATTTATTATATAATTATTAAAAAAATAGAAACTATTTTTTTAATAATTGTGAAACCAATGACCACACTTTCATACATCAATACATCAACATACATTTTAATCATGTATACTTGTACCTCTGGAATACAAAGCAGTCCTATGCGGTTTTTAATTTTTCTAACACCTCTCTATATCATTCCCACCAGCTGCCCTACGCGTGACCTTGAGTCTTTGAAACAGCCTTCGTAAGCGTTAACGTTCCCTTTTTAAGGTCATCAGGTTTTATTAGAGGGCGGCTGAATATCTATCATACCTACTTTAGTCGCTGTAGACTGACAGTTATTACCAAGTCCTGAGAATCTTTTTTTTGTATATTAAGCAACTACGTTATGTCATACTCGGCCCAGGATTAATATTTCGGGTAGTTTATATTAACGAGCCATCGAAAAAATTAACATTACGGCATAAAAATTATGACATAAACAATTTTTGGGACGCTTTTGAAAAATATAACAGTCTGATAATATTGGAATGTTATAGTCGCACTATAATGACGTAACAATATTGCCAAGATAATAAGATATCTTTTCAAATTATGTGTTGTTATGTATATCCTGTGTTGTTCTGATGCATAAGCTGTTTCATTGTGAAGTTTCATTACAATACATTCAATATAATATAAAATTTTCGCGTTTATAATATTAGTAGGGAGACGACTGTAATCACTAAGCATCAAGTCTTTGTTTTACCAATAACAATAAAAATAATAAATACCAGTTGGTACACTCCATGCACACTTTCATTAAATTTCGCTTAAATGGCCTCTATGCCTTGCACCTTGGATCTGTATCCCCGCGCACGCCTTATAAAGGACCGTGTCTTACGAGTATAAAGACGCGTGATATAAGCGACAATAATAATAATAAAGCCTCCTTATTTGTGCGAAGGGAAGTGACGACCCCATCGCCCGCTGGTGGGGCATTTAATGCCCCTTGACTGCCATAAATGCCCCATCAGTGCAGTCAGTCTCCCTCAGGGCAGCTTGTGGCGAGCTGCCTTAACCAGCCGGACAGAGTGAAGTGTCAAGAGCAGATGCTCGAAGGGTGGAAGTGTAATAATGTCATAACGCCGGCGGCGTCTCGATCGCTGTCGCAGACACACCTCTCTACACCCTTAGCCGTTCACACCAATGTTGCTCTCTTGGCACCAATATTGGTCTGCTTTTTGGGGGGGGGGGCATTTAGTGAGTGGCGAGTCACCACTCACCACCTGCCCCCCCCCCCCCACCATATTTAAAATCAATTAGGAGGCTTTGAGAAGGCAGGTGACCGGAGTCTCTTCCATACTCCGGTTCTCATTACCACCGACTTTGACTCGGTGTAGTCTTTGACTGCAATTTTGATGATGCAGATAGAGATTGGACCCAGTTGGTACACTCCACGCACACTTTCATTAAATTTCGCTTAAATGGCCTCTATGCGTTGGATCTGTATCCCCGTGCACGCCTTATAAGGTCCGTGTCTTATAAAGACGCGTGATGTAAGCTACAATAATAATAAAACCTCTTTATTTATGCAAATTAACTCAATTCAGTTCAATTACAATTTACTTTAAGTTTTGGAGATCACCTAGAATTTAGTTACATTTTAGTTTAGTTAGTTACTATTTTTAAAAAGATCTTAAAATCAATGTATACCAAAACTAAATTAAGACACTGCAATCTTGAGACACCATCTATGTGTTGTATCTAAAATCTATTAATGTTTTTAAATAAATAATACATTAAGATAAAACAATGATATTAATATTACATATATTAATATCATTGATAGAAATGTGAATGAATGAAAATGAGTGAATGTGAAATGTCTATCCGTTATCCTAGATCCTATAACACAAGCCGTATAGAGCTTACTTTGGGCTAGGCTAATTCGTGTAAGAGTAAGAAATACGAATACTTATTCTAGCACCATCCGTACACTACAATGGCACGTAAAACAATCATTGTATTTATTGTAACATTGCGTCTCCTTTTTTTTGGCATACATTCTTAATTATTTGTTAATTTAAGTTCATGTCCAGTTCACAATAAATGTAAAGCTTATATATACTACCGTAAAGCCTGATTATCTTATAAAAATGAACTGTAAAATTAGTAATTAATTTACAACGCTGTTTGCCCTAGTTATTTGCCCTCGCCTAATTAGATGATATTAAAGATAATGTAAATTGATGTGGATTGTTCGACTGAGCTTCCGTGGGTGTTGGTGCTAATGTAAACACCAGGTACAGCGGACGAGACGTCTAACGGTACATTTTGAGTATTCACCGCTCCTACGATCGCACTAAGAGCGTGTATCATAAAAACTGTTGTGGTTTTTGTGCGGTTAATAATACCTAAAATTAATTTTGATAGGAGCAATCGCATTTAGATCTACTACTAGATATCTCAAATCGATGTTTTTTAGCTATATTATTACGATAATGTGGTCTCAAGACATTTTGGCACAGTGGCCGAGTCAACGGCTACTATGCAACGGGTGCCGGGTTCAATTCCCGCACGGGACAGGTATTTTGTATGACCTACAAAAATTTGTTCCCGTCTCGATGTCAGTACAGGTGACATTTCTATGATTGTGACTGCACCCACGACATAGAATAAATATCCTAGAGTAGTAAAAATAATAATAATAGCAGATCGCTGCCGCAGACGTACCTCTCTACATCCTTAGCTGCTTACACCAAAGTATCCTTTGCACCAAATTTGGTTTGCTTTTTCAGGGGCTCATTTAGTGAGCGGCGAGTCACCACCTGCCATATTTAAATCTTTGAGAAGGCAGGTGACCAGAGTCTCGTCTATAGCCCGATTTTCAATACCACCCAAATGAATTGTCCACAAATGTTATGACCAGTAACGGCAATAGTTTCTGTGCATCTAACTGGGGATGGTCTTTAGCTGCATTTTTCATGGTGCAGATGGAGATTAGACCCAGTTGGTATACTCCACGCACACTTTCATTAAATTTCGCTTAAATGGCCTCTACGCGTTGGATCTATATCACGGCGCACGCCTTAGTAAGACGTGTGATATTAAGCTACATGATAATAATATTTTTTTATAAATCAAACACTGGTAAACAAGCTAGCTGAATATGTGATTATTTGTGGAGTTTCATTCGCTTATAATTCATGTAGAAACTGTTATTTAAATAAATTTTATTTCTTACCCTTAACCAATTATCCTAGCCCAAAGTAAGCTCTGTAATGCTTGTTTTATGGGATCTAAGGTAAAGGACAGACATTATCCACTCGACTACGGAGGTAGTATTTAGTTTTACATTGATGCCCAGTTTTCATATTCATTCCGTACAAATTTGTAACTGACATGATGATTTTTCTTTATATAATATCTATTATTATGGCGCTGGTTATTGATACCATCGCTGTCGCCGCCGTATGCGAGAGTGTCATCTGCAGCTCCCGACATTTGTTTCGTTTATGAACTACCCTCACAATAATTAATCTTCTATTACCTACCACTCAACGCATAATCAACAGTCTCCGTATCGCCATTTCAATTAAATCATAATTACATGTCTATTGACACTTTTGATTGATTTCATTGGAACAACATATTTTAGAGATTATGCTATAATATTTGTTAATATGTGAAGGAGTTGTACTGTCAGGTAATCTGTAATGTCGTAATATTTGTCAATATGTACGCGTAAACTTTTTTTCAAAGAAATCGTTACGTAGTGTAGTAGTGTATTATATATGTTTTATGTATTAGTAATTTTTATAAATTATATATTATATACATATATATCGTATAAATATATTATATATATATATATATATTATATATATATATATATTATATATATATATAATATATATATATATATATATATATATAGAATTTATCTTTTGTGTTTCAAATGTTTTTAATGTATTTTGTACGTCTACCTCTTTGTATCTGCTTCACCTGAAGGTTGACTGAGAGAAATAATAGATTATGTCGTAATATTTATCAACGTATGAAGAAGTTGTACTATAATCTAATCTAGATATTGTTGTAATATTTGTCAATATGTGAGGGAGTTGAGCGTTAAGTAATCTAGATTGCGCGATAGAATTTTTGAGATACTTTGTTTGCACAGATAGTATGGTATTTTCAAGTATAAGCTATATTATTGTAGAGTTTTAATTAAATCCATTCAATAGTTTCACGTGAATGAGTAACAAACATTCATCCTTACTTACGAATTTTCGCGTTTATAATATTAGTAGGGATTGTGAAATATGACGATAAGTATGAACAAGTCAGAAAAATCTACCATCTGTGCAAACGAAGTCACGGGCTGCCACTAGCATTTTATAAAAACTCATTATTTTTCACGTATTCCAGGAATTTACAATGACATTAGTTACACGCTCAGGTAATCGTTAGTTAGTTAATTACCAGTTAAAAATTATAATTAGCACGTCGTGACACGCTTGAAACTTAAGTTGATGAGGTACGGAGTATCATACTCTAATTACACATAAAATTAGGCATAATTATGCGTGTTATCGCTTAATTTTACCTAAATGGCCAGTTAAATAGTGTTATCTTGTGCCGGGCGCAATGTTACGGCATTGTTTGGGGTAATTTATCGGTAAAGGGGGGAAATTAAGCGCTCAATTATAATAAAGAGGTAAGCGTTTTCATTTTATTTTTTTAAACCCAAGCTTATAATATTAAAATATATATGTTTTAATGAGTGTAATGAGTAAACTGCAAACAGAGCTACATGATGCATTCTTAGTGACATGACATAGTTCTGTTTCAGAATATCTCTTATTTGTAACTAAGATAAAAGATTGTCTCCCATAAACTGAAATAGGGAAGCTGAAGACAGAACACCAATAAAGAACCGCTTTCTAAAATTGTATTATAATCTAATCAAGTAAGTACCTACTTCCTACAGTTCGGGTCGGAAATCTCATTATGCGTCAAACACAATTCCGTGCGAGCCAGTCCAATTTGCGCCTTGCGCCATCTACATAAAATTGGGAATGTGCGAGTGTCTCCGCAAAAAAACATGTTTCCACATAATTTGGCTTAACGAATTTGTCCCGGTAAACAAACTGCGTTGCGTGTAGGGTTGCCACTAAAAATGTCTGATTAGTGATTGACGGAAATAGATCACACACAAACTGTGTCCTAATTCCTCCACCCTTGCTCTTGATGTTATTCGGGTATACCGCAATCATAATTATATATAACTATTTATTCATTTAGAGTTATCTCTTAAAGAGATCTTTTCCAGCATACCTTGTAGACGACGGGGCTTAGTAAAAGGGACCGCAAAGTGCATAAATACTTTATATTTATCATAATTAAATTTCAATCAAGAAACGCTTACGGTTGGAAACAAACCTACCCTGATCTGAAATTTTCAAGGTCACCAAAACGTCTATCCAGCTTATGCGTAGATGTCAAACATATTGCTTTGATCTTTATATGCTTAGCAGCCGAGGTATTTTGTTACTAGGAAAGTTCTAGACATGAAAGTAGACATGTACAGAGAGGCAGAGCGTAAAAAAGATGAATGGACTGTGTGAATGATAATACGTTGAAGATGGAAATGAGTGTCGAAATAGCGAGTGATAGAGGAGAGTGGAAGGAGAAGACATGTGCCGACCATAAATAAATCTGCAAACAGGGCAAGAGAAAGAAGAACAATTGAGGCATTATCTCTCTAGCGGTCGTGCAATGTGTTCTACCAAATGCCGAGGTTCACGATTCTATGCACAATATCAGTGGCCTAGATTATTCTGCGGATTTCATTATTTCTGATGCGATCATGCCTAGAAACTCCGAGAATTGCCTTGTGTGAACCTCATTAGACAACCCAAATAATTCTTCGTCAGATTTGCAGTATGAAAAAATCAAAGTAAGATTACTAAAAGATACCCCCGTCGTATGTCAGCATCATTATGAACACGCCAAATACAGAAACGTAGATGTAGATCGTTAAAAGATAATAAAACTTTACCCCATAAAAGTTGAGTGTCTGACAATTTATTGCGAACAGCCGTACGAGTATAAGGAAGTTACATTGTCAAACGGTCATGTTATGCAGTCGTGGTGCTGAGTTAGTTATACACCTGTAATAGTGATACTTGAAGAAACTATAATAATATACTCGTACATGCGCTAATTTATGTTTAATATGCATTAATAGTGGTTTCTATATCCAATACGGACATACTTCTTTTTCCTTCCTCCTTTTTCACAAGGCGTCGAACTGACTACACCTTGGCTGTACATCTCTAAAGACCGTGCGATATAAGGCAATCGATACATTGACTTAACAAATCGAGTAACTCCAGAGATTCTGTAAATTTTGTAATGCATAATAAAACGGCACTGAATTATGATGATATAGCTAATAGAGAGAGAAGCCAGGGTGGTATAAATGAGAGATAAGCATCGTAAGGGTGGAACCCTTACGACAAGAGTCGAAAACTGCGATCATTCAATAGATTAAGGTAGACTTAACTTGTTTCAATTAAGCCCCACAACTGCACAAGTTAGCGTATTCGCCATAAAAAGAACAATGGGTGATCGGATTTTGGATTTATTGATATTAATTATGAAGCTAAGAGCAGTTACAAGAATAATTCCATTTAAAAGGACGGCAACATACTTGTGACTCCTCTGGTGTTGTAGGAATCACTCATCTTCAAGTGATCCGTCTTCTAGTTGCACTATTGCTGAACATAGCAACTTGAAGTGACGTGTGACTAACGCGCTGCTGCATTGGAAGCGAAGACTGGCACGTTGCACGCTTACGTTGTACAGTGTCAGCGCCTCGTGTCTTCGGGTCTATTGGCGCCAGTAGGTCGGTACTTGCAGTAGGAGCAGAGTATAACAACCAACTTCCACTACGCTGGTCTAGAGTGGGTGAACAGCGTCATAACCGTTTCATAATTGACAACGTGCACCGCAAAAAAAAAACGAAATTTGGTTGGGTTCCGTTATTCTGAACGCTTTCTATCCCTTCAGAGTAGAGAATCTTCACAATAATTGGTAACAAGCGGATGCAAGTAAACAGGGATGTTGATTATAAACAATGAAATTTTGCGCCGATTCTTCGTATTAGCATAATGCGATCCTGAATATAAATTACTGAATAAATTAATGGTTTAAACGAGATTTTCATCATGACAAATGAGATGTCTCGAATCCCAAAGGAAAAAAGGCGTCACATTAATGTATCTGAAAATTGTTTTAAAGCTTGTAAAACAAGAGTTTTGTTGACAAAGTCTTAAATCTAATTTGTTATTTATTGTTACTATCTTATAAGTATAAATGCTCGCCTTTTCGGACTGAAAAAAAAGCGTGATCAGAAACGACGGAATCTAACGTAATAACTCCGTGTGGTCGGGACTGTCCTAGACTTTTGAAAAATTTACGACGCGCGGAAAAAACCAAAATGGCGACGGCGGTGGCGGCAATCTTGAATTGCCAATTTTGACGTGATTTTGACCGTGATGGGTTGAAATGTTCCCGGTAGTAGTAGAGTATTGCCCGGTGGGAGAAATTTTCTACCGTTTTTGGTAGTTTTTCCCTAGGGGCCCCGAAAGGCGAAAATCGAAATAATGACTTTTGGTTTTTTTTCCGTCAGGGCCTCTATGACTTTCTGGTATTTTTATTTTTCTCCATTGGCAACACTGGCCTCCAGGGAGGTTGGAAACTTTTCGGAGACCGAATTGATCTCCCAGATTGGGGTGCGCTGGAATGAAGAAAAACGTAATCCCACCATGTACTTGGTGCAGATATTGGGAAAAATCCGAAACTCTGACATTTCAAGATGGCGGCGGCGCCGGCGGTCATTTTGTAAAAAAAGGTTTTCGTGGGGTTGACGGCGTTGGTTCGACTGACGACCCCGGGTAATCTTTTGTAGTGCTTGGTGAGGGAAACAGAATGGTGGGATAATTTACTTCGAATTTGGGGTAATATCCGTGATTTTTGGGAGAACGTAAATCACGTGTATTTCGATTTTTTTTCACATGGTGGAGTCGATCGGGCGTCGCTGATTATTTCTATCACTATTTTGGGCCACATATAATATATGGCGACACTGGGAGCTATGGCAGATTTTGTTTCGGCGAATTAATCAATTTTTGGCGGGATTCGATGATATCTGCAGTTACTGCCGATCTGTGAGAAGTATTATCTACTACACTGAAAAAAAAAGACATTTGTCATTTTCAAGATGGCGGCGGCGCTGGCGACCATTTTGTAATAGTTTTTTTTTTTTTGCTATATTCTCATGATTTTCAACCCCAGTATGGTGATATGGGTATCGAATTAAAGGATTTTTTCAGTACTATCAAAGTCAATTGGTGGCAATGTTAAAAAATCAATATGGCCGCCGGTCCAAAAAGGCTAAATAACATATGTATTGTAATCCCACCAATATAGGTATCAAATGAAAGGGTTTCAAATGTCTAATAAAGCCACGTTAGAGACAGTGAAAAAAATTCAAAATGGCGTACCGCTTTTGTTTTCCAACCCAGGCTTCATGGGTATCAAATGAAAGGTCCCAACGAGTAGATCACAACTCCAGTGACGTTTCTAGAATTTTAATATGACCACTGATCCAATATGGCGACTGACATTTTTCTGTCACTATATGGGTATCAATTGAAAACACTTTATGTGTAGAACGGAGCCAAGTGTATGTTATAGTAAAATGAAAACTTTTATCTTTTACTAACCTCGATATGCTCTTATACCGCTTCGCAACTGTACAAGATTTTATTTGAAAAATGCATTAGCGAGCAACGTTTGCTGCAAAGGGCGTCGGCTTTTTGTGTGCTCCCAACCGTACACGATTTTGAGGTTCAATTATATCTATCAAAACAGTGTGCTCTACGATGTATCTCAACGATGTATTCTGTGCGTTCGTCATTGGTACATTTAATGTCACGTTCCAAAATTGAATAGTCACAAAATGTAATAGTTCATTTGGACCTTTTTTACAATTTGGTTGGCTATGTGATATTACCTATAAAATAAGTAGGAACAAAAAACTGCAACTTTACAAATCTTTTTGACAGGACGAAGTCTGTCGGGTCCGCTAGTAGTATATACTAATAAATTTATGATCCATCCGCAATATCACTGAAGCTTCCATTGTTAGCTCAAACAGCATATGAAACTTACTATACAAGCAATCGGTCGTAAAAATAACATGAAATCCTTTGATAATATTAACAATATTAAAGAATAAAGTGGAGCCGTTTTATGATCTATTGTAATGGAATAAGGATGAAGTAGAATCGCGAGCATAGAATATTGTATGATAGATATAAAATATTTTGATGCGGCACCCCTAGCTAGTAACGTAGTTGCCAAATGTTGTGTAACGTTTGTATTTATGATTCTGGCTGTAATAGGGATGTAGCATAAAGTTTTGGCGCGAAATTGCCGAAACAAAAACGATGTGCGTATTTTCTATGGACTGTTCAACTTTTCATGGCAGCCATTTTGTTTTAGCACCTCTGTTCATTGGTTCGTATTACACCTATATGATTACAATGAACGCGGATCCTTATTGAAAATATACTGCTATTTAGTTTAATATACACTGGTGAAGTATATAAACAATTTTTTTTCTCATAAGTTTACCGTGGGAGAGCCATGCTCTGGCACGAATTGGGCCGGCTCGACCAGAGTGATACCACGGCCTCACAGAAAACCGGCGTAAAATAGCGCTTGCGCTGTGTTTCGCCGAGTGAGTGAGGGTAGCGGAGGAACCCTTATTCCCTTTCAAAAGGCCGGCAACGCATCTGTGACTCCTCTGGTGTTGCGGGTGTCCATGGGCAACGGTTATCGCTTACCAACAGGTGATCCGTTTCCTCGTTTGCTTTTATAGGATATAAAAAAAAAGTCTTCATAAGTCTACCATAGTTATTACAAATTATTATGTAAGTCCATAAGTCCAAAAGCTACACTCTACGCTAATCAACTCCACGTATACCGTTTAGTATAATTGCAAATGTGTTCAAGAGTTTTGTGATAGTTTCCTTCGCCACAGGAGCATTCGAGAAATATAAATTTCAACAACATACTAATACTTATTAACATTTGCCCTAAGGAAATCGCCAATATTAGGAGCGATATAAGAGTTGTCTCAAGATCAACTTGTAAAAGTCATATTGCGTGTGTAAGACTAAGTCTCTTCATAGGATTTCTGGTAAAACTATTATTACTTTAAGTCACTAATAGAATCTAACAATTCTTGCACTAATAATCTAAGACTTTTGAAAGGAGCATCTGTGCTCTATCGCTACTCAGCAAATAAAGTTAGCTCATAGCCTTTATCTAAATTAACTGAAGCAGTTAGAAACATAAAACCTTTATCAGTTTCTGTGAAAATCGTTCGTGATAAAAAGTTCGTTCCCGGAGCTAGCGTGTTCTGAATCAATATAGCAACTACTTTTTATGTAGGGATTAGGATCTGATTAAGTTAATTGGAAACATAGACATATCTCGCAGTCGATTTTGGGGAACAATTTTAACTACTGTAGATTCCTTGCGTTTGTGTTGTGATATTTCTTAGGTCAACTTTAAGAGGTCTAGGAGAAAAACGGGAGTAATGACGCATTATTAATAATTCGATTCACGAATATTATAGAGATATAAATAATAATGCCAAGTAATTTCATGTTTCTAAAGTATAAATAATTTTCACCCAGTCTTCAGTATGCGTTGAATCGTTGATTATATTAGAATACAAATAATTTATCCAGTTTTACTCTCTATTATTCTTCCTCTGAGCTCACAATATCTCTCAGTTGACTTTAAATAACATAAGTTATATGTTTTCTCACCACCATTTCTATATTTTGGAGTGAAACCTAACCTAAAACCATCATTTCACTAGTGCTACAGTGATGTTGTTCTAGCTGTAGATGTTGTGCTGATCATCCAAATATATTATGCTACATCTGTTGTGAATTTGCATTGTAAGAAAGTAAAAAAACTGTCAATGATTTTGTGTAAAGATCATACTATGCATATGTTGGGGTTAAACTTGGTGACCAAAATAAATCAGTTTGTAAAACGTGTATTGAATATTTCCATCAATGGTCTTCAGGAAAGAAGAAATTTGAAGTTTGGTGTTCCAATGGCTTATATAATAGAGTACTGATATCATATCGATAATGTAGTTTTTTCAATTTTTAGCAGTAGTTTAATTATTATCCATTTTATCAAATGCCCTTCCTTGTTATCAAGTTCTTTTTAATAATGAATATTAAAGTGATATAGCTAGAGATATAAAATTTACATTATTTCATACTCCCGTAACTCTGGCGATGTGGATTAGCTAACGGTAGCTGAGATAGTACAAGGTCCTATATACTTTATCTACCTTGTATTAGTTCCAAGTTAGAAATGGCTTTTGTTCGTAGATGTGCTAGTTCCGTCTCCATCTTTGTAGTCGGACTCGACGTCGCAAGATAAAACTTTTGCGATTTACATCATGAGCTATTTCAGTAGACAATTATGTAGTCTTAATATCTGTTAATATTGTTATATCTGAAACTAAGGCCTTTTAAGTATCTAGAGTCATTTTTGATAGTAAAAATATTCACATTAATTTTGTACGGCTTTTTCGGTTCCCTACTTTTTCAGTCAAACATATTTCTTCAAAACAAATATCACGTGCTACTTATTAATATAAAACTTAAATAAAATCTAATGAATAAAGGATGTTGATATTATCTTTATTTCGAAATAAGATATTAATTAAGAGTTATTTTTTCTGCATATTACTCTCAACTATTAAATTAAGACATCTCACTCGTGTATATGGGATCGACATAACATAGTTTTATCTTCCATTCACGAGTAATTATTAACTACTTACATCTTTATTCATTATAATTCTTCTTCTTCTTCCTGCCCTTTTCCCACCTTAAGTAGGGTCGGCACAACATGTTTTCCTCTTCCATTCTCCTCTGTCACTCGTCAGCTCAACATCGACTTCCTTCACTCTCATATCAGAATTCACACATTCAATCCATCGCTTTCTTGGTCTACCTCTCATCCTAGGTCCATCTATATTTATATCCATCATTCTTCTTGTTATATGGCTTTCATCCCTCCTCATTACATGTCCAAACTATGCTAACCTACTGCTCCTTACCTTCTCAGTCACTGGCGCTACTTTCAAACTTCCTCTTATATACTCATTCTTGATCTTGTCCATTCTTGTAACCCCACACATCCATTGCAACATTCGCATCTCTGAAGCGTGCAGTTTCCTTTCGTCCTTCGCTTTTGTTGCCCAACATTCAGATCCATACATAAGGACAGGTCTAACGACTGCTTTATAAACTTTCCCCTTAAGCTTAAGGGGCAGTCTTGGGTCGCATACAACTCCAGAGACCTGTCGCCATTTCATCCATCCCGCAGTTATTCTATTCCTTACAGCACGGTCAATATCGCCATCGTTTTGGAATAATGATCCAAGGTACCGGAAATCGGAACAAACCGGAAGAGTTTCGCCGCTTAAGGCAATGTTCGCGAAACTGGATGCCTCACCGAATGGGCAGAACAAGTGTTCGGTTTTCGTTCTGCTCACACGTAAACCGACATTTTCCAGCTTTCTCTGCCACTCCTCCAGCCTGCTCTGGACCTCGGATACATTTTCTCCGACAAGAACAATGTCATCGGCGAACAACATACACCAGGGTGCCTCTCCTTGTATGTCAGCTGTAAGAGCATCCATAACAAGGAGAAACAGATACGGGCTCAAAGCCGACCCCTGGTGCAAGCCGACGGCCACATTGAACTTTTCAGTTACTCCGGCTTCGGACCTGACTTGTGTACTCGCTCTTTCATACATACTTCTAACAAGCTCTACATACTTCCAAGGCACTCTTTTCACATTCAAAGCCCACCATAGAACCTCTCGGGGTACTCTATCGTATGCCTTTTCTAGGTCAACGAACACCATATGCAGGTTTCGATTCGCACGACGATACTTTTCGCATAACTGCCGAAGTGCGAATATGGCGTCCGTTGTCCCTCGTCCGGGCATGAACCCAAATTGGTTCTGGCTTATCTCACTCTCTTCTCTTATTCTTCGCTCAATTACCCTTTCCCAAATTTTCATGCTGTGTGACATGAGCTTTATTCCCCTATAACTGTTACAATCCTGTACATCACCCTTATTTTTGAAGATTGGCACAAGTGTGCTATTGCACCATTCGTCAGGGATCGCCACTTCTTGCAGAAATTTATTGAAAAATAAAGCTAGCCACTTCCATCCATTTGCCTTTAATAACTTCCATACTTCCACTGGTATACAATCTGGGCCAACTGCTTTTCCATTCTTCATTCTTTGTATTGCCATTCTCACCTCATCCATACTTACATCCCTCACCATGTTCATATTTGGGTTGGCCTTTTCCAACTCTCCATTCCAATCGTTCTCTTCATTCATCAATTTTTCAAAGTACAACTTCCATCTTTCTTTTATTGCCTGTTCATCAGTTAAAATCTTTCCTCTTTCATCCTTTATACATTTGATATTCACAATGTCTCTTGCATTCTTCTCTCGCTCTCTTACTAATCTAAAGAGATCTTTTAAGCCATCTGAGCTGTCTAGTGCATTGTACAGCTCATTACATGCCCTTGCTCTTGCAATAGCAACTGCCTTTTTAGCTATCTTTTTGCATTTGACATAGTTTGCTTTTTTGATCTCTTTAGACGTCTCATTTTCCACTTTTTTCCATTCTTTAAAAGCGTTCTTCTTTTCTTTCAGACTCTTTTGTACATCTACATTCCACCACCATGTCTCCTTTTCGATCGCTCTTTTCCCTTTGGATAAACCAAAAACATTCTTACCTGTTTCTCTTATGCAGTTCGCTAATTCATTCCAGCACTCATTTATACGCCTATTTCCGCCATATCCTTCAAATCTATCATTTTTTCTATCACTTTCTCACGGAATAACTCTCCTAACTTCCTGTCACCAATCATATGCCATTTAATCCTTGGCGGGGGCTGGTCTTTCTTTCTAGGCTGCTTTACTGTGCTTTCAAACTCAAGGAGGAGAAGCCTATGCTGCGACACTACGTTTTCTCCTGGTAACACCTTGCAATCCTTTACCGAGTTTAGCCTACTTCTTCTCAAAAGAAAATAGTCAATTTGAGTAGGGTGATTCCCACTTTTATAGGTAGCAAGGTGCTGATCTTGTTTTTGGTAGTAGGTGTTGACTACCGCCAAGTCAAATGCTAGAGCAGTTTCTAGCAAGGATTCACCCTCACGATTTCGGACACCATATCCCCACCCACCATACACTCTCTCGTATCCTTCATTCGTTCGTCCCACATGTCCATTAAAGTCACCACCTACATAAATTTCCTCAGTCACGGGTATTCCCAATATCATTTCATCGAAATCCTCCCAAAATTTCTCTTTCAAAGACTCGTCACATCCAGTCTGTGGCGCATACACACTAATTACATTCATCACTAAATCGCAAAACAATACTTTTACAGCAATAATTCTATCACTCACTCTCTTCACATCTGTCACAAACCTTTTCAAATTTCTATCTAGCACAACTCCCACACCATTTCTCTTTCCATCACTCCCACAATAGTACATTTTATATCCCGCTCCAATCTCTCTTGCTTTCGTCCCCTTCCACTTCGTCTCTTGCAAACATGCTACATTTATCAGCCTCCTTTACATCTGCTAACCCTCTTCCTCTACCAGTCATTGTTCCTACATTCCAGCTTCCAAACCTCATTCGAACATCCTGGACTCGCCTCTTACGTTGCACCCGTCCTTGGTGCAACAACCCTAGTCCATTTCTCACACACGCCGGGTGCTGCGTCTGCGCGTCGCCTCTGGGGTACGCCCTAGCATGAGCGCACTCTCTGTCATTACTTTCCATGTTGCATTGGGGTTTGGCAATAATTTTCTGATCGGCCGCCTGCCTGACATCAACCCTCCTTGGGAATGCTAGGAGGGTTGATGTCAGGCAGGCGGCCGATCAGAAAATTATTGCCAAAAAATTATTCATTATAATTAATATCATTAATTATACATACGCCTACCTTAAAGATCGGTACTCCCCTGTTAGATGTTAGAATCACTTTAGCGCTATGTAGCGATTTTCACCACTTTTGTCGTTTGAACATAAACGCTGTGTTTCTTGGTACCGTGACGAACTGACGGAACCGGCGCGTTCTTATTTCAAATCCTGTCTAAGATAAGAAAGGAGGCGACCTTTCAAAGAATTCGTTACAGTCTGATATATGTACATGTCAATTAAGTTTTTTCTTTGAATAGGAAATTAGAAATTGATCCTCCTATAGAAGCAGCAATAATATTACAATTTATCCGAAGACAATGAATACATTTCATTACATTCAAAAGCCACACGTAAAACTGAAACAACTAAGTCCAAGTTCCAACAGCTGACGATAAAATTAAGTCGGACAACTTTTGAATCTTTCCACATGGAACATTCCGTTTGGTTGAGTAGAATTGAAGGAAATTTAATCACACCTAACTGTGTACTTTCAACAGAGAACTCCAAGTGCCTACTTGGAAGTCGTAAAACAATGGTGTCTTGACAATGCTTGAGAAAGTCAACTCTTGTTCCAGCTTCGTCGTGTTAGCAGTGCGTTTGAGATTGTAGATTAATTAGAGTCGCCCCTTCGGTTTTATGGGAGTTGATAGTTTGATGTTTAGATTAATTAGTTTCGTCGTAAAGGTTGAATGGGAAAGTTTAGTGTGGCGTGTTAGTGGGAGTTTGGAGATCGTTACGGCAAATATTTTATTGTTCATCATGTTAATTACATTTTAGTTCATACATATATATAACTATACTATATAGACAATATATGGTATTCTGGATTAAACGTTTGGATTTGTAAGTAACGGGTTTTTAGATTCAAAATAGTCAATATATCCTTTTTTTTTTTTGTTCCCCCTGAGGAAAATGCATTAAGTTGCATATCCCGGCTGTGGCGAGCCGGCGGTTATGTGGGGCTCTCCTCCCCAGAAGGGGGAGGTCTACCCACTAAAAACCTCAGGGATGGCCTTCCTCAGGCATGTAGGGAGCCCCCGGGAACATCAAGCTACTTCTGAGAACCCCCAGCCTCCGCTCCCCTGCCTAGAGGGGAGCCCTCCTCGGGGGAGGCTACACTACCTCCCCCGGTCTCCTCCACCGACGACGCCCCCCGGCCACGGAAGGGGTCGAGGTCGGATTCGCAGTGGTAGTCAATATATCCTAATCAGGATCTTGTTGGAGCTGTCTTCTACAATGCTTCGGATATGTTTATAAGTGCAAGAGTGAATTGCTTTTATACTGAAGCGTAAATAGTGTGGCTCCCTGGAGCGTTGAGTGCAGAGCAGTTCCAACACAATGCTGACAATGATCGCGGGCCAGCTTGATTATCGTTTTGTAAATTGCTGTATGATTTCTAATGGAATGAGGTAGCAATGATCAACGTTATTATATTTAATTTAAATATTTCTACATTTTGTTACAATAGTTTACAAACTTAGTATTTAAACTTTACTAACACCACGAGTCTTAGCAAAATCTTTGAATAAAGACTAAAAGAGCTAGGAATAAATGATTTTTTTATTATTATTATTAGAGTATATATTATACACTTAAAGCAGTTATCGTCATCTGTTCTTCTAGTCACTTATGTCGAAATCTTAAAAAGGTTTTGTACTTGAGCCCAAATCTCGTATTCTTTATGTGCATATATTTTGTAAATGTTTTCTTGCTGCAAAGTTCATAAATAATACTTTGTTAATTCAATGATATCTCAAAAGCTTATCGTGAGACAATATATATTTTTTATTGAAGAATGACTTTGCATGCTTACGATAATTCATTTGAGAAGAAAAACATTTTATATTGCATACTGTCGCTTATTACCTTAGTTCGAAATACGTGTATTGCTCTATTTATAAGCCGTTTATGCTGTACAGATATATCTACAAGAATAATGTGCTATATCTAAATGTATTATGTTTTGTGTGTCAAATAAATAAATTTAAATATAAGGTAACCGTAATTAATTGACTTATCTATTGACTCACAGCAAAAACTAATTTACTGATGAAGGAAGGAAAGAGTTGAATGTTTACAAAGAAGTGCGACATTTTTTATATTGGGTATTAAATTGCTAACCACCGATGCTTTGTGCGTAAGTCAGTTAAGTACTCGTATATGACATACAATTGTAATTGTAAAATAATAAAACAGCGCATAATTATTATGTTAAATATATTATTTAAATATAATAACGTAGTAACAAAATCATATAAGTACATACATATATAGATGCAAATACTGTATAAAATGTTATGATACTTCGTGCGAAAATTAGTTACGTATGCGAGGTAATAACTGCAATTATCACTACATAGTATAAAACAAAGTCGATTTCTCTAACTCCACAAGCATGTAAGTAGCAACCACACACCAACACCTGTGTAGTTAGCTTAACTGTTCATTAAGTGCATAAGCGCACATGTTATACTATTCGGACCACTCTGGTAACCGAACCCACATCAGAGCGCACGCACTCTCCTGAGGCTGCGCTATGCACCGCCCCTGTTCTGGAGGGCGGGAGCGTTAGTTCAAGCCGATAGGGTCCCAGGCCTTCCGCCCGACCAAAGGCTGTAGGTAGTGTTTAGTTGGTAGGCTGGCCTTCTGCTAGAGTCCAACATAACCACCCGCCGTAGACCGGTTGCGGGTGGTATCCGGTGCGAGGTCGTCCAAGCACCAGGGGGTTGTCATAGCGACCACTGTGGTGGCGCGCCCCCTATGAGGATTCACTACCATCCCCCGTAGGAAAAAAAACCGATTTCTCTATCCCTATATCCCTACGTATGCTTAAATCTTTGAAACAACGCAACGGATTTTGATGCGGTTTTTATTAGATAGAGTGATTGAATAGGAAGGTTTATACGAGTATGTATAATAACATCCATTAAGTAGTGGAGAAATGCTGTTATTTTTGAAGTTGATGTCTATGTGATGTCGTAAATAATTACTTAATTTCCGCTTACATTGCAAACGCAATCAAAATAATTCAATCAATATTAAAAGCGTGATTTTTTCAGTTTTTTAAACTATAATTTATTACATACATCGTTCACAGTTTTTCTGCAGTATTAGTTCAGTATTGCACCCGTGCGGGGCGGGTCGCTAGTAAAATAATATAATAGCGTACGTAAAATAATATAATAGTGATGTAAAAATACTAAATAAATATAATAATAATAAAAGAACGTAATAAAAAAAACTATCTTAACACTAACGAACATTACAAACGCCCACGCCCGTTCTAATCAACCTTAGCCAACACAATTGTATATGGACAAATGTATGTACATAATGTCCAATGTTTTTGTTTCATTCGGCCTACTAAGTGTTGGTTGTTACGAGAATGTCCTGTTGGATAACGAGGGCCCGCTTCTATTCGGAACATCCAATTGAATTTGCACACGTTACTTTCTTCTGAACAAGGCGATTCGTTTAATTCACCACGTCAATATGGCGGATGAGTTTTATTGCAAAAACCTTTGATACAGGCTTAATTTTTGTTATTACTTATAATATTATACAAATAAAAGTAATAGTTGTATATTAATTATATACATAAATAAATATTAGATAAATATTCCTTACACTTACACCAATTAACTTAGACAAAGTAAGCTCTGTAAGGCTTGTGTAATGGAATCTAGGGTAAAGGATAGACATACATATATTATACATATATATTTTTGATAGATATATATATTAAAAAATTTGACAAAGGCACAAGTGCTCGCATTCGTCACACAAACATCTGCCCCCAACGGGTTTCGAACCCGAGACTTCAGACACACCGGTGTTTAGTACACCGACCCACACGACGTCAACTTTTTATTGACCGAAGACCATATTTTGTATGATAGTCAATACTTAAATGTATCACGAAGTCCACAGAATGATGTCGTTAAGGTATAAACTTATACTTTTATAGAATACTAGCGGTCCCGACAGACTTCGTCCTGTCAAAAAGATTTGTACAGTGGCAGTTTTTTGTTCCTAATTATTTTATAGATAATGTGGCATAGCCAACCAAATCGCAAAAAAAGTCTAAATGACCTATTACATTTTGTGGCTATTCAATTTTGGAACATGACATTAAATCCTCCAACGATGTATTCTGTGCTCCAACGCACGCACGCACACTGTTTTGATAGATATGATTGAATTTCAACTATATGTAGCGTTAATAAAGCGCAAATTGACTCTTTGATATTAGGAATACACCTTCATTGCTTAGACAACAGTGAGTGCTTGCAATATGAACTTTATACAATAACAATAAAGCTCAATTCGACTGTACGTTTTAGTTAGAAAACGTTTGCATGGGAAAATAAAAGGGCTTTTTAGGGTATTTCCGATAATAATTATTCGAATTTTCCTCATTGTAAAATCCCTCCTTGAACTTCAACGAACATTAACAAAAATGAATTGGCCAAATTGCTCCAGGCGTTGTTGAGTTATGAGCTTACCAACACATTTTGCGATTCATTTTTATGTATAAGATATACATAAATATATTACACAATAAATAAATTACATATGTACTAACTAGCTGGTGCCCGCGACTTTGTCGGTGCAGGATTAATAATTCGAGTAGCTTATATTAGCATAAGTATATCTTTATAAATTGTTATTCTGATATATAAGCTGTATTATTGTAAAGTTGTATTATAATCCATGAAGTAGTTTTTACTTGGAAGAGTAACAAACATCCGTCTATACACACAAACTTCGCGTTTATAATATTAGTAGGGATTGTTTAATATACATATTAATAGGCGTTTAATAAAAGGTAATCAGCCATTTTGTATGGCGACCATGTTGAATTTACTTATTTAAGTAATCTGTGATACTTAAAACTCATAAAAGTATAATCATCATAATATATTAGTACCGGATTGCAAATCAACACGTTTACAGGAATTCCTATGGACCATATTTTGCGCTTCAGAAACTGTGCATGATGGCCACCAAATATATACAGTGGACCCCCGGTAATCCGGCCCCTGTCTATTCCGGCACCCCCTGTAATCCGATATGGTCTATTATTTATTATTGAATACATACATATTCGCTAATGCATTATTGAACAAATTACAACTTGTACGCACCATCTACTGCGCTCGACGCGTACGGTATTGTTTTGATTCTGATTGCTTAGTTTGAATTTGACTCCATTTGACAACAAAGCTTTAATCTCGCGTTTTAACAATGTTAAAAAAATAATAATTGATGAATATTTTTATGCTTCTTAAATTGATTGATTCATAGTTTTTGATTATTTTAGTATGTTTGTACACAATTATTTCCTAATTTGAAGTTATTGCATATTTTTTGTAAGTTCTATAGCATTAATGACTTTAATTTTATAATAAAACATAAGCTCTCTATTGTGTTGTTAAATTTACTAAATTTGAGATACATAATGAAGTATGATTTGTACTTCAGCGTATGTACATAAATATAATATAATAAAGAATCTTATCATTGGATCTATAATTTGTCGGATTACAGGGTACTCTTTTGAAAAAAAATTTGGTCTATAAGGGGTCTTAGGCAGTACTCTATAATCCGACAAATTCGATAGTTCGACATTGCCCTGCAAAATGATTGTCGGACTACCGGGGGTCCACTGTATTGTGTGAATTGTCCAAAATATGACGATAAGTGTCCTACGCGGACAAAATCGCGGCCACTAAATAGTACTAAATATTATTGAGCTGAGACTTGTAGCTTATGTGTTATTCTATATTATTATAAAGTTTCAATAAAATTCATCAGTAGACTTTACGTGAAAGAGCAAACTTTCGCGTTTGTAATATTAGTAGGTTTAATTGCATCTTTGTACACAATATACAGGGCGACGTGATAGCTAACTAGCAATTACATCACCTTGTCATTAATATACTTACTGAGATTTGGTTATGATAGGTCAATCATAAGAAGGGTCTACTGTATAGGGAAGATTTGTGAAAAGCGCTGGAGGCTATCGTTACAGGACTGGTTCAATTAGACATCTCTGAGGTTGACACTCGTATGTATACCAAACTAAGCATACATTAAACATTTATACACGTGTATTCAAATTACTGGTAATCAATACAGAATGCGTAAACAAATACAGAATTACACAAATTAATCGAATGAGGAGACTCCGACGGCGAATGCTTGTTTATTATCAATAAAAAAATCATTAATTTCGCCGCTCGATTCGTATTCTGCCTGTAATTTCGCTATTTATGTTGCCCTCCATCCCTACGACCCTTTGCATTGGCAGAATTTCCAATCCTCCAATTGAATTTAATTAGGGGTTGCCGGGTTTTTCCTTATATATCACAGATTTGGCGCGCGTGGGTTTATGCTTACTTTGATACGCTATTCGCTACAACCAATCTGGTGAAATTTCTAAAAACACATAAAATATATTTATGTATTATTGTAAGTGTCTGTTTTAGATTATGTACACTAATATTATAAAACTAGCTGGTTCCGTGCTTCCGGGCTTATATTAACATGGCGTATATCGTTATCACAATTGCACCGTATATGTTATTCTGATGTAAATTCTGGTAAATGAATTTAATGAAACGCTACAGTGATATAGAATATACATAACAAAAACACATAGTCTATAACTTAAAAAGATATTGTGTAAACGGTATGCTGCGCAGATGAAGTCGCGTGCACCAGCTAGTTATGTTATGACAATATTGTATTGTTATCCAATTTATACATGCAAATATTTGTAAATTTTAGATCAATCGAAAATCAGGAAGTGAATTTAACTTGCAATATTTGATTACAGACCGACGGACAACGGGATAAGTGAATGTAAATAAAAGCTTGTAAAATAGTGAAAACAACTTATTTGCAATAATCAATAAACCTGCGATATCCCTACTAATATTTAAAGGAGAAACTTTGAAGGTGATGGATGGAGGAAGGTGGATGTTTATGGATGGATGCTTTTACGTAAAAACTACTGAATGGATTTTATTGAAAATTTACAGTAATACAAGTTATACATTCGAATCACACAATTTATAAAGATATACGTCAAGATAATATAAGCTACTCGAAATACTAATACTGCGCAGACAAAGTTGCGAGCACCCAGTTAATAATACTTTGAAAATAAAAATGAATCTCAAAATGTGTTGGTAAGCGCATCATTATCGCGCAGCGCTTCACTAGAATCGCACGTACCATCGCTCGTCGATTCGTAGCTTACTACCCTACCCGCAGCGCGAAAAGTATACTATTATACATTTCTAAAGTTATATTGTTATAATAATAATGTTTACGTGTCCATTGTGCAATGTAAATTGCTCCGACGGTGTACGCTGTTCAAAGTGCACAGTTTTTTACTGCTTCGCGTGTGCAAATATAACGGAATCCAATTATCGTAAACTTGGGCCGGCCCGACAGGCAACGATCCAGTGCTGCAACTGTAAAAACAACCAGTCTATAGTGTCTGTAGTAACCCCAGGATCATCTGCCACTCTGGACCTAGTTCTCCAAGAGCTGCGAAGTGGTATAAACGGAATCAATGATCGCCTCGAGCAATTGCCATCCATAGTGTCCGACATAAAAAACATCCAAGAAAATTTACAAAGTCTGGAATCATCCTTGAGCGGTATTAGACTAGAAGTCACTGAACACACTAGCAAAATTTCGAACTTTGAAAATAGGATCCAAGCTCTCGAACAACAATCAACGGCAGCCGCAAACCACCCCCTTTTGCAGGAAAAAATTACTGAATTATCAAACGAATTATTTGCCAAAAACCAAATGGCACGATTAAACAATGTCGAAATCAAAGGTTGTCCCATGAAAAAAAATGAAAACTTATTTGAAATCATGAGCAAAATTGGAAACATCATCGGTCAGCATATAGAAAAGTCGGATATAAATTTCATCACTCGAGTGCGTTCTGCTACTCAGCCGAAGTCTATCATCGTGGGTTTCCTGGTGCGGTATAAAAAGGAAGATTTTGTGGCTGCAGCCAGATCTCGCAAGCCTGGTTTAATGGCGAACGAATTAGGATTCATTGGAGAAGAAAGCAGAATCTACATCAATGATCACCTCACTAAGGAGAGTAAACAACTACTTAGTAAAACAAAAAAAATTGCCGCCGAACTGAACTACAACTATGTATGGGTTCAAAATTGTAAAATACTCGTAAGAAAGAGTGACAATTCTCCAATAATAACAATAAAAAATGACAGTGATCTCTCAAAAATGAGGTGACTATTCACTTTGTGGTTTGTGTTCTGTTTTTTTATTCTATTGTGTAAAGCTCATCAAAACGAAGCATTAAAAAGAAGTCAGTATCTTTCACTATATTTTTCATTAACTTACACACATCATGTACATACCAATGCTATTATTACCTTGATGCTATTTTTTTATGATTACTATACATATAAATTATCTGAATTATCTTATATATTTATTGTGTTATGCACTGGAATGAGTCGACATGTTATGTCGAAGTGCGAGTGTTGCAATTTCTATCTTAAATGTGAATCGGTCACTATTCTTGTATCTTTATATAAATTAAATTATCATATACAGTTTGTACATAACCTACCGTCAGTCTATCTGAAAAACATCAATATATTTGCATACCATGTAGTCGTTCACTTATATAACCTACTCACTATTTATTTTAAGTTTGAATCTATTAATATTTATTCAAATAAGTCATATTACTTTTACCGTAATCACGTCATCGGCACAATATTATTAATGATACACTTCCTGTTTAATTACTATGTAACAAAAAAACACTGCTTTGTTTGTTGTTCGCAAGCACCTGATATATTTCTATATACATTAAATTTCATATTCGTCTGTGCAATCCAGCCTAAAGGTTTTTCTTTGGACTGGATTGTAATAAATAATGGCTAAAATTTATTATCAGAATGTCAGAGGCTTGCGAACGAAAACAGTGCAGTTTAGGAGAAATATTGAACTTTATCACTACGACATAGTATTGTTGACGGAGACGTGGTTACTTGACGATATATCTAGTGAGGAACTTTTCAATAACAAGTACACTGTATGGCGGCGCGACCGAGACTACTCAAGTACCGGACAGAAGCGAGGCGGTGGGGTTCTTGTGGCCGCTCGCCGTGAGCTTGCTGCTCGCGCGCGTCCCGAGTGGCATTCCACAGCTGAGGATATTTGGGTTTCTCTTGAGATTGGCGCGAAGAATGCTTGCTCGACTACATTACATATCGGTTGCATCTATCTTTGCGAACAAAACCTAGGTTTAAGTTTTTCCACACAATTGGCGAACTTCTCAGAGAAGGTGTTTTCTATTTGTTCAAATAATCCTAATGATATTTTTTTTATAGCAGGCGACTTTAATTTGAGTGACATAGCTTGGACATCATGTAATGATGCGAGCTACCTTACGCCTCTTTTTTATAGTACCAACGTAAATCATAGTGAAATTCAGGACCTTATGAATCTTTGTGACTTACATCAATTCAACGGCGTTAGAAATTACCGGGACAATATACTCGATCTTGTATTCTGTAATTATGATCTAAATGTATATCACTGTGATGAACCGTTAAGAGATGAAGACTCGTATCACCCCGCTCTGATTTGTCTTCTAAATTTTGTCGTTTTACCGAGCTTAGGAACTTTGGCGAGACCTAAGTATTTTTATAATAAAGGAAACTATGAGGCCCTCAATAATTTTCTTAATAGTCAGGACTGGCAGAGTATTTTATCATGTGATTCGCTGGACCAGGCAGTTACATGTTTTAACAGTACTCTTAATTCAGCAAGAGATAAATACGTCCTTTTAAATATATTAATCCTAGTCGATACCCGCTATGGTATTCACATTCATTGAAAAAAATACTAAAGGAAAAAAATAAACTACATAAAAAAATAAAATTATATGGTAATAAGGTCCATATTGAAGCTTTTAAAGTCCTCCGTCGACGTGTAATAAAAGTTGAACAGGAATGTTACGATAATTATATTGGGAACATTGAGAATGCAATTTCAGACAATCCAAAAGCATTTTGGTCTTACACTCGCACTTTTAAACCACACAATTCTTATCCTTCTTCTATGACATACAATGGTATGAATCTGGACACTGGTGAGTCTACCTGTAACGCGTTCGCAGAATTCTTTTATTCAAATTTTCAAGAGCAATCTACAACAGAAACGTTACATAATTTAAACTCATCACATAACATAACTGATTCCTGTGTAGATATTTGTTCTATCGAAGTAAAAGATGACCAAGTACACAAAATGTTAAAATCTCTGGACTGTAACAAGTCGGCTGGACCGGACGGACAGCATCCTTATTTAATCTCGAAATGTGCAAGTAGCCTGACTCCTCCTGTTAGCTACTTATTTCGACGGTCTCTTAGGGAAGGTGTTGTACCGAAAATTTGGAAAGAAGCTATTATCACACCCATTCATAAAAAAGGCTCTAAACGTGAAGTTATTAATTATCGCCCTATTTCTAAACTCTGTGTATTAGCAAAAGTATTGGAGAAATTAATCCAAGAACAAATATATGCCGCTCTAAAACAAACATTTATGCCCGAACAGCATGGTTTTTTAAAGGGCAAATCGACGACAAGCAATCTTATAGTTTTTACCGATGATGTGTCTTCAGGGATGGAGTTGGGGGGTCAAGTCGATGTCATTTATACTGATTACACGAAAGCATTCGATCGAATTGACCACGTGATCCTGCTTGAAAAATTACAAACAGCCGGTATACATGGAGACCTACTAAGGTGGCTTAGCTCGTATATCAAAGGTCGATGTCAAACTGTAGTTTTAAATGGCTTCTCGTCACATTCGAAATTCGGTGCTGTTCCGTCCGGCGTCCCACAGGGCTCAATACTGGGGCCGCTTTTGTTTCTCCTATTTATAAATGATATTCACAAGTGCTTCTCTTATTCTCAATATTTATTGTTTGCCGACGATATGAAAGTTTACAAAAAAATCAATGCATTCAATGACTGTCTGCTGCTACAGCAAGATCTTGAGAGGCTGGAACATTATTGTCGTGCTAATAAATTAACCCTTAATGTACCTAAATGTAATGCTATAACATTCAGTAGATCCCGTAACATATTACAATTTAATTATACTTTAAACCAGCAGTTACTTCAGCGAGTTGACCATATAAGAGATCTAGGTGTTCTACTAGACTCAAAGCTTTTGTTTGATAAACATATTGATAGCATTACATCGAAAGCTACTAAAACCTTAGGTTTTATTATAAGAAGCACAAAAAACTTTTGCAATGTGAAATCATTAAAGATCCTTTATTGTGCTTTAGTCAGAAGCCTACTTGAATACGCGAGTATAGTCTGGAATCCACAGTACGGGATCTATGTTGATAAAATTGAAAAAATACAAAGAAAATTTCTGCGTTTTATAAACTTCAAACACAAAATCACCTCAAAATCTAATTATATTAATGACTGTAAACACCACCATCTGTTACCTCTGAGTCTTAGAAGAGAAGCTACTGACCTAAAATACTTACACAATATTGTTACGAATAAAGTTGAGAGTAGCGAGATACTCTCAAGAATTTACTTACAAGCGCCAAGTCGTTCCAATCCCAGGAGAAACTACCTTAAATTCTATACTGACGCATGTACAAATTATAGAAAAAATTCATATTTGAATAGAGTACTAGTTAATTTTAATTGTAATCACTCTATGCATGTTGATTTATTCATGACAAAACACAATTACTTCGTTCATAGGATTAATGCTGACTTCTTTGGAAATGTGACACAAAATTGTTTAAATAAGTAAGTAACATTGTTATTATTGTTTTAAGTTAAAAAAAAGTAACTATTAGTGAAAACTGTATAAGGCATGCTTGTTCCATATTTTTAGTCTACTTTTCGTAACAAATGCTGTTTGTTTTCCATGAAAATAAAATAAAATAAAATAAAAAAAATAAAAATAACTCAACAACGCCTGGACCAATTAGGCTATTTTCTTTTTTAAAATGTTCGTTGAAGTTCAAGGATGATTTTTACTGCGAGAATAATTATCGGAAAATCCCTAAAAACAGCCCTTTTTTCCCATACAAACGTCTTCTAACTAAAACGTACTGTCAACTTGAGTTTTATTGTTATTGTATAGAGTTCATATTGCAAGCACTCACTGTTGTTTAAGCAATGTAAGTGTTCGTAACATCAAAGAGTCAATTTTCACTTTATGAACGCTATGAAATTGTTCATTTATATCTATTATATCTATTAAAACAGTGTGCGTTGGAGCACAGAATACATCGTTGGGGATTTAATGTCACGTTCCAAAATTGAATAGTCACAAAATGTAAAAGTTTATTTGGACCTTTTCTTTGCAATTTGGTTGGCTATGCGATATTATCTATAACATAAGTAGGAAAAAAAAAACTGCAACTTTACAAATATTATTGACAGGACGAAATCTGTCGGGTAGTATTTAAAAATAAAACTCAAGATTAGTTTTAACATTACATAACATGTGAAGCTTATGGTGTAATTTTATTTATTGTAGTTTGGTGTAATTGTTTCTTTTCTGGCACAAACAACACACTCCATAAAAAGAACGGAAACGAGAAACCGGGAGAGAATATGTTGTCTGGAAGTCGAAGTCATTATCAGTCTGTGTTTGTAAGGATGTTTGTCAATAGGAGAAGTATTGACAGACTTTTCAAATATCGTTCTCGCGCGAGTTCTGAGTTGACGGAATATAATAACTTTGAGCGGAGTTTAATAAATCGCGGGTACCATCTAGCATAATTATACATACTAGCTCGTGCCCGCGACTTCGTTTGCATAGATGGTAGATTTTTCCCTACTTACTTGACAATTAACGTCATATTTTTGACAATTCATACAATCCCATTTTTTTTGTTCCCCTGAGGAAAATGCATTAAATTGCATACCCCGGCTGTGGCGAGCCGGCGGTTATGTGGGGCTCTCCTTCCCAGAAGGGGGAGGCCTATCCACTAAAAACGTCAGGGATGGCCTTCTTCAGGCATGTAGGGAGCCCCCGGGAACGCGAAGCGACTTCCGGGAACCCCCAGCCTCCGCTCCCCTGCCTAGGGGAGCCCTCCTCGGGGGAGGCTACTACCTCCTCCGATCTCCTTCACCGACGACACCCCCCGGCCACGGAAGGGGCTGTAAGTATGAATGGATGTTTGTTACTCTTTCACGTAAAAACCACTAAATGAATTTGTAATGACACTTTACAATATTATAGCGTATACATCAAAATAACATGTATTCTGATGTACATATAAGTTATATTATTTTGAATTCGAAAAACACACATCATAATTTAAGCAAGTAAAAACGAAAATACCGCAGTGGAATATTTAAAAGAAAAGCTTGTTTACTTTTATGTAACGTGGATGCTACGACGAGCTTTACACATTCACAACGAAAACCGCTTCTGTAGCGAGAGCCATAAGGCCGACGTATGGTCTGAGTGTCGTCTGAACTGTTGCAACGTGTATGTTGAAATATCCTCGTCTCTGCTCCAAAACCCTGTCTCCAGGGAAATATCTTGCCATATAAAATTAGGGTAACATTTAGACGACCCGGAAGATAGTTTGCTTGATATTTCATTTGTTAAAAAGGTAATTTTAAAACGTAATTAGCTGGTGCTCGCGACTTCAACTGCGCAGGATTAGTATCCGGCTAGCTTATATTAGTGTAGCGTATATCTTTAGAAATTGTAGCCTGTGTTATTCTGATGTTTAAGCTTATAATATTGTTAGGTTTCATCAAAATCCATTCAGTAGTTTTCATGTGAAAGAGTAACAAACATTCATCCATACAAACTATCGCGTTTATAATATTAGTGACATAAACAAATAAAAATATCTAATTTAAAACTTGGTTGTAAATACTGTCACTTTAAATTTCCAATGAATAATGCTATCATAATTTATAGTGCAGTTCTCTAAAAATGGTCATTTGTTGATCACTTTTTAATACTACTACATCCACCATAAGTACACAACGATCTAGAAATCCCTGTCATGTAGCTCATTAATTCATCATTACGATAGTAGCCAAATATATATACTCGTAATAGTAGTATATATCCATCTAGTATATAGATAGTATCCAATTATCAGGACGTATCGTCAATTCAATGATGTCTCGAAAACTAATTACAAGACAATAGATGTTTTTGGACAAAGTCTCACATAATTCAAAACGAGCGTGACGAATTTATTTTAGATGTGACTATTAAATGTTAATGAGGTTTTTTTTATTATTTACTAGCTGCGCCCACGACTTCGTCCGCGTGGAATCGTAATTTTAGGTGTCATATTTAATGACTGAGTGTCTGAGTGATAAATTTAAGAGTAAACAAATATATTCAGAAAGCTTCGAACTGCTAAGCTATTGGGAGTTACACGTGTTATTGTGAGTCAACCATAAAAGGTAGACATATGCTGTCGTGGGATATTTTTTATATAATTTTAAGGAGAACATTTCCGTCCTACATGATTTCTGTGTAGCTTTAACCGTTTAGGTTGCACACGCGACGTGAGCTTAATAATGTAGTAACTTCTCCCGTTTTCTAAATATTTCCCTTCACCACTCTGCTTCTATTGATTGTAGCGTGGTGAAAAGTATACTTTAACCAGCCCAGGAGTATGAAAAATAATTGTACCTAGTTTCGTTAAAATCCATGGATTAGTTTTTGTTTCACCATTATATGCGTATACAAACAGACAGACAAAAATTTTACTGATTGCATTTTTGGCATCAGTATCGATTCCTAATCATCCCCTAATAGTTTGATAGAAATATATTTCATGTACAGAATTGACCTCTCTACAGATTAATTATAACTATAGATTTTATGGCCATACAACTCATGGTTAAGTCGGTCAAACATTAGCTAATAATAAATATATCAATTATAACAAAAAGATATAACGTTACTATAAAGTTAATTGCATTACCTTATGTACCTATAAATTACATTTTAGTTGTGTTCTTATTTACCTACCTTTCATCACTCTTACTTTCCTATAATTCGGGTACCGATTTCAAAAAATACCTAGTTGGTATATAAAACTTAGTTTATTTAAGACAGAAGTTATCGTATTTATTTTTTACTTTTTAGTTCTTTTTTTATATTCTTTCTAAACATATGTAGCTAAGTTAGTTGCGTACAATTTTGAAGTCGGTTTTATATTTTTTTTTAATTTTTCCTTAATTTCATTTCCTTTATTTTTTTTTTTAATTCAAGTTTCTTAACAATCTGTCGCTATCGATATCGAATACGTTATCGAATACCCTACATTACAGAATGTGGTCCGGATATCCGATCTATATGAAAAAAGTTGCATGAAAGTTGCATAGCTACATAGTTACTTAGTTTATCTGGGCTTTTATCCACATTTAGCCTCACAATTGGGCGTCCTATGCTGGTTGAAGTCTCTCTTACTCCAATCATCCCAGTTCTTCCCAGAATACCAGCAGCCGTTTGGGGCTGTACGCTTCCGGTGGGGATATTGGGGAGTCCAGAAGTTTTGTCCGTTGTTCGACCACCTTTTTCATTCCATGACAACATATTATCATGATTCTTTTGCCTCCATCCCTCTGCATAGAGGTCTGTCTGTCACACCTATTGTGAATAGATGCTTGTTCAGGGGACAAAGTTCGGTTAAAGCACCAATGACTTTTCGGATTATGACCCTGTTTATGAGGGAACGGGCAAGCTTTCTGGGCCCTAACGGGATCGCGCCTTTAGGAACTAACACATATCCAATCAAAATAATTCCTTACTCAGATATACAGAACAGATTAAAAGTATTATAATCTAATACTCACAATGCCATCTCCAATATTCCTGATAACGCAGGGCAGCAGCGCAGTGGATCCCGTTTGTGACGTTACCACTGTGTTGTTTTCTGTACCGAAATGTTTCTCCGGCGTGGCATTGTACAAGTCTTCTAAAGGTGGGAAGGAGACAGTCAGCTCGTTTTGCTCAGCCTTGATCGTTGGTGATGGCGAGGATGATGATGGTCCTATGGAAGAAGAAAAATAATTAATCGTTTCCATCCACAAAACAAATTTATGAAGTTTCGAACGGTTAACGTTGATTTGTTCATTGTACGATATTTAATGGAAGCAACATGTATCTGATAACAGGATTGCCAGAGAGAAGCTGTGGTGATCACCTCAGGTGATACACATTATATATATTTTGATGACCTCCATAGTGGAGTGGTTAGTACACCGGTTTCAAGGTATCGCCATCTCCGAGGTCCCGGGTTCCAGTCCCGGTGGGGGTAGATGTTTGAGTGTGACGAATGCAAGCGTTTATACATTAGCCTTAGTCATGGTTGTTATAATATATTTCTAACAAATTTATATATGTATAATATATGTATGTCTATCCGTTACCCTAGATCCCATAACACAAGCCTTACAGAGCTTACATTGGGCTAGGTTAATTAGGGTAAGTGTAAGAAAAATATTTATTTATATACAAAAACCAAACTAGGATATTTATCTGATGACATGGGTGCAGTCACAAGCAGAATATATATTATATATATATATATATATATATATATATATATATAGTATATATATATATATAGTATATATATATATATATATCTACTTATTTTTTTACATTATTATTGTAGTATAAAAATCGTGTGCGTAAATTATTTTTAACCGCAAACATTTTTTTGTAGTGGCAACTTTACACATCATTATAAATTACCAGGAATACAACATACTTCAATTCTATAACCGTATAAACGTGAAAATGAAAATGAAAAAATATTTGAAAAAATATTTATTTCTGCAATCCAATTCATTAACATATAGTGGTCAGAGTCTCCTTTTAAGTATAAATATACTTGTGTCAGAAGGCTCTGCTCTTCTCATAACATAATAACATTTACCGTGGACTTAAGAAATAGATGAATATAAAATAAAACGTGTATGTTTGTTTCCCCTCGTATTAATATATTAAATTTTTATTATCTTTCAAATTAATATCAATAAAGTGTGTCACCTCTGACCATCTTTTAATTCTATAACCATATAAACGTGTATGTTTATTTCCCCTCGTATGAACATATAATCTCAACTCCCTCTCAAATTAATGTTAAAAATGTTCTTCACCGACCATACTTTAATTCCAATGTGTGACCATGCTTGATGGATTTAAAATGTTGCCAACACAAATATATTTTATTTGTCTTGGGTACGTCTGGAAAGGTCTAATGTGATAAATTAAACACAACATACTTTGCTTTTGGTGTATATTAATATCTTGTATTCACATTTGTATTTGTATGTATTTACATACAATAGGGTAAGATGACTACAACTGAATATTCCTATTTTTATTATATAATTATCAAAGTTGAGCAATTTTTATCTCATGAACGTAAGTCAATATAGAAATTTCACTTTAAATTTGTATTAATATTGCTTTTAGATTCCAAAAAAATTTACAATTATTTTGTAATAGTAACAAAGTTATTGGCAATTTTGTTTATATAAATTAGGCGATTTTTATGACGTCACGATTGCTTTGTATAGAAAGTGTACTTTGTATGGAGCGTTTTTGAGCGATCCGCAACAGCGCCGCAAACATGCGCTGCTGTATCTGCAAAAGTAATAATCGCAGATACGTCGTTATTTCTGCAATATTTATCATCTAAAAGAGAAGTGTTATTATGTATAGAATAAAAAAAAGTAATCTACCCAATTAGCTTAATATCAGAGTCCCATGAAAGCCACCGCGTTATGCGATTCCCTTATTTCTAAAGCCCGTATACTTGCGTGCACTCCACATTGTATCGCTTACCAGATGCTTACAGTAGATTGTCAGGCAGACCTCGACATATGTTCTCTTTCTCTTTAGCAATTTAGAAGAAGGATAACAGAGTTGTTGAGAGCGTCATGAATTTTGTTTTTCTTTTTTCGGTTCGGATTCGTCATGTCATCATACATAATATTTATCACTTGAATTGTTCTGTGTTATTTACTTTTTATATTTTTTTTAATAGCGTAATATATGTTGGCTGTGTATTTTGTGGTGTATGTTGTGGCTGCCTTAAAAAAATGTTATATTCTATAGGTTTAGGATTCGTAATATATAGATGTAATAATATAACAAATACTGGCAGTCACAATTACAATAAATATATAAATTAGTAAAGAAATCTAATTGCATACAAGATACAGAGTTCAATTACGATATGAAAGCCAAAGTTTTACTATAAAGCAGATTAAGTCGCCAGGGTCAAGTGAGACGAAAAATACAATAATGATCTGAAATCATAAATGTGCAGTAATTAAGATACAAAAACAAATATTATCTTTATCATTGCAAATAACGTAATTTATTATCACAGTTAAACAAACAAACAAGAACGACAAATCTCCTTCAACTTCATAATTATTCTCAAAACATATTAATGGGGGATTTTTTACAACCACTTGAAAAAAAAATTACCGTAAAATCACCACCTATTAGTGGTTTATATTATAGCTAACATATAAGTTACTAACAATAATCTTTTCATAACAGCTAATTAATCTACACTTCTATATAAAGAGGAAAGATTTGATTGTTTTTTTGTTTGTGTAGTACTCGCTACTGCTAGTGCTAAGTACTTTCGGAGCCTATTCAATGGCTCCGAAAGTACTTTACTGATTTGAAAAATTATTTCTCTGTTATGAAGCTACACTATCTCCGTTAAACTTAGGCTATATAAAATTTTCAAAAAGTTAGTAGTATAAGTAAGGGTTTCATTCAAAATCTCCAATAATGTAACCCAAGGTCTGAAAAAAATACCAAAAATCTCTTACATCGCGTGCTCTGTGAAAACGAAAATATCGCGACAGCTGTGTCTAACTATTATAGTTATGTTACAATACGTGTTTATTTTTTCATTTTAAGAAATTAAATTAAATGCCACCGCTATGAAAGCTCTTTTATTTATATAACAGTTAGGGATAAAATTATTTATTTAAGTGTGTTTGTGTCAAATATAACTTACTTTAGAAATGTTTATCTAATGCCAGTGCGAAACCGGGGCGGACTGCTAGTATTTCATAAGTGACTAAATAATCCCATAAGGCTTTCGTTTTTGGTACCTACTCTGTCGGAACGTAAATATACATAGAATCTTTAAAATTAACAATATGTTAAAATAATTGTAAATTCACGAGACTGTAAATAGATTGCAAAGCCAACGAAAGCTCGTTGAAGAAATTTCTGGATCGGAAACATTTTTCATAAGAAATTTTTGTAAGAACCCCGAGATATGACCGATAAAAAAGTACCTAACGAAATCTAACCAAGTAAAATGAAAAAGAAAATCTTATATTTGGATTTAAAATAAAAAGGGACTTATATACAAAAGGAATGCTTCTTTGATCTTACATTTTTTACTTAGTTGTTTTCTCGAGCCGACTCTATTGAAAGTTACAGGGATTCCCTCGGACTTTCTTAATTAGAAGATAAAACCTAAACAACGGATACTCGCGATTCTTAATCTGTATGCTTATTCTTTGCTACGTTCTCTGTAATACGTTCTTCTAAATCAGCTGTCGAGTCAACAAATTTAATTATCTGTCTATTAACTTCGTTGATTGTAATGTCTATTAAAAAATCTTCCATCGTTGAAGACTCATTTAAAAGTAGAATTGGCGTCTATTTATGCTCTTTTTATTTAATATTTCTCTAATGTAATATATTGACAAATATAACTGCAGGTAAGTGGCACAAAAATCACAGTATATGTTTTTAATAGTTCAATCAAAAGTCAATCAGCACTCAATACATTTATAAGCTACCTTATCCTTTACTCCGTAACACAGGAATACTGCTTTTTGCAACAGAAGCAGGTAAGACGGTGGTAAACATCTAAACAAACGACCCCGGTGTTGGTTCGCCCTAGTTGGTTTTCTTGCTGGTTCTTTCTAGTGTAAGGTCTACCGCCGTATGGCGTACGAATGACGTAGCATCTTTGACCACCAAAATTGTTTGTAAAAATCCTATTCGAAGAATAAAATTCTGAATTTGATTTTGATACTCTTTGGTTCTTTCACACTGAAGGAGCAGATGATAATATTCACTTGTTTAATTTAAGATTCCTCAAACTGATTCCTTGATTGTTTCTCTTAATCTTTCTACCTAAGCATTTGACGTAGATTGGTTATGATGATTATAAAATATGGAAAGCGAATTTCTGTATATATATATATATATAATATATATATATATATATATATATATATATATATATATATATATTAATTTTATTCATTTTATCATTGTCATTATGAATTTATATATTCTAATAGTCTATAAACAAAGATTTTTTCTATATTTGTAACAAATATGAAAAAATACTCATTTTTATAAAAAGGTATTTCTATATTCAAAAGAATTTGAAACTCTGGGGAGGACATGAGATAATTTTACCACTGAATATTATATACGGGTATTTCTAATTTTTTATCCATTTACAATTAAAACAGTTTAAGTAGATAATATAATTCTTGTAATTACTCAAGTTCCTCATTTTGTTCCTAGGCATCAAGTCTATTGAATTTGAGGCTTATCCGAAGCTTCCAAAAAGACCTTTCATCTAAATAGAATATTGAATGTGCACACAAATTGAAAGTGACTCGATCAATTGACGACTGAATAGAAGATACAAATACTTAGTGTTCAATTCAAATAAAGTTATCAATTAAATGTTCTATCCCTTTTTTTTGTTTCCCTGAGGAAAATGCATTAAATTAAATATATCTAATTAAATATATCTATATGCATTAAATATATCTCAATATTCAATATTAATATAGTATCTTCCAACTTCTTCATCCTAGCTCAAATCTTTGTTCACATTTCGATCCCATTCGTCATGTCGTACCTACTTTACGTTCAAATTTTTATCTGATTCTTATACCACCTCGAAGTACCGATTTCCATTTATACTCTTTTTCGAGTTATGCAGTCCAGTTATGGAACTCTCTCCTTAAGAGTATTAGGAAACCGCAAATGGTAGAGTCCTTTATGAATCAAGTCCCTTAAGTTAACGATTCCTTAACTTAACTCACAGTTTTAGCGTATTATTGTCCAGTCTAATAAGTGAACCTATCCCTCTATTTAAATTTCCTTAGTACTTCTCAGGTCTAAGGTTGCCTGGAAGAGATTACTGTTTAGCCATAAAACGACCTGTTGTACATTTGTTATTTGTTTATCAATGTTTATGTTTTTGGTGTGCAATAAAGAGTTATGTTAAAATTGAAAATGACTCTTCTATCATGAACAAATCACATGACATTAATAAATGGATTGACGCAATTAAATATTTTATCGACATTGATTGGATGAATGATGATGATGTTCGGAGGTTTATAAGAAAACAAAAAAAAACCAACCTCAATCCATAACTTCGAAATAGTATTTTAATTACTTCAAAATAATATTCTTCAAGAATAATAATCAAAGAAACTATTATATTTGAATTCGATCCGACAACCAAAAAGGACAATTTAATTCTGTTTATTTTATAGGTAATCGGAATAGAGCGACAGTCTGGCAACAACTAGAAAATCATAGAACTTTCCTACAGGAAAAGGATAGTTTCCTATACTAGTAAATATCATATATCTTTGTCCAGATCATAACACATTTGCGGGTTTTGGGCTTCTAGAATATACCAACACTACACTACACTCATAGACATATTCCAACTTCTTAATTATATAGTTATTAGCTTTAGGATTCATTTGTTATAATTATAACAATGAAAAATACGTTTATTTTAATTAATACATGTAATACAACACTTGAATATTCTCTTCCCAATATATATCACACTTTTAATGGTCAATAAAATATTCAAAAGGAACTTTGATTTCGCAAAACATGCGCTCCCAGAGGGAACTATCTTGGACTTTCAAAGACGGGTCGAGGACATAATTAAGTAGTAGAAAAATTATTATCTTTCCGCGATTAATATTATCTCTATCATATAATTTATTAGATTTACTATAACAATATAAGTTATCATGAAATAGTAAAGAATGTAGTCCTATTTAAATCAGAGTAAGTGTCAATGATTTTGTAACAAATGATATTGTATTATTTTATATATTTCGTGTTTATTATGAGATATATTAGGTAGAGTATTAATAATACATTCTATTTTTGTAAACAAGTAATGCAGTTTTTAATATGTATATAGTTGATAAATTAATGTAATAATATCGCAGACTATACACCAAATTAATACAATCTATTTATTTTCTTAAAAATATTTAATATAATCTAAAATAATGAATGAATGTATTACTCATTATATACTGTTGTATGCCCATCAAGGGTAACTGTTCTCACTTACTGCGTGCAAGTTATTGCCTCGTGCCAAATAATTGGAAAAGTTATACAATAAATGTCTTAAATTGCAGGATATACATAGATATTTTTTGAATGATAAACATGTATTTTATTGTAACAATGTAATAGCAAGTTTATACTCTTGATCTACAAACAGAAAACGAGGATAATAATGAAGTTAGCGAAGAATAAAACCTTAGCAACAACAAAAATCAGTCGTTCAATCAAACTCGATCAAGAAGTCAAAGAATAACTAATATTTATTACAATTAGGCTAAACTGAGCCTATTAAAAGTTTCCTCTGAGGAAAAATATGGAGATTGAAGCTAGTAGTTCTCCTAACAATTGTGCAACTCGACCGAGAAAACTTTCTTTTAATGTCTTACAAATTAATCTTGCGAAGATTTTTCGTCATCAATCATCCAGCGGTTAGCAGTGGGACATTTATGGCTCTAACAGGCTGGAAATTTGCTGGCTGTTGTTGATAGGAAATGTGGGTCATGCGACCACGTCTTACCATTTAATGACTGCCATCAAGCCAGTTTGAAATGTTTTAATGCTGTTTTCAAGTACTCTCATTGCCTCTGATTGAGAAAGTTCTATCCTCATATAATGAAGTTTAGTTGTTTCGTGTGGTAAACTATTATCTTAATTTTCATTAAAATTTCATTCGTAAATTAATAAAAGGTTGTTAAATTTTACTCTATTGTTAATTTCAGCAATTCGTGTTTCGAGAATAATAAAATATGTTTTTTAAATGTATGTTTGTATAATTCATGTATGTTTAATTTTTTCCTAATGTTCTTGATGAACTCGTCTCCACTATTAAAAGATATAAGCTTGCAAGATTATTGGTGTGCCTACTTGTAATAATAAAACTGAATTAGTAGGCATATTATATGACAAAAATGATGATATTAAGGCATATTTGCATTGATTTAATCATTCAATATCACGGCTCAGTAACATCAAAAAACCTAGGTAAATTATTCTTCAAAAGACATGGTATCTAATTAATGATTTTATTGACATCAACAAATACCACCTCAATATGAAAAAAGAGTAACCAACCTATTAAGAATCACGGGATATTTAAAGCGATGCTACTGAAAGCATCCCAGATACGGGTAATCGAATTATAATATAAGGGTAATCGATAAACGGCGTTACAGGAGATAATTTGATAAGCACCTCAATCGAACTTTGTGTAAGGTTGGATGTAGTCTAAGTCTATCCACCCGTATGTAAACCGCGAGAAAAATCGAAACTGCAGAGCTTCAACGACATCTAGCAATACAAGAGATTTCCATTATACTGTTTATTTTGTAATTTCAATTACTTCAAAATTATATCATTGAACTATATCGTAACTGTCTTTGTTGATAACAGGAATAGAGTGACAATGTGGTAACAACTACAAAATTACGGAATTTACTACAGGAAAATGATAGTTCCATGTACTCGTAATTATATCTTAAGTCTTTGCACAGGTCGTAACAAATTTCATTCATATAGGCCTTTGCCAAGTATTAAAGGGGTTTTGATAATCTGGAATATACTAAGTACACTCGTATATAGATATTAATCTCTTAATAATATAAAATGAAATCATTTTTAATTCATTTATATTTCATTTTTATTAATGCAATATTACACTTTTTAACGATCAATAAAACATTCAAAAATAAATTTGCACGCATAGTAGAAGAATTGCATATGTACCCAATCAAGAGAATTCCATGATCCTGTTTAGAACTAGCTGTGCCCATGACTTCGTCCGCGTGGAATCTTAATTTTAGGTAGTAGGTATTAAAGACTGAGAGTGTTATAAATGTAAGAGTAGACAAATATAATCAGAAAGCTTCGAACTGCTAAGCTATCGGGAGTTACACGTGTTATTGTGAGTCAACCATAAAAGATAGACATATGCTGTCGTGGGATATTTTTTATATAATTTTAAGGAGAACATTTCCGTCATACATGATTTCTGTGTAGCTTTAACCGTTTAGGTTGCACACGCGACGTGAGCTTAATAATGGAGTAACTTCTCTCGTTTTCTAAATATTTCCCTTCACTACTCTGCTTCTATTGATTGTAGCGTTGTAACACTTTTTTTTCACTGATTTTAAGTACTATTAAAGACACTTTTTTTTATTCATATTGATTAAAATCACTTTTACAATTGTATCTTGCATTGGTTATGTTTACGTCGAATTGTTACTTTGACATTGACAGTTCTATAGTGTGGGCCGCTTATCATGATCCTAACACCATTATCTATGGGCAAATTAGGCAACCAAATCTAGCCAAGCGTCGTCTACAAAGATAGGTTCTTTATCAATAATACTGAAACATCACTCCGGAATTCATAGATTAAAAACAGTTTCGTAGATTAATAACTGCCCACAGATTATATACCGGATACTAATTAACAACAAATTGTTTGCACTGCCGGTTACAAAAATATCATTTAGGATTAAACTTAAATTTAGGAAGATCAATTCTTCCTTTCCTTTATTTGTGGCGGATCGACATAGTTTCCACATCATCCTAGTTCCATTTAATAACAAACATCACATACTATACATCGTCTATTATAGTCTTTGCCTCATCGGTGGTAAGCCATCTGTAATGGTATACTAATCTGTGACTTGGAGATCTGAAATCTGGGAATTGGGAATCGATCTATTGTAAAAATCTCACGCATATTTCGGTATATAACTACGTATATAAGTTACTGAAAGTGGTGTCAGGATCACAAATTTCAGGAGTATTTTATTTCCCATAAAATTATCCATATCTCTTGGAACCAACATAATTTAACCTAGTTGCCACCGGCACTTGGGAAAAATAATAAACTAAAATATTTACATATTGAAAGCCCGATAAAAAGGTCAGTAATAGTTGCATTTATCTCTTTAATTCTTTAATCTCTTTAATTTCAATTTGTTCCCAATAGTAATGATTTTCACAAATAATTATTGATATTTGTTTTGAGCGGGTAGGCTTAACCACCCATACCAAAATCATGCTGAAATTAGTTGTTCAGTTGCTAATCTCATGTATTTGAGGTAATTGGTGTTTGTATTTAATCATAATAATATAAATAATGTAAATTCTTGTTCTTTTAAAATGTAAATGTACCATAATTTGATGAATGTTCAATAGATCATGTTTGATATTTTTCTTTGTAACCTAGTTGTCAGATTTAATTGTATGAAGAACAATAATGTATATGGGTTCCTTCTGAACCGCATAGACCACCCACAGTGAGTCCATGACTATGATAATGTAGCATTTTTATGATATGTAACAGGGCAAAAAGGTACCGGGAGGTTGTTATACCCGGCCCTACAAATTTATGTAAGGAAAATATATAAAATACAAAATCCTTGAAGAGAATTATATAAACCTTAAGGAGAATAACTGCAATCTATTAAAAGAAGAGTGTCTGGACCCAGTCTCAAGGAAGGTATTCAGTACTAACCACCGGGGGATGGGAATTTAGCATTAGAATACATGTTATTTCTTAGATTTTAGAATTACCATAATAAATAGTTTATTTCAATACCCTGATCAACTATTGTTGTTAAATATCCTTGCCGAGATTGGTCAAACAGCACCAGAACCAACCTGCCCTTGTGTCTACTCATCAAAATTTGTTATTTTAAGTATATATAATAAAGTTATTTATTTTAATTGGTTATTTTAATTTTTAATTTAGTGTTATAAAAAAAAATAATATACATGTAAAGTGTTAAAGTTGATAATTAAATCAGTAATTTTGTTATTTTGTGTTATTTGTGTTTTCTTTATAACTTTAGTTGGTGAGTAGGAGAATTATTACATTACAGCGTGGTGAAAAGTGTACTTTAACCAGCCCAGGAGTATGAAAAATAATTGTACCTAGTTTCGTTAAAATCCATGGATTAGTTTTTGTTTCACCATTATATGCTTATACAAACAGACAGACAAAAATTTTACTGATTGCATTTTTGGCATCAGTCGATTCCTAATCATCCCCTGATAGTTTGGAAATATATTTCATGTACAGAATTGACCTCTCTACAGATTTATTATTATAAGTTTGTCAAAAATTCTGCAACAAATCGATACGAGATATTCCTTTTTTCCACTTCAGAGATTACGACAAATTCGAGATATCTTTGGACACAAGTGACTCAGAAGTGTTTCCTTGTTATCCTCGCATACTTAAAATACTTGAGGCTGTTGATTTTCGATGGGCCTGGAAAACACGCTACATGTATTGCTCTTATACGAAGCAGTATTTTCACTAAGCCTGAGTAATTTTCGCAATTTTCTCTATAGGGGATCTAATCAAACGTGTATTGGATTATCTGCTATAATACACTTCAAGGCTTACACTTGATCCAAAGTTCACTGTGCCGTTTATATTTAAGAGATACTCTCACTGTGTTCTGAATTCATCACGGTGTGTTATACGCGAATTTTAGTACATCATAGTGATTTTGATTACGACGAAAAAAGGCGATAGCCGTGTTATTCCATGACCTGGTTTAGGCCTGGTCTAAACGAAAACTCGGGTTTAACTCAGATTTTAATGAAATTGATATTACAAAACACGGTTTACCTAAAGAACCGGGTTTACCTCTGGTTTAAAGATAAACTAGGCTACCCCTTAGTTTAAGTCTGGTTTCAAAACGAAATTATGATTTTTGACAGCTGACAATTTTGTAATTTGTGCATACGTATCTCTAACTAGATAGTCTGTGATTTGCGTAGGTGATTTGTGTTTGCGGTTGTTCGGTTTTTATTGTTCTTGCCATTAGTTTATTTTCTCGATATTTCACGGACTTTACGGCTTGATAATGGATATTGATTTACTCGATGATATGGATTTAGACGATTTGGATATTTTGAACATATTTCCAACTATACGTCGTTTTATGAACTTAGAATTATGCACAGTTAACATTTTGATTTTCAAAAGTTCTTCTTTTTTTGGCTGTGTACCACGTTATTTAGACATATACCCGGAGAGTCTGACATATCTCGAGCCTTTCTCGAGGCATTTGAAATTATGCTCACTGTATGCGCTTGTCATTGACAGGTTGTATATTTTATTTATTATTTTATGAATTTAACCTTTGCGTTGTTTATTAATTATAAAAACAATTTTATGTTACTTCATATAACTAAAGAAAAAATATTTTCTATTCAAGTTGTGAAAAATTAATTAAAGCTACGCCTGTTAAGGGTTAGAATGAGGAATAAAACTTTTTATTATCTTTTAATAGAATCGCAAACTTTTTACGTTTTATCACTAAACCTAACGTTCATTTACAATTCGAACAAGAGAAATTGTAACAATGTCGAGCTTACAAGCGTTAACAGCGTTCGCTTTCACCACGCAATACAGACGTCACTTACAAAGCAGCGTGTGATGTCACCAAGACATTATTCCATATTGATTTATGGAGGAACCCGATATTTGAAGACGAGGCATTTCACGTACCAATTCAGCCAAATAAGAAAGAAAAGCGCTTATTGTGTAGTGAAACGATGGCGAAACGCCTTATTCAGAGAAACATCGGGGAACTGATGTCAATTCCGCAGAAGACGCAAATTTGAAAGATGTATATATATATATATCATTTGTTACATGATTATATGGCAGTACTTTCAAGCTTAAAACAAATTAAGTTACTTTTAATGTAAAATCCCTACTATGAGTAATATTAAAAATGCGAAAGTTTGTAAGAATGGATATTTGTTATATTTTCACGTAAAAACTACTGAATGGTTTTTGATGAAACCTTACATATATCACAATAACACATAGGTTACAATGAATAGAGATTGGCTAGTTATTAGAGTACATTTGGTGGTCATCACGGACAGTTTCTGTAGCGCAAAATATAACAAAAAAATAAAACAAATTCAGCACGAGCCTTCTCTTTCATTTACTTGACAGGTGCTTATTGACGTCATAGCGGTATCAAATAATATTTATTTATATAAATAGTAGATAAGTATAGGAATAAATTAATCTCGGTATGCGTGGATTCCTATTGCCGAAACAATGTATGCGGGATTTTTTCGGCAGTCTTTGAGTGCGCATACCGAGATATTTTTAAAAATAACATAAAATAAATAAATTAAAATAAAAAGTTTCCGGCATGATGGAGAAATTTTAGCCCTCATCACACACTTCAAATAGGTATGCCAGACCCTTCTGGCAGAAAAAAGTGGTTTTGTCTTCCTCCTCGTCTGATGAGGGGGAGGATAGGTCGACGATTGCTGCGCTCCTGCCAAGGCGTCCCTGAGGGGCATTGTCTGGTTTTAGTCGGTAGGCCGCGGGTTTGGTAGTGGCACACGGCCCCCAAGCGCGCGGAGAGTCCGACATAACCCCACGGTGTTCCCGACCCGCGGGGTATGCGTAACGCATTTCCAGACACAAATAAAGAAAAAAGTGGTTTGCGTGATTTTTTTCTAAAAGCCAATAAAATTTGCTATCGAATACATTTAAAAAAATTAATATCTGCAATGACGGTAAAACATTTTTTAATTTTTTTAACATTGCAAAGATGTTGAGAACATTATCAAAAGACTACCATTTCTATTATCAAAGATATGGTCAACAGGATCTGTATTTAGCATGTTCAACAGGTTTTTCACAACAAATGTACCGAACGACTTAATTATTGAAACCATAGCGGCTTACTGCGAATGGTTTTAATTTGCTAACATTTAAAATATTTCTCAAAAGTCTCATCTACTGACACATTGTGTGAAATACCCCCAGCTGCATAAATTTCTTAGGTACAAGGAGACTTGAACATTTATCTGATGTTTTAGCAGCAACAGCATTATGGTGCTGAAACATCAGATTAAATATAGGGACTATGTTAATTTCTCGTTACTGATATCATTGAATCACAGAGATAACCCTGTCGAGATTTTCTCGGAAAATTACAGAATGGGGTTTTTTTAAATGGGAGTAAATAAGTTTTTGAAGGATCGGCAACGCGCATGTGACATCCCTGGTGTTACAAGCGTCCATGGACTACGAAAACCGCTTACCATCAGACAGTGCGTAAGCTTGTTTGACACCATAATGGGATAAAACAGAAAGATAGAATGCCCGAAAATGTTTTCAGTTTAAAAACACTAATATCGTAATTATGCTTGTTACTTCATAATGCATACAGTTTATAATATTGAAGAATTATATCCATTGATTCCTCGTCAAAACAAACCTCGATAACGAAACTGGTTTTTTATCTTGAAACTATAGTTATTATTTCGCGATGTCGTTGTAAAAATATTATGATCAACAATCACGAGGTCGAAGCAGGGTTCACATTTACACAAACAGGTCTAAAGTCACCTTTTTAAGGAATTTTATAATGGATGTTTATCAGAACTGTCTCGATGTTGTTTTTGGCTTTTCTAGAATATCTTTTGCCATATTATTAACAACCAGCATTCCGCCGGCAGCTTCGCTCGGGCATTAAACAAACATTTCAAGTTATATTTTTTTACACACACACACTCCTATACATACTTTCTCGTTTTTGTGTGGGATCATTTAAAAAGAGTAAAATAAAGAACGTCTACATCGCTTATTATTATTATGGTGCCGCCTAACGGAACGTGAGCGGCGACCATGCGACATTTTTCAAATAACATACACATAACATTACATTTTATATCTTTCGAATGGAATGTCCAAATTGAATAAATCAAAACTACGTATAATGGTATTGAAGCAGACTTAAATATGAAGTCATTTATTTTAATAGGCATGAATTCCAAACCAAATTAAGTTGCCTGGGTCAAGTAAGACAAAAAATACAATATATTTTCAATAATCTGAAATCTTAAATATGTAGTAAATAAAATACAAATACTCTATTATCTTAATCGTTGAAAAAAAAAACGTAATTCTTTATCACTGTTAAACAAAAACTGCGTATATCATTCAACTTAATAATTATTCTCATAAACACATTTATGTGGGATTTTTTAACAGCCAGTTAAAGAAAAAAGTAACCATAAAAGCTAACAGGTGGTGCTTTTTTCCTAATATTTATTTGTAACCAAATAATCTTTTCATAACAGCTAATTAATCTATATAAAGACGAAAGAACATTTGATTGTTTGTTTTCATTGAATAGGCTCCGAAACTACTTGACCGATTTGAAAAATTCTTTCATTTATGGGAAGCAACGCTATCTCTGGTACAAAGTTTACAGCTATATTAAATTTTCAAAAAGTTTGTTGGGTAAGTTAGGGTTTCTTACTAAAACTCCAATAATGTAACCCAAGGTCAGAACAAGATATCAAAAATCTCTTAGATCACATAATGATATTCACGTAGTAAATATGTAGTAATATACTCAAACATATTTCAAATAATGTGTAAATATAATTATTGCATTAAATAAATAAAAAAACCGCCCAAGTGCGAGTCGAACTCGCTCATGAAGGTTTTACACAAGTTCTACGCAACGGCAAGTGTCACTCTGATTATGTCGGATTCCACGCCAGCCAGAGCATGCTTATTACCTACCGACTAAACTCAGCCTTAGCCTAAGCCATAAGGACTGTACCACTTGTATGGAGGAGGGGTAACCGCACCGTCAGGAGAATACACGGTCAGGGCTGCCCTTTTTTTTTTGTTCCTCTGAAGAAAATGCATTAAATTGCATACCCCGGCTGCGGCGAGCGAGAAGGGCGAGGCCTACCCACAAAAAACCTCAAGGATGGCCTTCCTCAGGCATGTAGGGAGCCCCTGGGAACGCCAAGCGACTTCCGAGAACACCCAGCCTCTGCTCCCCTGCCGATACAGGGGAGCCCTCTTCGGGGAGGCTACAATACCTCCCCCAATTTCCTCCACCGACGTCGCCCCGGCCACGGAAGGGGTGTGGTCCACCCCGGGTCGCCGTATCCGCGGGTCGCTGGCGGGCGCGTGGAAGTTGCGCCCGCGGATACGGCGACCCGGGGTGGACCACGCAGCTCCGCAGCTGTGCTACCGAGCCCGGTACCGCCTCCTTCGAGCGGGATCGGCCATCTCCCGACCCCGCTCGGTGGCCTCCTTCTGGAGCATCACTGCTTCACAGAAGGAGGCCACAGCCCTCCAACCTCCCTCGTCCGCCAACATTGCCGCAATCAATGCCGGCGGAGACAGATCTCGCCCGATCTCTGCGACCAAGACTCGGCGCTCGGAGGCCCACGCGGGGCACTCCGCCAGCGTGTGCTGGGCCGAGTCGAAGTCGGATGCGCAGTGGTAGCATCGTTTCGATCCCTCCCGTCCTATTCGACACAGATACTTACCGAAGCATCCGTGCCCGGTGAGCATCTGAGTCAATCGGTAGGTGACCTCCTCCTTCCCGTGGAGCCAAGCTTCGAGGTGCAGGAGTACGGCACCGACGGCCCGCTGGCGCGCGCAGATCCGTAATTCGAGGTGCGCACGCCAGTCCGCCACAATCCGTCGGTGTCACTCCCGCTTAGGCAGTTCGTGCATAGGTTCCGAGGCGCTCCCCCAGTCGCTCCTTCGGCCGACACGCCGCGACGCATACATCGCCGCGTACATGTCGGCCAGGATGTCGAATGGGGGGGAGCGTCCCAGAACTGTCGCCGCCTCGTACGAAATGGTACGGTAGCCTCGTACGATCCGTATGGCCATTATCCGCTGTAGGCTCTGTAGCAGAGCTCTGCAGCGGGGGGACCTCGCGAAGTCTCGCGACCACACGGGGGCCCCATACCTGACCACGGATCGCACGACGCCCTCGTACAGGCGGCGAACTCCATCCCTCGGTCCCCCGTGATTGGGCAGCAGGCGATGCAATGCGCCCGCCACCCTTTTGGATCGGGGGACCAACCGCACGAAATGCTTCTCGAAGCTCCAGCGGCGGTCCAGGGTGAGGCCCAGGTACTTGATGTACGGCTCCACTGGGACCACCGCGTCACCCACCCGGATCCGACAGCTGGGTGGTTCCCGGCGCCTCGGAAGGCCGTGGAACCATAGCGCTTCGGTTTTGTCAGGCGCTATTTGTATACCCAGCTGGCAGATCGCCCGCACGACACATGCCACCCCAAGCTCGGCAAGCCTGAGCACCGGCCCGAAGTCGGCCCCAGTCGTCACGACGAGCGTCAGCGTAGCAGACCACACTCATGCCGCAAGGAAGACTGGTGCGAAGGACCGCGTCGTATGCGACGGTCAGCGCTGTCCTACAGAGAGGACATATGTATGCGTTTGTATTTTTATATTTGAGTTAATTTCATGAATCGGTTACTTACTTAATAGATCTCAATCAAACCGATTTTTGGTGGTAGTTTGCATGGTAATGTACATCATATATATTTTTAGTTTTATCATTCTCTTATGTTAGAATTTACAGGGGAAGAACTCACATTTTACCATTTTGGAAGTGTCTCGCGCGCAAACTATTCAGTTTAAAAAAAAGTTTTCAAGTTCTAAGTAAGGGGAACTGTCAAATTTTTGTATAAGAATCTTATTTCGGTTCTCAAAATACATCTACTTGCGTAGTTTCAACAGTATAGTTGTTATAGTTTCGTAAAAAGTGGTTGTGACATACGGACAGATAAACAGACAAACGAATCCACAAGGATTCCGTTTTTGTCATTTGGCTATGGAACCCTAAAAAGCTAATAAATCTGTAAATTATTTCTATCTGTAATTATTCATATCCTCTGGTATATGAATAACATCTTAATAAATTATCATGATGTTAATATTCCTCAAAAGAAATATATAAGAACAATGTATCAAATCACATGAGAAAACGAATTTATATCACGCATTTGAATAACAATAAGCAATAAAAAGACATTATTTGATAAATAAATATCAACAGTTAAGATAATGTTATTATACTGTTAAGCCTATTTGAATAATAACAAAGCTTAGGTTTAATTTTAATGATTCGATAGTTACGGGGTCTATATACGAGTATATAATGTGAACTTGTTTAAAATTGTAAAGGAAGTTGAAGTTGAGTTCAGACTATTTGTCTGAGGTCAGCTTCTAATTGAAGACTCAGTTAAAATACAGGAGAAAAAATTTGTCCTTGCTGGTTATTTTCAGTACAAGGTCTGAGGCCGTAGACTTGTGAACCAATGGCGTAGTATCTATGACATGCAAAAGTGATTGTGAAAACTCATTTGAAAATTTTACAATCACTTTTGATTTTGAATTAATTTCATGGTATTCAAATTTGAATGTATAGTTGTTCATGTGTTTTGCCAACATTGGATTTATAAGTACAAAAACGTCCATTGCAGTGATCATATAACCAGTTAATATAATAGAGGTTGCATGAGAACCAAGACGAGCTTATAAATTACAATTTAATGAAACAATTTTCAAATTACACATGTTGATAATATGACGAAACAATTATATTTCTAAATTTCCATATAGACATGATTAAACAACACCATAATACAAAAAAAAATATTACCTTCATTTTTTTAATGTTTCATACATAACAATTGTAATTTTCTTCAAAAAAATAATTAATAAATAACTAATTACAATATAATCAACATATGCTTTAGCTTTTTTTTTATAATTTCGAATCTACTATTAAAATTACTTCTTCTTAAAATTTTTTGCTTTAGTCACAAACATAATTGTTCGTGTTTACGACAAACAAAATAACAAGTACACGTTAAACGACAAGACACTTCACAAAATGTGTTCATTGGATTTTTCTTAATTTCTCAGAAATAATAGTAAATATACCATAAATATTATTCTCTTTATTAACTTTATTCATAGAAGTAATAATAAATGGAGGAATGGAGCAATCTGAAATTGCAACATCCACGGTCAAATCCGTCGGTGTAATACACGTCGACCTTGGCCCTACTAGTTTACAGCGATCGCGGGGGTTCTCCCTCGGTTCCGAAGTGGTAAAATTTGAATAATGTCCTCGCGTTTTCGCTGTGAATTTGCATGATATATGATCGTTTCAGGCTTGGCAACATATTATAGATAATAACAAAGACTGATACTCGTACTAGTAGAAAAAACTATGTAGTGTTTTAAATATTTTTTTTCTACCTAATAGCAAGTGGCTATAAATAGTGTGGTTGCTGTGAGATTCGTATCATATAACATTTAATATAAACAACACACTTTCTATTGACAGCAATCTGTTAAAATTTAATAACTATTTAAGTCATATATTCGTCTGATGAGGTCAAATCGATGGTGGTTATATAGATATTCCTAAAGCTTTCAATAAAATTGACCACACATAATTAAAAAATGTGTCCCATTACGCCAGACTTGGACTTTAAATGAAAAATAAATCTGAGATTTGATCTAGATTCTATTTCAATGTTACAATCTGCAGTCCCATGAAGAAAAACAGTTTAAAATTCCTTTTAAAGGCTATTCATTATTAATTAAAAGCTTTTAACTTCACATGTATGTATGTATGTCTTGGAATCCTGCAATCAATATTTCAGCCACTTCTACTAAAAGTATTGAGCTGAAACTTTGCATACCCGTTTAGTTTTAATGATAATATAAGATTTTACAAATGCCGCCATTTTGAATCTAATATGGTGGACGGCACAAAATGGCGACTTATCGTTTTCATAACAACCCCTACCTAAAATAGGTATACAAAAAATATACTAAAAAGTCTTTAAACCCAAATATCTGTACCTTCAGTGAAAAGGGATTTAACTCGACATAGATCGAAATTAATTTTATTAGAGATTGTTAATCTCTGAAAAATTAGCTATTTTTGTATGTAATCGGTGTATTTCTAGGCCGTATATAAAAGAAAATAATTTTGTGCTAAATGATGTAACTAAGGCTTTATGAACCCATTATGAGATTTTTTTTGTGGTTATTGATATATGTCTACTTTTAACAAATTGAACCGGATTACTCTATTGTAGCAGGTGTTATTTTGCGGAAGTCCATTGTATTACAAAGGATATTGTTTTTTGCTGATTCCGCGCAGTTCATGATGACTTGTCCAACAAGCAGACAAGGTCGACACGTGTTTCGTCTCTCAGCGAGACATCTTCAGGATTTGTTGCCCGCTCGATGACTCACCAGCGGCTGGCTTGCGCCTGTGGATTGTCTTCGTCTCTTGCCTTGAGAGACGGTAACCGTTCAGGGTTGAACCCTCCTCTGGTGGTTTCATTCGCCAGCCATCACAATGGCTGGGGCCTTGGGTCGGCGGTCCTGCCGCCTAGGCTTCTGCTCCCTTCTTCTTCTCGACCCATGTTAGGAGCGTGGTCGCTCGACTAGCTGGGGATAGGTTGATGGGGTTTTCCTTCTTCTTTCTTCTTTATTGATCATCCTTCCTCCTCTTCAGGTGATGAGGGGAGGATGAGGCTTCTGGGATATGCACGCCTGTCCGGGGGACGGGCGTGGTATGGTGCGATGTCAATAATGAGTGGGTGGCCTGAGGTGGCCGCCTTCCTGAACAGGGTAGTCGCCGTTCTCCTGATGAACCGGTCCAGCGGCTCAACCCTCAGGTCACTCGCGATCCTGTCATTTCTGACGAATCGAGGGGCTCCTGCGATACTCCTTAGCGACAAGGACTGCTGCGCCGCCATCTTCTTGCGCGCGCCTTTGCCGGTCAGGGCGTACCACGCAGGCGCTGCGTAACAGAGCCTGGACCTCACATATTGCTTGTAGATGGCCGTCTTTACCCTCAGTGGTATCTTGGGCGCTGTGAGGACAGGGCGTAGTCGGGCTCTTACCGCTCTGGTGGCATTCACTATGTTGGTGACGTGCGGTGTCATGGTGGCCTGCCTGTCAAGTGTCACCCCCAGGTATGTTACCCGTGATGACCACTCTATTTGCTGGCCCAGGAGCTGGAGCTTAGGTGGCAGAATGGCAGCTTTGCTCAACAGGATGGCCTGCGTTTTGGCGGGATTCGCCACCAATCGCCATTTCGCAAGCCAATCCGGGAGCATCTCGAGCTGCCTCTGCATTTTGGTCGCAGCGTGGGTATGCCTTCTAGAGGTGGTCACGAAGGCGGCGTCGTCCGCGTAGAGCGCGAGGATGGTATTGGACTCCTTCGGGATGTCGTCAGTGTATAACGAGTAACATGCCGGCGACAGGCAGCCTCCCTGGGGCACCCCTGCGTGTATGGCCCTCTGCGTGGAGCAGCATCTTTCTACAGCGACCACGAAGCGGCGTTCCTCTAGGTAAGATCTTATAGTACGGACCACCCTTCTTGGTAGGGTGGTGTGTGACAGCTTGAAGAGAAGGCCCTCGTGCCACACCCGATCGAAGGCCTTCTCTATGTCAAGGAACACCGCCACCGTGTGCTCCTTCTTGTTATACGCGGCTGCTGTGGCGTGGAGGATCCTCATCAATTGGTGTGTCGTTGAATGTCCTTCCCTGAAGCCAAACTGCTCGTCTCGAGGCGTCAGATGTGTTGAGACGGCAGAGAGAAGGAGTTTCTCCCATACCTTGGCCATGGTGGACAGCAACGTGATGGGCCTGTAGCTGTCGGGCTTGGTCACGTCCTTCCCTTGTTTAGGGATCATGATAACCTTCCCAACCTTCCACACGGTTGGGAAGTGGCCCGTTCTCATGATGCCGTTATATAATCTGGCGAGGGCTGCTGTGGTCTTATATGGCAGCTTCTTTAGGACCTCATTAGAAATGAGGTCCAAGCCCGGTGCCTTCTTCCTAGGAAGACGCCCCACGGCTCGCATCACTTGCCCCGGAGAGAAGACTATGGGGTCCTCATCGGGTCTTTCCTTCTCTGTGAAATAGGCCTCTAAGTGTGCCGTGACATGCTGCTCGTGTTGGTAGTCGATGGTTGCGTTCGGACGGAACACCTGCTCCAGGTGGTCGGCAAGTGTTTGTGCCCTGTCTTCGGCATGATATTGTAGGGTCCCGTCCGGCGCTCTTAGCGGTGTCACGGCAGGCGGCTTGTTGCTGAGCCTCCGGCACATCTTGTGCATGGCTGCCCAGTCCTCTCCGGCATCTTCCACAGCTCGCTCCCATGTCTCTACCCTGAGCTGCTGGAGTTCACCCGATATCTCTTCCGCTAGTGAGTTTAATCGTGCTTTGAGGGAAGGACATCGGGTGATCTGCCACGCGCGGCGCAGCCTCCTCTTCTTCATAATGAGCTCTCTCACTCGAGATGGTAATGAGTGAGAGGTCATATGGGGCCTTCTGTCACTGGATTCAATTGTTGAGGCAGCCAGAGCACTTCGGATGCAGGTGGTGAGTTCGGCGGCTAAGGAGTCCACGTCCGTGTCTCTTTCTACTGGGAAACTGGGTGTGGTATTCTCCAGTATGGTGGCGAATTCCCTCCAGTCCTGCTTTCTTCTAGCAGGTGGTCGCTGGCATCTAAGTGGTGGTGCTAGAAGCGTCAGTATCGGTTGGTGGTCTGACGTGGTGTGGTCCGGCAGCACGTGCTGTTGGATGTTGATGGCGTCCAGCCTGTGCGCCAGCACCACGTCAATGACGTCCGGCATGTGGTCGACGTTGTGGGGGTAGTGGGTCGGGGTGTCCGGGCCCATGATGGTGTACCCACGTTGCTCAGCATCGTCGAAGAGCCTGGTGCCTTCAATGGTGTCCATGTTCGAACCCCACGACGTGTGCTTGCAATTGATGTCTCCGCCTATTAGTGTAGGGAGCGACGAATCCAGCAGTTGGTGGATGTCTGCTGTGTCCACGTGGCGGGTTGTCGGTGGTCTGTAAAAGGCAAACACACGCGTGGGGCCCACATTGTGGAGGGCGATCTCAATGCCCAGGGCATATGATGCATTCAGGTGGCAGCGCGGCAGGGTATGGTGGATGATGTTTCTACGTACCAACACGGCAAGCCCCCGGTATGCTTTGCCGTGTGGTGATATCTCATCCTGCCGGTATGTATGGAATCCTGCGAGTTGTAACCTATCTGCTGGTTTGAGGTGTGTCTCGCTTATCAGGGCGATATCAACCCTGTGCTCTGCTAAAATCATTTGCAACAATGAGGTTTTCTGTTTTGTTAGGCCGCCTGCGTTCCAATGGATTAACGTTGTTATGTTTTCCATGTTGTGATTAATTTAGCTAGCCCTCCGACAAGTGTGAGTACTATGCTCGTCAGGTCGGCTCCGCGCTGGAGGTCTAGAGTGACCTCCCGCAGTACCCCTATGAGCACATCCCTCACGGATTCATTGGCTGTTCCCTCCGAGGCCGGCTTCGCCTTCGTCCCTTGTTTCAGGGCGGCGACCACCGGTTCGTGGGTCAGCGTTGTCTCGCTGTTGTTCGTAGCCGCAGATGTTGTTGCGGCTGTAGTAGTGGCAGCTGGTGCTTGTGCCTCTGTCACTGTTGGTTTCTGGGGCGGCGCTTTGGTGGTCGGCCTTGTGACGGCCGGCGCTGCTGGCACTGTTGTTGTGGTGGCTGCCTGTTGTTGTTGCACGCGCTTCGCCGTGCGTGCGGCTTTACCGCCTCTGCCCTTGCCGCCACGTCGTCGCTTTGATCTGGTCGCGGGCGCTCCAGGGGCATTAGCTGCGGCCATGAGGGAGTGTTCCGCGGTGGGCTCATCTCCTCCCACCTCTGCACGCTCGGGGGCGCGGGTATTCTGATAGGTGCGGGTGCGGGCAACCGTGCCCGCCTTGCGGTTGCGCGCTTCTTTTACAAACACCGGGCAGCTAGTGTGGTTCGCAGGGTGAGGGCCCCCGCAGTTCGCGCACGTCGCGGGCTGGTCACGCGGGCGCGGGCAGTCCTTCGCCGGATGTTCCTCGCCGCATATCACACAGGCTTGACGCCTGTGACAGTTCGCGGACGAGTGGCGGAAGGACTGGCATCTGTGACACTGCGCGGGTCCCTTCTTGCCCCTCCAGGCTTCAATTTGGATTCCCGTTACCTCGCAGAGCGTGTCCACGTTATAGATGGCCGGGATGAGATTCGGCGTGCGCTTCAGCTCCGCGAAGTAGACGCAGCCCGGCCGGCCTTGCCTAGCTCTTATCTCCTTCGCGTAGACTGGCTGGAATCCTAGGTCGTCTAGGGCCTGATGTACATAGTCGGCCGCATTGGATTGTAGGCCTCGTATGGCGATTTTGAAGTTGCGCTCATCTTGTATGGCGTACGAAAACCACGAGATGGCTTCTGTTTTTCCGAGCTCGTACAAATATTTTTGTATTTGCCGATACTCTACGTCTGTCTTCGGCATGATGCGGTGGCCGTGGCCGAAGGGTCGCGCGTGGATGGGCCCGCCTATTATTTCCTTTATTTTTTTAAAGTGATCTGGCCAGTTGTTCATCTTTTCTATGACGATAGGCGGGTACTTCGCGGTTTTCTCGTTTTTCTTGGGTGGGTATTTTTCTTATTCCCCACCGGCGGTATCTTCGATTTGTTCGGCCTCATTTTTATTTTCTGCTACGCGGGTAGATTTGACTTGTCCCGCGTAGCTGGTTGATGGCTGCATCTCTAAGACGTCCGCCGCTTGCTGGGCCGGGGAGAGCTGTATCCTGGGCCTGGCCGCCGGCATCGCCTTGTCGGAGTCCCCCTCTTCCCTGGGTCTTTTGTGAGTTCGGGGGGTCTCGGTTTCGGGTGCGGCTAGGCTGCTGCTGCTCGCAAATGGCGTCGGGGCACTCGGGCCGTATCTCGGATTCGGTATCGACACCAGCGCGCGAGGTTCGCTCAGCGGCGGCCCCAACGATGAGCGGGAGCCGCTCCTCTCTGGTGTGGAGTCGTTGGAGCGGTCCGATTTTATTGACCGCTCGGATTGCCGGCTTCTCGGTCTTTGAGGCAGGGGCTTCGGTGGCTGCATCTCCGGTTGCGACCGCGAGATGGGCATTGTCCGCGCCGGGACGGCGGTCGCCGGTGTTGACGGGGTATTGTGAGGTACCCCCGGCGGCGTAGATGTTGGTTTTGCGGCGACCGTCTTTTTGGATATCGTCGTCGCGGGTGCGGTTGTCGCAGTTCCCCTTCTCGCCGCTAGATGGGGTGTTTGCGGTTTCTTCGCTTGGGCTGTTATTGGTGTCGCCCGTTCGCTGGGTTTAGAGGGGCCAGCTTTGCTGCTGCCATCACGGGATGCAGCCGTGCCGGTGCTGTCCCGGGACGCAACCGCGGCACCTGCGCTGCCACGGGGCGCGCTGACGGCGACGGCGCTACCCACGGGGGAGCGCGCGGGTGCGACTGCGCCACGGGGCGCGTCTGCTACCACGGCGCGGCTTCGGAGCGCGCTAGCGTCGACGGCGCGTACGGTCGCGCTTTCGCGGCGGGCATCTCGGGACGCACCCTCGCGTGCGCTGCCTCCGGGGCGCGCGGACTCGAGCGGGTTGGCGACCTCGCGAGTCGGGGTTTGCGACGGCGTTCGCGTTGGCGTCCGGTACTCGTCCTCGTCGTCGTCCGGACTTGCAGGTGACTCAGTCGGCATTATGACCAGCCTCGGCTGAATCCTTTCTCTGGTTGGAGCTGGCGTCTGATGGTCCATAGTGGTCCTGGGTGGTGCAAGCAGGATATTCTCCAGGATCTGCACCCGGGCTCCACTGGTTAACTCGCTGTGTGAGGGGGCAGGTGATTCTCCTCCTCCTTCCGATTCGACGTAGTCCCGGACTGAACTTGAGGTCCTATCATAGGATAGGCATGTCAGTTCAGCCGAACTCGTCTCTCCTCTATCATCCTCCTCGGCAGGGTTCTCTAATTCCTCCTACCGGCATTAGATGATGGCTTCAATGTGTTGGTAGCGGCATCTAGTAGCATACAATAGCATACACTGGCATTCACAATGCGTACGTAGGTGGTCGTGAAAAAAGGATTTTCACGTCCACCCCCGGCCTCGATATTCGCGTCTCGGACGGTGTCCGATCCGCAAAGTCTCGAGGTGGGGGGGATCGCAAATCGGTGTCTTGTGGGTACTACGCGGAGCAACACTCTTTTGGCATTCGAAGGTAGTTGTTCGTACTCACACGCGTAGTGGCACTCCCTGGCTTGCGGCGCCTTGCACGCTTGTATTTATAGGCCGAGGGGCTTGGCCCCTCCTCTCGGTAGGAGGGGCTACCGACCATTGGGCAACTGTTTGTATAATAGGCGAATGTGTAAGATTTGTTTGTTCGTTCAGCAATGTAATATTAGGTATATTTTTATGTTTGTAGATTTCCAATTGTTCCCGAATATTCATAATATGTCCTTTTTCACAAGTATGAAGCACTTTATAAGTATGGTTGTCTACTAGGTGGTGATCTGTATCCAACAGGTGTTTAGCGAAATGAGATCGCTCCGGATGTTTATTTTTATAGGCTGCCGTATGTTCTTTGTATCTTGTTTCAAAATTTCTACCCGTTTGTCCTACGTAAACTCCGTTGCATTCTTCGCACGTTAGTTTGTAAATGCCAGATTTTTTTGTTAAATTATACTTTCCTTTTGCGTTGAATATGCGACGGATGTTGTTATCGGTCTTAAAGGCTACCTGAATATTATTTTTATGTAAAATATTAACAACTTTATCTGTGACTTTACCATAATACGTTACACTAGCTGTACATTTGAATGGTTCAGTATTACATGAAGCGGAGTATATATGTTTCCGTATTAAGGAATTTTGTTTTTTTATTAATTAATTTGTCAATCAATTTTGTAGTGTAACCATTAGAAATTGCAATGTGGTAGATTGTTTCTAATTCTTTTTATAACTGTCTTTGTCTAATGGATTTCGAGTAATCTATGGACGTAACATTTGAATGCAGCTAATTTGTGTTGCCAAGGGTGACATGATGAAATTGGGATTGCAACATCAGTCTGAGAAGGTTTTCTATAAATTTGAAATCGATGTCTTCCTTGGATTCTTGAAATAGTTAAATCTAGAAAATTGATGCTGCCATTACTTTCGCTCTCTAGTTTAAATTTAATTTTATGGTGTAAGTTATTGATTTTATTTAAAAAATTATGCAATTCCTGATCTGAGCCTTTCCAACAGATAAGAACATCATCAACATATCTGTAGTAATATAGTAAATTTGGATCTCCGATGACATGTCTATTTTCAAAGTCGTCCATAAAGATATCAGCCATTAATGGGCTTAATGGAGACCCCATAGCAAGTCCTTCTTTTTGTTTGTAAAATTTGTTATTAAATTTAAAGTAATTTTGATTCATACATAGGTTAGTTAATTTAAGTAAATCGTCTAGCTCAGTAGGATGTATGTGTTGATTATTTAATGAGTCCCGCGAGTCAAAAACCTTTCAAATATTCAGTTCCCAGCACAAGAAATGACCCTCTTGAAAAAGGACCAAAATATAATCTAGCGCCACGCAATACAAAATCTCAATAGAAACTTT